>CM026217.1:4587594-5187594 GCA_014839995.1 Xenentodon cancila
GAAAGTCAGCTCTTGCTTTTTCCAGTCTTGTCAAGTTAGTCTAGAGGACAATTTTCCAAACATGTGCAACGTGTGTTTTCAGTACATACTGTATTTCTGGGCACCAGGGCTGGTGTTTAGGTCTTTCCTGTATCCTTAAATAGATATTTATTTTTTAAACCAAAGAAAATGGCTTTGGTGCATATGTGAAACCAAGAAAATGTTTAAAAAAGATTAAATAAAAAAGTGCCAGGAACAGAACCACAGGAGGAAATTATGAAACTGAATGTTCGATATGAGGGAAACAATAAGCTTTGCTCTAGTGCTCTGTGGAGAAAATAAATATTTCTTCAATAAACCAACAAGTTAAAGTTGGGTCCAGAGATACTATAGTTAACCCAAACTAAGACTAAACCTAACAGTGAAAAATGATCCTGTTAACTGAAATTAAAATAAAAACTAAAGATTTTTATAGAAATAAAAATAAATAATAATAAACTTTAACAAATCAAAACTAACTGAACAGAATTGCAGGTAAAATTAGCTTTTTTCATTTTCATTACTTGGCTTTATTTTGTTTGCTGCTTTATTTTTCAAGTGAATACTTTTTTCTAATTCTAATTATTTAAAATAAGGAATAAAGGGTGTTTGTACTGTATGGCATTGTTTTTATAAAAATATATATTTTTTTGTTAATATCTGTCAGTCAGGGCCTTTATAAAAGCTAAACTTAATGCTTAAACAAAACTCAAATTAACCACAAAAACACTAAACATTAAAACTAAACTGAAAAACTAAAACAATCTGAAAAACTAAATTAAAATAAAAACTAACAAAAAAATTCTAAACTATTATAACTCTGCTTGGGAAGGGGTCAAACAAATAAAGAACAATCCAATTAATAATCAAATATAATAATAATAATAATATAATATATAATAATCAAATAGCAGAAATAATGTTAGTGTCATTTTGAAATACCAGAAAAAAGTGATGCAGTATGCAGTTATGTCTGAGAAACTAAATGACATAACCCAGCAAAAACTTTAAGTAGATGGTAAAAAGCCATCTGAAATTATGACATCATAAATTTGAATTAAGGTTTGTATGGAAAAAGAAAGTTCAGTAAAAACCTCCAGGTCGTAATACTTTACCTTTTCTATTCAGATAGCTCTTCCCGTAACTCAAAGTCAGCTTAAACCACATGGGGCATTCTGTTCTGAAAACGTCCTTTACTATCTCATTACGAACTTCATATCCATCCCACTCTTTTTTAAAGGTTTCAGCTCGAACATCTAAGGCCGTCCATGTTGTCATCTTCAAATCAAAGGCTATGAAGTCCTCTCCATTAATACCATACTTCATTTGTCCATCAACCTCATCAGTTTCATCGTTCCATTCACATCTGGCAAACTGCTGAATGATTTGACGACCTGAGAGACAGAAAATGAGTGAGTTATTGATACATCTCATATTGTTCACATCGTACCTTTAGTTTAGAAATTAATTTTCAGTTTCTAGTGATCAGACAGACGTTTGCAGTAATGTAACAGTCACTTATTGTTATAGAATGACATTTATAAACTCCTGAATGATTACTGACAGTGGAATTGTAAAAATAGTTCAAATATACAGTATATAAAAAATAAATGAAAAATGGCAACATACCTTCTGTTTGGTTCAAATACTAATTTTTGAGGCTGGACGTAAACATGTTGCATTGCCTAGTATTTGACATGATGTTTAATGCTGTTACATCATTTAAATATGCGTTCAAGTAGAAATAGAGTCGTTTTGACATGTCTGGTGGGCCTGTCTGGGTTGGTGCATTGTTCGTTTGTGTTCAAGGTGTGGCAGCTTTTGGCTCGATGTAGGTCTAATTGGCCGTTGCAGGTTAATCTAACTGTGCCTTTCTGCATTGTTTTAGTGCTTTGGATTGAGTGGCCTTCCTGGTCCCTCCCTCCCTGATCAGTGCTATGACCAGTTGTGCTTCAAGGGACTATTGTGTTATTTTATTTCCTGTAACATGACTGGTATGTGTGATATTTTAGTCTTAACTCCTAGAGTGGTGAAAGTCTGAACTCCACTGGCTGCTTCCAGAACGCTGCCGCCTTGACGCTGGGCCACTGCTGCTTTGTTTTGTTTTAGTTTTTATTTAACTCTTTTTTATATAGTAAAATAAATATTACAATACAATGTGGGTACAATTAGCCCACAAGGTTAGTTCAGGTTCAGGTTCAGGTTCAGGTTCAGGTTCAGGTTCAGGTTCAGGTTCAGGTTCAGGTTCAGGTTCAGGTTCAGGTTCAGGTTCAGGTTCGGGTTCAGGTTCAGGATCAGGTTCACCCAGCAGTGTGTTTTACCATCAGCACGTTAACAGTTTTTTGTTGACCTTTACAAATACAAATTTCTCAAACTGAGACAAATTCAATAAGACCAATTCTATGGTCTCTGAAATTTACCAAAAAAGTACATTTCAGTTTTTAACCAGCTAGACAGACTGAGACAGTGATTCCTTGAGTAACAATACTACACTATTATAGATAAGTGGAAAGTCATGTAGATCTATTTTTTCCTTCCCTTTTATGCTGGTACAAAACCACATTTTTGTCGTAATAAGGAAACTCAAGTAATTACTCAGTAATGCAACTACATCATTTAGGTTGTAAAACCTCACTGGTAAACTTGCAAGTATTGAAAAAAGAGGTATTGTGTTAAGAACTTTCAATAATACCACAAATATGGCAAAAAGGAACATACCTTCTTTTTCATTCAAGTACTGATCAAAAGTTTGAGTTTCAAATTTTAAGGTCTCCTTGTACTTCTTTATGTCATTAGTTAAACGTTTCCATTCCATTGAATGATTTCTTATTAATTTTCTCATCCAGTCATGAGTGACCTTAGGCTCCGTCATGGTGTCATCATAGTAAATTACTGTAACTCCCTGAAGAACAAATGTGACTTCATACTCTTGGACATTTGAGAATCCAGACGATATCAACAATCCAAACTCCAAGTAGTAGTTCACTGAAAGACAAACAGAATTGAATTGGGTCAAACGCTGCATTTGATTTTCCAGAAGCCTCATATTTATCACATATTATAGAACTCCACACTTTTCTAAAACTTAAAACAACCTTGTCAACCCTTGATATTTTACAGTCTTATCATGTTTCTTATTGTTCATGTTTCTTATCTCTTGGGATTTCGGCATCACCACTGATTTCTTCTGGAATTTGCCAACAACCACGATGTCCAGACGCAGAGTCTTCACCAGTTTATCAGCCTGGCTTTATGATGACTTTAGCAGCATGCAGAGACCAGCTGATTACCCAGGTCAGTTGATGACATCATATGAAAATCTTTTGAAGCAACATTTTCTTGCCAACCTGCAAAAACCCCTGGCCGACCGAACTAAAGACTCTTGTGTAGCTTGTGTAGTGAGAGACGCTAAACATGAACAAACATGGCGGAGAAGGAGTCAGCAGATAAACAACTGAAGGGTGAAACTCAACACAGCACTCAACTTCACCTCCTCCAGCACATGGCAACTCAGCCATCACAACGGCCGGCTCCTCCCTTTTTTGACCCCTCCCCTAACAGGGATGCCTGTTTCTACTGTGGAGAATGGACATTGGGCACATGACTGTCCAGTGAAGGCCCGTCAGCGCAGAGGACACGGAAATGGACGCAGGGGAGGCAGAGAGCATTTCCAAAGCCGTGGGCGTGGCCACTACAACCAGAGCCATCCCTTTCAATGTCATCAACCCAACTGAGGCAGGGTGGAGGTTGGAGTTCTGGATGGCAAATCAACTGGAGGTCCACCACAGCCCTTGACAGATAAGAACACACACACACTCATACATCACACCGATGAAGAAAGATTCTGCATCTCCCCTCCATGACTGCGACTGTTGTCGGTAAATCTATTTTATTAATCTGTTGAATTTATTGCTACTTACTCTGTAATCCGTTCATCTGAATTGCCAGGTGCAAAATTAAGCGATAGATATCTTTACTCTGTGAGTGCCAGTGGATCAGAAACCAAAGAAAATGTTTCTGTCCCTCTGACATGCACAGCTGACTCCCAGACACCATTCAAACATTCATTTTTAATCTTTGAATGCTGCCCCTTTAACCTGCTTGGGCGTGACCTCATGCTCACCTTGGGCATTGAACTACGTTCAACTCCCGATGGGATGATGGTCAGTCAAAATTCCAATCGTGTCCATCAGCTGGTTAAGGATGCCACCACCCCCCTCCCCCTTCAGGCTCATCAATCTATGAGTCTTCTCTAGAACTGTGACCTGGCGAAGCAGAGAATGTTTCCTTCTGATGTTCACATGATGAAACCAGAAAACCTGCATTGTACTGCGAATGTAACACATACCAAAGATCACACTTATGAAGAAAGGTTTTTTGCTGTGTTGAATGATCAAATAACAACGGGTAACCAGTGGAGAGATCTGGGACCGGGGGTAAAAACATGCACCCAAGCGGAGGACTGGTATAAACCTCCTGGAAGTTTAGTTTGTTCTTCACCCCCCCTAAAGGCTCATAAACTGGATGTGTCCAGTATGATTCACACCCTGAGAACAGTTGACATCTTTTCAGGGTGCTCAAATCTTTCTCCCTCACCCTCCCTTCTCTCAGCTCCAGCTGACATCCCTGAACTTAGTGGTGTTCCAGACTCAGTCTGGGCCTCTCACAAGTATGATGTAGGACTCATAAAAAACTGTGAGCCTCTTGTTGTTACACCCAAATCTCATTTCAGGCCCCTGAGAGCCCATTACCCCCTGAAGCCTGAAGCCACTGCAGGCATCACTCCTGTTTTTAACTCCTTCCTGGAAGCAGGTATAATTGTCCCCTGTGATGATTCCCCTGTTAACACTCCCATTTGGCCTGTAAAGAAATACCGACCTCCTCCTGCAGCTGAGGAATGGCGCTTTGTTCAAGATCTAACCCCAGTTAATGCCGCTGTCCACGCCCGAGCCCCTTCAGTCCCAAACCCCTACACTCAGGTTTTCTGTCCTTGACCTCTCCAATGCATTTTTTCTGTGCCAGTTCACCCAGTTTCTAAATTCTGGTTTGCTTTTCAGTTTAACGGGCGAGGGTACACTTTCACCCGCATGCCACAAGGGTAGTGTGAGTCACCAACTGTGTACAACAGAGCCCTTGCTGCTTCCCTCTCCTCTTTTTCTCCTCAGCCAGGCTCTGCCCTCCTTCAGTACATTGATGATTTGATGATTTGTGCTCCCTCTACAGGACAGTGTGTGCATGACACTGTGGGTCTCTTGCACCATCTGACTGCAGAAGGCCACAAAGTCAGCAAACATAAGATGCAGTTTGCACAGGAAGAAGTTACTTTTTGGGCCATGTTGTAAATGCGCAAGGTAAACGCCTCTCCTCCAAACATTTAACAGCAACAGGCGCCGAGACCGGAGACTGTCAAACAACTCCTGTCTTTCATCGGATTGTGCTCCTACTGCAGAATGTTTGTTCTAAATTTTTCAGAATTAACCAAACCACTAGGCGAGTTAACTTGATCCAAACCTATGCACTCCAAAATACAATGGTCAGATGACACTGAATGCTCTTTAGCAGCCCTAAAACCTGCTCTCCAATCTCCTCCGACCCCAAGTGTCCCTGATCCATCTAAGCCGTTCACTCAAACTGTGGATGAAAGAAAGGGCTGCATGACCTCTGTCCTCCTCCAGGATCATGGTGGTTCATGGTGGCTTATTTCTCCTGTAAGCTCGATCCTGTGGCTGCAGGACTTCCTTGTTGTTTGCGAGCCATTGCTGCAGCGGAGAAGGCCGTTGTGGCTTCCAGAGATCTTGTGGGCTACTCCCCTCTGACCCTGATGGTCCCTGATGGTTGATGAACTCTGTCTGACATGTTCACCACGACCCAACATGACTGACCAACCTTTGCAGAACCCTGACTTTGTTTTTGTGTTGATGGGTCTGCCTCACGTTACGCTGACAGCGGACCTGTAGAGCTGCTTAGGCTGTGTGCACCTGTCATGACATGATTGAATTGCCCCCCCCCCCCCCATCACATTATTCTGCACAAGCAGCTGAACTCGTGGAACTAACTCACGCGTGTCACCTGGCAGCTGGTATGTCTGCCACCATTTACACTGACTCTCGCTATGCGTTCGGTGTAGTGCATGATTTCGGTGCCCTCTGGTGCCACCGTGGTTTCCTGAAATCTGACTCTGACTCATTCTGATGTTTTTATTTCCCCTGCTGATCTGGAATGTGGTGCTGCTTCACACCCCTCTTCTGAATCTTCTTGTGACTCTGACTGTGATACAATAGTTTAAGCTTTTTTTTTTTTTTTTTTTATGAGCAGTTTCTGATGAATGATGAATTGAATGATGAATTATCTCAAACCTGTGTGCGGTGTGATGATTTTGATGTTTATGTAAGTTGCCTGTTTCCCTTCTACTGCCTTATTTTCACATTTTTATTCTTTTTACTTATTCTTTTATATGCATTTTGTTTTGTACGCTTTCTTATATTTCTCTTCGCTATGGTTGGTCCTCTTGGTTGGACCAAGAGGAGGGAATGTGAGAGAAATGTTACTTCACATATTACTAGTTTGAATCACTTATTCTACTTATAAGCAGTTTAAACATTGTCTGAACTTAATCTGACCCTAAGTGATTATTCTTTAAGCACGAGCCTGTTCTTTGTCTTTTGACTGTGTAGCCCGTTAATTTTATGACAGAGATAAAAGACTTTTCTGTTTCCCAAGCTCTTAGATTTAATATCTTGATAAGGTGATAGGGTTAAACTTTAACACACTCTTTGTTTTATCTCATTATATATTATATATATTATCTCATTATATCTCATTATCTCGTTATATATCTGCTTTCCTCCTCTTTAAGTCTGATAAGCAGTAAGGGGGTCTTGCAGGAGTGTTTCCTGTAAGACAATCTGCTCTTTTAAGGGGCCATATAGTTGTGACCCATGTGACGTTTCCTGGTTTGGACCATAGAAAAAACTTGCCTCCTCTCCTCCACGGCAGAACTCTCAACTGAGACTTCTCTGCACGTCTGATCAATGTGTATTTTTCAAATAAACCTTTGTGTTAAACTTGAAACTGTTTGCTCTCTCATTTGGATTCCAGTAAATTTCCGCCACACTTGGTAATATGCAAATACAACCTATGACAAACAACATACAACATAACTTTTTCATCAAGGCTTAAGCTGTGTTGTAAACTTTTCCAGCCTGAAGCCTGCATTAAAAGAGAACTGTGCTTTAGTTCTGAAGTAGGAAGCATTTTGAGTCACGGTGAGTATATTTGAGTGTTTTTGGGAAAACGTTACCCAGACCACACCAGGGGTCTTGTCTGTTCCGGTAGATCCGGTCTCTGCTGCTCTTGTACTCAGGGGACAGGAACTGCTCTTGTTCTGATGCATCAAGTGTCTCAGTTCTGTCTTTCAGAGCTGCGTTGTCAGTCACCCCTAAACCTAACATTGGTACATGTCATACAGTGGCTTGTACCCTGTAGAAGTCTTTAAACTCTGTGGTACATTAAACTGAGAATCAACACAGCTGTCTTTAACCAGAATACTCTTTATCAAGAGTTAATCTGAGACATGTCAACATATGCAGGGCAAGGAGCTTTTGGACTAGCTCTGGGAAAACAAAACAGTCAAAATAAAGAGAGTAACGACACATCAGAAATGATAATGTACCTCTTAAATTGGTGGTATTTTCTTACCTGGAGATGCAGCATGGCAGAAGAGGAGCAGAATCAGTAGAGTCTTCATCATGTTCAGACTGCTGGAGTGAACTGACGTCTGAGTTGAAGCGACTCTGGTAACAGATTTTCAGAATGGATTGAGTGGCCTCCCTGGTCAATGAATTCCAGGAAAGGATTTCTTGGTTTCAGTTCTATTTGTTTTGCATTTGAAGCGTGTTCAAACTTGGTCAAAACCCAAGAGGTGAAAAACAGTTTGTATGACCTTCCTTTTGTTTTGTTTTTTTTTTTTTTTTTTTTTTTTTAACTCTGGCACATATGATTTGATAATCTATTGCAAGTGCGAGGGCATCCATAATCCAACCTGTTGTATTCCCATTGACGTCTGTTCGAAAGCATAGTTCTAATCACCGCTCCATCAATCGTGTTAGACAGACCCATCACAGTTCCCGCTCCCCCCAGCAAAGTATCATACCATGCTCTCCTGCATCGCTGGGGACAGTTAGGCAATTTTGGAAACAACACTTTCCATTGCACATCCACATGTTGTATTCGATTTCTCAGGGCAGGTAAAGCTATCCTGCGTCCTCGGTCGGGTAGAATTGCGCCATCCCACCACGTATGGTTGACGCACGGTAGTCATCTGGACAGCTTGCGTTGCTGCCACCTGACAGGAGGGCTTGCTGCTGATCCACCCCAGGGCAACGAGAGCAAGGAGGGTAGGTAGCCTGTACTGCCAGTACACCGGTTGCTGTGGTTGACGTCCATGTCGCCACCTCGAGGAGCCGTCATCAGTCCGTCCGATCGGCAATCTCCACAGGAACATACCTAAAAGAGAGTTAATGCTTAGGAACACAAAGACAACAGAGTATTAGTTTTCTCTCAAATAGCATTTTGACACGGTTCCTTGCTGCAGATACAGTGTCATTCCTGCAAAAACATCCATTCCCAAAATCCACTCTTTCACTGTAGTGATGATACCTGAATCTAATCTAACTATGTTTGGTCAGATTAGGACAATCAAAAACAATTTTCATTACATTCCACCCCTGGCCTGATTTGACCAACACTTTTCAGTCCTGACTCTTTTGTTAGCATTTGTCAACTCAGTAGCTTTTCCAACAACAGCATTGCCTCCCAACCCTGTTAGTGAGCCTAAGGGTCCTTTAAATTGCTGAACTAATTAATTCCAATAGATATCTACATAGACATGGGGTCGAATATCATCAATAAACCAAATTTGGGACCGAATTTACGGTGCTCGGCCTTCATCCTAGTAATTAAGCAGTAAATCTAACAGTTCAGAATAGATGCACGTCTGGTTATGATCCTTATTTTTGCTTTATTGTCTGTCTGTGATTTCGGAGTCACTATCTGCACTAGTTTCACTCCTCCTTAGCACTAGAGTAATTCGACTCCTTCCTGTCTGCTGGAGGGTGGTGCTTAGGGCGTGCCCCCCGTTGTCCGTCCAAGCCCTCTGCAGGATGCGGACAGAGAGGAGGAGGAACGCGTTTGTCTAAGCGTTTGCAGCATTAGAGTCATGTCAGAAAACAATGTACTTTTAACCCCTTCTGTACATCCCATTCCCCAAGGGAACCCAAATCAGCAATCATGCTTCTGAATTCGCTCATAGAGTGATCAGTCGATCACCAAAATAATGTCAAAATCAAGGATTTGTCCACAAAAGACCGCACCTGCACCGCGTCTGCATGGCGAGGTCTTATACGCCGCTGTCTCCGCTTTATCTTGGAGAAGCGAGTCACAGACCGCTCGGCCAACGCCGTCAGCCGGTCATGTCCACATTTTAACAAACGGTTCAGCTCCGTTTTTAACCCACAGTCAGCTTGAGCTTCTGTCAGCTGCTGCTTCTGCTCAGTTCTTAACCAGTCATACTGTCCACTCATTCTCCGCCGTGCTTCAGCGCAAACCCACATCTGCCACTGTACTCCCCCCATCGGAGGTTGTGCCATGACGTGAATGCCTGACAGCACTTCAACAGTACACCTAGAGATCCGTCACCAACCAAGTCCTGCCATGCGCAGGCATAAAGCAACATCTCTCCATCTACTCAACACAGCAATAAGGAGCCTTCTGGGGCCTTCTGGGGCCTTATCACTGTTTTCCTAATTCTTCTTAAACATAGTTTCCGTGTATATCCTCCGTTAATCTCTAAATTCGTTCAAATGTTGGGCTTATTTAATCTCTTAGATCGTGACGCCATATGTTGTGCATATTTACCACGTCATCTAAACATATTTTTCCGCGCACATCTCTGGTTAATCTGTAAATTCATGACGCCAAATGTGCATATTTACTATTTCTTTCTGTGCACATTTATCTCTAAGGTCCAGGTTCGTGATGCCAATTGTTGTGAAATATTCTTTTACAATTAAACATGGTTTTCTGTGTATATCCTCCGATAATCTTTAAGTTCGAGACGCCAAATTTTGTGAAATATTTACTATTTCACCTAAACATTCTTCCTGCGCACATCCTACGTTGATCTCTAAGTGCCAGCTTCGTGACGCAAAATGTTCTGTGCTTATTTACTACTTCTTAAATCTGATTTCTGCATACATCTTCTGTTAATCTCTAAGTTCGTGACGCCAAATGTTGTGTGAAATTTTCTCAGGTTCGTCGGAGGTAGGCACACAGAAAGCACACACAGACTCTATATATATATATACTACTATACTACTACTACTATATACTACTATATATATATATATATATATTTATTCTCCGCAAAGCATAGCATAAGCAATCTATTTGGTTATATAGGCAAAACACACACAAAGAATATAACTTGGATTATATGAACGAAGCGCCGCACGGTGGCTAAGTGGTTAGCACTGTTGCCTCACAGCAAGAAGATTCCCGGTTCAATTCCCGGCCCGTTGGGTCTTTCTGTGTGGAGTTTGCATGTTCTCCCCGTGCTTGCGTGGGTTCCCTCCGGGTACTCCGGCTTCTTCCCACAGTCCAAAAACATGCAGGGTAGGTTAATTGGTCATACTAAATTCTCCCTAGGTGTGAATGTGAGTGTGATTGGTTGTTTGTCTTCTATGTGCTCCTGGATAGACTGGCGACCTGTCCAGGGTGTACCCCTGCGTTTCGCCTACTATGCGTCGGGATAGGCTCCGACTGACCCCCGTGACCTGGAAACGGATAAAGCGGGTATAGATAATGGATGGATATGAATGAAGCATGCATATGGAATATTATACAGGCATTTCACATACTTTCACACACAAAGGAACACTGACTAACCAAAGTGTCTCTCACTTTGGTTAACTACATTTCACACACAAAATCACACTCACTGTGATTCTAGCAGAATCATTCACTTTGGTTTTCATATATACATAAACCACATTTACTATGATGCTAGGACCAACTTCTCTTGTATCCCCTGCAGAGCATAGCCGAATCAATCAGTTCAGTTATCATGAATACATTTCTCTCACAAACTTCAGTTCATCATAAATGCATTATTCTCATTTACTATAATGCTAGGATGAATGTCTCGTCCATCCCCTGCAGAGCATAGTTCAAGCAATCATAGGCGAAGCCCATTCTTACCATTGACACACGGACTGGAGAGCCAAACAGTCCCAGTAAAAGCAGCTTACAACCTTACTGGGTGTTCGTACGTGACTGACTCCAACGCAGACAGAGACTTTCCATCGCTATATTCTCTCGTACAAGGGCCGTATGTGAGATGGGGGGGCCAACCCCTCCCCACAGACAGACCCTGCTCTTGGGAACAGATCCTGACGTACAAAACATGTTTTGTAAACCAGGAACCGTTCTCAGAACATGCTATCAAAACAACAGACTTTTCCCAGCTCTACTCACAAAATAACGAAAAACTTCTCCCAGGCACACAAAAAAAATAACAAGACTTTTCTCAGGAACTAACAAAATAATAAGACAAAATAAGACTTTTCTCAGGAACTAACAAAATAACAAGACTTTTCTCAGATATAAGCGAACAATTAGAAAAACATCTTACATAACCAATGTTTCAGAGTGAGAGTCAAGGTCAAGTTTATTGTCAATTCTACTACATGTGAGATACATACAGAGAATTTAAATTACGTTACTCTCAAACACTCGGTGCTACACAATAAATACATTTTAAACACAAAGTGCAAATTAAAAAGAAACAAGTTATGGCATGACGTTGGGTTTAAGTGTACAACAGTTTTTCGGTCTAATTAAAGTGATCTGGTGCAAATGTGGCACTGTGAAATGGAGGAATAGTAGCCCCCCCATTTTATTTTGATGCTTAAGGTCATGTTTAATCAGTGAAACTACTGTTAAGGCCTATTGCACTATTGACAGGTGTTGTATAAGTTTCGCCAGCAGAGGGCGCTCAGTGCAGTAAGTACCAGTGGCTGACGCTCTGGCCAGCAGAAGAAGTTGGTCAGTCGTTACAGGCGCAGTTTGGGAGACGACGCACAAAGTAGCTCCTGTCCAGGAATGCCCCTAAGGGACATGTTGGAGATTAAGCGTGGGCTAACACTTAGCAAACTGCTGACGATTTTAAAGGTACATTACAGAGTAGACAGCTCCACTGAGGTCTACCATCAGCTCCTCAACATCTCCCAAGAACCAAAAGAAAGTGCGCTAAACTTTGTTTTTCGTGCCATAGAACTCAAAGAAAAACTTTTATGGAAAGCAGCAAATGAGGAAAGTGATGAACTGTACAGCAGAGCCACAATTCAGCGTAAGTTCCTCCGCTCCATTGAAACTGGGCTGTTAAGTGACTCCATTAAGTATCAGTTGCTGCCCCTCCTTAGTAACATAACCACAACAGATGAAGAACTGATCGAGAAAGTCAACAAAATTTCAAAGCTAGAAAACGAAAGATCAGAGAAACGAAAAAGGTCCACTGCAGCCAAGATTCCCAAGGTACAAGAGCTCCAAACAGAATGCCAGGTTGCCGGGACACCTGTTCAGAGCCACTCAAAACCCAAAGAATCCCCCACTACAGTGGCTGTGAATATAGCTAAACCTAAAGAGCCTAAAATAGACACAAAGCAGATCATCGAAGAACTCAGAAATGAAATGAGAGAAATGTTTCGGGCAGCTATGGGAAACAGTCCCCACGCCATGGAGCCAAAACAAAGACAAAAAGGCTGTAAGAATTGCAGAGAAGAGGAGAAAGGAGAAAACTGTATGCATTGTTTCAAATGTGGGCAAGAGGGACACTACTCTCGTGGATGCCGAGCACCAAGACTGTCGACGGGAAACGGGGAGGGACTACTGAGACGGGACCAGCAGTAGTCCAGAGAGAACAGTCCCGCAAGTCCGTTCCGGACCGGCATCCAATACCAAGAATTCAAGATATGCTGGATGCACTGGGTGGGAGCTCTTGGTTTTCAGTGTTAGACCAAGGCAAGGCGTACCACCAGGGTTTCTTGGATGAAGAGAGACGTCCCTTAACCGCTTTCATCACACCCTGGGGGCTCTATCAGTGGGTACGCATTCCCTTTGGTCTGAGCTCCGCACCCGCTGAGTTCCAAAGGAGCATGGAACTTTGTATGGCTGGCCTCAGAGACACTGTTTGCCTCCCATACCTGGACGACAACCTGGTGCACAGTAACAATTTCGAAGAGCACCTTCAGCACATCCGCATGGTCCTCCAGCGTTACAGGGAGCATGGTGTGAAGCTGACCCCAAAGAAATGTGAACTGTTCAGGCAAAGTGTGAAGTTCCTAGGCAAGCTGGTAACAGCGGAAGGGTACACAATGAACCCAGCAGAGTTGGCCCCGGTGATGGCCTTAAAGAAAAAAACACCTGTAACCGTCGGAGAGGTACGACAAATGCTTGGTTTTCTCTCTTATTATAGGCCCTTTATCCCTAACTTCTCTCGGGTAGCCCATCCTCTCTATAGCTTGCTTAGCCCTCCGTCCTTGGAGCAATCTGCTCCGGTCTCAGCTGATAAGTCTGAAAAAGGGGTGAAGAAAAGTAAAGGCCACTTACCGTCACGCGCGCCCATTCAGTGGACTAGCTCCCACCAAGACGCATTGAACCAACTTGTAGATGCACTTACCAGACCTCCTGTTCTTGGGTACCCCGACTTTACTGAGACCTTTGTGTTACATTGTGATGCGTCACAAGTAGGGCTGGGTGCTGTTTTATACCAGCGTCAGCAAGGCAAGATGAGAGTTATAGCATATGGTTCCCGTACCCTGAGTCCAGCAGAGAAAAAGTACCACCTGCATTCTGGCAAATTGGAGTTTTTGGCAATGAAATGGGCCATTTGTGAACGTTTCCGGGACTATTTGTACCATGCCCCATCATTTGTGGTGTACACCGATAATAACCCATTAACATATGTGCTCACGACTGCAAAGCTCAATGCCACTGGTAACAGATGGGTCGCGGAGCTGGCCAGCTACAACTTCACCATCCGCTACCGTCCAGGCAAGACCAATGCAGATGCTGATGGGCTGTCGCGAATGCCGCTAGACATTGACAGCTACATGAAGAGCTGTACAGCTGAAGTTGGACAGGACGCCATAAGTGCATCTATGGAGTCTGTGGTGGTGGGGCAGAGAAACCCATGTCAAGGCATTGGTGTTATCCAAATTAGTGCTCTAAAGTTGATCAAAGATCCTGACACTGCCCGGCCTTTTACATCAGCCCAGATTCGCACAGCCCAGGAAGCGGATGAAGTCCTGTCAAGGGTGCTCTGGTACAAGTCACAGACTAATAGACCAAGTAGGGCTGAGGTTAAGTCTGAGCCTCCTGCAGTAGCTGCACTGCTGAGACAGTGATTGAAGCTTCATGTCGACCAAAATGGTGTCTTGCACCGCAAAACAACTCGCCGAGAGCAGCTGTTGCTCCCTAAAGCCTATCGTCCCCTGGTTTTCAAAGAGCTCCACCAAGACATGTGCCATTTAGGGGTGGAAAGGATGCTCGACCTGATTCGAGACAGGTTTTACTGGCCGCAGATGGCAAGAGAAGTTAAACACTTTGTTACTGAAGAATGTGAGTGTCTCAAGAAGAAGAAGCCGAGTAAACAAGCCCGAGCACCTCTGATCTCAATCCAGTCCACTTACCCATTCCAAGTGGTCTCCATAGACTTCCTCCACCTGGAAAAGTGTAAGCAAGGCTATGAGTATATACTTGTTGTCATGGATCACTTCACGAGGTTCGCCCAAGCTTACACGACGAAGAATAAAGCAGCTAAAACAGTCGCTGACAAGCTCTTTAATGACTTCGCAGTCAAGTTTGGTTTCCTACACCATGACATGGGCAAGGAGTTAGACAACAAGCTCATGGGAAGATTGAAAGAACTCTCAGGTATCAAGGGCTCCCACACAACACCCTACCCCCCACAGGGTAATGGACAGGTGGAGAGATTCAACCGGACCCTGTTGTCCATGTTACGGACTCTTGAAGACAAGGAGAAAGATGACTGGAAAGAATCACTGGCTAAAGTTGTCCATGCGTATAACTGTACAAAGAGCGAGGCAACAGACTATGCTCCCTATTACCTTATCTTTGGACGTTCCCCACGCCTGCCCATTGATCTGCTCTTCAATCTAAAAACCGATGACACTCATATGGACTATAATGACTATGTTAGCTGCTGCAAACAGAGAATGCAGGAGGCCTACAGAGTGGCTTCTGAAACGGCTACCAAGGAAGCTGCTCGAGGGAAAGCATACTATGACATGTATGATACACTATGACGTGTATCGGATCTGCCCTGAAACTGGTCAGGGAAGAGATAAGGTGATCTTACCCCTGGAGAAGCCACCAGCCCAGACTATTCAGAAAAAAAACTCTTCCACAAAGAAAAAGTTAAAACGTCCCCAGGAACAGCAGAAGCAGCCAGGAAATGGTGACACATCGGATGATGACTACAGTTATGCATACCAGTGGTACCTCAGGCCCGTTCCAGGAAGACAAAAGAGGCAGGCGCATAACCCTTTGGCCGAGCCATACCAGCCTGACCCAAGTCTTCACGTACGAGAAGAGGATTTGCCACTACAGAGCGAAGAGGATTGTGAGGCAGTGACTGACGTTCCTGCTGCAAACAACGCTGAGACCGACTATGTGCGGCAGCGACCCCAAAAACAAAGTCGGAAACCTCTTGTACTAAGTTATGAGACTTTAGGTCAGCCAGCTTTGGTTCGGAGGGACTGTGAGGTAACTATGGCGCAGGTAACTGGGGGTTATGCCTTTAGGAGACCATGGGCGGTGGGACTGTGTTAAAGGTATAGTTGAATGTTCTAGGTAACCAGAAATGTCAGGAGACATTTAATTTTGTGGGGGAGAGTGTGGCACTGTGAAATGGAGGAATAGTAGCCCCCCCATTTTATTTTGATGCTTAAGGTCATGTTTAATCAGTGAAACTACTGTTAAGGCCTATTGCACTATTGACAGGTGTAGTATAAGTTTCACCAGCAGAGGGCGCTCAGTGCAGTAAGTACCAGTGGCTGACGCTCTGGCCAGCAGAAGAAGTTGGTCAGTCGTTACAGGCGCAGTTTGGGAGACAACGCACAAAGTAGCTCCTGTAACCTGCTGTTGTTTATGTTTTGCAGGTAAGCTGAGTTGTGAATAGTGTATAGCAGATAACAGTAGCAATGGGTCATAAGTGTCTTGTGGCATAGCGAAGGTAGAGCCTTCGCCCGGGTTGGTGAAAATGGCGGACGGGAAACCACGTTTAACTTTTCATGAGGGCAATCTGCTTCCGCGTGGTGAAAATGGCGGACTTACAATTGAGACAATTGCAGCAATCGGTCACAGAGCTATTTCACAGCAGTAGAAGCACAAGTTCATGGCTAACTCCTACCTTATCTGTGCTGGTCAAGTTATTTGGTAGTGATTAAGCTTGTATGGTTCATGTACGAAGTAAAACGGCACTCTATATTTTTGGTGTGTATTGTGGTTATGTGTTTCATTAATAAGTTTCACAGTAGGTGTATTATGTTATTGTTAGTGTAAAGCAGAAGAAGTTGGTCAGTCGTTACAGGCGCAGTTTGGGAGACGACGCACAAAGTAGCTCCTGTAACCTGCTGTTGTTTATATTTTGCAGTGTTCAGCGAAATAAATATGTTGCACGGAAGATGAGTTCGCCCATCATTCAAGCAGTGTTACACAAAGTAGGCGGTCCAGTTCTGCCATAAGTTCCTAGTGCAGATACTGAGCTCAGAGTGAGTGAGGGGGGTGGGGGGTGGGGACAGGGAGGGAAAGTGAGGAAGAGCAGGGAGAGTGTTCAGCATCCTGACGGCCTGGTGGATGAAACTGTCCCTCAGTCTGCTGGTTCTGGCACAGAGGGTCCGCAGCCTCCTCCCTGATGGAAGCAGACTGAAGAGGCTGTGTGACGGGTGGGTGGGGTCTTTCACAATGCTGAGGGCTTTGCAAATCAGACGGCTGCTGTAGATGTCCTGAAGTGAGGGGAGAGAGACATCAACGATCTTCTCAGCTGCTCTCACGACAATTTGGAGAGCCTTGCGGCAGGTTGCGGTGCAGGATCCGTAACACAGCAGCTGGTCAGGATGCTCTCGATGGTGCCTCTGTAGAAGGTGTACCTGATAGGGGCCGGGGCTCTGGCTCTTCCCAGTTTGCAGTGCAAACTGCTTTGCCTTCTTGGCGAGTGATGTGGTGTTAACAGTCCAGGAGAGGTCCTCTAAGATGTGGACACCCAGGACAGAGGTGCTGCTCACCCTCTCCACAGCAGCACCGTTGATGGTCAGAGGAGCATGCTGGGTGTGTTGTCTCCTGAAGTCAACAACAATCTCCTTGGTCTTCTCCACGTTCAGGGAGAGATTGTTGCCGCTGCACCACTCAGCCAGGCGGCTCACTTCGCTCCTGTAGTTTGACTCATCGTTGTTGTTGATGAGACCCACCACAGTCGTGTCGTCCGCAAACTTTATGAAAAGGTTGGAGCTGTGCATCAGTGTGCAGTCGTGGGTCAGCAGGGTGAAGAGGAGGGGGCTCAGCACACATCCCTGGGGGGCCCCTGTGTTCAGTATGATGGTGCTGGATGTCTTGCCGCCAACCCGTACTGCCTGTCCAACAGCCAGTTGCACATTGAGGTGTTGATCCCCTAGCTGGTCCAGTTTTTGAATGAGCTGCTGGGGGATGATGGTGTTGAATGCTGAACTGAAGTCGATGAAAAGCATTCTTACATAAGCATTTCTGGTGTCCATATGTGTGAGGGCTGTGTGGAGGGCAGTGGAGATGGCTTCGTCAGTGGACCGGTTGGAGCGATATGCGAACTGGTAGGGGTCCAGAGAGGGGGGGAGAGCAGCCTTGATATGATGCATGACTAGCCGTTCAAAGCACTTCATGATGATGGAGGTCAGTGCAACTGGACGGTAGTCGTTGGAGCAGGAGGGAGATGACCGTTTTGGGACCGGAAGGATGTTGGTGGCTTTGAAGCACGTGGGAACCACCGCCTGACTCAGTGACATGTTAAAGATGCCTGTGAGTTCTCCTGCACAGTCTCTCAGTACACGACCAGGTATGTTGTCAGGACCCGGAGCTTTGCAAGCGTTGATCCTGCTGAGGGATCTCCTCACACTGTCCGGTGACAGCATCAGAACCTGGTCGCTGGGAGGGGGTGTTGCTTTCTGTGCGGCGATGGTGTTGTGTGCCTCGAAGCGGGCAAAGAAAGTGTTGAGCTCATTCCGCAGGGTTGTGCTGCTCTCACTGGTCTGTGTTGGGGACTTGTAGTCCGTAATGGTCTGAATCCCTCGCCACAGGCTCCGTGTGTCCCTGCTGTTGCTGAAACGGCGGGCTATCCTCCTGGAGTACTGTCTCTTAGCCTCCCTGATGCCATGGGACAGGTTGGTCGTAGCTGTCATTAGTCCCACTTTGTCTCCAGCTCTGAAGGCAGCGTTCCGAGCCTTTACGAGTCTGTGGACTTCCTTTGTCATCCACGGCTTCTGGTTGGCTCTGACTTTGATGGTTTTGGAGTCTGTTATATCATCAATGCACTTGGCGATGTAGGCGGTAACAGACTCTGTGTACTCCTGAAGGTCTGTGGTGTTGTTGGTGGTGGCAGCTTCTATGAACATGCTCCAGTCTGTGGTGTTGAAGCAGTCTCGAAGTGCCTCTGTGGACCCCTCTGGCCACACCCGGACCTGCTTCCAGACTGGTCTGACAACTTTAACCAGTGGCCTGTATGCTGGCATTAGCATGACAGTGATGTGGTCTGAGGCACCGATGTGGGGGAGGGGGTGGGCTTTGTAGGCTGCCTTGTTGGTGGTGTAGACTTGGTCGAAAATGTTGTCTCTGCTCGTGGGGAACTTGACGTGGTGGTGAAGATATGAAAACATGGTCTTTGGGTCTGCGTGGTTGAAGTCCCCCGCCAGGATGAGGAAGGCCTCAGGGTGGGCTGTCTGCTGCTCGCTGATCCGCTGGTACAGCTCAGTCAGCGCCTCTCTCCTGGTGTTGGTGGAGGGGCTGGGGGGGATGTAGACAGCAGTGAATAGTATGACCGAGTATTCGCGCGGTAGATAGAAAGGACGACATTTAATAATCATAAACTCCGCCAGGGGTGAGCAGTGTCTGCAGACCACCACAGCATCTCTACACCAAGCATCACGGAGGAAAACACAGTGGCCGCCGCCGCGGCCCTTACCTGCCTCGGTGTGTGCTCGGTCCGCCCGGTAGCAGGTCAGCTGGTCGAGCTGGATGGCGTGGTCCAGTATGCTGTCGTTGAGCCATGTTTCCGTGAACACAAAAACACAGCTCTCTCTCACGGTCCTCTCGGCGGAGCAGAGTAATCGGATGTGGTCCAGTTTGTTGTCCAGCGAACGAACGTTGGCCAACACGATGGAGGGAACCGTCGGTTTGTTCGGGTTCTCCGCCAGTCTCGTCCGGATACCGGCTCGCTTACCCTTCTTCTGCTTCCTCTGGCGCTGCTTTTGACGCTTCCATTGCGTTGGGGATTCAGGCGCGGGGGTCGGCGGAAGCCATCCCGGAACCGGAAGTTTTTACTTTTGAGTTTTTATCTGAATCAGTTGTGAGATAAAGGAAATATACTTGACATTGAAAATAGACTTTTATGTAATAGTATCAGATATGTATTGAATATATTTTCTTTGATGAGTTTAACTTTCCCACTTTGAAATGAAGCAGACGAGTTATCTGCTAGCAGGTTAGTGCAACAATGAAGTTTCTGAAAGACTTTTCTATTGGATTTCAGAGCAACGAGGCCTTAGACCAGGTCCAGTTCAAAAACTATGATACGTAAACTGCTCCAACTTGGAATAAATTAACACATAGATAATAAAGAATAAATAATAGACAGTTTGATATTTGTGTTTGTGATTTTCTTAGATAAAAATCTGCAGCTGTATACGTTTTCTGAAACGTATACAGCTGCAGATGTGGCTGCTTGAAAGACGTTTCAGAAAAGCCAAAAACTTCTGAACAGATTAGGAATTTTTATTTAGCACAAGCAGGTATATATGTAAACCCGAATGCAACTTCAAACATTAATTTCACATATAAATGAGCTGAATGTGAATTAAACATCATCCAATTTTCAAAACTGCATCCTTCATGTTAGTTTGTACTCATTGTAGTACACAATGATCCATCTGCATAAACAAAATAAACTCATCAATACTTGATGGTGTATTAAAACCAGGGCCTCTTCTCTTGATGAAAATGTTTTCTCTTTGTATTTTTCATTTTTCAGTTGAGCATAAACACATTGTTTTCATTTAATTTAATGTTGTTTCAACCTTTATAAGAATAGCTGCTCCCTCTTGGTTCAGTCCCAGTTTCTTTGACTTTCTTTGCCAAAACAAAAACCTGCTCAACTAGAACCTGCTTCCAGTCCAAACGTACTCTTCTCTGTTTGTCATTTAGGTGGTTAGAAATAAGAAGTGATTATAAATGTTGTATTTTGGGGGTTTCTTTCCATCACACTTTTGTCATAGAGAATAGTTGAAATGGATTATTGTTATCAAATGGCGCCGCCATCCCGGTTCCGGGATGGCGGCGCGTGCCTCACGCTGCGGCTTCTCTCTCTCTCCCGACGGTGCGACGTTTCGTGTTTTTCGTTCGTGTTTTTGTCACCAAAGTTGTGTTTTGACAAGTCATATGCATACCAAACCAAAGTACAGCCGGGGGTTTCTGCTCGACGTTGGAAACAGCTACACTGTCGAGCTGAACTCTGAACTCGCCGGCCAACTTCGGGAACGCGGTCTGCTCCGGAAACCACCACTTCCGCCGACCCCCGCCCCTCGACCTCCGCCGCAATGGAAGCGCCACAAGCGGCGCTACAGGAAGCAGAAGAGGGGCAAGCGAGCCGGTATCCGGACGAGACTGGCGGAGAACCCGAACAAACCGACGGTTCCCTCCATCGTGTTGGCCAACGTTCGTTCGCTGGAAAACAAACTGGACCACATCCGATTACTCTGCTCCGCCGAGAGGACCGTGAGAGAGAGCTGTGTTTTTGTGTTCACGGAAACATGGCTCAACGACAGCATACCGGACCACGCCATCCAGCTCGACCAGCTGACCTGCTACCGGGCGGACCGAGCACACACCGAGGCAGGTAAGGGCCGCGGCGGCGGCCTTTGTGTTTTCCTCCGTGATGCTTGGTGTAGAGATGCTGTGGTGGTCTGCAAACACTGCTCACCCCTGGCGGAGTTTATGATTATTAAATGTCCTCCTTTCTATCTACCGCGCGAATACTCGGTCATACTACTCACTGCTGTTTACATCCCCCCCAGCCCCTCCACCAACACCAGGAGAGAGGCGCTGACCGAGCTGTACCAGCGGATCAGCGAGCAGCAGACAGCCCACCCTGAGGCCTTCCTCATCCTGGCGGGGGACTTCAACCACGCAGACCCAAGGACCATCTTTTCAAATCTTCACCACCACATCAAGTTCCCCACGCGAGGAGACAACATTCTGGACCAAGTCTACACCAACAACAAGACGGCCTACAAAGCCCACCCCCTCCCCCACCTCGGTGCCTCAGACCACATCACTGTCATGCTACTGCCAGCATACAGGCCACTGGTTAAAGCTGTCAGACCAGTCTGGAAGCAGGTCCGGGTGTGGCCAGAGGGGTCCACAGAGGCACTTCGAGACTGCTTCAACACCACAGACTGGAGCATGTTCAGAGAAGCTGCCACCATCAACAACACCACAGACCTCCAGGAGTACACAGAGTCTGTTACCGCCTACATCGCCAAGTGCATCGATGATGTAACAGACTCCAGAACCATCAAAGTCAGAGCCAACCAGAAGCCGTGGATGACAAAGGAAGTCCACAGACTCCTGAGGGCTCGGAACGCTGCCTTCAGAGCTGGAGACAAAGTGAGTCTAAAGACAGCTACGACCAACCTGTCCCATGGCATCAGGGAGGCTAAGAGACGGTACTCCAGGAGGATAGCCCGCCGTTTCAGCAACAGCAGGGACACACGGAGCCTGTGGCGAGGGATTCAGACCATTACGGACTACAAGCCCCCACCGCAGACCTGTGAGAGCAGCACATCCCTGCTGAATGAGCTGAACACATTCTTCGCCCGCTTCGAGGCACACAACACCATCGCCGCACAGAAAGCACCACCCCCTCCCGGCGACCAGGTGCTGACGCTGTCACCGGACATTGTGAGGAGATCCCTCAGCAGGGTCAACGCCCGCAAAGCTCCGGGTCCTGACAACATACCTGGTCGTGTACTGAGAGACTGTGCAGGAGAACTCACGGATGTCTTCACAGACATCTTTAACATGTCACTGAGTCAGGCGGTGGTTCCCACGTGCTTCAAAGCCACCAACATCCGTCCGGTCCCAAAACGGTCATCTCCCTCCTGCTCCAACGACTACCGTCCAGTCGCACTGACTCCCATCATCATGAAGTGCTTTGAACGGCTAGTCATGCATCACATCAAGGCTGCTCTCCCCCCCTCTCTGGACCCCTACCAGTTCGCATATCGCTCCAACCGGTCCACTGACGACGCCATCTCCACTGCCCTCCACACAGCCCTCACACATATGGACAACAGAAACGCTTATGTAAGAATGCTTTTCATCGACTTCAGTTCAGCATTCAACACCATCATCCCCCAGCAGCTCGTTCACAAACTGGACCAGCTGGGGATCAGCACCTCGCTGTGCAACTGGCTGTTGGACTTCCTGACTGGGAGACCACAGGCAGTACGGGTCGGCAGCAACACATCCAGCACCATCACACTGAGCACAGGGGCCCCCCAGGGATGTGTGCTGAGCCCCCTCCTCTTCACCCTGCTGACCCACGACTGCACACCGATTCACAGCTCCAACCTCTTCGTAAAGTTTGCGGACGACACGACTGTGGTGGGTCTCATCAACAACAACGATGAGTCAAACTACAGAAGCGAAGTGAGCCGCCTGGCTGAGTGGTGCAGCGACAACAATCTCTCCCTGAACGTGGAGAAGACCAAAGAGATTGTTGCTGACTTCAGGAGACAACACACCCAGCATGCTCCTCTGACCATCAACGGTGCTGCTGTGGAGAGGGTGAGCAGCACCAAGTTCCTGGGTGTCCACATCTCAGAGGACCTCTCCTGGACTGTTAACACCGCATCACTCGCCAAGAAGGCACAGCAGCGCCTCTACTTCCTCCGCAAACTGCGAAGAGCCAGAGCCCCGGCCCCCATCAGGTACACCTTCTACAGAGGCACCATCGAGAGCATCCTGACCAGCTGCATCACCGTGTGGTACGGATCCTGCACCGCAACCTGCCGCAAGTCTCTCCAACGCGTCGTGAGAGCAGCTGAGAAGATCGTTGGTGTCTCTCTCCCCTCACTTCAGGACATCTACAGCAGCCGTCTGACTCGCAAAGCCCTCAGCATTGTGAGAGACCCCACCCACCCGTCACACAGCCTCTTCAGTCTGCTGCCTTCAGGGAGGAGGCTGCGGACCCTCCGAGCCAGAACCAGCCGACTGAAGGACAGCTTCGTCCACCAGGCTGTCAGGACACTTAACACTCTCCCTTCTCTTCCACCGTTTCCCGCCTTGCCCCCCCCTCACTCACTCTGATCTCAGTATCTGAATTTTGGCAGAACTGGACCGCTTGCTTTGCACCATGTCACTTTAAACAAACCGAAAAACTGTTGTTGTCATGTCACAACTTGTTTCTTGTCTCTTTTTAACCTGCACTTTATGTTTAAAATGTATTTATTGTGTAGCACCGAGGGTTTGAGGGTAACGCAATTTCGATTCTCTGTATGTATCTCACATGTGGTAGAATTGATAATAAACTTGACTCTGACTCTGAAAACTCTGTAAATGGACAAAGCTGAGTTTAATGATTAAAAGAGTGGTTACAAGAATGGTTACCTTGACAATCATGACAGAATAAGATTTATTTACAGGTTTACAGAGAAGCCAGAAGTGCAGGTTCTTTATTTACAGGTTATTTATGCATTTTATGATTTTGGTATCTAAATAATTTATTGTTCAATGAAAAAAAAAAATAATGAAAATAAACATAAAACCACATTCTATTAAAAATGAAATAAATATAAAATAAAAAAAGTTTTTTTACTGCTCAATACAAATGACACTTTAAACTTCACCAATCAAGTGCTCCAGAGAGACGTTGAAACGGCTCAGAAGATCATCGGCTGTCCTCTCCAAACTCTAGCAGGACTACACGGTTCCCACTGCCTCAAAAAGGCACATCAGCATGATTAAAGACAACTCTCACCCCGACACTCTGTTTGAACTGTTGCATCAGGCAGATGGTCCAATTAAACAGAACAACAACTAAAGAACAATTAAAACAAGGACAAACAGATTCAAGAGCTTTTATTTTATCCAACCAGTCACCAGACTCAATACTGAAAAACACATCTAACGTGCAATATGTTTTAAGGGATTAGTGCAACAACAGAATTGTTGTTTGTGATTGATTTGTTTTATACCTGTTTTTGTTTTTAGCTGCTTTCTATTCTATCATAGAATAGAATAGAATAGAATAGAATAGAATAGAATAGAATAGAATAGAATAGAATAGAATAGAACATCTAGGAAGATGTCCATCCAAATATGGATTGTGATATAGACCTATTAAGGAACCTGATAACACCTGACCAATAATAAAAAAGATACAGTGAAAGAATATTACATCCCAATTATTACAATATTTACATAAATACATATTTTTTAACAGTTTGGTGTTTTCTTTAAATATTATTGTTATTATAGTTTATTATAGTATATCTAAACATTCAATTGTTATTGTTCAATTTTATTTTATTTAAATGCCAATGATCTCACAACAGAAAAGCCATGTCAAGGTACTCTACAAAAACCAAAATGAAACCAAATGAAAACAATTCATCAACTACGTGTGAGCGGGCACATGGTGGCGCTCCATGACGTCTGGTGAGCCTCACAGTAGATTGTTGAAATATTTTTCATCCTATCTGAAGTAGAAACTTGATAGGAGGTAAAACTACAACAACATCTTCTTGTTTATCCTGATAAAGAACTATTAAGTGGCTTTTCCTTAATTTGCTTGTCCAAAACACTTAACTGGAAGCTGCTTCTAATTTAGGTGAACCATTTTCACGCTGTCATTAATACTTGCTGCCAAACATTTTAAGGTACTTGACTGTTTCAAGAGCTCTTTTAATGGACCGTGTTGATGCTTCAGTATTCACATGAAGTTAAAAGGCTGCTTAACACAACTGGTCACCATGAAAGCAGAAAATGTTTATTTACAGGTTTACAAATAAAACTTAAGCATAACAGAGTTACATTTGAATAAAACCTCTGTGACTGATTATTGTCTGTAACATTGTAAATCAACACAAAATATTTTATGTGATTTTATTAAAAGAACAAATACAATTAATCTTACATTAACCAATATTTCCCTTAGATTCCAAACACACATCTAAATATAAGTTAATAAAAGACAAACAAAACTTCTGGACATATAGAAAGGGCTCTTTAAACCTTTATCTCATGAACTAAAAAAGCTCACTCTATGTTTTTTTTACTTATTTATTTTATAAATAAGTAATTTATCATCATTTGAGTGGTGGAACAGTATGTTTTCCACAATATATGCAACATTGGTTCTTGTTGCAGGCTTGATAACTCTGGTTTCTGGACTTTAGAGAGAGACGGTGTCAGAAGCTGTAAAATTTAAAGGACAATGTTGTTTTAATAATCATGGATGAGTATAAAAAAAACTTTGCTAATACATCATCTATTTAAACAATGCAAGGAGAGACAAAAAAATACTTACATGGTGTTTCTGGTCTCACTGAAAAAAGGACACAATTTTACTTACAATTAAACAAGTCAGAAGATGATCCTTTATCTATCTCTAGTTATGTTTATTTCAATATGAAGTGATCAATAAACTCAATCACCTTTTGCTCCCTCCATCAATATGAAATCATAAAAAATACACTTTTAGTTTCCTATGAGTCTTTAATTTAAGTGGAGAGATGATATAACTGAATTTTGTACTTGCTGTTTGCCCCGTCAGGTTTAAGTTCAGTATTAATGCAGTTTTCAGTTGTTTAAGTTTCTCGTCGTTTCTCTTTTTTAAGAGTCACAACATTAAATGATGAATGAACCCAATCACTGTTTGCACCTTCAGGTTGTAGCTCAGTTGTAAGTGTAGATTACTTTTTTCAATTTTTTATTTTAGTTTTGTAAGTTTGTTGAGTTTCTCACCATTTACCGCCCTCTTTTTGAGACTCATAAATCCTAAAGCAGCGAGGAGGATCACGATGACAACGGCCATCGTAGCAATGATGGCGATGCTGATCTCAGACAGATTCCCTGTTCAGGAAACAATCATGTTAATGCTCAGTAGAGTCGGTGCAATAATGGAATTATATTATTGTCAACTTAAAAAAAAAAATCAGCAAAAACAAGACAAAGACTGTTCTAAAATTCCAACAGTGATGGTCCCAAACCTGCACATTCAATCTGAACAACTTTGAACAATAATGATGATGATGATGATGATGATGAACTCTGAAGAGTTTTAAAAGTATAGAAACGTCTCTGTGTTTATAAGAAAATCTGAAGAGATGAAGCTAAAAACCTTTTTTGATTTTTTTTCTTTAAAGTTTCTTGCAGGTGAACCATCACTACAGTGTTCTTGTAGAAGATTAAATATAATGAATCGTTTTGTCATTTAATTAAAAGAAACGGCCTGTACCAAGAAACTAAAAAGAAGACAAATTTTACTACTTTTCTTACCTCCTTTGTCAAAGTTATCAGGTTTTTTGTAGTTGCTCTGAATCACTTTCTCATCCAGTTTCATGATGATGACATTTTGGACACCAGAGAGCTGAAACACGCATTCATACTTCATCCAGTCTCCAGGTGGGATTGATGAAACTTCCAGGTCAACACTCATCTGGAAGGATTCATCTTGGTTGGGAAGGATGTTTCCATGACTCACACCTTCATGAATCTCCTCTCCATTCTTCCTCCAGAACATCAAAGCTCTGTCGGGGTAGAAACCTGTGGCGTGGCAGCTGACTGGAGAGGAATGATTCTTCTGGAGGAGAGACACTGAAGGAAGATCTGGAGAGATGGTTTCAAAAGGTTGAGTGTTGGGGATTTTACGTAAATACACTGACAATGTTAAAAAGGCTGAAGGAAGCCTGACCTCCCAGGGCTGGATGGAAGAAGAAAGAAGAAAAAAAAAAGATCTGTAATAATGGGCTGCTGTGTGAGCCATGATGATGATGATCATGTCTCAACAGGAGGGATGAGGTCAGAGGTCATTTGGATTGAAAACTCCGATAGGAAAGGTGAGCCAAAGTCTGATAATAGGTGGATTCAGACATTTAGAGTCTGAATAGACCCGTAAGTCAGTGAAGCATTTTAAGACACCTGACCAAGTAGAGCAGATAATAATTCAATAGAAATGACACCAAAAATGGGTAAGAAATGCAGTAGGATGCTGGATAGTGACTTTATTCCTCATCCTGAGTTTTTTGTTTTTCTGGTACCTATGGACACTGCCTAGAATTGATCCAGCAACAAGTGTCACTTCGCTACCCATACACCACCGGTCTAGACGGGGGGCTCGGCCAAAACAGTTGCCCCAGAACCCCTGTGCTAATGCTGGACAAGACAAAACCGATGAACCTTATGTGTGTTATAACTCCACTTCTTTCGTCAGCACCGTACAGATAGCCATGTTCTCATTCCACATGGGCCGCTGTTTATGTGCTGAGTGGTATAACTACCCCCTTTACCTCAAATCTGAAGAAAACAATAGAATGCTAGATTAGTGGGGTTATTCGTTTAATCCTGTAGGCACGACATGGAAAGAAGGTACAAATGGATGGGAACCTTCCGCGCAATATTGGTCAACAGTTCTTAAAATGACAAAGACAACCATAAAAGGTGCTCCCGTGCTTGTCCTGTCATTTAACACAACCTCTAATCCCCTAGCTAAACGGCCTCCGGCTAGACTACGTATCCGAAATCCTCAGTGTTACAGGCTTAAAATATGTGTGTGGAAGTCAGGTACGGACCCCTGCACATTCTTTTCCATTTGCCCCAATGTAACTGCCACTGTTAACTACAGTCCCTATGCAGGGTTTGCCAGAGGGCCTCTCACCACATCCTCTATGACATTTCAGATCATTAATCATGATCTTACTGTAGATGAGTGGTTTCAGATCTCTACTGGGATCTCTGGTAACAATAACAATTGGCTGGTATTAGTGGAACAAGCTGCAAAAGCAATTAGGACTGATTGTGTTGTCTGCATGGGTCCACGTCCTATTTTGCATGTTATACCAGCATTGGTAAGCACTCAGTGTCTCTTAGAGCTGATGAATATGACTACACCAAACTCGAATTGCTCACAATGGGAGTCAGTTTATCCGGTAACCGGAGAAGAAAAAAAAACAAACTATTTTTTACAACAAGGTTGCTACAGGTAATTTCATCTGTATTAATCTCAAGGGCGCAGAGAAACGATTAGGGAACCTGTCTGTCTCCAACTGCGCTACTACATTGTCGGTCGGCCCAGGATTTTTTCCCATAACCAGGAGTGACATCTGGTGGTGGTGCGGAGATGACAGGGTTTTTGACAAATTACCTAAGAATGTTACGGGTTACTGTGCTCTAGACACTCTCTTGCTTCCTGTTTCAGTGTATCCTTATATCTCAGCCGAAGAACTGATGACCGTGCTGTCTGCCGTAACATCAATAAGGCTTTACAGAAGCAAGAGATCCGGCGGTTCCACTTGGGTCTCTCACAACGATCCCACATACATTGATGCCATCGGGGTGCCACGCAGTGTGCCAGATGAGTACAAATTGCTAAATCAGATAGCAGCAGGATTTGAGTCCTCTGTTTGGTGCACATTAAACAAAAGAACAGAATGAACTACCTCCACTACAATGTTCAGAAATTAGGAAACTGGACACAGAACGGGTTCCAGGCTGTATTTGGACAGCTGTCTGCCACGTCTCTTATGACTTTCCAGAACAGGATTGCCCTGGATTCTTCTGACAGAAGGGAGGTGTGTGTGCCATGTTTGGAAAACAGTGTTGCACTTCTTGATAACACCGCTGCAGATGGTGGTCTTACCAAGGCCATACGAGGGCTGCAGACCCTGAATGGTAAAAGTGCTGAAGGAGCACTCCGGTGTTGGACACCTCCATGTGGGACTCCTGGCTGGATGCATTTGGCAAGTAACGAACCATAGTATCTTCTGTACTAGTATCCATCGCTGTATTTTCAGCATTTCTGACATTGTGTGGTTGTTGTTGCATTCCGATGTCTGCGTGCACTGCTGAACCGATTGATCACCACAGCCATCTCACCCGTGGAAGACCGTGTGCCACAAATGTATCTGATTTTGGGTCTTGACTCTGATAATGATGATGCAAATGATTCCGTTGATGATGATGAAAATGTTGATGATGATGAAAATGACTCTAATAATGATGATATTAATATCTCTTCTTTTTTTGCCTTATAAAAACACCTATGAGTGTAAATGTCTTTGTTCTAATGAAAAATGACTCCATGACTGAAGACCACCTGAAGTGGTCTTGGACGACGTGAAATAAACCAAGTGTTGTAAAGCAGGAGGGAAATGATAAGGTTAAACTTTAACACACTCTTTGTTTTATCTCATTGTTATTTTACGCACTGTATACTGCTTGTCTTATAAGATGATTGTACATGTCAGAATATATCTTGTACTTGTTGCTTATCTACATGTCATCTGTGACCTCCTTATTTTCAAAAAAAGCCTTAAGAGGCCACCAAAGGGGGGGTGTGGACAGAGACGAGAGCAGCGGAGATGTGGCTGAGTTCTCTGTCCTCCGTGATGATGAATGAAAAACTTACTGACTTCGTCTTTCTTCCTTATTGTGTGTTTAATAAATGTCGTTTAAACCTGACATAGAATTAGACATAATCGGGTTGCAGGCTCCAACCTGAGAGAATATGAAATGTTTTTCACATCAACAAGGCCAGGATTAGTGTAAGTCTGATATTATTTTTCTTGTACATTTCATCCTTAGTTTTAATGTCTAAATTACTCATGTCATATAGTCTGGTTGCTCACTTTCAAGCCATCTGCCTTCCTTCAAAGATGTGACCCCTGACATGCAGTAGACCTAAATCAGATTTAATCCTGGTGAAAGTCAGCTCTTTCTTTTTCCAGTCTTGTCTAGTTAGTCTAGAGGACAATTTTCCAAATATGTGCAACATGTGTTTTCACTACATACTGTATTTCTGGGCACCAGGGCTGATGTTTAGGGCTTTCCTGTATCCTTAAATAGATATTTATTTTTTAAACCAAAGAAAATGGCTTTGGTGCATATGTGAAACCAAGAAAAGTTTAAAAAAGATTAAATAAAACAGTGCCAGGAACAGAACCACAGGAGGAAATTGTGAAACAGAATGTACGATATGAGGGAAACAATAAGCTTTGCTTTAGTGATCTGTGGAGAAAATAAATGTTTCTTCAATAAACCAACAAGTTAAAGTTGGGTCCAGAGATACTATAGTTAACCCAAACTAAGACTGAACCTAACAGTGAGAAATGATCCTGTTAACTAAAATTAAAATAAAAACTAAAGATTTTGATAGAACTAAAACTAAATAATAAGAAACATTAACAAATCAAAACTAACTGAACAGAATTGCAGGTAAAATTTGCTTTTTTTTCATTTTCATTACTTGGCTTTATTTTGTTTGCTGCTTTTTTTCAAGTGAATACTTTTTTCTAATTCTAATTATTTAAAATAAAGAATAAAGAGTGTTTGTACTGTATGGCATTGTTTTTATAATAATATAATTTATTTTTTGTTAATATCTGTGAGTCAGGGCCTTTATAAAAGCTAATATTAATGCTAAAACAAAACTCAAATTGACCACTAAAACACTAAACACTAACAAACTAAATGACATATCCCAGCAAAAACTTTAAGTAGATGGTAAAAAGCCATTTGAAATTATGACATCATAATTTTGAATTAAGGTTTGTATGGAAAAAGAAAGTTCAGTAAAAACCACCAGGTCATAATACTTTACCTTCTCTATTCAGATAGTTCTTCCCGTAACTCAAATTCAGCTTAAACCACATGGGGCATTCTGTTGTGAAAAATTCCTTTACTATCTCATTACGGTCTTCATATCCATCCCACTCTTTTTTAATGTTTTCAGCTCGAGCATCTAAGGCCGTCCATGTTGTCGTCTTCAAGTCAAAGGCTATGAAGTCCTCTCCATTAATACCATACTTCATTTGTCCATCAACCTCATTAGTTTCATCGTTCCATTCACATCTGATGAACTGCTGAATGATTTGATGACCTGAGAGACAGAAAATGAGTGAGTTATTGAATCAGGTACATCTGATATTGTTCACATCGTACCTTTAGTTTAGAAATTCATTTTCAGTTTCTAGTGATCAGACAGATGTTTGCAGTAATGTAACAGTCACTTATTGTTATAGAATCACATTTATAAACTCCCGAACGATTACTGAGAGTGGAATTGTAAAAATAGTACAAATATACAGTATATAAAAAATAAATGAAAAATGGCAACATACCTTCTGTTTGGTTTAAATACTAATTTTTGAGGCTGGACGTAAACATGTTGCATTGCCTAGTATTTGACATGATGTTTAATGCTGTTACATCATTTAAATATGCGTTCAAGTAGAAATAGAGTCGTTTTGACATGTCTGGTGGGCCTGTCTGGGATTGTGCATTGTTCCTTTGTGTTCAAGGTGTGGCAGCTTTTGGCTCGATGTAGGTCTAATTGGCCGTTGCAGGTTAATCTAACTGTGCCTTTCTGCATTGTTTTAGTGCTTTGGATTGAGTGGCCTCCCTGGTCCCTCCCTCCCTGATCAGTGCTATGACCAGTTGTGCTTCAAGGGACTATTGTGTTATTTTATTTCCTGTAACATGACTGGTATGTGTGATATTTTAGTCTTAACTCCTAGAGTGGTGAAAGTCTGAACTCCACTGGCTGCTTCCAGAACGCTGCCGCCTTGATGCTGGGTCACCGCTGCTTTGTTTTAGTTTTTAGTTATTTATTTATTTTTATATATATATATATATATTGTAAAGAAATTGTACATTAAAGTAATATTAGCCCTAGAGGTTGTTCAGGTTCAGGTTCAGGTTCAGGTTCAGGTTCAGGTTCAGGTTCAGGTTCAGGTTCAGGTTCAGGTTCAGGTTCAGGTTCAGGTTCACCCAGCGGTGTGTTTTACCATCAACACGTTAACAGTATTTTGTTGACTTTTACAAATACAAATTTCTCAAACTGAGACACATTCAATAAGACCAATTCTATTGACATCATCATTTAGTTGTTAATCCACATACAAATAAAAAAAATGATTAAAAAACTATAATACTACACTATTATAGATAAGTGGAAAGTCATGTAGATTATCTATTTTTTCCTTCCCTTATATGTCGGTACAAAACCACATTTGTGCCATAATAAGTGTTAGTGCTACTTAAGTAATTATTCAGTAATGCATCAACATAATTTAGGTTGTAAAACCTCACTTGTAAACTTGCAAGTATTGACAAAAGAGGTATTCTGATCAAACTCTTTAAAAATACCACAAATATTGCAAAAAGGAACATACCTTCATTTCCATTCAAATACTGATAAAAAGTTTGAGTTTCAAATTTTAAGGTCTCCTTGTACTTCTTTATGTCATTAGTTAAACGTTCCCATTCCTTTGAATCATTTCTTATTAATTTTCTCATCCAGTCATGAGTGACCTTAGGCTCCATCATGGTGTCATCATAGTAAATTACTGTAACTCCCTGAAAAACAAATGTGACTTCATACTCTTGGACATTTGAGAATCCAGAAGATATCAAACATCGAAGCTCCAAGTAGTAGTTCACTGTAAGACAAACAGAATTGAATTGGGTCAAACGCTGCATTTGATTTTCAAGCAGCCTCATATTTAGCACATATTATAGAACTCCACACTTTTCTAAAACTTACAACAACCTTGTCAACCCTTGACATTTTACAGTCTTATCATGTTTCTTATTGTTCATGTTTCTTATCTCTTGGGTTTTCTGCATCACCACTGATTTCTTCTGGGATTTGCCAACAACCACGATGTCCAGATGAAGAGTCTTCACCAGTTTATCAGCCTGGATATACGATCATGTTCAAATGTTTGTGTGCCCTGTTTTAATCATGTTTATGTTTTTATGTAAAAGCATTTATGGAAAATATTTTTATCTTTTATTGTTGATCTTGGTACTATGCAAATACTACCTTTGACAAACAATGAATACATAACTTTTTCATGAAGTCTTAAGCTGTTTTGTAAACTTTTCCATCCTGAAGGAGCACAACAAGCTTTTTTCCCACATTGTACGTAACTGGGAACGCCCAATGTGTCCTCAGAGCGAAGTGCACAAGAGGTGTCAGATTGCAGTTGTGGATCCAGGTAGGGAGAGGACAGACTGAGAAGACCGTTGTAAATCAGTCACACATGGGCATGCATATATAAAAGGTCCTAATAATCCAAAGTGGGCAAAAATGTGGCAGCAACAAGTCTCTTCCTTGCATTAAAAGAGAACTGCGCTTTAGTTCTGAAGTAGGAAGCATTTTGAGTCACGGTGAGTATATTTGAGTGTTTTTGGGAAAACGTTACCCAGACCAGACCGTTACCCTTGTCTGTTCCGGTAGATCCGGTCTCTGCTGCTCTTGTACTCAGGGGACAGGAACTGCTCTTGTTCTGATGCATCAAGTGTCTCAGTTCTGTCTTTCAGAGCTGCGTTATCAGTCACCCCTAAACCTAACATTGGTACATGTCATACCGTGGCTTGTACCCTGTAGAAGTCTTTAAACTCTGTGGTACATTAAACTGAGAATCAACACAACTTTTTTTTTTTTTCCCTCTTGTTTGCACATATATTAATGGTTGATACCAAATTGGTAGGACCCAAAAGATATATATATGCATTTTAATCTGTAATCAAGGGTTTTCTTTTTTTTTTTTGGTGTGTGCGTATGTGTGTGCAAGTGTGCCCTTCACCGACCCTAATGACAGTCTAACTATTTCTTTTATTGATCCCTAAGTAGGACGAAAAAAAAAGAAAAAGTAAAAATAAATAAATAAGTAAATAAGTAACTAAATTCTGCCAGAGAGGGCTAAAATCACCGGGTGTGGTATGTGATCAGACTAGAAAAAGAAATAGAAAGAGAGAGAGAGACGAGACAGTGGTGGTGCAGTGTGGTGCCTATGTTGTAATGTGTGTAAAAAAAAAAAGATTAGGGGTAGTAATGTGGTGTTTCAACGATAGACGTGGACACAACACAATAGAGTGTTAGTAAAAAAAGAAGAAAGAAGACAGAGGAAAGGGGAAGGAGCATTACATTCTCTATTACATACCTGAGTTTTTGAGGGTGTGGGGGCAGTATTTAAAAAGTTATCTATGTAATAATATGCATCGAAGTATTTAAGTACTCATGCATGTTCATATATATAGGGATAAGGAGACATATATGCAGTTATCTAATATATATTCATATACATTGTAAGCGGAGGAACGCAATAATTAGTTTGTACATCAATGCGGCACACACACATGCGGTCACATACACATATAATAAAGATCAATGTGTGGACATCTAAGCATCTTGCTGTGCATGCATGTAAGATACATATGCACAAGTATGTAGTTATTCATACATATAAGTATACACTGATACAATCATGTGCACATGTGACTTTTCAAGTAATAAATTATTCATATAATATACCTACACATATCTGCATATATGCATTTGTACGTACATACTCGCATGCATCTATACATATAGCGACAAACAGCTGTCTTTAACCAGAAGACTCTTTATCAAGAGTTAATCTGAGACATGCAAACATATGCAGGGCAAGGAGCTTTTTGACTAGCTCTGGAAAAACAAAACAGTCAAAATAAAGAGAGTAACAACACATCAGAAATAATAATGTACCTCTTAAATTGGTGGTATGTTCTTACCTGGAGATGCAGCGTGGCAGAAGAGGAGCAGAATCAGTAGAGTCTTCATCATGTTCAGACTGCTGGAGTGAAGCTGACGTCTGAGTTGAAGCGACTCTGGTAACAGATTTACAGAATTCCAGAAAAGTTTCCTGGTTTCAGTTCTATTTGTTTTACTTTTGAAACTTGTTAAAACTTGGAGAACACCCACGAGGGAAAAACAGTTTGTATGACCATCTTCTTTTTTTTTTTTAACTCTGGCACGTATGATTTGATAATCTATTGCAAGTGCTGCAGTTTCTTCTACCATAAAATCAATTTTATTAGTTTTATGCAGTAGAGTTTATATACTGTATGCTGAACAGGAATGTGACAGATTTTTTGTACATGCACCGATTCTTGTCCAACCTACTTCGAGTTGAGATATTTGTTTCTGCTTGTCGGTTGCTCAACATAATATGTTTTTATAGTCCTGTACTTTGACTGCTATCTAATTTCAAACATTTAGTCTCTGTGTTTAGTTTCTCCTGAATTATTGTACAACACAGTAACTTTTTTTGCATGTTCAAACTCATTTCCTGTAAAAATATATTTAATTTGTATTAACCACAAAAAAAGTAAAGTTCTGTGGTAAAAATGTTTGATGTCAAACAAAAAGTCAATATAGTGTATTTACATCTGAAAGCGTATAAACAAAGAGTGGATGTGTGAGACGATTAAACTGGGGGCTGCATAAGGAGACACATTTTGAACACTAAACGGTTCTCATGATTTTCTGAAAAAATAATATATATATGCATTTGAATTTCTCCGATAGTTATATCAGTAAAAATCATGTATGGTTGTTTTCTCTGCAATGATCATTGGATACTAAGAACTTTATGTGCCTGTCAGACCTCTGATCAGAACGCTGATTAACATTTTGGAGCGTTTTTGTTTTTTTGTTTGTTTTTGAGCAAGTTTTTACTTTTGAGTCTTAATCAGTTGTGAGATAAAGGACATATACTTGACATTGAAAAGAGACTTTTATGTAATAGTATCAGATATGTATTGAATATATTTTCTTTGGTGAGTTTAACTTTCCCACTTTGAAATGCAGCAGACGAGTTATCTGCTGGCAGGTTAGTGCAATGAAGAAGTTTCTGAAAGACTTTTTTATTGGATTTCAGAGCAACGAGGCCTTAGACCAGGTCCAGTTCAAAAACTATGATACGTAAACTGCTCCAACTTGGAATAGATTAACACATAGATAATAAAGAATAAATAATACAGTTTGATATTTGTGTTTGTGATTTTTTCAGATAAAAAAAAAAAAAAAAAAAAAAAAAAAATATATATATATATATATATATATATATATATATACATATATATATATATATATATATATATATATATATATATATGTATAAAAAAACTCGTTCCTCACCCTCCGTGGGTGGTGTCCCTTCTAAGCTCGGGTCCTCTACCAGAGGCCAGGGAGCTTGAGGGTTCTGCGCAGTATCTTTGCTGTTCCTAACACTGCACTTTTCTGGACTGAGATGTCTGAGGTTGTTCCGGGGATCTGCTGCAGCCACTCTTCCAGTTTGGGGGTTACTGCCCCGAGTGCTCCGATCACCACGGGCACTACTGTCACCTTCACCTTCCAGGCCTTCTCCAGCTCCTCTCGAAGCCCTTGGTATTTCTCAAGCTTCTCGTGTTCCTTTCGCCTGATGTTACCATCACTTGGTATTGCCACATCCACCACCACGGCTTTTCTCTGCCCTTTGTCTACCACCACGATATCTGGTTGGTTTGCCATCACCATCCTGTCTGTCTGTATCTGGAAGTCCCACAGGAGCTTTGCTCTGTCATTTTCCACCACCTTGGGAGGTGTTTCCCATTTTGACCTTGGGATTTCCAGCCCATACTCCACACAGATGTTTCTGTAGAGTATGCCCGCTACTTGGTTATGGCGTTCCATGTATGCTTTCCCTGCCAGCATCTTACACCCTGCAGTTATGTGCTGGATTGTTTCCGGTGCTTCTTTGCACAACCTACACCTTGGGTCTTGTCTGGTGTGGTATATCTGGGCCTCTATTGCTCTGGTGTTCAGAGCCTGCTCCTGTGCCGCCAGGATGAGTGCCTCTGTGCTGTCCTGTAGGCCAGCTCTCTCTAGCCATTGGTAGGACTTCTTGAGATCAGCCACTTCAGTTATGGTTCGATGGTACATCCCGTGTAGGGGCTTGTCCTCCCATGATGCTTCCTCCTCCAGCACCTCTTCACCTTGCCATTGTCTGAGGCATTCACTGAGTACGTCATCCGTTTGGGCCTTGTCCTTGATGTACTCATGGAGCTTGGCAGTTTCGTCCCGGATAGTGGCTTTCACACTCACTAGTCCTCGGCCTCCTTCCTTACGGCTTGCGTACAGTCTCAGTGTGCTGGATTTGGGGTGGAACCCACCATGCATGGTGAGGAGCTTCCTTGTCTTAACATCTGTGGTCTGTATCTCTTCCTTTGGCCACCTTATTATTCCTGCAGGGTATCTGATCACTGGCAGGGCGTAGTTGTTTATTGCCCGGGACTTGTTCTTGCCATTGAGCTGGCTTCTTAGGACCTGCCTTACTCGCTGGAGGTATTTGGCTGTTGCCATTTTCCTTGTAGCCCCTTCGAGGTTACCATTTGCCATTTGCCTCGAGAGTGGTTCTCCTGAAAGGAGCTTCCATGTTGTGGAGAGGCAGGTTATTGGTCGGTAGTTAGATGGGGCTGCACCCTTTGTGGGATCCTTCAGGATCAAGATCGTTCGCCCTTCGGTTAGCCATTCTGGGTGAGTCCCATCTCTTAGCAGCTGGTTCATTTGTCCTGCAAGGCGCTCATGGAGTGCTGTGAGTTTCTTTAGCCAGTAGGCCTGGATCATGTCCGGGCCCGGTGCTGTCCAGTTTTTCATACCTGAGACTCTTTCTTGGATGTCTGCCACTGTGATGGTGACTGGTTTCTGCTCAGGGAGGTTGCTGTGCTCCTCTCTTAGGGAGACTAGCCATTGAGCACTGCTGTTATGTGCTGCATCCTTCTCCCATATGCTCTTCCAGTACCTCTCAGTTTCCAGCCTTGGTGGGTCTGCTCTGTTGTTATTACCCTGCCATTGAGCATACACTTTCGCAGGTTGAGTTGCGAACAGCCTGTTTATTCGTCTGGCTTCATTGTCTCTAGTGTATCTCTTTAGGCGGCTAGCCAAGGGTTGGAGCCTTTGTTTGGCAGTTTCGAGTGCTTCAGATATGGGTATCTGGTTGTACCTCTTGGGTACTGGTCTTTTCATTACACCTTTCTGGGCTCCTGTCAATTGACTCACTTCTCTCCGTGCCACCTTGATTTTTACCTCCAACCTTCGTTTCCATGGTGGGTCATGTTTCTCATGGTTCCCATGGTTGCTCTTATAGCCAAGCATCTCCAGGATCACTGCTGCTGAAGTGTATATCAGCTCATTGGTCTCGGTGATTGTTGTGGTAGGGATCGCTGTCAGTGCTGCATTCACATTGTCCAGGAGACTTTCAGATGGTGCTTCACTTAGTCTTGGTAATCGCTGCCGGGGCTGCCTTGTGTTCAGTCTCGCCATGATCTTATCTTTCAGGTCCTTCGCTGCCTCGCTCAGCGTTATTGGGGCTTGGTACCCAATTTCTGGAGGGGCAGGTTGTGTAACCTCCCCTCTGACCTGGCGTCCTGGTTCCCCCATGCAGGTATTTACCTTGCATTTGTGTTGTACCTCGTCAATCTCAAGTTGTGATAGCAGTTGCCGTTTGTGGATGTTGGAACACTGAGCTACTAGTTGTTTTGCTGTCAACTGTGACCGTGGGTTTCGAAGTAACCATTGTGCCCACATTCTCTGCATGTATCCCCTCTGACTAGGGTTACTTGAGTAGTAGCATTCAAGCAGAGCCTTGTTGTCGCATCTCGCCCATTTCCGCCTTGTTCCAGTAGCCCACTTCTCATCAAGGTGCTCTGGTTCCCCAGCACCTGACGCAGACCTTGTTTGGCCGGGCGACGTCTGAGCCGGCATGTCATCTGTTTCATTGTCTCTCATCATGGTATGAGGTAGGCGGTATTAGCGTGAAGGGTCTTGCCCAAGGACCCGCACTGGGTGCTGTTCATAGCTCATCCCTCATCCTGGGTCATGTTCTGGGTCTCTGGAAAGATCCTAGAGACAACTTGTGTTGTAATAGATGATATATAAACAAAACTGCATTGAATTGATGATGATGATGATGATGATGATGATGATGACGATGATGAGAGAATGTTTCTGCTGTAAAAAACAACATCTTTTAGGGTTTCCATACACAACAAAGTACATGATAATATTAATTACATCTATTTGTTTGTTCAATACTTTGACAGTGTCAGCTAACTATATTTCTCTTAGTAAACCAAATATTGTTGAGTTTTCCTTTTTACTGTTCTCCTATTTTAGTTTTTGTTTACTTTAGTTTTTTTTTTGTCTTAACACTTTTCATCCAGCTATTAGTAACTGTTAATTAGCAAGTAAATAACAGCTTTATTTCTTCTTAACTGCAGTTTTATGAAGTGTGATACTAAAAACCTTTTTTGTGTGTCAGTAGTATTAGGATGAAACTTACCTGTAAAGGTTTTTCTGTTGTTGCTCTTGATCACATCTTTGTCCTACTTGGTGACGACATCTTGGAGACCACACAGCTGAAACACACATTCGTACTTCAACCAGTCTCCAGATGGGATGAGAGCAACACTCTCATCCACTCCACAGTGGGGGAATTTCTACACCGAGCAGAGGACGTTTTTAACCACAACTCCGGCCTCGCGCGTCCTGCTGACTTGGGTGATGCCCCTGGGCCATGGGAGAAGCTCCTTTGTTCTGCTATTTTGGATGGACTGAGACCTGACTTGGCAGCACAAGTACGCCACTCGTATTTGGGCATGCGTCATGAAGTGCGTTTGGCTGAACTCTGCAGACGGGCCAAACATGCTCAAGATGTGCTGATCGACAGGGAGCGGAAAACAACTGCGAAGAAAGTGAGCTGCGCAAGGCCACACTGACTTTGTTCTCTGGATATGTTCCACCCCGTGGGCGAGGATATTCATGTCATGGCGGAGGAGGACGCAATGACCGCAATCCATGCATGAAACCTGGTCGCCCACGATTTGGGCAGGACCAGTGTTTCCTCTGTGGCCAAACTGGACACTGGAAGAACGAGTGCCCGAAGAACAGGAAGGACCAACAGGCAGACTGAGGGTGCGCAGGGGAGGAGATGACTTCAGAAAAGTTCCAACACACCACCTCGGATGTTCCATTAACGCAGCAACAGGGAAGTGAGATGTCACACACACACACACACACGCATCACACACACATACCTGTCTCATGAGCAGTATAAAAAGTTTCCAATGTTTGAATTGACTGTGCTTGGCCAGCCAGTCCGCTTTTTGGTAGATACCGGCGCAACAAATTCTGTTGTGCAATATGGAACCCTCACCCCACCCCCGCGGTCGGGTGAGGACTCCATCATATCAGTGTCAGCATCTGGTCGTCAGCAGAGAGCGATTTACCGTTCCTTTATCCTGCTCCCCCTCGGGGATGTCGGGGTTCTCACACAAATTTCTTTTATCCAAATTATGTCCCATAAATTTGTTGGGCCGAGATTTAATGTGCAAATTGTGTCTCAATGTCACATCTGGGCCAGATGGGCTTGCCATAAGCCAGCCTGTTCCTGCCTCAGAGTAAGGTGATGAGACTTACACTATGGTTAAATACAGCCCCTCCGCCCCGTCGTATTCTTATCAGTGGAAATTGAGCGCGGGACCGACTTCCTCATACTGGGTGAGCCTTTGTCACGCTCGCGTGCACCCAGGCTCATCTTTTATGAGGGAGGGAGGGCTGCACTGCATATCGTTCTTCAGCAAAGGTGGACCAGATCCTGATTATGAAAAAGTGTTTTACCGAGAGACAAATGATAAACTCACTGTTAAACATGTGTTTTGGGATGATTGTTTTTGTGCGCTCTCCGTGTCTTTGACACCTGAACAAAAGAAGTTGTTCCGGATGAGGGGGGAAGTTTTTCCACATGTTTCTCTCTCCAAACCGAGACAGAAACATTGGAAAGATCTGTTCGGTTCATGTATCAGGCTCATACTATCAGACTGGGTTCTGATGAGCCTGATGTTGTGTTTTCTCCTCCCAACGCGTGTTTAAACAGGCCCCGCCCCCTGTTACTCACTGTCAGCGTACAGTTCAGCTGGTGTGTGAAACTGATTTCTTGTTGGTTCATTCTGAAGTTGCTTCTTCCCCGCCCCCAGCTGTTTTGGACACACTCCCTCCTCAGCTGTGGGCTCAGTCTAAATATGATGTGGGTTTGATTAAAGACTGTGAACCAGTGATCATTACTCCTAAATCTTCTTTCAGGCCCTGCCAGAAACAGTATCCACTCAAGCCTGAGGCTGTGGAGGGAATCACTCCTGCTTTTGAATCTCTGCTAAAGGAAGGTGTGATGTTCCCTGTCCTACCTCACCTGTCCGCACACCTCTCTTCCCTGTGAAGAAGATTCGCGGGCCAGGTGAACCTGTTGAGTGGAGATTTGTGCAGGACCTCCAAGCTGTAAATAAAGCTGTGACAGCTCGTTCTCCCACTGTGCCTCATCCACACACTATTTTCTCTCAGATACCATCAGACACCACCCACTTCTCAGGAGTTGATTCGGCAAACGCTTTTTTCTCTGTTCCAGTACACCCTGACTCCCAGTACTGGTTTACATTTGAGTTCAAAGGTCGTCCTTACACATTCACTCGGTTGTGTCAGGGCTACACAGAGTCACCTACGATTTCTAATGCAGCTGCAGACTACTAACACTGCTGCTGCTGCAGGGGACGTCTCCCCCTCCTTTTGTGCTCCTCTCTACCTCAGCTCGATCTCTCATCTCTGCCTGCAGTTCAGTCCTTTGCCACCGCTCAGGAACTGCTCTTGTGGAAACAGAATGGGTGCAGCCGCTCCCCAGAGGGGATCTGGACGTCCTCGGATGGTAGACCATGTCTCCCTCACCATTTTTTCCATATTTTGCGAAATTGACACATGGGTTGGACCACGTGTCTAAAGGAAGGATGTTAGATCCGCTGACTGCCATTTGGTTCACGAAAGGCTTTTCTGTGACTGCAGAAAATCACTGTAAAAAATGTCTTTTGTGCAACTAACAATGCAGGTCGCACACTCCAAGTAGCCTCAGCTGGACACCCACCTCCAGAGTCCCCTTTGATCACCTCATGATGGACTTTGTTGAACTCTCTCCATCAGAAGGTAAGAAATACTGCCTAGTGATAGTTTGCATGTTTTCAAAGTGGGTGGAAGCATTTCCCACAAAACATGCAGACAGCAGTGCAGAAGCAAAAGCCCTGCTGACTGAGATCATTCCCAGATGGGGAATTCCAGGTAAAATCACTAGTGACAACAGGACCCACTTTGTGAATAAAGCTCTGACTGAGGTGAGTGAAAGTGAAAACACACTGCTTCTACCATCCACAGTCTGGATGAGCGGTAGAAAGAGAAAATGGCTCGTTAAAGGCCAAACTCACTAAATGCTGTGAGGAAACAGGTCTGTCCTGGCCTAAAGCGCTTCCCTTAGTCCTAATGGCCATGCACATGCGACGACGGACTAAGACTAACCTCAGTCCATATGAGGTACTGTTTGGACGACCACCACAGACTGGACTTGAACCTCCTAAGTGGAGGGCTCTCTCCACAGACATGTGCGACAGTGACATGTTGACTTACTGTTCCAACCTCTCCAAAGCTCTCTCTCAGGTTCAGGTGACTGTGAAGGCTGCCCTGCCCAGACCTGCTGAGGGGCCTCTTCATCCTCTGAAGCCAGGAGACTGGGTCCTGGTCAAAGATCTCCGGAGGAAGCATTGGAAGTCCAAGCGCTGCCTGGGACCGTTCCAGGTGCTCCTGACCACTCACACAGCTGTTAAGGTGGCCGAGACGGCAACTTGGATCCACGCCAGCCACTGCAAAAGGTTCCTAGGGACACCTCCTGAAGACCAACAACCAGCTGGTCTCTCACCCACAGGGCAGAATAATCCCTGAGACCAGCTCCCGTGTGAGGTAGTCTACCCTCCACGTGGCAACGATGTGGAGACCTCTGGTCTTCTTTTGTTTCTGGCTTTGTGCCTCCTTCCTCCTGGTGACGTAGAAAACGGAGACATCGTGTGCCGACCGTCACACACGATCCATCGGAGCTGCTTCTGTGAAGAACCCCCTTCGTGCAGGCTGGATCCAGAGGAATGTGTGGTATCAGTTTGATAACTGTTCTGTTTGGGCTGTGACTGAAGAAGACTGTGTTGTATGTATGTCTGCAAAGGTTCCCTCTACCTATGTTTCTATTCCTGGTGAAGATGATATCCTTAACTGTGTGTCCTCCTGTTATAATACCAGCTTAAAGGAGCCAAAACCCTCTGAAAATATGACTCAATTAGGATTTAAGATGTTGATCTATACTGATGGGTGCATCACCTGCAGTTATTGTGGGTTACATTGTTCTATGGTCGCTATGACAGAACCACCCCCTGGCTCCTGGCAGGGTCCCTGTCAGGAAGCCCAGCCTTCACCCCTGCCCCCTCCTCCTCATGTTACTCCTGTTCCTAATACTAGTGTTACCTGTTATAACTAAACACGTAATGGTACCAATGTCGGTGAATTTACAGGAAATTGTTCTAAAATTTTCCAGGTACACGATTTAGATAAATGCAGCCTCCGGCTTACTCCCATCACCATCTCCACTGGTAGTGACTCCGAAACACAGGTCTCTGGTGGGACTTGGACATGTAAAACGTCTCGGAATCTGAAATATATGCTCAGTAAAATAACCAAGCCGCCTCCAGACTCGTACTGGATTTGTGGGGATGGGGAGTTGAAATCCCGGTTACTCGTAAACTGGACCGGATTATGCACTCATGTTATCTTGTCCTCGTTCATTCAGGTTGCTGTAGACCCTTTCAACCCCTCCCATGTCACCCCCAGTCGTGTTAAAAGATCCACATCGGGGGGTAGCTTTGACAACAGAATTTATTTGGACGCCATAGGTGTTCCTAATGAATACAAGGCCCGAGACCAAATTGCCGCTGGATTTGAGTCCATCTTCTTGTGGCCCACAAAAAATAAAAATGTTGATTGGATTAACTATTTGTATTACAATCAGCAGAGGTTTGTTAACTTTACCCATGATGCACTGGTTGGTGTGGCTGAGCAACTATCAGCCTCCTCCATGATGACATGGCAGAACAGAATGGCTCTGGACATGATCCTCGCAGAAAGAGGTGGAGTATGTGCCCTCTTTGGGGAAACGTGCTGCACCTTTATCCCCAATAACACCGCTCCTGATGGCACGGTTACTAAAGCATTAGAAGGCCTGCGGTCCCTTCGGGAGGAACTGGCAGAGAATTCTGGCATAGACGACTCTATGTGGGGTTGGTTGGATAATATGTTTGGTAAGTGGAAAACCTTGATCATCTCAGTCCTTTGTGCTCTTATAGCCTCTGTGGCTGCCCTGGGACTCTGTGGGTGTTGCATCATCCCGTGTCTGTGAGGGCTTATGATGCGTGCCATCGAGCGAGGAGTATCCCATCAAATGCTTATGCAAGACGATAAGGTGTTCACACAGCTGCTTGGGGATGCTGACGAGGACCTTGAAGATGACATGTATGGAGAGGATTTAACTGTGTTTGAATAAAGCTTCTTTTGCTGTTACTTTGTATCTTGTTTAGTGTGAATAATGAGAGGTTAATTAATCAAAAGGGAGGACTTGTATTGTGATGCTATATCAATTAAACTGAATTGAAAATTTAATTGAAATTAAAGAATGCATTACAGTCCCGCACAGAACGTTGACCATTTAAGTCTGAAAATTTGTACTGGTGGAGTGGATTATGAAAGAGCAGAACAGCACATACTCGTGCTCTGATGACAGATGCAAATGATTTGAAAACTGTGGCGGAAATTTACTGGAATCCAATGAGAGAGCAAACAGTTTCAAGTTTAACACAAAGGTTTATTTACAAGATACACGTTGATCAGACGTGCAGAGAAGTCTCACTAGGACAGTTCTGCCGAGAGAGAAGAGGAGAGAAGTATTTATATGTTCTGGAAACGTCACATGGGTCACAACTATATGGCCCCTTAAAAGAGCAGACTTACTGCTTATCAGACTTAAAGAAGAGAAAGGCAGATGCCTTATCAAGGTGTTAAATCTAAGAGCATGGAAACAGAAATGTCTGTTATCTTTGTCATAAAATTATCGGGCTACACAGTCAAAAGACAGAGAACAGGCTCGTACTTAAAGGATACTCAGTTAGGGTCGGATTAAGTTCAGACAATGTTTAAACTCCTTAGTGGGATAAGTGATTCAAACTAGTACTATGTGAATATAATATTTCTCTCACATTCCCTCCTCTTGGTCCTACAGACCGACCGTAACAAAGAGAAATATAAGATAGTTTACAAAACAAAATGCATCCAAAAGAATAATAAAAACAATAAAATGAAGAACTTAAAATAAGGCAGTAAAAGAGTAAATAGGCAACTTACATAAACATCAAAAATTATCCCACCACACACCGGTTTAAGATAATCCATCATACCAAAGTTGCTCAGAAAACAAAAAAACAGCTTAAACTATTGTATCACCGTCACAGTCACAAGAAGATTCATAAGAAAGATAATACAGTTCATCCATTATGAGTGTTACAGATGGAGCGGTATGCTTTCTGTAGCGGTGAGGCGCTGATTTCCCTCTTCACTGATGCTGGAGCGGTATGCTCTTTGAGGCAGCAGGATGCTATTTCACTCCATGCTGATTTTGCTCGTGATCGGAGCAGTCGGACAGGTCGGTCCGCTGGTAAGGGGCAGGTTTTTCCTCGGGATGTGGAACCTTCCTGCAGTGGCTGGCGTGGATCCAAGTTCCTCTCTCGGCTATCTTCACAGCGGTGTGAGTAGTCAGGAGAGTTTGGAACGGGCCTATCCAGCGCTGGTGGTCCCACATGCCTCTTCTGAAGCTTTTGACCAAGACGAAGTCTTGGACCAAGACGAAGTCTTGGTCAAAAGCAAAAGCTCGGTTGGCTGGGGTGGGGCAGCATTCACTCGGGAGCAGATGCCTTAAAGGGTCTTGATGAGACTGAAACAATAGGTTAGAACGTTACTTTCACAATAAAGCTGTTTCTGGAGTTGGAGCCCTTGGGGGGGGGCCCAGTCCTGTGTTGGGGGGGCTGCAAACAGAATTTCAAATGGACTTAAACCCGTCCTTCCTCTTTTGCGCATGCTCATGTGCATTAACAAAAAAGGGAGGGCTTTAGGCCAAGAAAGGCCAGTTTCTGCACAGCACTTAGCTGGTCTGTTCTTTAAAGTTCCATTTTCCCGCTCCACAGCTCCGCCACTGGCCGGATGGGAAGCGCAGTGTTTTTTCACGTCAATGCCTAAATGGAGGGAGATTTGTAACACAGCTTCATTACCAAAATGAGCACCATTATCACTAGAAAGACGTCGTGGTATGCTCCATCTAGGAATGATTTCACTTAGCAGAGCTCGTGCCACGGCTGAACCATCTGCCTTGGAAGTCGGGAAAGCCTCGACCCATTTAGACCACATGTCTACCATGACTAGACAATATGTTTTACCTTCTGATGGAGAGAGATAAAATCCATCATTACATTTTCAAATGGACCAGTTGGAGGTGGATGGGCGGCCTGTTGGGCATTCATCATCCTGCCTTTTGAGGCATGGTCCAACCAATGTGTCAACTTTGCGTAGTAAGTTAAAGGTCAGAAGGCAAACAAGGTTTACCGTTAGGTCCCATCCACCCATCAGGTATGTGTTTCGCATCAGCCTGTTTCCAAAGGCGAATATCGGACAGGGAGGCCAATGTCTGCAGTGCAGAAAGAGAAGATGGAACTTCGACCGAACCAGTAAATGAAGCACAAAGAGATGGGGGGGGGGGGCGTCAGCGTCCGCTCGCGCGTCTCCTGTGGATATAAAATCAAAGAGTTAGTGTGAGCTGCACATTTGCACACAGCAATCTGCTTTGGAAGAAGAAGAGCCTCTAACAAATCAGAGACCAAATGATGATGAAGGATGGGTTTCCCATCAGATTTCAGGAAACCACGGTGGCGCCAGAGGGCACCGAAATCATGTACTACACCTGAACGCATGCACACAGCATATGCAACTCTACAGGTCCGCTGTCAGGGTCACGTGAGGCAGACCCATCAACAAAAAAATCAAAGTCAGGGTCCTGCAAAGGTTGGTCAGTCATGTCAGGTCATGGTGAACATGTCAGAGAGAGTTCAGCAACACAGTCATGTGGGGTTCCGTCTTCTGGAGTAGGAAGTAGTGTGGAAGGATTTAAAACCAAACACCTTTTAACAGTGACATTCGGCAGCTCGAGCAGGCAGGGTGTGATACCTGAGGAATCTAGGATGTGAAAAGTTTGCATCATTACCCTGCCATCTCGTGAGAAGTGAGGGTGTTTTCATTGATGAAGGTCTGCAGTTCTCTTCCTGTTTTATGGCAAAAATAGTACAAATATACAGTATATAAAAAATAATTGAAAAATTGCAACATACCTTCTGTTTGGTTCAAATACTGATTTTTGAGGCTGGACGTAAACATGTTGCATTGCCTAGTATTTGACATGATGTTTAATGCTGTTACATCATTTAAATATGCGTTCAAGTAGAAATAGAGTCGTTTTGACATGTCTGGTGGGCGTGTCTGGGTTGGTGCATTGTTCGTTTGCGTTCAAGGTGTGGCAGCTTTTGGCTCGATGTAGGTCTAATTGGCCGTTGCAGATTAATCTAACTGTGCCTTTCTGCATTGTTTTAGTGCTTTGGATTGATTGGCCTCCCTGGTCCCTCCATCCCTGATCAGTGCTATGACCAGTTGTGCTTCAAGGGACTATTGTGTTATTTTATTTCCTGTAACATGACTGGTATGTGTGATATTTTAGTCTTAACTCCTAGAGCGGTGAAAGTCTGAACTCCACTGGCTGCTTCCAGAACGCTGCCGCCTTGACGCTGGGCCACTGCCGCTTTGTTTTAGTTTTTAGTTAACTCTTTTTTATATAGTAAAAAAATATAAATTATGATACAATTAGCCCACGAGGTTGGTTTAGGTTCGGGTTCAGGTTCAGGTTCAGCTTCAGGTTCAGGTTCAGGTTCAGGTTCAGGTTCAGGTTCAGGTTCAGGTTCAGGTTCAGGTTCAGGTTCAGGTTCACCCAGCGGCGTGTTTTACCATCAGCACGTTAACAGTATTTTGTTGACTTTTACAAATACAAATTTCTCAAACTGGGACACATTCAATAAGACCAATTGTATTGACATCAGCATTTAGTTGTTCATCCACATACAAACCAAAATATGATTAAAAAAAAAAGTGAATTTCATTTTTTAACCAGCTAGACAGACTGAGACAATAATTCCTTGAGTAACAATACTACACTATTATAGATAAGTGGAAAGTCTTGCTTGGTGACCCAGCTGCCTTGACGCTGGGTCACTGCTGCTTTGTTTTGTTTTAGTTTTTAGTTAACTCTTTTTTATATAGTAAAAAAATACATTATAGAATAGTACATTATAGTAAAATTAGCCCACAAGGTTGGTTCAGGTTCAGGCATAAGGAGACCCATTTTGAACACTAAACTGTTCTCAAGATATTCTGAAAAAAAAAAAAAAAAAAAAAAAAAAAATATATATATATATACACACACACACTGAACTGATGACACAAAATGATATGCGAATCAGAAACAAAACAAGTGATTCTGCTCCTCAGGCTTTGGTGCAGTATTAAATTAAAAATCAGCAATTCTTCTTCTATAATATAATATAATAAACTATAATATGCAACATTGGTTCTTGTTGCAGGCTTGATCACTCTGGTTTCTGGACTTTAGAGAGAGACGGTGTCAGAAGCTATAAAATTTAATGGACAATGTTGTTTTAATAATCATGGATGTTTATAAAAAAAAACGTTGCTAATACATCATCTATTTAAACAATGCAAGGAATGCAAGGGAGTCGAGATGTGAACAGTTTTGGTGGGACCCTTCTATTAAAGACAGAGGTGAGGTGCCTGTGATGAGCCTGTGATCGCGAGACCAAATGAGACCAATTCAATTCAATTCAATTCAATTCAATTCAATTCAATTCAATTCAATTCAATTCAATTCAATTTTATTCAATTTTATTTATATAGCGTCTGTTACAACACAAGTTGTCTCTAGGCGCTTTCCAGAGACCCAGAACATGACCATGACCCCGAGCAATTATTACATGAACAGCGGCAGGTAAAAACTCCCCTAGTGGAAGAAAAACCTTAAGCCAAACAGTGGCAAGGAAAAACTCCCCTTTAAGAGGGAAGAAACCTTGAGCAGGACGTGGCTCATGAGGGGGGACCCTCCTGCCGAAGGCCAGCCGGGTAAAGGAGGAAATAAGAAAGAATAGAGACACCGTCAAAGGTAGAAGACAGGATACAATAGTAACTATCATCAGTAGTCCAATTAGACTTCTGTGTATATGGGTGATATATTGATAGACGGTGATCCAAGGGGATGAGGACTGCAGGCCGGGATGTCAGCAAGTATCCAACAGACATCCACACAGACAGGTAAAGACAGACACTGGGATGGTCAGAGGTGGAACTGCAGGTCAACAAGCAGCTCCTGAGGCTCTGGTCCGCAGGACATGCAAAGAAGAGGAAAAGAAGGGCCAGACAAGCACAACAAACTACAAGAACAATGGACCACAATTATGCTTATGGGATATTGTTAATAACTGAGGGTTGAGGTGAAGCAGAGACAGAGAAGGCAAAGAGAAACAGAGAAGGTGAAAGGCACCACTCAGTGGATCATGTTGGTGCCCCCCTGCAGCAGAGGCCTATAGCAGCATATCTACACCGAAGCTGTTTAAGATGAGCTGCTCTAGTCTGGTCCTGCAGCTGCAGCTTTGACTACTGGGCCTGACACATTAAGGTACTAAATGTACACTAACTATATGCTTTATTAAACAGAAATGTTTTAAGTTTAGTTTTAAAGGTGGAGGTGGTATCAGCCTCCTTCACCCAAACTGGAAGTTGGTTCCAGAGTGATGGTGCCTGATAACAGAAGACCGTCCTCCAAATCTACATCTGGATCCTCTAGGAACTACGAGTAAACCTGCACCCTGAGAACGGAGAGCTCTATTAGGAATGTACGGTTCCATCAGGTCTTGCAAATATCGCGGCGCTAGGTCATTTTGGACTTTATATGCCAGTAATAAAATTTTGAATTGGATTCTAAATTTTACAGGGAGCCAATGGAGGGAAGCTAAAACTGGAGAGATGTGGTCTCTCTTGTTGATTCCTGTCAGCACTCGCGCTGCTGCATTTTGGATCAGCTGGAGGCTGTTAAGAGAATTACTTGGACATCCAGCCAACAACACGTTACAGTAATCTAGTCTAGAAGATACGAACGCATGAATTAGTTTTTCGCCATCACTCTGCGAGAGAATGCTCCTGATCTTTGCGATATTACGGAGGTGGAAAAACGCAGTTTTACAAACCTGATTAATATGCTGCTTAAATGACACATCCTGATCGAATATAACGCCAAGGTTACCCACAGTTTAACTGGAGGCCATCGCAAGACCATCTAATCCCTTCCTAAGCTGTTTGGGACCACAAACAACAACCTCTGTTTTATCAGAATTTAATACCAAAAAATTTCTGGACATCCAGTCCTTGATGTCCTTAATACACATCTGAAGTTTGTCTAATGGTTCTGTATGTATATATATATATATATATATATATATATATATATATATATATGTATGTATGTGTATATATGTGTACGTATATGTATATGTATGTATGTATGTGTATATGTATGCTGGATATGTGTGTATGTATGTATGTGTGTATATATATATATATATGTATATGTGCATGTATGTGTATGTGTATATATATATGTATACATATATATATATGGTTATGTGTATGTGGATATGTGTTTATGTATGTATGTGTGTATATATATATATATGTATATGTGCATGTATGTGTATATATATATGTATACATATATATATATGGTTATGTGTGTATGTATATGTGTATATGTATATGTGTATATGTATATATATGAACATGCATGGGTACTTAAACACTTCGATACATATTATTACATAGATAACTTTTTAAATACTGCCCCCACACCCTCAAAAACTCAGGTATGTAATAGAGAATAGAATGCTCCTTCCCCTTTCCTCTGTCTTCTTTTTAATTAACACCCTATTGTCTTGTGTCCACTTTAAACACCACATCACTACCCTTAATTCTTTTTTCTTTTTTTATTTCCTTTTTTTCTTTTTTTTACACACAGCACAACATAGGCACCACACTGCACCACCACTGTCTCGTCTCTCTCTTTCTCTCTTTCTATTTCCTTTTCTGATTTGATCACATACCACATCCGGTGAGTTTGGCCCTCTGGCAGAATTTAGTTACTTATTTACTTGTTTATTTATTTTTACTTTTTTTCTTTTATTTTTTCTCTTTCTTTTCTTTTTTTCTGTTTTGTACTTCGCTCTACTTAGGATTAATAAAAGAAATAATTAGACTGTCATTAGGGTCGGTGAAGGGTACACATCTGCACACACACACATACACAAAAAAAACAAACAAAAAAAAAAACCCTTGATTACAGATTAAAATGCATATATATATTCCTTTGGTTCTTACCAATTTGGTATCAACCAATAATATATGTGCAAACAAGGGGAAAAAAAAAACAAAAAAAAAAAAAACAATGCAAGGACAGACAAAAAATACTTACATGTCGTCTCACTGAAAAAAGGACACAATTTTAATTACAATTAAACAAGACAGAAGATGATCCTTTTTCTTTCTCTAGTTGTGTTTACTTCAATATGAAGTGATCAATAAACTCAATCACCTTTTGCTGACTCCATTAATATGAAATCATAAAAAATACACTTTTAGTTTCCTACAAGTCTTTAATTTAAATGAAGAGATGATATAACTGAATCTTGTACTTGCTGTTTGCCCCGTCAGGCTTCAGTTCAGTATTAATGCAGTTTTCAGTTGTTTAAGTTTCTCGTCGTTTCTCTTTTTTAAGAGTCACAACATTAAATGATGAATGAACCCAATCACTGTTTGCACCTTCAGGTTGTAGCTCAGTTATAAGTTGAGATTACGTTTTTCCATTTTTTATTTCAGTTTTGTAAGTTTGTTGAGTTTCTCAGCGTTTACCGCCCTCTTTTTGAGACTCGTAAATCCTAAAGCAGCGAGGAGGATCACGATGACAACGACCATCGTAGCAATGATGGCGATGTTAATCTCAGACAGATTCCCTGTTCAGGAAACAATCATGTTCATGTTCAGTAGAGTCGGTGCAATAATGGAATTATATTATTGTCAACTTAAAAAAAAATCAGCAAAAACAAGACAAAGATTGTTCTAAAATTCCAACAGTGATGGTCCCAAACCTGCAAGTTCAATCTGAACAACTTTGGACAAGAATGATGATGATGATGATGAACTCTGAAGAGTTTTAAAAGTATAGAAAAGTCTCTGTGTTTATAAGAAAATCTGAAGAGATGAAGCTAAAAACTTTTTATGTTTTATTTTAGTATTAGTCTATTGACTATATTGATATATTGATTTTTCTTTAAAAGGTTCTTGCAGGTGAGCCATCACTAAAGTGTTCTTGTAGAAGATTAAATATAATAAATCGTTTTGTCATATAATTAAAAAAATAACCTGTACCAAGGAACTAAAAAGAAGACAAATTATATAGTTTTTCTTACGTTCATTGTTTTTGTGGTTGCTCTGAATCACTTTCTCATCCAGTTTCATGATGATGACATTTTGGACACCAGAGAGCTGAAACACGCATTCATACTTCATCCAGTCTTCAGGTGGGATCGATGAAACTTTCAGGTCAACACTCATCTGGAAGGATTCATCTTGGTTGGGAAGGATGTTTCCATGACTCACACCTTCATGGATCTCCTCTCCATCCTTCCTCCAGAACATCAAAGCTCTGTCGGGGTAGAAACCTGTGGCATGGCAGCTGACTGGAGAGGAATGATTCTTCTGGAGGAGAGACACTGAAGGAAGATCTGGAGAGATGGTTTCAGAAGGTTGAGTGTTGGGGATGTTATGTAAATATTTATTTTTTTCCTATAGCTTTTTTTGTATGATATTGCATTAAGTCAGGGAACCAGTACATTAACTGAAACCAAATGTGTGTGGTTTGAGAGAAAGAATTAAGAATGAGACATGATGTGGTTAATACTCATCATTTATGGGCTGACAGAATTAGACATAATCAGGTTGCAGGCTCCAACCTGAGAGAATATGAAATGTTTTTCACATCAACAAGGCCAGGATTAGTGTAAGTCTGATATTATTTTTCTTGTACGTTTCATCCTTAGTTTTAATGTCTAAATTACTCATGTCATATTGTCTGGTTGGTCACTTTCCTGCCATCTGCCTTGCTTCAAAGATGTGACCCCTGACAGGCAGTAGACCTAAATCAGATTTAATCCTGGTGAAAGTCAGCTCTTTCTTTTTCCAGTCTTGTCTAGTTAGTCTAGAGGACAATTTTCCAAACATGTGCAACGTGTGTTTTCAGTACATACTGTATTTCTGGTGTTTAGGGCTTTCCTGTATCCTTAAATAGATATTTATTTTTTAAACCAAAGAAAATGGCTTTGGTGCATATGTGAAACCAAGAAAAGTTTAAAAATGATGAAATAAAACAGTGCCAGGAACAGAACCACCAGAAGAAATTGTGAAACAGAATGTACGATATGAGGGAAACAATAAGCTTTCCTCTAGTGCTCTGTGGAGAAAATAAATATTTCTTTAATAAACCAACAAGTTAAAGTTGGGTCCAGAGATACTATAGTTAACCCAAACTAAGACTAAACCTAACAGTGAAAAATGATCCTGTTAACTGAAATTAAATTAAAAACTAAAGATTTTTATAGAAATAAAAATAAATAATAATAAACATGAACAAATCAAAACTAACTGAACAGAATTGCAGGTAAAATTAGCTTTTTTTCATTTTCATTACTTGGCTTTATTTTGTTTGCTGCTTTATTTTTCAAGTGAATACTTTTTTCTAATTCTAATTATTTAAAACAGGAATAAAGGGTGTATGTACAGTATGGAATTGTTTTTATAATAATATATATATTTTTTTAAATCTATGAGTCAGGGCCTTTATAAAAGCTAAAATTAATGCTAAAACAAAACTCTAATTAACCACTAAAACACTAAACACTAAAACTAAACTGAAATAGTAAAACAACCTGAAAAACTAAATGAAAATAAAAACTAACAAAAAAAATTCTAAACTATTATAACTCTGCTTGGGGGTCAAACAAATAAAGAACAAGCAAATTAATAGCAATCAGTAATCAAATAGCAGAAATAATGTTAGTGTCATTTTGAAATACCAGAAAAAAGTGATGCAGTATGCAGTTATGTCTGAGAAACTAAATGACATAACCCAGCAACAAAACGTTTAAGTAGATGGTAAAAAGCCATTTGAAATTATGACATCATAACTTTGAATTAAGGTTTGTATGGAAAAAGAAAGTTCAGTAAAAACCACCAGGTCGTAATACTTTACCTTCTCTATTCAGATAGCTCTTCCCGTAACTCAAACCCAGCCTAATCGACATGAGGCATTCTGTTCTGAAAACGTCCTTTACTATCTCATTACGAACTTCATCTCCATCCCACTCTTTTTTAATGGTTTCAGCTCGAGCATCTAAGGCCGTCCATGTTGTCGTCTTCAAGTCAAAGGCTATGAAGTCCTCTCCATTAATACCATACTTCATTTGACCATCAACCTCATCAGTTTCATCGTTCCATTCAGATCTGATGAACAGCTGAATGATTTGACGACCTGAGAGACAGAAAATGAGTGAGTTATTGAATCAGGTACATCTGATATTGTTCACATCGTACCTTTAGTTTAGAAATTCATTTTCAGTTTCTAGTGATCAGACAGACTTTTGCAGTACTGTAACAGTCACTTATTGTTATAGAATCACATTTATAAACTCCTGAACGATTACTGACAGTGGAATTGTAAAAATAGTACAAATTTACAATATATAAAAAATAAATGAAAAATGGCAACATATCTTCTGTTTGGTTTAAATACTGATTTTTGAGGCTGGACGTAAACATGTTGCATTGCCTAGTATTTGACATGATGTTTAATGCTGTTACATCATTTGATTATGCGTTCAAGTAGAAATAGAGTCCTTTTGACATGTCTGGTGGGCGTGTCTGGGTTGGTGCATTGTTCGTTTGTGTTCAAGGTGTGGCAGCTTTTGGCTCGATGTAGGTCTAATTGGCCGTTGCAGATTAATCTAACTGTGCCTTTCTGCATTGTTTTAGTGCTTTGGATTGATTGGCCTCCCTGGTCCCTCCCGCCCTGATCAGTGCTATGACCAGTTGTGCTTCAAGGGACTATTGTGTTATTTTATTTCCTGTACCATGACTGGTATGTGTGATATTTTAGTCTTAACTCCTAGAGTGGTAAAAGTCTGAACTCCACTGGCTGCTTCCAGAACGCTGCCGCCTTGATGCTGGGCCACTGCTGCTTTGTTTTGTTTTAGTTTTTAGTTAACTCTTTTTTATATAGTAAAATAAATATAAATTATGATACAATTAGCCCACGAGGTTGGTTCAGGTTCAGGTTCAGGTTCAGGTTCAGGTTCAGGTTCAGGTTCAGGTTCAGGTTCACCCAGCGGTGTGTTTTACCATCAGCATGTTAACAGTATTTTGTTGACTTTTACAAATACAAATTTCTCAAACTGGGACACATTCAATAAGACCAATTGTATTGACATCAGCATTTAGTTGTTCATCCACATACAAACCAAAAAATGATTTTAAAAAAAGTGAATTTCATTTTTTAACCTGCTAGACAGACTGAGACAATGATTCCTTGAGTAACAATACTACACTATTATAGATAAGAGGAAAGTCATGTAGATTATCTATTTTTTCCTTCCCTTATATGTTGGTACAAAACCACATTTGTGTCATAATAAGTGTTAGTGCTACTTAAGTAATTATTCAGTAATACATCATTTAGGTTGTAAAACCTCACTTGTAAACTTGCAAGTATTGACAAATGAGGTATTCTGTTAAAAACTTTCAAAAATACCACAAATATGGCAAAAAGGAACATACCTTCATTTTCATTTAAGTACTGATCAAAAGTTTGAGTTTCAACTTTTAAGGTCTCCTTGTAGTTCTTTATGTCATTAGTTAAACGTTCCCATTCCCATGAATGATTTCTTATTAATTTTCTCATCCAGTCATGAGTGACCTTAGGCTCCGTCATGGTGTCATCATAGTAAATTACTGTAACTCCCTGAAGAACAAATGTGACTTCATACTCTTGGACATTTGAGAATCCAGACGATAACAACAATCCAAACTCCAAGTAGTAGTTCACTGAAAGACAAACAGAATTGAATTGGGTCAAACGCTGCATTTGATTTTCCAGAAGCCTCATATTTAGCACATATTATAGAACTCCACACTTTTCTAAAACTTACAACACCCTTGTCAACCCTTGATATTTTACAGTCTTATCATGTTTCTTATTGTTCATGTTTCTTATCTCTTGGGATTTCTGCATCACCACTGATTTCCTCTGGAATTTGCCAACAACCACGATGTCCAGATGCAGAGTCTTCACCAGTTTATCAGCCTGGCTTTATGATGACTTTAGCGGCATGCAGAGACCAGCTGATTACCCAGGTCAGTTGATGACATCATGAAAATCTTTGGAAGCAACATTTTCTTGCCAACCTGCAAAAACCCCTGGCCGACCGAATTATGATGGCAACTCAGCCATCACAACGGCCGGCGCCTCCCTTTTTTGACCCCTCCCCTAGCAGGGATGCCTGTTTCTACTGTGGAGAATGGACATTGGGCACGTGACTGTCCAGTGAAGGCCCGTCAGCGGAGAGGACACGGAAATGGACGCAGGGGAGGCAGAGAGCATTTCCAAAGCCGTGGGCGTGGCCACTACAACCAGAGCCCTCCCTTTCAATGTCATCAACCCAACTGAGGCAGGTTGGAGGTTGGAGTTCTGGATGATGAATCACCTGGAGGTCCACCACAGCCCTTGACAGATAAGAACACACACACACGCTCCTACATCACCCCGATGAAGAAAGATTCTGCATCTCCCCTCCATGTCTGTGACTGTCGCCGGTAAATCTGTTTTATTAATATGTCAAATTTACTGTTACTTACTCTGTAATCGGTTCATCTGAGTTGCCAGGTACAAAATTAAGCGGTAGATATCTTTACTCTGTGAGTGCCAGTGGATCAGAAACCAAAGAAAATGTTTCTGTCCCTCTGACATGCACAGCTGACTCCCAGACACCATTCAAACATTCATTTTTAATCTCTGAATGCTGCCCCTTTAACCTGCTTGGGCGTGACCTCATGCTCACCTTGGGCATTGAACTACGTTCAACTCCCGATGGGATGATGGTCAGTCAAAATTCCAATCGTGTCCATCAGCTGGTTAAGGATGCCACCACCCCCCTCCCCCTTCAGGTTTATCAATCTATGAGTCTTCTCTAGAACTGTGACCTGGCGAAGCAGAGAATGTTTCCTTCTGATGTTCACATGATGAAACCAGAAAACCTGCATTGTACTGCGAATGTAGCACATACCAAAGATCACACTTATGAAGAAAGGTTTTTTGCTGTGTTGAATGATCAAATAACAGCGGGTGCCCTGTTTTGGTCTGACACGCTCAGACAAAGTGTGTTCGACTAACTTCCACTCAGTCTAATTTTTTTCTGGTTCAAAATATTTTCCTACACATCTCTCTGGCCAGATCACCCTCTGACCAGTGGAGAGATCTGGGACCGGGGGTAAAAACATGCACCAAAGCTGAGGACTGGTATAAACCTCCTGGAAGTTTAGTTTGTTCTTCACCCTCCCTAAAGGCTCATAAACTGGATGTGTCCAGTATGATTCACACCCTGAGAACAGTTGACATCTTTTCAGGGTGCTCCAATCTTTCTCCCTCACCCTCCCTTCTCTCAGCTCCAGCTGACATCCCTGAACTTAGTGGTGTTCCAGACTCAGTCTGGGCCTCTCACAAGTAAGATGCAGGATTCATAAAAAACTGTGAGCCTCTTGTTGTTACACCTAAATCTCATTTCAGACCCCGGAGAGCCCATTACCCCCTGAAGCCTGAAGCCACTGCAGGCATCACTCCTGTTTTTAACTCCTTCCTGGAAGCAGGTATAATTGTCCCCTGTGATGATTCCCCTGTTAACACTCCCATTTTTCCTGAAAGAAATATTGACCTCCTCCTGCAGCTGAGGAATGGCGCTTTGTTCAAGATCGAACCCCAGTTAATGCTGCTGTCCACGCCCGAGCCCCTTCAGTCCTAAACCCCTACACTCTTTTGGCAAATGTTCCTCCTGACTCTAAGTGGTTTTCTGTCCTTGACCTCTCCAATGCATTTTTTCTGTCCCAGTTCACCCAGATTCTCAATTCTGGTCGCTTTTCAGTTTAACGGGCGAGGGTACACCTTCACCCGCATGCCACAAGGGTAGTGTGAGTCACCAACTGTGTACAACAGAGCCCTTGCTGCTTCCCTCTCCTCTTTTTCTCCTCAGCCAGGCTCTGCCCTCCTTCAGTACGTTGATGATTTCATGATTTATGCTCCCTCTACAGGACAGTGTGTGCATGACACTGTGGCTCTCTTGCACCATCTGGCTGCAGAAGGCCACAAAGTCAGCAAACTTAAGATGCAGTTTGCACAGGAAGAAGTTACTTTTTGGGCCATGTTGTAAATGCGCAAGGTAAACGCCTTTCCTCCAAACATTTAACAGCAATACAACAGGCGCCGAGACCGGAGACTGTCAAACAACTCCTGTCTTTCATCGGATTGTGCTCCTACTGCAGAATGTTTGTTCCAAATTTTTCAGAATTAACCAAACCCCTAGGCGAGTTAACTTGATCCAAACCTATGCACTCCAAAATACAATGGTCAGATGACACTGAATGCTCTTTAGCAGCCCTAAAACTTGCTCTCCAATCTCCTCCAACCCTAGGTCTCCCTGATCCATCTAAGCCATTCACTCAAACTGTGGATGAAAGAAAGGGCTGCATGACCTCTGTCCTCCTCCAGGATCATGGTGGTTCCCTCCGGCCAGTGGCTTATTTCTCCTGTAAGCTCGATCCTGTGGCTGCAGGACTTCCTCGTTGTTTGCGAGCATTTGCTGCAGCGAAGGCCCTTGCGGCTTCCAGAGATCTTGTGGGCTACTCCCCTCTGACCCTGATGGTCCCTGATGGTTGCTGAACTCTCTCTGACATGTTCACCACGACCCGACATGACTGACCAACCTTTGCAGAACCCTGACTCTGGCGCCACCATGGTTTCCTGAAATCTGACTCTGACTCATTCTGATGTTTTCATTTCCCCTGCTGATCTGGAATGTGGTGCTGCTTCATGCCCCTCAGAAAGAATAGGAATACATTTTTCGTCAAACTCATTTTGACAGGTGCCCTTTGACCCCACATCATCAATCAAACCATGTTGACAGGTCCCCATTGACTTCTGACCTCTAAATTCCTATGAGATGACTCAGCAATTCCACATAAACTTTATATAAACTTTATATATATATTTTTTTTTTTTTTTTTTTTAAACCCTTGTTTGCATATATATTTATGGTTGATACCATGTTGGTATAACCAGAGTTGTATATATGCATTTTAATCTGGTAACCAAGGGTGTTTTGTGTGTGTGGGTGAGTGTGTGCAAGTGTGCTACCTTCACCAGCCCTCATAACAGTCAAACTTATATTTTTATTGATCCCTGGAGAAATCAAACAAGATAAAAGTAAAGGGAGAGTCGGAGAGAGGGGTGTAAATGTTCTGCAGAGGAGGGCTATAGTCACCGGGTGTGGAAAGTGGAGAGAGAGAGAGCAGAAGAAAGAGACAAGACAGTGGTGGTGCAGTTTGGTGTCTGTGTTGTAGTATTTGTCAAGAAGTTTATAATGTGTTGTTTAAGGGGTAAAAGGTGGACACAAGACAATCAGTCGTTATAAGCAAAAAAAGAGAAAAAAAAAGAAAAAGAAAATAGAGGAAAATAGAGGAAAAAGGAGGAGGAGTTTCATATTTACAATCACATTTCTGATCGTTTGAGCGTTGGGGGGGTGCTGGAGGCAGTATTGAGTAGTCATATATAATACCTACATACATACATACACATACATATGTGGACATGTATGCTGTTATCTAGTACATATTCTTTATACATTGTAAACAGAGCAACTCAATTTGTACCTCAATGCACAATGCACACACACACACACACACACCCGTATACATACACCCAGCAATGATCCGTGTGTTGACCTCGAAGCATTATGTATGTAAGATACATGTGCATCAGTAAGTAGTTATTCATACATATTAATATACTCTGATACAATCATGTGCACCTGTGCTTTTTAGTTTCATGTGCATATACATATATCCTGTATTTGTCCATATATATATATATATATATATATATATATATATATATACCTATACATTAATTAATACACATATAGAAATGCATCTACATATACACAGCAACATATAAACACCTAGTGCATACTTATATATATCTATATATATGCATACATACAAACAAACATACATAACCACATATACACATCCGCACATGTACACACACACACACGCACACACACACCTCCACACGTGTACTCCCATGCACACACACACACACACACACACACACACACACACACACACCTCCACATGTGTTTGCACTCACCCACACCCACGTCCACATGTGTATGTACACACACATGCACACACACACACGTACATGCACACGCACACACACACACACGTACATGCACACGCACACCCACACATACATACACGTGTACGCCCCCCCCCCCCCCCACACACACACACACACACACACACACCCACATACCCACGTGTACGCACACCCTACCCCCCCCCACACACACACACACACACACACCCACATACACACGAGTACGCACACCCTACCCCCCCCCCCCACACACACACACACACACACACCCACATACACACGTGTACGCACACCCTACCCCCCCCCCCCCCCCCCCACACACACACACACACACACACACTCGTGTAAATGCGCACACACGTACACACACACACACACATGTACATGCACACCGACAACATGGAAACCCATATATATATATATGGTAATACCTACATACTCATAATTCTTTGTGCACATAAATACATACATATACAAAAATATGATAATAATCACAATAAAAAATGACAACAACAAATCATTTACATACCTCCTTCCTTTGAATAGTTATTTTTAACTTTGCTAAAGTAATTATTCTTACAAAGCCCTTGTTGGTTCCCATCGTCACCGGTCATCGCCCCCCTGCCCCCCCGCCCCCCCGCCCCCAAGCCAACCCATGCCCCCCCCTCAAGAGGCGGCTGCAGCCAACCCACCCAGCAGAGCAGGACAGAGGAGAAGGCGGCCACCGGTCCCACCTCCCCTTCCATGTCAAATCACCTCCGCAAGGGGCCCGACAAGTCCAGGAAGACAAGGGCGCGGGGCGCCCCCGGATCCCCAGGCAACCCAACATGGCGCGTCCCCGCCAAGCAAGAACGGTGCCGTCACGGTCCGCCAGCGTCGGCGCACCGCCACATGTCCGGCCGCCACAGCGGTGACACCAGACTCCCAGGGCCGAACAGCACTGGGCCGGCAGAGGGGGGGGGCCAGGCGGCGAGAGGGGAGGGAGGCGGCGAGAGGAAACACGGGCAGAGCGAGCAGCCCCGGGGGACCGAGGCAGCCACCACCCGCAGTCGCCAACTTACAGAGCCAAGGCGGAGGGACAGGAACAGGGGGCAGGGGGGGGGGGGGACACAGCCGACACCCAGAGGCCACGCCAGGCCAGGGAAAAGGAGCCCGCCAACACATCCCGGCGCACCCGGCCGGTGGACCGCCACCGCACTACTTCCAACCAGGGGGCCCCTCCCAGTAGTCAGCCCCGGTACCAGGCGCCGCAGCCAAGGAGCAGCCCCGGCCCCCCCCGAGACCCAGGCACCCCCCCGCAGGACAAGACCCAGACAGTAGGAGCGCGGGCCGGACCCCCGGGCACCCAGCGACCTGCAGGGGCCGTCCAGCACATGCTCCCCTGGTAGTCCCTCATGTTACCCCCCTCCCCCCACCTGGCCCATTGATCTCTCAATTTTTTATATATTTTTTATTTACTTATTTATTTTTTTTATTGTTACATATATCCCTATACATATATATACACACACATATATATATATATACACATATATACACACACTTTTTTTTTTTTTTTTTTTTTTTTTATCCCTCCCTCCCTCCGTTCCTTTGTTAATGTATTTGGGTGCATTAAAAAGAGCAGCTGGTACATGTATGGTGAGCACTCCCTACACATACCAGTGCTCTCTATTGTGTATATATATAATAATTTATATATGGTCATGGTGCATTAAAAACAATAAGACACTGGCACCTACAGGGTGGATGTCCCCTGTAGGCCCCAGCTCTTCTTGTCATGTTTGTCTCTTTGGGGAGGGTTTTTTTTTTTTTTTTTTTTTTTTTTTTTTTTTTTTTTAATAATAATTACTTTTTTTATTATTTATTTATTTATTTTTTTAATTTTTTTTTTTTTTTTTTTTTTTTTTTTTTTTAAATACGTGTATATACATATATACACACCTGCACATACACATACGTACATACATATAAAACCCCCCTTTTTTTTTTTTTTTAATTAATAAATATACAAATATGAGAGAGGGGGTGGTGGGGAGGCGGGCAACCAGGACCAGGGGCGCATCACCTGCGAGCCCCACACAGTCACAGGAGCCAGGCCGCCAGCCACGCCCCACCGTCAGGGACCTCCCCCACAAAGGGGCACCAGCATCGCGAGAGGGCCGACACACGCCCCCAGCCGCAGGCCGGACACCAGGGCCGACCCCAGCGAGGCCCCCGGCCGGACCCGCACGGGGCCGCACCGACCAGGGATCCACGGCGGCGGCGCACAACCCGATCCCCCTCCCCGCGCCACCCCCGGAAGCCGACCGCACGCACCCCCCCCACCCCACACCCCCAAACCCAGCCCACCGTCCGTATCTAATGCAATAGCATCAGACGGGAGTAGCAATACCCGGACCCCCAGCGCATGCCACCCCGCCCGCATCCCCCCCACCACCAACCCCCCCCCGCCCCCCGCCCGCCAACCCACCCCTCCCCAGCCCGGCCGTGGCCGTCGGAGCGGCACTCACCGCTGCCGCCAGGATCAAGGGGCAGCGCCAACCTACTAGCACACCAAGGGACACCACATGCAACACAGAGATGCCCCAGTCAGGGGAGCCGGGGGAGGGGGGGCACACCGATAACCCCATCTCCCAGGCCCAGCAGGCCCCATCAATCAATACTACTGTCCCTGTGGATATGGGACCCTGAGGCCACCAGCGCCACCCGCACCCACCCCACAGCATGGGCAGCACCGCAACCCCGGAAGGCAGGGCTTGGCCAATGATTAGATAGAAAGATAGAAAGAAAGAGAAAGAAAGAACAAAAAAAAAAAAAAAAAAAAAAAAAAACCTAGACTATCAAGGCAGGAAGACCAGAGCACGACACCAATAACAATAACAATCTCCAAGGGCTCTTTTTTTTTTCTTTCCTTTTTCTCTTTTTTTTTTCTTTTTTGTGCCACCCCCCCTACTTTTGGTAGTAGTTCAGCGGATTTCCAGGCTAGTGGTCAACCTGCCAATTTCTAGTCAAGGGCAATGAGGAGTAAGCTTGGGAGTTGGGGTGATTATTTATGAATTAGTCCTTTTAGTTGGTCCAAAATCCGATTATTTATCGAGGATCATTTGAGGGAAGATTTGTGTGTCTTGAATTCAAGGATAAAATAAGTTTTTTCCATACTTGGTCAAACTTTATAGTTTGTTTTTTGATTGAGGCTGATAGTTGTTCCATTGAAATAAATTCTGTTAGTAAGTTTTCCCAGAGGATGACATTGATGGAGTTTTTGGTTTTCCAGTTCATGAGGATTGTTTTCTTGGCGATGATTAGGGCAATAGAAAGGATTCTGTTGGAACTATTATCCAGTGATAGAGTAGAAAAATCTCCCAAGAGGCAGAGTGAGGGTAACAGCGGGATGCAGCAATCAAGACGTTGGGAGAGGGTGTCAGTGACACTGTGCCAGAATATTTTGACTGGGTCACAATCCCAGATTGCATGCAAGTATGTGTCCGTCACATTTTGTGTACACTGTGTACAAATTTTTGTATCTTTAAAGCCCATTTTAAACATTCTTTCCCCCGTATAGTGAACTCTGTGAATTACTTTATATTGTATTAGTTGTAGGTTCACGTTAGCGGTAGACATAAATATATTTTACAGATTTGGGTCCAGAAGTCAGCATTGTAGGTAACCTCTAAATCTTTTTCCCATTTAATTGATGGGATGGACATTGTTGTCTTATTTATTGCAATTAACTTATAAATTTTGGATAAAATTTTCTGTTGACTAGCAATTTGGATTAAATCTAGTACCAGTGGCGGAAGATTAAGGTTAGGTGTTTTGCTATTAAGTTTTGTTTGAACAATAGATTTAATTTGAAGGTATTCTAGAAATTGATTTCCTCCAATGCTATACTTCTGTACGAGGTGAGAGAAAGAAACCAGAGTGTTGTTTTCATAGATATGTTTAAGATGCGTAATGCCCTTAGTGATCCATGATGACAGATTTAATGGTTTCCTGTTCATCAAAAAATCCGGATTATTCCAAATAGGAGTGTATGTACTTAGTGATACCGTGGTATTAGTCATTTGGTGAAAGTCCCACCAGGCCGTCAGAGTTGAGGCAATGATTGGATTTTTGAAGCAGGGATGTCTGGTAATAGTGCGGCTTATAAATGGCAAATCAGAGATATTGATTCCTTTACAAAAAAATTGTTCTAGCCCTATCCAAGAACAATCTGATTCGTTTGGTTTAATCCATTTATAAACATACTGGAGTTTATTTGCGAGATAGTAGTGCTGGAAGTTTGGGGCCTCCAGACCACCATTTAATTTATTTTTTTGTAATGTTGATAGTTTAATTCTGGCCTTTTTATTTTTCCAGTAATAATGTATAATTATTGAATCTAAAGATTTGAACCAGAGGGTTGGAGGCTTGCTGGGAATCATTGAAAAGAGATAATTTACCATGGGAAGTATGGTCATTTTGACTGTAGCAATTCTACCAATAAGATTTATTGGTAAATTCATCCAACGTTTTAGATTTTCTGCAATCGTTTTCAGAAGTGGATTATAATTAAGGCCAATTAACTCTGACAGCTTAGGGGGAATGTTAATTCCCAGGTATTTGATGTTGCCGGTGGTGATTGAAAATGGTCCAGTGACAGTTGCCACATCCCAGCTGTTAGAGTTCAGTGGTAGTATGGTGGATTTAGACCAGTTAATAGTGTAGTCAGAGATCTTAGAGAAATGATTAATAAGGTTGACAGTATCAGGAATTGATGATGATGGGTTTTGTAGATATAAGAGGATATCATCAGCATATAAGCTGATCTTATGGGTTGTATCTCCTATTCCGATTCCTGAAATTGTGCTGTCTTGTCGTATGGCTGCTGCCAGAGGTTCTATAAAGATGGCAAATAGGGATGGAGAGAGTGGACATCCCTGCCTTGTACCCCTGTGTAGAGTGAACCGCTGTGATATTAATCCATTTGTGGTGACTGTTGCCATCGGTGATGTGTAAAGAATCTTGATCCAATGAATAAATGATTCACCAAAGCCGAATTTTTTAAGTGTTTGGAATAAGAATTCCCAATTAACTTTATCAAATGCTTTTTCTGCATCCAATGAGAAAATGGCTGTTGGTGTATCTATTTGTGATGAGTAGTGAATCAGATTAAATAGTCTCCGTAGGTTATTGGCGGAGTGTCTTCCTTTAATGAAGCCTGTTTGGTCTGGATGAATGATAAGTGGAGTTACTTTTTCAATTCGTAGCGCTAGAGCTTTACTGATTATTTTTGTGTCTGAATTAATTAGGGATAACGGGCGGTAGCTTGCTGGAAGAGTGGGATCTTTTCCAGGTTTTAATATTAAAGTAATCATTGCTGTATTCATCTCCATGGAGAGCTTGGATTTTTCCTTAATTTCTGCTATTAATCTTGTAAATATGGGTGCTAGAATGTTCCAAAAGTGTTTATAAAATTCTGCCGGGAACCCGTCTGGACCCGGTGATTTGTTATTAGGCATTAGTTGAAGAGCTTTATGGATCTCTGTTGGAGTTAGAGGTCCATCAAGTTCTCCAGCCTGGTCTTCTGTGAGGTTTGGTAGGTTGATATTGTCGAGAAATTTGTTAATCTCTGATATGTCTGATTTGTTTGCAGATGAATACAGCTTTCTGTAGAAATTCATAAATTCCTTGTTGATTTCTTCAGGGTCTTGAATGATGTCTCCCGTTGAGTTAACAACTGTGGAGATTGTTGATTTTTCCTTGTTTTTCTTAATCTGACTGGCCAGATATTTGCCCGATTTATTACCGAATTCAAATTGTTCATGTCTGAGTCTTTGGATGAGGAATCTACTTTTTTTATTTAGGTATTCATTCAACTGCAGTTTATATTTTTGCAGTTCAGAATGATTCTGAGGAGTTGGGTTATTAGCCTTATTAATTTCTAATTCTTTAATCTTCTTTTCCAAGTTTCTTTGTTCATGCTCTTCCTTCTTTTTCTTATGGGAGGAATATGAAATGATCCGTCCTCTCAGCACAGCTTTGCCTGTTTCCCAAAGAAGTGATGGGGATATTTCTGGTGAATCATTTATTTCAAGGAAGGATGTCCAGATCCTCTTAATATAGTCGTCAAAGTCAGGATCTTCAAGCAGCGATGTGTTAAGTCGCCACCTGTTGCTGGTTTTAATAGGTGTACTTTTAGTCCAGGTCAGAGTGATCGGAGCATGATCACTAATAATAATAGGATGTATTTCAATATTACTCACTTTGGAAATCAGGGAATTACTAATAAGGTAATAGTCGATTCGTGAGTAAGATTGATGGACTTGTGAGAAGTAAGAGAATTCTTTATCGTTAGGGTGTTTCAGCCTCCAACCATCTCCAAGACCATAGTCTGCCATGAACTGTTTGATTGTTTCTGAAGACTGATAGTTATATGTTTTACTACAGTTATTAGATTTATCTAGTGCCGGATTAAGAACAGTATTAAAATCTCCACCTATGATTATTGGTGAGTCGGAGAAATTAGAAATCGCTGTAAAGAAAGAATGAAAAAACGATGAGTCGTCTTTATTTGGGCCATAAATACTGGCTATTGTTATTGAATTGTTGTCAATTGTAATATTAATAATTATGAATCTCCCCTCAGGATCTTCAACCGTGTCATTATGAGTAAAGAAAATTTTTTGTGAATTAAAATTGCTACTCCTCTTTGCCTTGAGTTAAAATCAGCGGTATATATGTGATTAAATTGTGGAGTCATTAATTTCTGCAAGTCGGTTTTTGAAGTATGTGTTTCTTGTAACAGACATATGTCAGCCTGCAATTTATTTATATAGTCGAATATTTTTGTTCTTTTTATGTTTGATTTAATTCCGCGGATGTTCCAGCTTACAAAGTTTACTGAATTCATATTGTTTGTGTTTTATTGTCTACTTCCTGTTTGAATATTGGAGCTGCATAGGAAAGCCTGAGAATCCGCTTGTGTGAACATTTAGTCAGACATTCAGAACAGATTGTGTGTGTAATGGATGTTTTCCTCCCCCTTTTCTTAACTTGAAAGAAACTATAAGTGAAAAGGACAGAGAAAAGATGTGAAGCGAGGAAAACAGAAAGACATAAAGAAGACAGAAGATACAACAAAACAATCAAACAAACATACCAAAGTGACAGAATATACATTTTCAATTTGGAGACCAGGGTGCATATTTATAAGTGCAGATAGTTTATGTAGCCAATGATGATGAGTTATTGGTTGTTTAAAAGAGCCAGGGAGTGATATTCTGGTCACGAAACCTCTGACCGTTAATGTACAGTTTATCCACTGCGACTACCGCCTTTTTCCCTTCTTTGATGAACTGCTTCCTGATCTGGAACAGAACCTTTCTTCTGTTCAGGATCTCCCGTGGGAACTGATCATTCATGCCGTAGTCGGTTCCTCTCAGGTTCCTCCCCTGGCGTTGCACCTGCTGTTTTTGTTTAAAGTGTTCGAATTTGGCTACGATCGGACGTGGACGTTTGTTTTCCGGGTTTTTACGCCCGATACGATGGACTCTGTGAAACGAAATGTCTTTCACAGTGTCTGCTGGGATTTTTAGTTGTTTCATCATAAATTCTTTGATCAGCTGCTCAGGGTTGTCCTCTCTTGTTTGCTCCGGGATTCCAGAAAACACCAGATTGTCCCTCATGCTGCGCGATTGTAAGTCAAGCATCGCTTCTTTTATTTCTTTATTTTCTCTCGTAACGACCGCCAGCTGGGATGACATTGATGTCACGGATTCTCGGAGAGAAATGTTTTCTGTAGTCAGCGCAGCAATTTGGTTTTGGCTGAATTCCAGACTTTCGCGTAGCTGCTGGAATTCTTTATGCAGTAACTCGACAAGCGCCATCCTAGTGTCCAGTCCGGACAGTTTTTCATTAATTGAAACGAGAATGTCACTCACCTCTGAGCTGGATGAGTGTCTCGGAGAGCTGTGTGTGGACTCGGACTGTCTGGTCCTCTTACTTGGCGTGGGCTTGATTTTCTCCATATGGCTCGCTGACTCGGCGTCCTCCGCGGCACAAAACGTGTTGTAGAACGCGTCGATAAAGTTTTCAAGTTCTTCCAGGGTGAAGTAATCCAGTATCCGCTCGGATATTATTTAATGAAATTATATTTTCGAAAAAGACACTTGTTAAATTTGTTTAAGAGTTTGAATCTAACAGTAACCGGCTATCATGTTTGATGTCGCACTAGGTCTCGTTTGGTCTCGCGATCACAGGTTCATCTCGCGAGCTATATATATATATATATATATATATAAACTTTATATAGATTTAATATAAACTTTATATAATCTTTATATGGATTTAATATAAATTTACTATAAACTTTCAATCCCTCTCTGAGGAAGATTCAGATTCCAAACCGACCAGACCATCTCTCAGAGGAAATTTGAGCCAACACGCAGGCACACACGCAGGAAAAAAGCAACTTATTCTCGAGTAAATGATAAACACAGCCATAATAAAAACCCCCGCTTCTACAGTTTATATGTCACAGGTCAGACACGTCCAGACATTCCCTACACTTCCGCCGAAAATGGATCTCTTCACATCGAACAGGCGAGGTGAGCGCGACTTCTGATTGAAAAACTCACTTTTTCTGATACTAAAAAAGAAAAACACGTAAAGCTTTTTTTAACGGAAAGTCATCCGGACGTACACCGCAACAACTATTAAATGATTGAAACTGTTCTGTTTAAGTTGTTAAAAATTGTGTTCTCTTTATCAGTAATCGAGGAGTCAGGAATCAAGACCCGCCCCAGCCGCAGCAGCCGCTACCACCAACAGCGCGATTGTTACCGGCGCCAGCCCTAGGGGATAGCTGTGCGGTAGCAAGTGGCACACAGCCGGAGTTCGACTGTGTTGCCCAAAGGTGTGATGGAGCTGTGGATGGACAAAGAGGAGACGTTGATCGGACCACAGCTCATTTAATCTGAAGCTTCAAAGTCTCATTCTCCCAACATCAAAAATAAGCAACGAATAAAGAACACATTACATATATATGTATATCACATATTAAACAAAAGACAATAAAGTCATGGATACATCAACTCAAAACTCCAAAATACATTAAAGTAATTCGTTCCATCTTACTATTGTGTTGTAGAAGTGCATTTATTACACTATTTTACATATTTTTCACTTCTGCAGTTCTCCTACTCCTCGCTACCACATACACACACAAGCGGGTCGGCTACATCAAAGGAAAAACGCCTCAGAATGGCGGGAAACCGTCTCTAGAAAAGTCTATGGACACCCGATGACTCGCACTGAGAACGCGGTTACATAAAAGAAAATACCTCACTTCACAAAACTCCTCGAAACTGACACAGCTTGTTCAAAACCCCTACATATGTCCCTCGAATGTCTTCGAACCAAGACAGAGTTAAATAAAATAACTTATTCCCCTTACCTGTGGATGGACAAAAAGGAGACGTTGATCGGACCACAGCTCATTTAATCTGAAGCTGCGCGCATGCGTGTTGTCCCTCTTATACCCCACAGGAGCGCATAGTGCGCCTCTAAAAGAAAAAATGTCCGTTGCACCCACAATAAGAGACATTAGCAATAATACAAAAATTAAATAAGAGGGGGTCTGTTTTCTTGTGAAACTGTATATATTTTTCAACCTATTACACGAAGGTTCAAACCGCGGTTCAGCCGGAGAATCCAACCGCCGCAGAGCTTCAGCCCCCGGGTCAAACCCAATCCGTGAAGGTTCGGAAGAGAACCAGCGAGACCGACGCTTTCGGTAAGACCATCTTTTTAAAACTAAAAACAACAAAACAACGCTTGAAAATCACGGCTCCGCGCCAACATTTTTGAATGACGCCACAGGTGAGGTTTTTACACAGGCGGTAAAACTGTTAACAATTACCGTTAATTTATCATTACCGGTTGAATTCATGTTTCCTGGAAGCAAGTCTTGTGTCGCCCCATCCACAGCCTGCATCCCAACCTAAAGGCACCAGGGATGAATGAAACTTGCACTGTTTTTATCATTGCACAGAAGGTCACAAAATTAGAGTTTTTCAATCAGAAGTCGCGCTCACCTCGCCTGTTTGATGTGAAGAGATCCATTTTCGGCGGAAGCGTAGGGAATGTCTGGACGTGTCTGACCTGTGACATATAAACTGTAGAAGCGCGGGGGTTTTATTAGCGTGCGCCTAATCAGTGTTTGTTTGCGGTTTGGAAGGTGAGGCCTGTGGAGCTGTCGGCTCACCAACTTCAAATAAATGGTGCAGTCTAAGCCACGCCGTTGAGCACCGTGTGTTTGACTCTTGCCTCGTCAGTACATTCCGGACAAACAATCATACCAACAAAAACACAACACAGAGTCATGGGAGTGTACAGGGAGGCACGGAGCCCGCATAGCTTGGGTTACAGTAGAATAGATCGCTTTTGTTTTGGTATTTAGGGGGAGGCTGTGTTTCTGCATGTTTCCTGGAAAAGCGCTCTGGGTAGTTGGGCTGACCTATTAATCAGTAATAGTGAAGCGCTCGCGGAAAAACTTGCATCCTCTGACTTTTTTTTTCCACAGTAGCCGCGCCTTAGGGGTAGCGCGCGGCTCTGGTGAAGACGAGGGATGCGTGTGTGTCTGCTTCAGACAATGTTCAGAAATGTTTTCTGTAGTGAGTGCAGCGTTTTTTGGTTTTGGCTGAATTCCAGACTTTCGTGTAGCTGCTGGAATTCTTTGTGCAATAACTCAACAAGCGCCATCTAGTGTCCAGTCCGGACAGTTTTTCATTAATAGAGACGAGAATGTCACTCACCTCTGAGCTGGATGAGTGTCTCGGGAAACTTTGTGTCGATTCAGACTGTCTCATTCTCTTACTTGGCGTTGGCTTGGCTTTCTCCATATCATTCGCTGTATTGGCGTCCTCCGCAGCACAAAACGTGTTGTAGAATGCGTCAATAAAGTTTTCAAGTTCTTCCAGGGTGAAAGAATCCAGTATCCGCTCGGATATTTTTAATGAAATTGTATTCTCAAAGAAGACACTTGTTAAACTTGTTTAGGTGTTTTAATCTAGCAGTAACCGGCTACCATGTTTGATGTCTCGTTTGGTCTCTTGATCACAGGCTCATCACCTCTCTTTTGGTGGTATGTTCTTACCTGGAGATGCAGCGTGACAGAAGAGGAGCAGAATCTTCAGAGTCTTCATCATGTTCAGACTGCTGGAGTGAAGCTGACGTCTGAGTCGAAGCGACTCTGGTAAAATGGTCCCTGGTCCCTCCCTCCGTGTTCCCTCCCTCCGTGTTTCCTTCCTCCCTAGTCAATGAATTTCAGGAAACTCTCCTGGTTTCCATTCTATGTGTTTTGCATTTGAAGTGTGTTAAAACTGTTAAAACATTAAACTGAGAATCAACACGGCTGTCTTTAACCAGAATACTCTTTATCAAGAGTTAATCTGAGACATGTCAACATATGCAGGGCAAGGAGCTTTTGGACTAGCTCTGGGAAAACAAAACAGTCAAAATAAAGAGAGTAACGACACATCAGAAATGATAATGTACCTCTTAAATTGGTGGTATGTTCTTACCTGGAGATGCAGCGTGACAGAAGAGGAGCAGAATCAGTAGAGTCTTCATCATGTTCAGACTGCTGGAGTGAAGCTGACAGCTGAGTTGAAGCGACTCTGGTAACAGATTTACAGAATGGATTGAGTGGCCTCCCTGCAAATTCCAGGAAAGAAATGAAGCAGACGAGTTATCTGCTAGCAGGTTAGTGCAACGAAGAAGTTTCAGAAAGACTTTTCTATCGGATTTCAGAGCAACGAGGCCTTAGACCAGGTCCAGTTCAAAAATTATGATACATAAACTGCTCCAACTTGGAATAAATTAACACATAGATAATAAAGAATAAATAATAGACAGTTTGATATTTGTGTTTGTGTTTGATTCTCTCAGATAAAAAAAAAAAAAAAAACAACGATGTATATATACCGACAGACTGGCATTGGGCATGGATAATTAAGTTTATTTTTTGTGTGTAGATGTGTGTGAGAGTGAGTGTGTCATCGTGTGAGTGACCGACAGACTGGTGTTTTAGATGACTCTTTATTTAGAAAATGTATTAGAGGAAGAAAGCATGTTATCAAGAGATGTTTAATATTGTATGTCTGTGTGTGTTGTTTTGTTTTCTATGTAATAAGGTTCAGTTGTTGTTATGACGTCCTACCAAGAGTAACTGCAGCTGCTGGGCCACTAGGTGGCGCGCTGCTAAAGTAAAAGAATGCATTCATCATTTCTCAACTCTGGGCCCCGCCCCCAGTCCTGCATGTTTCACGTCAGTGTTTCCCAGTCCTGGTCCTAGAGTACCCCTGTCCTGCATGTTTTAATGTGTCCCTGCACCACCACTCCTGATTCTAATTAACAGTCATCAAGGTCTGTACAACTCTGCTGACGACACACTTACTTGTATCACGGTGTGATGAAGCAGGGAAACATCACAAACCTGCAGGATTGCCCACTTCTGGTTTAAATTAACCTCAATTCACTCATAAAATCTCCTTATGGACCTTTTTGAAGTTTTTTTTTAACACATCATTGGGGTTTCTGCTTTTCATGCTTTTGCCTATTTGAGTTCTGGTTTTCAGGTCCTTTTTTTTCCTTGTTTGACTTTAATATTTAGTTTATGAAGTAAAAAGTGTATTCATCAACCATAAAAGTTTTCTTTTCAAAAACTCAACTCCATTCAAGTGTAGTTAGTAGTTATGTGTCAGTCTGTGAAGTCACCAGACAAAAAAAAACATCTCTCACAGAAAGATCCAGTGATTTTGATGTGTAGCGAGTTCCTTGAATTGTCTGTACACTTCAAAATCAGTGTCAGTGTAACTCCGCCTACCGCACCTTAGGTAGGAGGGTACTTAAGCTCTAAGACTTATCTATTCCCACAGTTCGTGTAGGAGGAATGCGGTAGTTACTGCTAACCGACCTAATACACCTTCCCAACCCACAATAACACACTCAACACAAATTAAAATATATAAAGGAAAAAAAATCTGTATTCAATTAGAAAATTATCTGGTACATATCAGAAAAAACGGAAAACTCAATCTCAAAACAAATTGTGAAAATAAAATTCAATTATGGTTCAATGATATGAAAAAGATACAGTAAGGAGAAGATTTCTGTATAATAACCACATAAGAAATGATAACAGATTTCAAATCAACACTTAACAACTTTACGTTGGATCCAACACTCTTAATTAACTTATAATAATCAAATACAAAAAAAAATGAAAGTCTTTGAACTCTGAGATCTCAGGAAAAAAAAGTATAAAAAAATGGAAAAACCCCAGTAAGGGAAAAAAATTTGCAATTGAAAAGAAAATGGAAAAAAGTTACTTGGCAGTTCCTGGAAATGGGAAATCCAGTTTAACCTCCCTCTGGTTGGAAGCAGTGCCGTCAGGAAAAGCAGGTGAGGTCACAGACACGGCGTGGATTCTGCGTTGATCCTCCGGAACACGGCCCGCTCTCTGAAGGGGTGGAAAAATACCAGCCACGGCATCCCTGAACTCAGACTCCTCTGCAAACTCCACAAAATCCACAAGCCCTCGAAGTAGCTGCCGAATTACATGTAGTATCTTCCGTCCGATATCTCCGATGTCGTCTTGGTTCGTGTCGTCCCACCCTTTCCTCGTGGTCGGACCAGAACATTCTGGAAAAAAAAGTTATCCTCGCTGGAAGATTTAGGAAGCGCAAAAGAAATGTCTCCCCCTACTGTTAGACTACCAGTACTGCACAGTTAAATGAATCAGGGTTACATCAGGTTTTACATTTACGTCTATTTACCAGGCTTTGTTGAAGAAGCTGTATATCGTACACACAAACCATTAACACGACATATGAACGGTGTAGGAATGAAGACAAAAATACTTACATGGTGTTTCTGGTCTCACTGAAAAAAAATGACATAATTTTACTTTCAATTAAACAAGACAGAAGAGGATGCTTTTTCTTTCTCTAGTTATGTTTACTTCAATATGAAGGGATCAATAAACTCAATCACCTTTTGCTCCCTCCATCAATATGAAATCATAAAAAATACACTTTTAGTTTCCTATGAGTCTTTAATTTAAGTGGAGAGATGATATAACTGAATCTTGTACTTGCTGTTTGCCCCGTCAGGCTTCAGTTCAGTATTAATGCAGTTTTCAGTTATTTAAGTTTCTCGTCGTTTCTTTTTTTTTAAGAGTCACAACATTAAATGATGAATGAACCCAATCACTGTTTGTGCCTTCAGGTTTTAGCTCAGTTATAAGTTTAGATTACGTTTTTCCATTTAGTATTTTAGTTTTGTGAGTTTGCTGAGTTTCTCACCGTTTACCGCCCTCTTTTTGAGACTCGTAAATCCTAAAGCAGCGAGGAGGATCACGATGACAACGGCCATCGTAGCAATGATGGCGATGCTGATCTCAGACAGATTCCCTGTTCAGGAAACAATCATGTTCATGCTCAGTAGAGTCAGTGCAACAATGGAATTATATTATTGTCAACTTAAAAAAAATCAGCAAAAACAAGACAAAGACTGTTCTAAAATTCCAACAGTGATGGTCCCAAACCTGCACATTCAATCTGAACAACTTTGAACAATAATGAAGATGATGATGATGATGATGAACTCTGAAGAGTTTTCAAAGTATAGAAAAGTCTCTTTGTTTATAAGAAAATCTGAAGAGATGAAGCTAAAAACTTTTTATGTTTTATTTTAGTATTAGTCTATTGACTATATTGATATATTGATTTTTCTTTAAAAGGTTCTTGCAGGTGAGCCATCACTAAAGTGTTCTTGTAGAAGATTAAATATAATAAATTGTTTTGTCATATAATTAAAAAAATAACCTGTACCAAGGAACTAAAAAGAAGACAAATTATACAGTTTTTCTTACGTTTATTTTCTTTGTGGTTGCTCTGAATCACTTTTTCATCCAGTTTCATGATGCTGACATTTTGGACACCAGAGAACTGAAACACGCATTCATACTTCATCCAGTCTTCAGGTGGGATTGATGAAACTTCCAGGTCAACACTCATCTGGAAGGATTCATCTTGGTTGGGAAGGATGTTTCCATGACTCACACCTTCATGAATCTCCTCTCCATCCTTCCTCCAGAACATCAAAGCTCTGTCGGGGTAGAAACCTGTGGCGTGGCAGCTGACTGGAGAGGAATGATTCTTCTGGAGGAGAGACACTGAAGGAAGATCTGGAGAGATGGTTTCAAAAGGTTGAGTGTTGGGGATTTTATGTAAATATTTATTTTTTTCCTATAGCTTTTTTTTGTATGATATTGCATTAAGTCAGGGAACCAGTACATTAACTGAAACCAAATGTGTGTGGTTTGAGAGAAAGAATTAAAAATGAGGCATGATGTGGTTAATACTCATCATTTATGGGCTGACAGAATTAGACATAATCAGGTTGCAGGCTCCAACCTGAGAGAATATGAAATGTTTTTCACATCAACAAGGCCAGGATTAGTGTAAGTCTGATATTATTTTTCTTGTACATTTCATCCTTAGTTTTAATGTCTAAATTACTCATGTCATATTGTCTGGTTGGTCACTTTCCTGCCATCTGCTTTGCTTCAAAGATGTGACCCCTGACAGGCAGTAGACCTAAATCAGATTTAATCGTAGTGAAAGTCAGCTCTTGCTTTTTCCAGTCTTGTCTAGTTAGTCTAGAGGACAATTTTCCAAACATGTGCAACGTGTGTTTTCAGTACATACTGTATTTCTGGTGTTTAGGGCTTTCCTGTATCCTTAAATAGATATTTATTTTTTAAACCAAAGAAAATGGCTTTGGTGCATATGTGAAACCAAGAAAAGTTTAAAAAAGATTAAATAAAACAGTGCCAGGAACAGAACCACCAGAAGAAATTGTGAAACAGAATGTACGATATGAGGGAAACAATAAGCTTTCTTCTAGTGCTCTGTGGAGAAAATAAATATTTCTTTAATAAACCAACAAGTTAAAGTTGGGTCCAGAGATACTATAGTTAACCCAAACTAAGACTAAACCTAACAGTGAAAAATGATCCTGTTAACTGAAATTAAAATAAAAACTAAAGATTTTTATAGAAATAAAAATAAATAATAAGAAACATTAACAAATCAAAACTAACTGAACAGAATTGCAGGTAAAATTTGCTTTTTTTTCATTTTCATTACTTGGCTTTATTTTTCAAGTGAATACTTTTTTCTAATTCTAATTATTTAAAAAAAGAAATAAAGGGTGTTTGTACTGTATGGAATTGTTTTTATAATAATACAAATTATTTTTTTGTTAATATCTGTGAGTCAGGGCCTTTATAAAAGCTAAAATTAATGCTAAAACAAAACTCTAATTAACCACTAAAACACTAAACACTAACAAACTAAATGACATAACCCAGCAAAATCTTTAAGTAGATGCTAAAAAGCCATCTGAAAATATTACATCATAACTTGGAATTTGGTTTGTATAGAAAAAGAAAGTTCAGTAAAAACCACCAGGTCATAATACTTTACCTTTTCTATTCAGATAGTTCTTCCCGTAACTCAAACTCAGCTTAAACCACATGGGGCATTCTGTTCTGAAAACGTCCTTTACTATCCCATTACGGACTTCATATCCATCCCACCCATTTTTAATGGTTTCAGCTCGAGCATCTAAGGCCGTCCATGTTGTCGTCTTCAAGTCATAGGCTATGAAGTCATCTCCATTAATACCATACTTCATTTGACCATCAACCTCATCAGTTTCATCGTTCCATTCACATCTGGCAAACTGCTGAATGATTTGATGACCTGAGAGACAGAAAATGAGTGAGTTATTGAATCAAGTACATCTGCTATTGTTCACATCGTACCTTTAGTTTAGAAATTAATTTTCAGTTTTCAGTGATCAGACAGACGTTTGCAGTAATGTAACAGTCACTTATTGTTATAGAATCACATTTATAAACTCCCGAACGATTACTGACAGTGGAATTGTAAAAATAGTACAAATATACAGTATATAAAAAATAAATGAAAAATTGCAACATACCTTCTGTTTGGTTCAAATACTGATTTTTGAGGTTGGACGTAAACATGTTGCATTGCCTAGTATTTGACATGATGTTTAATGCTGTTACATCATTTAAATATGCGTTCAAGTAGAAATAGAGTCATTTTGACATGTCTGGTGGGCGTGTCTGGGTTGGTGCATTGTTCGTTTGTGTTCAAGGTGTGGCAGCTTTTGGCTCGATGTAGGTCTAATTGGCCATTGCAGGTTAATCTAACTGTGCCTTTCTGCATTGTTTTAGTGCTTTGGATTGAGTGGCCTCCCTGGTCCCTCCCTCCCTGATCAGTGCTATGACCAGTTGTTCTCAAGGGACTATTGTGTTATTTTATTTCCTGTAACATGACTGGTATGTGTGATATTTTAGTCTTAACTCCTAGAGTGGTGAAAGTCTGAACTCCACTGGCTGCTTCCAGAACGCTGCCGCCTTGACGCTGGGCCACTGCTGCTTTGTTTTAGCTTTTAGTTAACTCTTTTTTATATAGTAAAATAAATATAAATTATGATACAATTAGCCCACGAGGTTGGTTCAGGTTCGGGTTCAGGTTCAGGTTCAGGTTCAGGTTCAGGTTCAGGTTCAGGTTCAGGTTCAAGTTCAGGTTCAGGTTCAGGTTCAGGTTCACCCAGCGGTGTGTTTTACCATCAGCACGTTAACAGTATTTTGTTGACTTTTACAAATACAAATTTCTCAAACTGGGACACATTCAATAAGACCAATTGTATTGACATCAGCATTTAGTTGTTCATCCACATACAAACCAAAAAATGATTTTAAAAAAAGTGAATTTCATTTTTTAACCAGCTAGACAGACTGAGACAATGATTCCTTGAGTAACAATACTACACTATTATAGATAAGAGGAAAGTCATGTAGATTATCTATTTTTTCCTTCCCTTATATGTTGGTACAAAACCACATTTGTGCCATAATAAGTGTTAGTGCTACTTAAGTAATTACTCAGTAAATCATCAACATAATTTAGGTTGTAAAACCTCACTTGTAAACTTGCAAGTATTGACAAAAGAGGTATTCTGATCAAACTCTTTAAAAATACCACAAATATGGCAAAAAGGAACATACCTTCATTTTCATTCAAGTACTGATCAAAAGTTTGAGTAACAACTTTTAAGGTCTCCTTGTACTTCTTTATGTCATTAGTTAAACGTTTCCATTCCTTTGAATCATTTCTTATTAATTTTCTACCCCAGTCATGAGTGACCTTAGGCTCCATCATGGTGTCATCATAGTAAATTACTGTAACTCCCTGAAGAACAATTGTGACTTCATACTCTTGGACATTTGAGAATCCAGACGATAACAACAATCCAAACTCCAAGTAGTAGTTCACTGAAAGACAAACACAATTGAATTGGGTCAAACGCTGCATTTGATTTTCAAGAAGCCTCATATTTAGCACATATTATAGAACACTTTTCTAAAACTTACAACAACTTTGTCAACCCTTGATATTTTACAGTCTTATCATGTTTCTTATTGTTCATGTTTCTTATCTTTTGGGATTTCTGCATCACCACTGATTTCTTCTGGAATTTGCCAACAACCACGATGTCCAGATGAAGAGTCTTCACCAGTATATCAGCCTGGCTTTATGACGACTTTAGCAGCATACAGAGACCAGCTGATTACCCAGGTCAGTTGATGACATCATATGAAAATCTTTTGAAGCAACATTTTCTTGCCAACCTGCAAAAACCCCTGGCCGACCGAACTAAAGACTCTTGTGTAGCTTGTGAGGATGGTACTGTTCGTTTGGCTGAAGTAGTGAGATACGCTAAACATGAACAAAGCCGCATGGCGGAGAAGGAGTCAGCAGACAAACAACTGAAGGGTGAAACTCAACACCGCACTCAACTTCACCTCCTCCAGCACATGGCAACTCAGCCATCACAACACCTCCCTTTTTTGACCCCTCCCCTAGCAGGGATGCCTGTTTCTACTGTGGAGAATGGACATTGGGCACGTGACTGTCCAGTGAAGGCCCGTCAGCGCAGAGGACACGGAAATGGACGCAGGGGAGGCAGAGAGCATTTCCAAAGCCGTGGGCGTGGCCACTACAACCAGAGCCCTCCCTTTCAATGTCATCAACCCAACTGAGGCAGGTTGGAGGTTGGAGTTCTGGATGACAAATCACCTGGAGGTCCACCACAGCCCTTGACAGATAAGAACACACACACACTCATACATCACCCCGATGAAGAAAGATTCTGCATCTCCCCATCATGACTGTGACTGTTGTCGATAAATCTGTTTTATTAATATGTCAAATTTACTGTTACTTACTCTGTAATCGGTTCTTCTGAGTTGCCAGGTACATAATTAAGCGGTAGATATCTTTACTCTGGTTTCTGATCCACTGGCACTCACAAAGAAAATGTTTCTGTCCCTCTGACATGCACAGCTGACTCCCAGACACCATTCAAACATTCATTTTTAATCTCTGAATGCTGCCTCTTTAACCTGCTTGGGCGTGACCTCATGCTCACCTTGGGCATTGAACTACGTTCAACTCCCGAAGGGATGATGGTCAGTCAAAATTCCAATCATGTCCATCAGCTGGTTAAGGATGCCACCACCCCCCTCCCCCTTCAGGTTTATCAATCTATGAGTCTTCTCTAGAACTGTGACCTGGCGAAGCAGAGAATGTTTCCTTCTGATGTTCACATGATGAAACCAGAAAACCTGCATTGTACTGCGAATGTAGCACATACCAAAGATCACACTTATGAAGAAAGGTTTTTTGCTGTGTTGAATGATCAAATAACAGCGGGTGCCCTGTTTTGGTCTGACACGCTCAGACAAAGTGTGTTCGACTAACTTCCATCCATCCATCCATTATCTATACCCGCTTTATCCATTTCCGGGTCACGGGGGTCTGTCGGAGCCTATCCCAACGCATATCAGGTGAAAGGCAGGGGTACACCCTGGACAGGTCGCCAGTCTATCCAGGGCCACATACAAACAACCAATCACACACACATTCACACCTAGGGAGAATTTATAAAGATCAATTAACCTACACTGCATGTTTTTGGACTGTGGGAGGAAGCCAGAGTACCCGGAGGGAACCCACGCAAGCACGGGGAGAACATGCAAACTCCACACAGAAAGACCCACCGGGCCGGGATATGAACCGGGAACCTTCTTGCTGTGAGGCAACAGTGCTAACCACTAAGCCACCGTGCTGCCCCGACTAACTTCCACTCAGTCTAATTTTTTTCTGGTTCAAAATATTTTCCTACACATCTCTCTGGCCAGATCACCCTCTGACCAGTGGAGAGATCTGGGACCGTGGGTAAAAACATGCACCCAAGCTGAGGACTGGTATAAACCTCCTGGAAGTTTAGTTTGTTCTTCACCCTCCCTAAAGACTCATAAACTGCATGTCCCCAGTATGATTCACACCCTGAGAACAGTTGACATCTTTTCAGGGTGCTCAAATCTTTCTCCCTCACCCTCCCTTCTCTCAGCTCCAGCTGACATCCCTGAACTTAGTGGTGTTCCAGACTCAGTCTGGGCCTCTCACAAGTATGATGTAGGACTCATAAAAAACTGTGAGCCTCTTGTTGTTACACCCAAATCTCATTTCAGGCCCCTGAGAGCCCAATACCCCTTGAAGCCTGAAGCCACTAACTCCTTCCTGGAAGCAGGTATAATTGTCCCCTGTGATGATTCCCCTGTTAACACTCCCATTTTGCCTGTAAAGAAATATTGACCTCCTCCTGCAGCTGAGGAATGGCGCTTTGTTCAAGATCAAACCCCAGTTAATGCTGCTGTCCACGCCCGAGCCCCTTCAGTCCCAAACCCCTACACTCTTTTGTCAAATGTTCCTCCTGACTCTAAGTGGTTTTCTGTCCTCGACCTCTCCAATGCATTTTTTCTGTGCCAGTTCATCTAAATTCTCAATTCTGGTTTGCTTTTCAGTTTAACGGGCGAGGGTACACCTTCACCCGCATGCCACAAGGGTAGTGTGAGTCACCAACTGTGTACAACAGAGCCCTTGCTGCTTCCCTCTCCTCTTTTTCTCCTCAGCCAGGCTCTGCCCTCCTTCAGTACGTTGATGATTTCATGATTTATGCTCCCTCTACAGGACAGTGTGTGCATGACACTGTGGTTCTCTTGCACCATCTGGCTGCAGAAGGCCACAAAGTCAGCAAACATAAGATGCAGTTTGCACAGGAAGAAGTTACTTTTTGGGCCATGTTGTAAATGCGCAAGGTAAACGCCTCTCCTCCAAACATTTAACAGCAATCCAACAGGCGCCGAGACCGGAGCCTGTCAAACAACTCCTGTCTTTCATCGGATTGTGCTCCTACTGCAGAATGTTTGTTCCAAATTTTTCAGAATTAACTAAACCACTAGGCGAGTTAACTTGATCCAAACCTATGCACTCCAAAATACAATGGTCAGATGACACTGAATGCTCTTTTGCAGCCCTAAAACTTGCTCTCCAATCTCCTCCGACCCTAGGTGTCCCTGATCCATCTAAGCCGTTCACACAAACTGTGAATGAAAGAAAGGGCTGCATGACCTCTGTCCTCCTCCAGGATCATGGTGGTTCCCTCCGGCCAGTGGCTTATTTCTCCTGTAAGCTCCATCCTGTGGCTGCAGGACTTCCTCGTTGTTTGCGAGCATTTGCTGCAGCGAAGGCCCTTGCGGCTTCCAGAGATCTTGTGGGCTACTCCCCTCTGACCCTGATGGTCCCTGATGGTTGATGAACTCTGTCTGACATGTTCACCACGACACGACGTGACTGACCAACCTTTGCAGAACCCTGACTCTGGCGCCACCGTGGTTTCCTGAAATCTGACTCTGACTCATTCGGATGTTTTTATTTCCCCTGCTGATCTGGAATGTGGTGCTGCTTCATGCCCCTCAGAGAGAATAGGAATACATTTTTCGTCAAACTCATTTTGAGAGGTGCCCTTTGACCCCACAGCAAAAAGCAACTTATTCTCGAGTAAATGATAAACACAGCCATAATAAAACCCCCCGCTTCTACAGTTTATATGTCACAGGTCAGACACGTCCAGACATTCCCTACGCTTCCGCAGAAAATGGATCTCTTCACATCGAACAGGCGAGGTGAGCGCGACTTCTGATTGAAAAACTCACTTTTTCTGATACTAAAAAAGAAAAACACGTAAAGCTTTTTTTAAACAGAAAGTCATCCGGACGTACACCGCAACAACTATTAAATGATTGAAACTGTTTTGTTTAAGTTGTTAAAAATTGTATTCTCTTTAACAGCATTCGAGGAGTCAGGAATCAAGACCCGCCCCAGCCGCAGCAGCCGCTACCACCAACAGCGCGAAGGTTCAAACCGCGGTTCAGCCGCAGAATCCAACCGCCGCAGAGCTTCAACCCCGGGTCTAACCCAATCCGTGAAGGTTCGGAAGAGAACCAGCGAGACCGACGCTTTCGGTAAGACCATCTTTTTAAAACTAAAAACAACAAAACAACGCTTGAAAATCCACGCCGACATTTTTAAATGACGCCACATCCTCTTCTTCGTCGGTTAGTAAATGACTCTAGATCGCCAACTAACGATTAGAAGTAGTATTTTTGGAGTGTTATTTTTTTGAATGCAGGACCCCTCTTTTGTTGTAGTATGTTCTATCGGCCTATTCCCCATGCTGTTTGTCATAACCGTCTAAATGTGACGGCACTGGTCTGGCTTTAGGCTAAATATCCGTGAAAAAATCCCAACAGTTGTTGGAATGGATGTACATGGTAAAGCTTGTTTATCCCAGCGAATCCTCACAGGGGCTGTCTCCTTAAAATACACGCTAAAAGCAAGCCATTATGTGGTGCAACGAAACGGGAAATTGCTAAAGAAACTATCGAATGCAATGTCTTTAGGGTTTACAGACTACATATGGGGCATTTGACTAACCTGAAATGTCCGGTATACAAGGTTTCACTCGCCTTACATGTCAATGGTACTGCTTAAGTTTTTCATGTAATGTCAGCAAAATTGTAACTGTTAAGTGTTAACAGATCTGTATGTAGCTCGCTGTTGGGTCAGAGTTGGGCATAATTTTGAGTGTACTCCACCTGCTAAAGCCTAACAAAAGAGCTAAATGTCTACTTCGGATGAAACTGCTAATTTAATTTTCAGGAGATCACAGAGGATCTCAACAATTGTTCTCAGATAAGTCATGTTTGTTAAATCTAGTTAGGTAGCCAGGTCTTCGTAACTTCAGATCTAGTGCTGGATGGTCTTAAGAAGATTTCAAAGAGATTCTACGTATTTCTCAATGCAAGTTTAAGCCTATGGAGGGATGTTTACAAGCGACACCTCCATGAAAGGAGTGATGATATGAAGGTGGTCCTATAGTGCCCACGATAACTGTTAAACATCTTGGGAAGAGGTTTATACACAGGTGGTAAAACTGTTAACAACAGAAAAAGTAAAGTCCGGTCTGGCTTCTGTTGTTACCGGTTGAATTCATGTTTCCTGGAAGCAAGTCTTGTGTCGCCCCATCCACAGCCTGCATCCCAACCTAAAGCCACCAGGGATGAATGAAATTGCACTGTTTTTATCATTGCACAGAAGGTCACAAAATTTGATTTTTACACGTAATACGCGTGAAACACATTGACTAACATTTTTAAGGCATGTGTTGATGACTGCACCCTGTGTGTGAGTGTGTGACATAGCAGCATTGCGCCTTCGGGTAGCACGCGGTTGCCGTGTCGACACTTATTCACTTCAGACGGCTCATATGTTTTTCATTTAAGGTAGTGTAAGGGAGTGGTTAAATGAATAGACAGCGGGTGCTATGGGGCTGGGAGAGTTTATTGACTGGATGCTTGTTTGCTAATTTATCCCTTACGGGACACCGTAGTAGGAGTATTTTTTACTGTGGGCAGCGTGCGCCTAATCAGTGTTTGTTTGCGGTTTGGAAGGTGAGGCCTGTGGAGCTGTCGGCTGACCAACTTCAAATAAATGGTGCAGTCTAAGCCACGCCGTTGAGCACCGTGTGTTTGACTCTTGCCTCGTCAGTACATTCCGGACAAACAATCATACCAACAAAAACACAACACAGAGTCATGGGAGTGTACAGGGAGGCACGGAGCCCGCACAGCTTGGGTTACAGTAGAATAGATCGCTTTTGTTTTGGTATTTAGGGGGAGGCTGTGTTTCTGCACGTTTCCTGGAAAAGCGCTCTGGGTAGTTGGGCTGACCTATTAATCAGTAATAGTGAAGCGCTCGCGGAAAAACTTGCATCCTCTGACTTTTTAGGGCCTTAGGGGTAGCGCGCGGCTCTGGTGAAGACGAGGGATGCGTGTGTGTCTGCTTCAGACAGCATCATCAAGTATTTTATTTTTGAATACCTACCGACTGTAAATCTTATTTAAATAGTCAAAATAAGTTATCACCGCTGACAACCCTATACATGATGTACCATTGTGTGTGTGTGTGTTTGTGTGTGTGTAGGGCTCAAATTTCCTCTGAGAGATGGTCTGGTCGGTTTGGAATCTGAATCTTCCTCAGAGAGGGATTGAAAGTTTATATTTAATTTATATAAAATTTATATTAAATCTATATAAAGTTTATGTTAAATTGCCTTTTAGGTCAGTCTGAGGAAACATGTTTCCTCTACGGGGGGTTTGGATGGATCTGAATGTGAATCTTCCTCAGAGGCGTCTGAAAGCTGTGAGGACTGAAAGTTTAAATCAAATCAATATAAAGTTTATATTAAGTTTATATAAAGTTTATATTAAGTTTATATTAAATCTATATAAGGTTTATATAAAGTTTATATGAAGTTTATATAAAGTTTATGTGGAATTGCTGAGTCATCTCAAAGGAATTTAGAAGTCAGAGGTCAATAGGGCTGCTGCTCTTGTACTAACGAGACAGGAACTGCTCTTGTTCTGATGCATCAAGTGCCTCAGTTCTGTCTTTCAGAGCTGCGTTATCAGTCACCCCTAAACCTAACATTGGTACATGTCATACAGTGGCTTGTACCCTGTAAAAGTCTTTAAGTCTGTGGTACATTAAACTGAGAATCAACACAGCTGTCTTTAACCAGAATACTCTTTATCAAGAGTTCATCTGAGACATCATTCAGACTGCTGGAGTGAACTGACGTCTGAGTTGAAGCGACTCTGGTAACAGATTTACAGAATGGATTGAGTGGCCTCCCTGCAAATTCCAGGAAAGAAATGAAGCAGACGAGTTATCTGCTAGCAGGTTAGTGCAACGAAGAAGTTTCTGAAAGACTTTTCTATCGGATTTCAGAGCAACGAGGCCTTAGACCAGGTCCAGTTCAAAAATTATGATACATAAACTGCTCCAACTTGGAATAGATTAACACATAGATAATAAAGAATAAATAATAGACAGTTTGATATTTGTGTTTGTGTTTGATTCTCTCAGATAAAAAAAAAACAAAAAAAAAACAATGTATACCGACAGACTGGCATTTTGGATGACTCTTTATTTAGAAAATGTATTAGAGGAAGAAAGCATATTATCAAGAGATGTTTAATATTGTATGTCTGTGTGTGTTATTTTGTTTTCTATGTAATAAGGTTCAGTTGTTGTTATGATGTCCTACCAAGAGTAAGTGCAACTGCTGGCCACTAGGTGGCGCACTGCTAAAGTAAAAGAATGCATTCATCATTTCTCAACTCTGGGCCCCGCCCCCAGTCCTGCATGTTTCACGTCAGTGTTTCCCAGTCCTGGTCCTAGAGTACCCCTGTCCTGCATGTTTTAATGTGTCCCTGCACCACCACTCCTGATTCTAATTAACAGTCATCAAGGTCTGTACAACTCTGCTGACGACACACTTACTTGTATCACGATGTGATGAAGCAGGAAAACATCACAAACCTGCAGGATTGCCCACTTCTGGTTTAAATTAACCTCAATTCACTCATAAAATCTCCTTATGGACCTTTTTGAAGTGTTTTTTAACACATCATTGGGGTTTCTGCTTTTCATGCTTTTGCCTATTTGAGTTCTGGTTTTCAGGTCTTTTATTTCCTTGTTTGACTTTAATATTTAGTTTATGAAGTAAAAAGTGTATTCATAAACCATAAAAATGTTCTTTGTAAAAATTCAATTCCATTCAAGTGTAGTTAGTAGTTATGTGTTAGTCTGTGAAGTCACCAGACAAAAAAACATCTCACAGAAAGATCCAGTGATTTTGATGCGTAGCGAGTTCCTTGAAATGTCTGTACACTTCAAAATCAGTGTCAGGTTTTACATTTACGTCTATTTACCAGGCTTTGTTGAAGAAGCTGTATATCGTACACACAAACCATTAACACGACATGAACGGTGTAGGAATGAATCATCACACGGCAGATTTTTCCATCATGTATTTTCACATGATTTGCAGGACTTTGAGGCAAAAATAATAACAACACTCAAAGTACTATTGTTGTAAAACTGACATAAATGTTGTATTTTTCACTGGAGGCGTTCCTTGTCTTTGTTCATTCTGGAGTTCGCTCAACTGCCAGTGTCCCTGCATCCCTTCAGCTGATGAATAGAATAGAATAGAATAGAATAGAATAGAATAGAATAGAATAGAATAGAATAGAATAGAATAGAATAGAATAGAATAGAATAGCTAGGAAGAATCTTTAAAAAAAGAGTATAATTAGAAGTTTAAAAAACAGCTTTAGATGACTAATTCTGAACTGATGACACAAAATGATTCTGCTCCTCAGGCTTTGGTTCAGTATTAAATTAAAAATACACAATTCTTCCACATCACACATCTTCTTCCATCATCATCCCAACAGTTGAATTAATACCACATCTTTGAGTTTCTTACCATCAAACCATTATTCTGCTCCGGGTCAGAGAGGTTTCCTGGACCAGAACCCAGTTTAGTGTTTGAGGTCCAGTTCAGTCTGGACAGGAAACCATTGTGTCTCAGGGCCGTTCTTCTTTTTGTGATCAATAAATCCTAAAACAGCTACGATGACCCTCGTATATGTGGATCATCAACAATCCACAAATATCACCCATATGTACATAGAAGTCTTAGTTCTGCTGCTGATAGATAATTATACTATTGTATGTGTGTCTGTGTCTCTATTCTCTCTCTACTTCCTGTTCTACCTGGCTGGTCTTCAGCAGGAGGGTCCTCCCTTATGATCCAGGTCCTGGTCCAGGTTTCTTCCCCCTTATGATCCAGGTCCTGGTCCAGGTTTCTTCCCCCTTATGATCCAGGTCCTGGTCCAGGTTTATTCCCCCTTATGAACCAGGTCCTGGTCCAGGTTTCTTCCCCCTTATGATCCAGGTCCTGGTCCAGGTTTATTCCCCCTTATGATCCAGGTCCTGGTCCAGGTTTCTTCCCTCTTAAAGGGGAGTTTTTACCTGCCGTTGTTTATGTAATAATTGCTCGGGGTCATGTTCTGGGTCTCTGGAAAGATCCTAGACACAACTTGTGTTGTAAAAGATGATATATAAATAAAATTGAATTGAATTGATGATAATATTTACTGCTGTATACATCTATTTGTATATTCAATACTTTAACAATTTCAACTAAATATATTTTTCTTAGTAAACCAGATATTTTTAGGTTTTAATTTTTACTGTTCTCCTATTTTAGTTTTTGTTTATTTTAATTTTTTTTCATCCACTTATTAGTAACTCTTTATTAACAACTAAATAACAGCTTTATTTCTTCTTAACTGCAGTTTTATGAAGTGTGATACTAAAATTTTTTTTTTTTGTGTCAGTAGTATTAGGATGAATCTTTTTCTTTCCTTCATTACCTGTAAAGGTTTTTCTGTTGGTGCTCTTGATGACATCTTTGTCCAACTTGGTGACGACATCTTGGAGACCAGACAGCTGAAACACACATTCGTACTTCAACCAGTCTCCAGATGGGATGAGAGCAACACTCGTCTGGAATCATCATCTCGGTTGGGAAGGATGTTTTCGTGCTCCACACCTAAAACTACAACATCTTCTTGTTTATCCTGATAAAGAACTATTAAGTGGCTTTTCCTTAATTTGCTTGTCCAAAACAAAAACCTGTTTAACTGGAAGCTGCTTCTAATTTAGGAGAACCATTTTCACGCCATCATTAATACTTGCTGCCAAACATTTTAGGCTACTTGACTGTTTAAAGAGCTCTTTTGATGAACCGTGTTGATGCTTCAGTATTCACATGAAGTTAAAAGGCTGCTTAACACAACTGGTCACCATGAAAGCAGAAAATGTTTATTTACAGGTTTACAAATAAAACTTAAGCATAACAGAGTTACATTTGATTAAAACCTATGTGACTGATTATTGTCTGTAACATTGTAAATCAACACAAAATATTTTATCTGATTTTATTAAAAGAACAAATACAATTAATCTTACATTAACCAGTATTTCCCTTAGATTCCAAACACATATCTAAATATAAGTTAATAAAAGAGAAAAAAAACTTTTGGACATATAGAAAGGGCTCTTCAAACCTTTATCTCATGAGCTAAACAAGCTCACTCTATGTTTTTTAACTTATTCATTTTATAAATAAGTAATTTATCATCATTTGAGTGGTGGAACAGTATGTTTTCCACAATATATGCAACATTGGTTCTTGATCAGTCTGGTTCCTGGACTTTAGAGAAAGACGGTGTCAGAAGCTGTAGAATTTAAAGGACAATGTTGTTTTAATAATCATGGATGTTTATAAAAAAAACTCTGCTAATACATCATCAATTAAAACAATGCAAGGAGAGACAAAAAATACTTGCATGGTGTTTCTGGTCTCACTGAAAAAAAAGGACATCATTTTACTTACAATTAAACAAGACAGAAGATGATGCTTTTTCTTTCTCTAATTATGTTTACTTCAATATGAAGTGATCAATAAACTCAATCACCTTTTGCTCCCTCCATCAATATGAAATCATAAAAAATACACTTTTAGTTTCCTATGAGTCTTTAATTTAAGTGGAGAGTTGATATAACTGAATCTTGTACTTGCTGTTTGCCCCGTCAGGTTTAAGTTCAGTATTAATGCAGTTTTCAGTTGTTTAAGTTTCTCGTCGTTTCTCTTTTTTAAGAGTCACAACATTAAATGATGAATGAACCCAATCACTGTTTGCACCTTCAGGTTGTAGCTCAGTTATAAGTTGAGATTACGTTTTTCCATTTTGTATTTTAGTTTTGTAAGTTTGTTGAGTTTCTCACCATTTACCGCCCTCTTTTTGAGACTCGTAAATCCTAAAGCAGCGAGGAGGATCACGATGACAACGACCATCGTAGCAATGATGGCGATGCTGATCTCAGACAGATTCCCTGTTCAGGAAACAATCATGTTCATGCTCAGTAGAGTCAGTGCAATAATGGAATTATATTATTGTCAACTTTAAAAATATCAGCAAAAACAAGACAAAGACTGTTCTAATATTCCAACAGTGATGGTCCCAAACCTGCACATTCAATCTGAACAACTTTGAACAATAATGAAGATGATGATGATGAACTCTGAAGAGTTTTAAAAGTATAGAAAAGTCTCTTTGTTTATAAAAAAACATGAAGCTTAAAATGAAGCTAAAAACTTTTTATGTTTTATTTTAGTATTAGTCTATTGACTATATTGATATATTGATTTTTCTTTAAAAGGTTCTTGCAGGTGAGCCATCACTAAAGTGTTCTTGTAGAAGATTAATTATAATAAATCGTTTTGTCATATAATTAAAAAAATAACCTGTACCAAGGAACTAAAAAGAAGACAAATTTTACAGTTTTTCTTACCTCCTTTGTCAAAGGTATCAGGTTTTTTGTGGTTGCTCTGAATCACTTTCTCATCCAGTTTCATGATGATGACATTTTGGACACCAGAGAACTGAAACACGCATTCATACTTCATCCAGTCTTCAGGTGGGATTGATGAAACTTCCAGGTCAACACTCATCTGGAAGGATTCATCTTGGTTGGGAAGGATGTTTCCATGACTCACACCTTCATGAATCTCCTCTCCATCTTTCCTCCAGAACATCAAAGCTCTGTCGGGGTAGAAACCTGTGGTGTGGCAGCTGACTGGAGAGAAATGATTCTTCTGGAGGAGAGACACTGAAGGAAGATCTGGAGAGATGGTTTCAAAAGGTTGAGTGTTGGGGATTTTATGTAAATATTTATTTTTTCCTATGGCTTTTTTTTGGTATGATATTGCATTAAGTCAGGGAACCAGTACATTACTTGAAACAAAATGTGTGTGGTTTGAGAGACAGAAAGAGAGAATATGAAATGTTTTTCACATCAACAAGGCCAGGATTAGTATAAGTCTGATATTATTTTTCTTGTACGTTTCATCCTTAGTTTTAATGTTTAAATTACTCATGTCATATTGTCTGGTTGGTCCCTTTCCTGCCATCTGCCTTGCTTCAAAGATGTGACCCCTGACATGCAGTAGACCTAAATCAGTTTTATTTCTGGTGAAAGTCAGCTCTTTCTTTTTCCAATCTTGTCTAGTTAGTCTAGAGGACAATTTTCCAAACATGTGCAACGTGTGTTTTCAGTACATACTGTATTTCTGGGCACCAGGGCTGGTGTTTAGGGCTTTCCTGTATCCTTAAACAGATATTTATTTTTTAAACCAAAGAAAATGCTTTGGTGCATATGTGAAACCAAGAAAAGTTTAAAAAAGATTAATTAAAACAGTTTTCATTACTTGGCTTTATTTTGTTTGCTGCTTTATATTTCAAGTGAATACTTTTTTCTAATTCTAATTATTTAAAAAAGGAATAAAGGGTGTTTGTACAGTATGGCATTGTTTTTATAATAATATAAATTATTTTTTTAATATCTGTGAGTCAGGGCCTTTATAAAAACTAAAATTAATGCTTAAACAAAACTCAAATTAACCACTAAAACACTAAACATTAAAACTAAACTGAAATAGTAAAACAACCTGAAAAACTAAATGAAAATAAAAACTAACAAAAAAATTCTAAACTATTATAACTCTGCTTGGGGGTCAAACAAATAAAGAACAAGCAAATTAATAGTAACCAGTAATCAAATAGCAGAAATAATGTTAGTGTCATTTTGAAATACCAGAAAAAAGTGATGCAGTATGCAGTTATGTCTGAGAAACTAAATGACATAACCCAGCAAAAACTTTAAGAAGATGGTAAAAAGCCATTTGAAATTATGATATCATAATGTAACCCCTGGGGAAAACCCCAGCGGTCAGCGTTATTGTTTGTGTCATGTTATTGAATAAGTTATTGTTTTTGGTGTGATTTGAAAAAAAAAAAACTAAATAAGTAAAAAGAATGTGTATAAATGTATAAATGTGTAAATGTAAATATCTGTTAAGAGATGGGGACTGCCTGACTATGTCTGATGGGGTGGGCTGGACAGAGGCGGAAGAGGGAGTGACGAGAGAGAGAGGCGGGGTAGTTGCACCGCGAGTGGACTTGGACGGAAACTCCATAAACAAGGAGAACGGAGTTTTTTTTTTGTGTGGTTTTTTTTTTTTCCTTGTGTGAGCTTCTTCTGGTTCGACGCGGAACGGGAGCTGGAGCTGCCGGGTCTGGGTCAGCGAAGAGCGGGGCCCGCAGGGACGACAGCAGCAGAGCTAGCGAAGCCAGAGCCGGGTCCGGGTCAGCGAAGCGGGGAGCTCGCGGACAAGGGAGTGGACCAGCGGAGGTTCAACGAGTGAGAGAGGCGCGGACGACACCGTTCGCATCTGGAGGGTGGAGTACCACCTTGGAGACGGCGGCATCGGGAGGTCGCCATCGTGTGTTCCCGGAAGAGTGCTGCAGTTACACAAGGTCTGCCATCTTGTGTTCTTCACGGAGCGTTCCGTCGTTCCTGTTCCGAAAACGGAAAGAAGGGAGTTGGGAGCTTCCTTCGACTATAGTTGCACCACTAGCGTGTGGACCGACTGTTGCGAGGAGAGAAACTGGTGGGTGTTTTCCTGTTCCACCCACCCTACTGCTTCCACAAACAGCAACAGAGGTAGTGATTTTTTTTATATTTTTTTTTGTTTATGTTTGGCCGGCCATTTTCTTTGGGTTTGGGGAAATTCCATTATTGGTGGGCCCACTTACGGTTTGGTTGATTCAGTTGTGGTGAAGAAGTTTACATGGTATCTTGGGTTAAGTTTCCTTTCAGGTTTGAAATAAATGTTAAGTTTGCACTGAGGAGTTCTTTTGTCAGTTCTTTTTGGGGTTTGGAGTAGTAAGTATTGTAAGGAGAGAATATGAAACCGGGGAAGACACGTGGTGTGATAATTGTCTGAGAGGAGAGTAAGTATATTAAAGAACCTAGGGCGTTGTATACCGGGCAAGTATATAAAGAAAGCGCTACATAAATGGAGGCACCGCTGGGATTGATTTAGTAGACTTAAAATTACACACAATTGTTGTAAGCTGTCGGTGTGTCTTCCCTGTGTCATATTCTCCAGTTTCTCCTCAGTTTTTCAAAATAATTGAGAAGCTACGGTTAGTTCATTCATTTATGCAGTAAGACCAGGATTGATTAGACCATGTTGTCGTTAGAGAACTGGTGCAAAGGGGAGGGCTTGGACGTCACTCAGGCTATCGTTGTGAAACTAGTACCCCTCTCCACCACTGTAGAACTCATTGAAGAGACTATGAGTACCATAAAAGTCCTGGGCAGAGTGAAGGTGAGGGGACGAATGTTTGACCCTCAGACACAGTCTCTCATGGTGCTGTGCGGGTGTAGTGAAAAAGTGAATATGAAGGCCATCCCGTTGGATGTGCCATCTGTTGATGGGGGTCAGTTGTGGACCCTACATGGGCCTGCTGATGAGGAAGAGACGGTACTCACTGACAAAGGAGCCAAGGTGGGTTTACCTAGCCAAGAGGGACTGTTGCTCACCGACGAGGCAACTGTCCCTGATTCGTTACTGTCCGATTTTGCTCATGGGAACTCAGCGGAGTCCATTATTAGAGCGGTGGGGGATTTGCTAGCAAAAACCGTGAGGCCTACCCAGGAGAGTAATGTATTTCGTCGTTTGCGGACCTTTTCTGGCACGGCTCCCACGCCAGCGGGGGAAGAGAATCTAGATACTTGGATGGAGCAGGCCCGCTTGATGGTGGAAGAAAGCGAATGTTCTAGTCGGGAAAAACGGAAGCGAATTATCGAGAGTTTGAAGGGGCCTGCTTTAGAGATAGCCCAAGCCGTAAGAGCCAGTGACAATGAAGCTACCCCCGAGGAGTATATAGAAGCCTTAGAAAGAGCTTTTGGTACTTCTGAACCTGCAGAGGATTTGTACTTCTCCTTTAGATCCTTACAGCAACACCCAGGGGAGAAACTGTCTGATTTCTTGAGAAGGGTGGAGCGGTTGTTAGGTAAGGTGATACATAAAGGAGGGCTAGCACCTAGCCAAAGAAATGGCGCTCGTGTAGAACAGCTTCTCAGGGGAGCCATTGAGTCTGATATGATGCTTCTTCAGTTGAGGTTGAGAGAGAGAAGGAAGGACCCTCCGTCTTTTTTGACCTTGCTGGAGGAAATTAGGCACGAAGAGGGACGGCAGTCACTGAGACACAGGGTAGCACCCAACACAGTTAAGTTGGGAGTGAAGAAAGTCCAAGCTGAGGGGACACTTAAACCAGACGAAACTAGTACTGCAGATTTACAAGCTCAGATTGAAATGTTGAAGTTGCAAGTGGGAGAACTAACTTCTGACCAGCTGAAAATTGTTCAGCATAAGAAGAGTCCGTATGTAGTACAAGATGTCAAAACCAGTACTGATGCTGAGGTTCGCGCCTTGAAGACACAAGTGGAACAATTACAGAGCCATCTTAGTGTCAATAGAGTGGCTTATAACTCCCCACCCTCAAGCCAGTCAGACATAACAGGAAACAGAGAGAGACATAATCGTTGGGGTAGGTCTAATGACCAAAGCCAGTCCCTACTGGGCACTGATGAGGATTTTTTCTGCTACAGATGTGGGGAGGATGGCCACATATCTACTCGCTGCACCTCGGCTGAGGACACAGCAAAAGTCATACAAAAGTTGATCCGCTCTTTAAAAAAATGCAAGGAGGGGACCAGGAATAAATCGAATCGGGGGTCGTCTACCACCAGTTTTTCGGTCAACAAGACTACAGTCAAGGGTGAAGTGACTGCAAGCCTTCCGGAGGGACTGGTGGGTGAGCCTTCATTGGGTCAAGTGATTATTGAGGACCAGCCAACCACTGTTCTTATGGACAGCGGTTCCAGCGTTACTATTGTGTTTGAAAGCTGGTACACAACGTATCTGTCCCATTTGCCCCTTCACCCTATTTCCAGCTTAGCTATTTGGGGGTTGAGTGAGTCTTGCTACCCTTACAAAGGGTACATAGCGATGAATATTGTTTTCCTGGACGATGGTGCTCCAGTGGAGCCAAAGACGGTTCTAGCCTTGGTGTGCCCAGACCCCAAGGGCCCAGAACAGCCACGGGTGATTATTGGAACCAATGCACGTAACTTTCACCACAGACCAAAAACTCCAGTTAATCATGACCCAAACCGTTGTGCGCAGTTTTGGCGGGTGTGCCCGGAGATGCCAGAATACCCGAAGGATAAGTCTTTGCTACATCCGGTGGATGGGAGTGTAGGATGGGTAAAGTGGTCGGGCCCTGGGCCTCTCACCATACCTCCAGGTCGGTCAGTATTCGCTACTTGCACGGTAACCGCCAAAGAGCCTTGGGAGAAAGACCTGCTAGTGGTAGAGCCCCCTGGCCAGCATTCTCTCCCCTCGGGGGTATTGATGTCACCATGTGTTCTCCTACCCTTTGAGATGAATGTCAATAAGTTCTCCGTGCTGCTGACAAATGAATCCCAGAAACCTAAGCATCTCCCGATGGGTACCGTGGTGGCTCATGTTAGCAAAGCTGACGTGGTGACTGTAGCCGCAGAGGAAAAACAAAATGGAGCCTTAGACCCCCAACTTTTTAAATTCGGGGATTCCCCCATCCCTACGGAATGGAAGGATCGGCTAGCTAAAAAACTAGCAGAGAGAGGTGATGCATTCTCCCTTGGAGAATGGGATGTGGGTTTGGCTAAGGGTGTAGAACATAATATCCGCCTCAGTGATGCCCGACCGTTTAGAGAGCGTTCCCGCCGGCTGGCCCCTGCTGATATAGATGATGTGCGACGTCACTTGCAGAAACTACTGGCAAGTGGCATCATTAAGGAATCTCGTAGTCCTTATGCTTCACCCATTGTGGTGGCAAGAAAAAAAAATGGCTCGATCAGGATGTGCATTGATTACCGCACACTCAATGCACGAACAATCCCCGACCAATACACTGTCCCAAGGATTGATGAGGCTCTTGACTGTATGACCGGAAGCCGGTGGTTCTCCGTACTGGATCTCAGGAATGGCTATTATCAGATTGGGATGGCAGAGGAAGATAAAGAGAAAACCGCATTTATCTGTCCTCTGGGGTTCTACCAGTTTGAGCGCATGCCACAAGGCATTACGGGGGCTCCGTCCACTTTCCAGCGGCTAATGGAGCATGCGGTTGGGGACATGAACTTGCTTCAGTGTCTGGTGTACTTGGATGATTTAATAGTGTTTGGGCAGACACTGGAAGAACACGAAGAGCGTCTCCTAAAGGTCCTTGATCGACTACAGGAATATGGCCTGAAAGTGTCCATTGACAAGTGTAGTTTCTGTCAGCCTCAGGTGAAGTATGTAGGGCATATCATTTCAGCATCAGGGGTGGCCACAGATCCGGAGAAAATAAGAGCTGTGGCAGACTGGGAACCACCTACCACCCTCAAAGCCCTTCAGTCTTTTCTGGGGTTTTGTGGTTATTATAGGCGATTCATTGCTAACTACTCCGCGGTCGTAAGACCTTTGACCGATTTGACTAGGGGGTACATGCCTGCACAGAAGACAAAGAAGGGTGGGAGACCACCCAGCGATTACTTTAAGAAATCAGAGCCTTTTGGGGAGCGGTGGACTCCAGGCTGCACAGAGGCCTTCCAAAAAATAATCCACTGTCTCACGCATGCCCCTGTGTTGGCGTTTGTTGACTCGACCCTGCCGTACATCCTGCATGTAGACGCCAGCTTTGATGGGTTGGGTGCAGTACTTAACCAGGAGTATCCAGAGGGGTTGCGTCCCATAGCTTTTGCCAGTAGAAAGTTGAGAAATTCAGAGCGTAACTACCCGGTCCATCAGCTGGAGTTTCTGGCATTAAAGTGGGCGGTTGTAGACAAGTTCCACGACTACCTATATGGAGTCAAGTTCACCATTAGAACAGATAACAACCCGTTAACTTATGTATTGACCACGGCCAAACTCAATGCGGCGGGGCATAGGTGGTTAGCATCGTTGTCTCTGTATGATTTTGACATCCAGTATAGACCTGGCTGGGAAAACATCGACGCTGACATGTTGTCTAGAAATGCTTTGTCAGGGGAAGGGTGTTTCATACCTTCCTCCGGGGTGAAAGCTCTCTGTAAGAGGGTGAGTTTACCTGAATCCAGGGAGCAGCCTGGTCGTTGCATAGACCCACTTGGACCTTCACCCTCTGCTATCCCCGAACTGTATGCCTACCCAGTTAGGATAACTGATGACCCGGTAGAACAGTTGAGTCTGGCTGAGCTTCAGCAAGAGCAAGATGCTGATGAGGCCATTGCCAAGGTGAAGCAGGAGATGAAGGCGGGAAGGTGGCCATCTTCTAGCCAAAGTACTAGTCCTGAGATGGCCTTATTACAACGGCAGAGAGAAAAGTTGCAACTAAAAAACAATCTTCTGTACCGGAAACTTGTAAAACAAACTGGGCAACAAGTGTTCCAGTTAGTACTCCCGAGCAAGTATCGGTCTTTGGTCCTCAAGATGTTGCATGATGATTCTGGACACCTGGGGGTCGAGAAAACCACAGAACTGGTGCGAGAGAGGTTCTATTGGCCTCATATGGCGACTGATATAGATCAGTACGTTAAGACCTGCGGCATATGCGTGGCACAGAAATCCTCTCCCCAGAGAGCCAGCCCGCTACAGATGATTACAAGCCAGGGGCCACTCGACCTGGTCTGTATAGACTTTTTGTCCATAGAGCCGGATTCTAGGGGAGTAACTAACGTATTAGTGGTCACTGATCACTTTACGAGGTATGCTCAGGCGTTCCCCACGCCAAACCAAAGAGCCTCCACAGTGGCTAAAGTACTGTTCGAAAAATTTTTCGTTCATTATGGTCTCCCCACCCGCATTCATTCAGATCAAGGGCGTGACTTCGAGAGTTCGCTGATAAAAGAGCTGTTGACCATGTTGGGAGTAAAAAAATCCAGGACGACTCCATACCACCCACAAGGGGACCCTCAGCCTGAGCGGTTTAATCGCACTCTACTGTCTATGCTGGGCACTCTGAGTCCTAGCAACAAGCATAGGTGGAGTCAACATGTGGCTTGTATGGTGCATGCATATAACTGCACCCGGAATGAGGCCACAGGTTATTCACCATACTACCTCATGTTTGGCCGGGAGGCTCGTCTGCCTATTGATGTGTGTTTTGGTCTAACCCCGGATGGGGAAAGTGAGGCAAAGCATAATGAGTATGTGGAGAGGTTGTGCGACGACTTGCAGCAGGCTTATCAGTTAGCATCTAGCACCTCTCTAAAGAGTCATCTAAGAAACAAAAGGGGCTATGACAACAGAGTTAAAGCCCATGTGCTCAGTGAAGGAGACCGGGTACTTATGCGTCTTTTAGGGGCTCCTGGAAAGCACAAGTTGAAAGAGAAATGGAACAAGCAGCCCTACATAGTTGTGGGAAAACTCCCTAATCTCCCTGTCTATCGGGTACGACCTGAGAAGGGGGAGGGTGGTGTCAAGACACTCCACCGAGATCACCTTTTACCAATAGGACACTTGGTGAGAATGCCAGAGGTTGGAGGAACATCACCTATGCCTCGGAGACCATGTACTAGAAAGTATAGCGCTAACAGGGCACCAAGTGAGGAGCCAAGCCAGAGACCAGTGTATGTGGAACCGGGGGATGTGATGTCTGACTCTGATGAGGGTGAACAGTTGTCTTCTGGCAGTAGGATCACCAGTGAGGATGTGGTGGCATTGTTTCCTTTCACACCAGACCCAGAAACCGTCACTGGTGGCCTAGATGCAAGGGAGGACGAGGGTAGTGAATCCTCAGATTGCGAAGCGTTAGAGCAACCCCCTATCCCTGCAGTAGAGGAGGTGTTGGAAAGCGCTGTACCACTAGAAAGTATGCCAATGGTGGACTCGGGAGTAGACATAGGCACCGATCTGGAGAGCGTAGCACTGGCCGGGAGGTCTACAAGTGGGATTGGTACTGTGTCAAAAAGACAAGTCACCCCCGTTATTCGTCTGAGTTATGACAAGCTCGGGGAACCTACGGACCAACCACTAGTAATAGTACACAGAGGGATAAGAATATATCTGTCTGACGATGCAGATATAGTGCCCTCTATGAGTTCTACAACCCCCGACACTTTTTTGGGTCGGTGTTGTGAGTGTGGTAAATAAGCCTAGTAATTGGGTCCAAATAGAAATAAACTTTACTCTTTCGGAGGGAATACTGTCTGATGAGGGCATTCAGACTTTTAGGAGGGGGAGAGTGTAACCCCTGGGGAAAACCCCAGCGGTCAGCGTTATTGTTTGTGTCATGTTATTGAATAAGTTATTGTTTTTGGTGTGATTTGAAAAAAAAAAAAAAAAAACTAAATAAGTAAAAAGAATGTGTATAAATGTATAAATGTGTAAATGTAAATATCTGTTAAGAGATGGGGACTGCCTGACTATGTCTGATGGGGTGGGCTGGACAGAGGCGGAAGAGGGAGTGACGAGAGAGAGAGGCGGGGTAGTTGCACCGCGAGTGGACTTGGACGGAAACTCCATAAACAAGGAGAACGGAGTTTTTTTTTGTGTGGTTTTTTTTTTTTCCTTGTGTGAGCTTCTTCTGGTTCGACGCGGAACGGGAGCTGGAGCTGCCGGGTCTGGGTCAGCGAAGAGCGGGGCCCGCAGGGACGACAGCAGCAGAGCTAGCGAAGCCAGAGCCGGGTCCGGGTCAGCGAAGCGGGGAGCTCGCGGACAAGGGAGTGGACCAGCGGAGGTTCAACGAGTGAGAGAGGCGCGGACGACACCGTTCGCATCTGGAGGGTGGAGTACCACCTTGGAGACGGCGGCATCGGGAGGTCGCCATCGTGTGTTCCCGGAAGAGTGCTGCAGTTACACAAGGTCTGCCATCTTGTGTTCTTCACGGAGCGTTCCGTCGTTCCTGTTCCGAAAACGGAAAGAAGGGAGTTGGGAGCTTCCTTCGACTATAGTTGCACCACTAGCGTGTGGACCGACTGTTGCGAGGAGAGAAACTGGTGGGTGTTTTCCTGTTCCACCCACCCTACTGCTTCCACAAACAGCAACAGAGGTACTGATTTTTTTTATATTTTTTTTGTTTATGTTTGGCCGGCCATTTTCTTTGGGTTTGGGGAAATTCCATTATTGGTGGGCCCACTTACGGTTTGGTTGATTCAGTTGTGGTGAAGAAGTTTACATGGTATCTTGGGTTAAGTTTCCTTTCAGGTTTGAAATAAATGTTAAGTTTGCACTGAGGAGTTCTTTTGTCAGTTCTTTTTGGGGTTTGGAGTAGTAAGTATTGTAAGGAGAGAATATGAAACCGGGGAAGACACGTGGTGTGATAATTGTCTGAGAGGAGAGTAAGTATATTAAAGAACCTAGGGCGTTGTATACCGGGCAAGTATATAAAGAAAGCGCTACAATAACTTTGAATTAAGGTTTGTATGGAAAAAGAAAGTTCAGTAAAAACCACCAGGTTGTAATACTTTACCTTCTCTATTCAGATAGCTCTTCCCGTAACGCAAACTCAGCTTAAACAACATGGGGCATTCTGTTCTGAAAACGTCCTTTACCATCTCATTACGGTCTTCATATCCATCCCACTCTTTTTTAAAGGTTTCAGCTCGAGCATCTAAGGCCGTCCATGTTGTCGTCTTCAAGTCAAAGGCTATGAAGTCCTCTCCATTAATACCATACTTCATTTGTCCATCAACCTCATTAGTTTCATCGTTCCATTCACATCTGGCAAACAGCTGAATGATTTGATGACCTGAAAGACAGAAAATGAGTGAGTTATTGAATCACTTCTGATATTGTTCACATCGTACCTTTAGTTTAGAAATTAATTTTCAGCTTCTAGTGATCAGACAGACGTTTGCAGTAATGTAACAGTCACTTATTGTTATAGAATCCCATTTATAAACTCCCGAACGATTACTGACAGTGGAATTGTAAAAATAGTACAAATACACAAAAGTAAATGAAAAATTGCAACATACCTTCTGTTTGGTTCAAATACTGATTTTTGAGGCTGGACGTAAACATGTTGCATTGCCTATTATTTGACATGATGTTTAATGCTGTTACATCGTTTGATTATGTGTTCAAGTAGAAATAGAGTCGTTTTGACATGTCTGGTGGGCGTGTCTGGGTTGGTGCATTGTTCGTTTGTGTTCAAGGTGTGGCAGCTTTTGGCTCGATGTAGGTCTAATTGGCCGTTGCAGATTAATCTAACTGTGCCTTTCTGCATTGTTTTAGTGCTTTGGATTGAGTGGCCTCCCTGGTCCCTCCCTCCCTGATCAGTGCTATGACCAGTTGTTCTCAAAGGAATATTGTGTTATTTTATTTCCTGTAACATGACTGGTATGTGTGATATTTTAGTCTTAACTCCTAGAGCGGTGAAAGTCTGAACTCCACTGGCTGCTTCCACAACGCTGCCCCCTTGACGCTGGGCCACTGCTGCTTTGTTTTAGCTTTTAGTTAACTCTTTTTTATATAGTAAAATAAATATAAATTATGATACAATTAGCCCACGAGGTTGGTTTAGGTTCGGGTTCAGGTTCAGGTTCAGGTTCAGGTTCAGGTTCAGGTTCAGGTTCAGGTTCAGGTTCAGGTTCAGGTTCAGGTTCAGGTTCACCCAGCGGTGTGTTTTACCATCAGCACGTTAACAGTATTTTGTTGACTTTTACAAATACAAATTTCTCAAACTGAGACACATTCAATAGGACCAATTGTATTGACATCAGCATTTAGTTGTTCATCCACATACAAATAAAAAAATGATTAAAAAAAAGTGAATTTCAGTTTTTAACCTGCTAGACAGACTGAGACAGTGATTCCTTGAGTAACAATACTACACTATTATAGATAAGTTGAACGTCATGTAGATTATCTATTTTTTCCTTCCCTTATATGTTGGTATTGTGGTGGAAATTTACTGGAATCCAATGAGAGAGTAAACAGTTTCAAGTTTAACACAAAGGGTTTATTTACAAGATACACGTTGATCAGACGTGCAGAGAAGTCTCGCTAGGAGAGTTCTGCCGAAAGAGAAGAGGAGAGAAGTATTTATATGTTCTGAACCAGGAAACGTCACATGGGTCACAACTATATGGCCCCCTAAAAGACAGAGCATATTGTCTCACAGGGAACACTCCTGCAAGACCCCTTTACTGCTTATCAGACTTAAAGAGGAGGAAGGCAGATGCCTTATCAAGGTGTTAAATCTAAGAGCATGGAAACAGAAAAGTCTGTTATCTTTGTAATAAAATTATCGGGCTACACAGTCAGAATACAAAGAACAGGCTTGTACTTGAAGAATACTCACTTAGGGTCGGATTAAGTTCAGACAATGTTTAAACTGCTTAGTAGAATAAGTGATTCAAACTAGTACTATGTGAATATAATATTTCTCTCACAGTACAAAACCACATTTTTGGCGTAATAAGTGTTAGTGCTACTTAAGTACTTACTCAGTAATAAAACATTTAGGTTATAAAACCTCACTTGTAAACTTGTAAGTACTGACAAATGAGGTATTCTGTTAAAAACTTTCAAAAATACCACAAATATGGCAAAAAGGAACATACCTTCTTTTTCATTCAAGTACTGATCGAAAGTTTGAGTTTCAACTTTTAAGGTCTCCTTGTACTTCTTTATGTCATTAGTTAAACGTTTCCATTCCTTTGAATCATTTCTTATTAATTTTCTCATCCAGTCATGAGTGACCTTAGGCTCCATCATGGTGTCATCATAGTAAATTATTGTAACTCCCTGAAGAACAAATGTGACTTCATACTCTTGGACATTTGAGAATCCAGACGATAACAACAATCCAAACTCGAAGTAGTAGTTCACTGAAAGACAAACACAATTGAATTGGGTCAAACGCTGCATTTGATTTTCAAGAAGCCTCATATTTAGCACATATTATAGAACTCCACACTTTTCTAAAACTTACAACAACCTTGTCAACCCTTGATATTTTACAGTCTTATCATGTTTCTTATTGTTCATGTTTCTTATCTCTTGGGATTTCTGCATCACCACTGATTTCCTCTGGAATTTGCCAACAACCACGATGTCCAGATGCAGAGTCTTCACCAGTTTATCAGCCTGGCTTTATGATGACTTTAGCGGCATGCAGAGACCAGCTGATTACCCAGGTCAGTTGATGACATCATATGAAAATCTTTTGAAGCAACATTTACTTGCCAACCTGCAAAAACCCCTGGCCGACCGAATTATGATGGCAACTCAGCCATCACAACGGCCGGCGCCTCCCTTTTTTGACCCCTCCCCTAGCAGGGATGCCTGTTTCTACTGTGGAGAATGGACATTGGGCACATGACTGTCCAGTGAAGGCCCGTCAGCGCAGAGGACACGGAAATGGACGCAGGGGAGGCAGAGAGCATTTCCAAAGCCGTGGGCATGGCCACTACAACCAGAGCCATCCCTTTCAATGTCATCAACCCAACTGAGGCAGGGTGGAGGTTGGAGTTCTGGATGACGAATCACCTGGAGGTTCACCACAACCCTTGACAGATAAGAACACAGTGGTTACAGTGGTGGGCTTGGGCGTGGAGGACCCAAGTTCAACCCAGGGCTGCCCACAATGGTAAATCACTGGGGGCCCCTGAGCAAGGCCCTTAACTCCCAATTGCTCCCCGGGGCGCTGCCCTACTAGCAGCCCCACTGCTCACTAGTGAAATTAGTTGATGGGTTAAAAGCAGAGAATAATTTCGGTGTGCATCGTACATACAGCGTGTGCACGATGTCCACACTGACAATAAAAAGGGGGAAAAAAAAACACACACACACACGCTCATACAGGACAGTGTATGTATGACACTGTGGCTCTCTTGCACCATCTGGCTGCAGAAGGCCACAAAGTCAGCAAACTTAAGATGCAGTTTGCACAGGAAGAAGTTACTTTTTGGGCCATGTTGTAAATGCGCAAGGTAAACGCCTCTCCTCCAAACATTTAACAGCAATCCAACAGGCGCCGAGACCGGAGACTGTCAAACAACTCCTGTCTTTCATCGGATTGTGCTCCTACTGCAGAATGTTTGTTCCAAATTTTTCAGAATTAACCAAACCACTAGGCGAGTTAACTCAATCCAAACCTATGCTCTCCAAAATCCAATGGTCAGATGACACTGAATGCTCTTTTGCAGCCCTAAAACTTGCTCTCCAATCTCCTCCGACCCTAGGTCTCCCTGATCCATCTAAGCCGTTCACACAAACTGTGAATGAAAGAAAGGGCTGCATGAACTCTGTCCTCCTCCAGAATCATGGTGGTTCCCTCCGGCCAGTGGCTTATTTCTCCTGTAAGCTCGATCCTGTGGCTGCAGGACTTCCTCGTTGTTTGCGAGCATTTGCTGCAGCGAAGGCCCTTGCGGCTTCCAGAGATCTTGTGGGCTACTCCCCTCTGACCCTGATGGTCCCTGATGGTCCCTGATGGTTGCTGAACTCTCTCTGACATGTTCACCATGACCCGACATGACTGACCAACCTTTGCAGAACCCTGACTCTGGCGCCACCATGGTTTCCTGAAATCTGACTCTGACTCATTCTGATCTTTTTATTTCCCCTGCTGATCTGGAATGTGGTGCTGCTTCATGCCCCTCAGAGAGAATAGGAATACATTTTTCAAACTCATTTTGACAGGTGCCCTTTGACCCCACATCATCAATCAAACCATGTTGACAGGTCCCCATTGACTTCTGACCTCTAAATTCCTTTGAGATGACTCAGCAATTCCACATAAACTTTATATAAACTTTATATAAACTTTATATAAACTTTATATAGATTTTATATAAACTTTATATAATCTTTATAGGGATTTAATATAAATTTACTATAAACTTTCAATCCCTCTCTGAGGAAGATTCAGATTCCAAACCGACCAGACCATCTCTCAGAGGAAATTTGAGCCAACACGCAGGAAAAAAGCAACTTATTCTCGAGTAAATGATAAACACAGCCATAATAAACCCCCCCGCTTCTACAGTTTATATGTCACAGGTCAGACACGTCCAGACATTCCCTACGCTTCCGCCAAAAATGGATCTCTTCACATCGAACAGGCGAGGTGAGCGCGACTTCTGATTGAAAAACTCACTTTTTCTGATACTAAAAAAGAAAAACACGTAAAGCTTTTTTTAAACAGAAAGTCATCCGGACGTACACCGCAACAACTATTAAATGATTGAAACTGTTTTGTTTAAGTTGTTAAAAATTGTATTCCCTTTAACAGCATTCGAGGAGTCAGAAATCAAGACTCGCCCCAGCCGCAGCAGCCGCTACCACCAACAGCGCGAAGGTTCAAACCGCGTTCAGCCGCAGAATCTAACCGTCGCAGAGCTTCAACCCCCGGGTCAAACCCAATCCGTGAAGGTTCGGAAGAGAACCAGCGAGACCGACGCTTTCGGTAAGACCATCTTTTTAAAACTAAAAACAACAAAACAACGCTTGAAAATCACGGCTCCGCGCCAACATTTTTGAATGACGCCACAGGTGAGGTTTTTACACAGGCGGTAAAACTGTTAACAACAGAAAAAGTAAAGTCCGGGCTGGCTTCTGTCATTACCGGTTGAATTCATGTTTCCTGGAAGCAAGTCTTGTGTGGCCCCATCCACAGCCTGCATCACAACCTAAAGGCACCAGGGATGAATGAAATTGCACTGTTTTTATCATTGCACAGAAGGTCACAAAATTAGATTTTTACACGTAAAACGTCTTCCGTTATCATGGTTACTCACGACAGATGTGGAGAAGTGTCAAGTATCAGTAAAAGTCTCTCAGATTATAAAGCATTCAAATTGGCTTTGGAGGGAAAAAAACAGAGATTTCAGTTTATTGGAAAATAAACCCCAATAAAATTTAGATTAACACAATATAACAGGAGCTTCTACAATGTGCTGTGACTTGTTTGGTGTTTGAGAAACCTTTCGGTGTCTTCTTTCCTTGAAATCTCTTATCGTTCCCTCGCCACAGGGTATTAGTCCATCTACATTAAAGAATGGTTGTAAGCTATTCATTGTAGCCCGAGTGTGTTAAATCAATAGTTTGTGCCAACTTGAATCCATCTGGGCATTTGGTGAGCACTCCACAGAGATCATAGACCAATGAAAATAAAAAATGACTCCTACTTGGTTTCCTAGTTATCTAGGATCCTTGTGTAATGGTTTCAAACTATTTTTACAGAGGCAAAATGATTAAAAGGAGAGCAAGGATTTGGCCTGCTGAGGAGGCAAAATTGTATATCGAATCTGCAAGGGACAAGCAGGGTTGGTGCAAAGATTCATCGATACTGATAAAGGTACGGTGTAAAAGGTTCCTCTGAGTGGCTGCTCAGTACACGGCACTACTGATGTTTACTGGCTGGCCAGAAAAAAGTCACGCACTCCAATTGTTGTTGGACCGCTTCTAACTTTGATGAGAGCACAGAGGTTTAAAAGATTGCTGTTAAATCCAGGTGGTGCCTATTCGTTTGGCCAGTCAGCGTACATTCATATTCTGAAACAAAAATTTAAGTTAAATCTCAATAATAACTATTTGATGCCAATAGGGTTATGAGAGGTGTTATGTCTTACATTCACTGACTCCTCAACATCATATGTTCATCATGTTAGTCATGCTAAATATTTATTTGGACTGCCATCCGTGCTTTGTATGGAAAGCCTAAGATCTCTCTGTCTTTTAATCAGATCTATCTGAAGAAAGACGAGTGTTTGCTGCCCAGCCTACCGATCCAAGTGCTTCTATATTGGAAATGTAATCGGAACTGTAGAGTTTCCAGCTGCAGGAGAGGAATCTTCTACATCTCCGACAGAGGAGATTTCAAGGGATCAGGGTGGCAGCGTACAGGTGATGTAGCTGTTTGTAGTCCTAATATCAACATTAAAACTGTTGAAAATTGTCATTGTACAACAGTTTGTAAAGCTGCAAAATTTTGCGGTAAAGTGTCCGACCTGTTTCTGAGACAACCCTGTAACACTGACAGGTGTGTTCCCGGCGTTCCCCTCCTGGGGTCCATACTCAGACAAATACCCCCAAACGTCTTTCAGCAATTTCAGTGCAAACACAAAACATGTGACAGTCACAATAAAAATGATAATAATAAAAATTTGAGATAGCCTCCAGTCAAGGGGTGCCAGTACAGGTCATCTGGGGGAAGGCACCGCTGCACATGGCGCCCTCAGGCCTGCCCTAAGGGGCCAGTCAAGGAGCTAGAGACGAGCACTTCCACATTAACCTCACTTTTACTTTCCTAGATGCTGATAGTGTCAGCAGAATCACATGTAAGTGTAGTGGAAATTTTATATTACAGCCCTTACTTTCTTTATAATTCTTTGGATGCAGCTTTACTTTTGACCAACTCGCTCTACATGAGGAAGCAGACCCCCCCTCCCCACACACCACTTCACATCCTGACTCCAGCCTGATAAACGACACCTTCTCTGTACTATTGGCGACGTGAACAAAAGGAACGTCGCCACAAGAACTGCCAGTCAGAAGACACATCTATTGTAAAATGCATATTTCTTTGTAACGAAACAGATATGCCCAGACGTAGAACATATGCTCCTTTGTCATGGAATGTGTGCGCTCCAGACGCGGAGCAAACCCCTTTGTCATGGAATGTGCGCGCTTCGGACGTGAAGCAAACCCCTTTGTCATGGAATGTGCGGGCTCCGGACGTGAAGCAAAACCCCTTTGTCATGAAATGGTCGCGCACCCGCCACCCAGCCAAACCCCCTTTGTTCTGGGTTGGCCACCTGAATCTGCAGAGATTCATCCTCACTACCTCGCTTAGCACTTCTGAGAGAGAGGACTTCTACCTGAGATCTCAGTCGACCGTGACGGCATCTCCGAACTCGCTCTGGGAAAAGTAAATGGTGAGAAGTATTTTTATTCCAATTCTATTCAGAAGATTAAAAGGCTCAGTTTGGAGCCCATAGGATAAGAAAAATTTCATTCTAATTCTAAAACCTAAATGAAATAAGAATGAAGATTTTTTTTTATAATTCTACAGTCAACTGTCTTCATTAATTTTCTGGTTGATGTTCTGAAAAGAGATCGTTGAAAGATACGATAATGCTTAAGCAAGATCAAGTTTTTGCACGCATCAGAATGAGATCGGATTGAATCAGTGAACTGGTGAACAAAAACCAGCTCAAACATTGATTTAGATCCGATCAAACTCTGAATTTTAGATAACAAGGTTTTGGTGTCGAAGAGAAGAGATTATTTTTCTTTTTTTTTTTTCTTTTCTCTCATATCCTGGATACTCGGGACATAACGTACCATAACTTCCAGGAGGCCAAAACCAAGTTATTCTAGCGGCACCCAAAGTTGTGAGTCGTCGCTGAGGCAAGACCAATTTTTTAAGTCCTGTGAGCTATGCGAGATCAGGTTGTAAAGCGCACCCATTAGTATATTGTGAGCCCTAGCTAAGACAAGATCGAACTCTCAGTCCCGTGAGCTTAATATGCATTGAGTCCTGTGAGTAGACGTCACGAGATCAGGTTAGGAAACATGGGTAACATGTTAATAAGGCACAGCAACCAGAAAATTAGCTAAATTAGCAAAAAAAAAAAAAAAAAAAAAAAAAAAACCAAAACAAAACAGATTCGAATTTAATTATATTTATGAAAGACAAATACGGGAAAGATTCATGTGAATTCGTCTACTATTGGAGTGATAATCAGACGATGTCCAACAAATGATAAGAATGGATGAATGCTTGAAATTGTGGGAAACTGAGTGTGATAAGCGTGAACGCCAAGAAGCATGCAAAAAAAAAAAAAAAAAAAAAAAGGAAAAAAGAACAAACTTAACGAAACTGATGCAAAGAATGATAACACTGTTTTGTAGTTTTCTATCCCTCTATGCAGGGCCTGTGGGGATCCTCGGTCGACGCCTCACTGGACTCCACCCCTCCGCCTTACCAACCACCACCCTCTACACCAGCAGACCAATCGGGAGTGGCCAGACGTGGCCTAGTCCCTGATTCGTTGGCAGACAGCTCCTCCTCCTCTACTCCTACTGCAGACCAGACCCACACGTCCTTGAGACCTCCCACCTTCTCTCTGCCATCATCTACTGAACACTCATCATCCCTGATCCCCGATATCCAACCCAATAACTCTGAAATTCTTTTCAAAAACTCTAAATCCTTCCCCCCCTCCCAAATGCATCTACGCTCAGCCACAAATAAGGTGTTCACTGCCCCCATGGTTCAGGATGACATCATCGTGGCCTCTAAACACCTACCAAAGCCAGAAAAGGGCGGACAAGCCCTTGCCAACGCATTTAAAGACTTTATCAGAGACTATGTCCCCACATCCTCTGAAATGTCCAGAGTTCTCCTCAACCTTCTCACCCCAGCTCAGTTTGCCCTGCTGAAGCCACAATTCCTCCATCACCGTCAACCTGCAACTCCAAACTGGACCACAGCCAACCTACGTGACGGTGACATCGCAGACGACATTGACTACAGAAACTGGGTCACTACCTTCCTCCAAGCTCTCCGAGATCTCATATGCGATCATACGAGATTGCATGTGACCTGTCAAAAATCACAGCGTGTACCCAAAAAGAGGGAGAGGAGGTGGACAACTACCTTCTCCGTCTCCAGTCGATCCACGATGATTACAGTGGAATGACTAAGCCTGATCCCTACCCCGGCCCCATCATGACCCCCTATGAGAGTCACCTCAAACAGAGCTTCCTGAATGGACTCCTGAGTCCCCTGAGTGCCATGACAAAAGACTCCTGCATCCGGTGGCAGAAAGCTTCCATGCGTCTAGATGACATCCTGAGACACGCTGACCATCAGCACAAAAGACTTAAAGACCAGAAAGCGACCGACAAAAAGGAGAAAGATGACATAAACCACCGAGCCCAGCTGCGTCTGCTCCACGCTCCTACAGCATCCGCTGACTCTCCTGCCGGATTTCTTTCTCCTGCACCTATCAACCCCCAAAACCCACCCAACCACTCAAACTGTAAAAAAAAAAAAAAAAAAAAAAAAAAAAAAAAAAGAGGGACACTGGGCCAACACCTGCCCATTAAAACTACACAAGCGCAAAAAAAGAGGCAACTATAGAGGCCAAAGAGGAGAGCACTCTAAAACCCATTATTCGGTCTGAAAGGCGAAGCGGGGTGTAGATCTAGTGGGCACGTCGGATGAGGAACCCCCCCAACAACCAGATAAGATCGCGATCACACACACACACACACACACACACACACACACACACACACACACACACACACACACACACACACACACACAGATTTCATTGCCCAACTGAAGAAAGCATTTTAAATCTTCCTCTGTTTAAAATGACAGTTGCTGGTAAAAAAAATTGTTTTTATTGTGGACTCTGGTGCAACTTTTTCAGTGGTTAAATCGGCTGATTTGCCTGGTACTAGACATAGTGGTAAAACTTCTTTACTCTTTGGGTGTTAGTGACACAGAAATAAAAGAACACTTTACAGTCCCTCTATCTTGCTCTGTTGATAATCTCCCCCCATTAAAACACTCTTTCCTGTTATCACAGTGCTGCCCTTTTAATTTGTTGGGCCATGACCTCATGCTATCTTTAGGCCTCGGGCTCCGGTCCTCCCCTGAAGGCATGAAGGTAATTTCTCCTACCACCTGTTCCTACACAATGACGAAGGAGATCATGACATCTCCTCCCACCCTTATATGTATATCAATGGTGGTTTTCGGTAGACGAATCCCAGACCCTACTTACCATGGCAAAAGCTAGAGTTCCACGAACTGTTGTTTTCATGAGACCACTAAATGTTCATTGTACCGTTTGGATAACATCAGAACCTGACTCCGAGTTTAAACAACAGTTCTTCTCGGATCTAGTGATAGCACTAGCAGTGGCTGTGGGAATTTCTTCAACCTCGGCGACTCCCTTATGCTCCGACCTGACTCTAGACTGTTTTGTTCCTGTTGACCTCTCTGAGCTGACCTCAGTCGTCAATGGATCTAAATCATCCACGTGTCTGTTAGACCCAATCCCTACTCGACTACTTAAAAATGTTTTCTCTCTTATTGGATCAACAATACTGAAACAGATCAACTTGTCCCTAGTCTTAGGATATGTACCACAGGCTTTTAAAGTCGCAGTAATCAAACCATTACTTAAAAAACCCTCTCTTGACCCAGACATTTTAGCTAACTATAGACCAATTTCCAACCTTCCATTTATCTCTAAAATTCTGGAAAGGGTAGTTGCAAGCCAGCTGTGTGAGCATTTGTATAGAAATGATCTATTTGAAATTTTTCAGTCAGGGTTCAGAATGCATCATAGCACAGAAACAGCACTGGTTCGAGTCTCGAATGACCTTCTTATGGCCTCAGATAATGGGTTAGTGTCCATACTGGTTCTGCTGGACCTCAGCGCTGCTTTTGATACTATAGATCACAGCATTTTACTGCAGAGGCTAGAGTATGTTGTTGGGATTAAAGGGACAGCTCTAGATTGGTTTAAATCATATCTGTCTGATAGATTCCAGTTTGTTCATGTTCATGAGGTTTCTTCCGTACAGACGAGGGTCTGCTATGGTGTCCCGCAGGGTTCAGTGCTAGGGCCAATCCTGTTCAGTTTATACATGCAGCCTTTGGGAAGTATTATCCGGAACCACGGCATTAATTTTCATTGTTATGCTGATGATACGCAGCTGTATCTGTCTATGAAGCCGGATGAAATAGAACCATTAGACAAACTTCAGATGTGTATTAAGGACATCAAGGACTGGATGTCCAGAAATTTTTTGCTACTAAATTCTGATAAAACAGAAGTTGTTGTTTGTGGTCCCAAACAGCTTAGGAAGGGATTAGATGGCCTTGCGATGGCCTCCAGTAAAACTGTGCGAAACCTTGGCGTTATATTCGATCAGGATTTGTCATTTAAACAGCATATTAATCAGGTTTGTAAAACTGCGTTTTTCCACCTCCGTAATATCGCAAAGATTAGGAGCATCCTCTCGCAGAGTGATGCCGAAAAACTAATTCATGCGTTCGTATCTTCTAGACTAGATTACTGTAACGTGTTGTTGGCTGGATGTCCAAGTAATTCTCTTAACAGCCTCCAGCTGATCCAAAATGCAGCAGCAAAATGCTGACAGGAATCAACAAGAGAGCCCACGTCTCTCCAGTTTTAGCTTCCCTCCATTGGCTCCCTGTAAAATTTAGAATCCAATTCAAAATTTTATTACTGGCATATAAAGTCCAAAATGGCCTGGCGCCGCGATATCTGCAAGACCTGATAGTACCGTACGTTCCTAATAGAGCTCTCCGTTCTCAGGGTGCAGGTTTACTCGTAGTTCCTAGAGTATCGAAATGTAGATTTGGAGGACGGGCTTTCTGTTATCAGGCACCATCACTCTGGAACCAACTTCCAGTTTGGGTTAAGGAGGCTGACACCACCTCCACCTTTAAAACTAAACTTAAAACATTTCTGTTTAATAAAGCATATAGTTAGTGTACATTTAGTATCTTAATGTGTCAGGCCCAGTAGTCAAAGCTGCAGCTACAGGACCAGATTAGAGCAGCTCATTTTAAACATAGCTTCGGTGTAGATATGCTGTTATAGGCCTATGCTGCAGGGGGGCACCAACATGATCCACTGAGTGGTGCCTTCACCTTCTCTGTTTCTCTTTGCCTTCTCTGTCTCTTCTTCACCTCAACCCTCATTTACTAACAATATCCCATAAACTTAATTGTGGTCCATTGTTCTGGTAGTTTTTTGTGCTTGTCTGGCCCTTCTTTTCCTCTTCTGTGCATGTCATGCGGACCAGAGCCTCAGGAGCTGCTTGCTGACCTGCAGTTCCACCTCTGACCATCCCAGTGTCTGTCTTCACCTGTCTGTATGGTTGTCTGTTGGATACTTGCTGACATCCCGACCTGCAGTCCTCATCCCCTATCCCCCTGTATCACCGTCTATCCATATATCCCCCCCCCCCCCCCCCCCAGCAGTTCTTGTGGCGACGTTCCTTTTGTTCACGTCGCCAATAGTACAGAGAAGGTGTCGTTTATCAGGCTGGAGTCAGGATGTGAAGTGGTGTGTGTGTGTGTGTGTGTGTGTGTGTGTGTGTGTGTGTGTGTGTGTGTGTGAGACAGTGTAATGATATAGTGTGTGTGTGTGTGTGTGTGTGTGTGTGTGTGTGTGTGTGTGTGTGTGTGTGTGTGTGTGTGTGTGTGTGTGGGTGGGTGGGTGGGTGGGCGGGCTCAAATTTCCTCTGAGAGATGGTCTGGTCGATTTGGAATTTGAATCTTCCACAGAGAGGGATTGAAAGTTTATATTTAATATAAACTTAATATAAACTTAAAAACTAAAACTAACTAAACTTATAAACTATAGATTTGATATAAACTTTCAGTCCTCACAGCTTTCAGACGCCTCTGAGGAAGATTCACATTCAGATCCATCCAAACCCCCCTTAGAGGAAACATGAGTCCTCAGACTGACCTAAAAGGCAATTTAACATAAACTTTATACAGATTTAATATAAACTTTATATAATCTTTATATGGATTTAATATAACTTTACTATAAACTCCCCCCCCCCCCACACACACACACACACACACTATATTGCTGCACTGCGACACACACACACACACATACACACACACACACACACACACTATATTGTTACACTGTCACACACACACACACATCCTCACCCATACACACACACACACATCCTCACACACACACACACGCCCACATATATATGCACTTACATATATACGCAAACACCTACATACACATACTTTTTTGTGCATATAAATACATACATATACAAAAATATGATAATAACAACAACAACAAATCATTTACATACCTCCTTCCTTTGAATAATTATTCTTAACTTTACTAAAGTAGTTATTCTTACAAATCCCTTATTGGTTCCCATCGTCACCGGTCATCGCCCCCATGCTCTCCCGCCCCTAGGCCAACCCTGGCCCCCTCAAGAGGCGGCCGCAGCCAACCCAACCAGCAGAGCGGGGCAGAGGAAAAGGCGGCCACCGGCCCCACATCCCCTTCCAAGTCAAACCACCACCGCAAGGAGCCTGACAAGCCCAGGAAGACATGGGCGCGGAATGCCCCGGATCCCCAGGCAACCCAACGTGACGTGCCCCCGCCAAGCAAGAATGATGCCGCCAATGGTCCGCCAGTGTCGGCGCTATGCCACACGTCCGGGCCGCCACAGCAGTGACACCAGACTCCCAGTGCTGGGGGGGGGCTAGGCGGTGAGACGGGAGAGAAGGCGGATAGAGGAAACGCGGGCAGAGCAAGCAGCCCAAAGTGCTCGAATTTGGCTATGATCGGACGTGGTCATTTGTTTTCCGGGTTTTTACGCCCCATAAGATGGACTCTATGAAACAAGATGTCTTTCACCGTGTCGGCTGGGATTTGTAGTTGTTTTATCATGAATTCTTTAATCAGCTGCTCGGGATTGTCGTCTCTTGTTTGCTCCGGGATTCCCGAAAACACCAGATTGTCCCTCATGCTGTGCGATTGCATCGCTTCTTTTATTTCTTTATTTTCTCTCGTAACGACCGCCAGCTGGGATGACATCGATGTAACGGAGTCTCGGAGGGAAATGTTTTCTGTAGTCAGTGCAGCGATTTGGTTTTGGCTGAATTCCAGACTTTCGCGTAGCTGCTGGAATTCTTTGTGCAATAACTCAACAAACGCCATCCTAGTGTCCAGTCCGGACAGTTTTTCATGAATAGAGACGAGAATGTCACTAACCTCTGATCTGGATGAGTGTCTCGGGGAACTTTTCTGTCGATTCAGACTGTCTCATTCTCTTACTTGGCGTTGGCTTGGCTTTCTCCATATCATTCGCTGTATTGGCGTCCTCCGCAGCACAAAACGTGTTGTAGAATGCGTCAATAAAGTTTTCAAGTTCTTCCAGGGTGAAAGAATCCAGTATCCGCTCGGATATTTTTGTTAAACTTGTTTAGGTGTTTTAATCTAGCAGTAACCGGCTACCATGTTTGATGTCTCGTTTGGTCTCTTGATCACAGGCTCATCACCTCTCTCTTGGTGGTATGTTCTTACCTGGAGATGCAGCGTGGCAGAAGAGGAGCAGAATCTTCAGAGTCTTCATCATGTTCAGACTGCTGGAGTGAAGCTGACGTCTGAGTCGAAGCGACTCTGGTAAAATGGTCCCCGGTCCCTCCCTCCGTGTTTCCTTCCTCCCTAGTCAATGAATTCCAGGAAACTCTCCTGGTTTCCATTCTATGTGTTTTACATTTGAAGTGTGTTAAAACTGTTAAAACATTAAACTGAGAATCAACACGGCTGTCTTTAACCAGAAGACTCTTTATCAAGAGTTAATCTGAGACATGTCAACATATGCAGGGCAAGGAGCTTTTGGACTAGCTCTGGGAAAACAAAACAGTCAAAATAAAGAGAGTAACGACACATCAGAAATGATAATGTACCTCTTAAATTGGTGGTATGTTCTTACCTGGAGATGCAGCGTGACAGAAGAGGAGCAGAATCAGTAGAGTCTTCATCATGTTCAGACTGCTGGAGTGAACTGACGGCTGAGTTGAAGCGACTCTGGTAACAGATTTACAGAATAGATTGAGTGGCCTCCCTGCAAATTCCAGGAAAGAAATGCAGCAGACGAGTTATCTGCTAGCAGGTTAGTGCAACGAAGAAGTTTCTGAAAGACTTTTCTATCGGATTTCAGAGCAACGAGGCCTTAGACCAGGTCCAGTTCAAAAATTATGATACATAAACTGCTCCAACTTGGAATAGATTAACACATAGATAATAAAGAATAAATAATAGACAGTTTGATATTTGTGTTTGTGTTTGATTCTCTCAGATAAAAAAAAAAGATGTATATATACCGACAGACTGGTATTTTGGATGATTCTTTATTTGGAAAATGTATTACAGGAAGAAAGCATGTTATCAAGAGATGTTTAATATTGTATGTCTGTGTGTGTTGTTTTGTTTTCTATGTAATAAGGTTCAGTTGTTGTTATGACGTCCTACCAAGAGTAATTGCAACTGCTGGCCACTAGGTGGCGCGCTGCTAAAGTAAAAGAATGCATTCATCATTTCTCAACTCTGGGCCCCGCCCCCAGTCCTGCATGTTTCACGTCAGTGTTTCCCAGTCCTGGTCCTAGAGTACCCCTGTCCTGCATGTTTTAATGTGTCCCTGCACCACCACTCCTGATTCTAATTAACAGTCATCAAGGTCTGTACAACTCTGCTGACGACACACTTACTTGTATCACGGTGTGATGAAGCAGGGAAACATCACAAACCTGCAGGATTGCCCACTTCTGGTTAAAATTAACCTCAATTCACTCATAAAATCTCCTAATGGACCTTTTTTGAAGATTTTTTTTAACTACATATTTTCTGTGAAGTGCACAACACCAGTATTCAATTCTTCAATTAGTTTAAGAAAAATTGTGAGCCACTTCGGCCATAAAAGGTATAAACTGCTGGCGGGTTTTACTGGGTTTATTTATAAAACTACCTTTTCAAGTCTATTAAATGACCACATTTGCTCATTTCTGCAACGCTTTAATCCACGTGATTTTGACTTTTTTTTGGTAACACGTGATTTGCTAAAACGACTGCCCATCGTTTAAAACACATCGCGTTTATTGGTTTAGTCTTGGTTTAGGCCTGTCAATCAGAAATTCAGCTTTTGATTGGGTCGAATCATCTTTAAAGGGGCGTTTTACCACGCCTCTTTACCATCTGCCTTAACAGCTGCGCGGATGCACTTTTTGAGCTATCTCATTGGCTGTATTTGATGTTCGTCACACTCATCTAGGCTGCTATTGGCTGCTTTCCTAGAAGTGGGCTGCAACTTTCTGGAAAAAAACGTTTCCTCGTCCGTGAAATGCGAAACGTAAAGGAGGCTCGATATAATTTGACTTAAGAATAAATGTCAATTGGAGAGCAGACACATTAGTCACATAGGTTATTTAGTAAATAATATGGATATCTAACATCAGCTCGGTGCTGTGATGATAAACCCGTAGACGGTATCGTCTCTGTGTTTGTTTAGCTGCGTTATCGCGTGGTGGTCTGACTCCTGCTCTCCAAACACGCCGTCTCTGTAGGGATGACTACGGATCTATTATCCGATTTGGACAGTCGATTCTTCGCCGATAACCTCCTGACAAGCGAAGACTGGGGTGAGTTTCACTCATTTGCAGTTAAAACGGAGCCTAACGATGTAAAGTTAGACGGATGCGGTCGTGTTCGTGGAGTACTGCTGGACAGGCGAGGCTACCCGGGGCGTCACAGCGTCTTCGGTTCACATTTGTCGTAATATTATTCGCATTTCAGACCAATACTCGTTTATTTGACGCTTCCTGTGCTGGATTATGGATGCGATGTCTCTTCTGCACGGTTGCAGCAGGATAAACGTGCTTCCTGAAGCTGCACACCCGGACGTGCCTGTTTCACTCGCCTTTATCAGCAGAGCCGTGGGTGGAAACGTGATTGGACATTTTATATAACCACGTCTCCTTTTTTCTCTTCGAGATACCCTCCTAAATACATACGTTTTAGTTTAACTCTGTGTCTTTTGGGGGATAGTGAACATTTTCCAGTTGGCGGGGCTTATATTCATCTATTTCCTGATTAACACGCAGTTTTGAACGCTTCCTCAAACAGCGCTGTAAACCTTCTAGTAGCTGGTATAGATGGAGGATGTTTACATAATGGCAGTAGTTTGGAGCAGGTTTGAAAGAGGAGGCCACATGAATGTAGTCATCACGAAATAGGAGGAGACCAGGTTTGAGTAGCCTACAGCAGCCTTTTTTGACAGTGGCGGGCGGTTTATCTGTGATGAACTTTCGCAGTTTCAGCTCAAACGTCTGTCCGTCTCCGCTGAGCCTCTCTGCCGTCCATCTGCAGTCTGCGCAACTCTTCAGGTCAATTTGACAGTCAAACGATTACGTTACAGAGGTTTTCCACCCATTGTGGCTGCAGGTTGAAAGGTATTTTCCTGCCTTACCATACATCTGCAAGCACGTCAAGAGTCTCATATTTAAACATAATTTATTGCCCTTAAAAGAAACTACAGTCATAAAAAACTCAAATGCAAACCTGGACATTGTTCTGTGCAGAGCCGTTGCTGGGCTCTTACCACATACTGCATCTTTGGCATTCATTAACCCGTTGCTGCTAACTAGAAGTATTTTTAATACCAGGACGTGTAGATGCAAGTCTGATTATGAACCCCGTCCCTGCCCTTAAATCACAAATATTAATCTATGTGAACATTATTTAGCAACCAGTACTTGTGTGTAATGTACATGTGTGCAGAGGGACCGTTACCGGGTGTAAAGCCTGAGGTGATACCTACCGTCTTTACCCTGACAGCACATGAACAGGCAGAAAACTTCATTATGTCCCGTTTGTTTCTGCTTCAAAGTCCAGAGTACAGCTCATCAAAACACCCAGAGCGGGATGAAGGAAATGCAGGCTCACTGCAGGCTTTTATACTCGTTTCTAGGAAATAAACATAGTTTTGAGTTTGCACAATCACCAGCTGGAAAGTAACAAAGACAACTACAGTCATGACTTGTTTTATTTTATAACATATTTGATCTTGGCAGATGTTGTAAAAACTTTTCCTACAGCTTCTTTGTTTTTTTGTTGTTGTTTGTTCATCTTAAAAGCTGCCTTTTGGTTAAATTTAGTCCTGTGAACATTTGATTCACGTGGCTCTGGCACCTTATCTAAGAACCCGGTTCAACGGTGTGTATTTATATCTAAATCCTCTCCCTTGTAGGGCACTTTTTAAACTGTAATTGAAGGTGTACATGTGCCCATCGTCCACTAACAATATAAATGTCACACCTGGAACCTGTTATCATAATTTGGAGAATATTTTTCAGTTGGTGAGGCACTTTTATCTGTAAGCATCAGGCTGCTAAGCAAATTTTAAGCAATTTGCAGCCAACCTTTAAAATCCACGTCCAGAGCGTTTCTATTTCTGTCTTTAAAGCAAACCGATTACTGCTAACTTGGGTGTATGAATAGTAGAAATCCTGCGCCTGCAAATGTGGCTTTTCAGAATCGTGTGGTAAACGGTGACGACAAAACCGTCCTCCACACTGTTCTGTTTTAACGGATCAATCAGTAATGAGTCTCCACCTGCTCGAAATAACTTAACGTCGACTTGGAGGCACATAAACAAGACAACTTCTGAGTCTTTGATTAGAAGATGCAATCAGGTGCTGCATCGGGGTCTTCATCTGACTTTTCTGCAGCAGATGGAGGAGTCAAATGAACTGTTACGGCAGCATCTCTTCCTGTCAGGTTCTGAGGAAATTAAAATGGTTAATAAGGACAAAGTTCCACCAAGTAAACAAAGCATTTTCTTCATAATCACACACAAGTCATGTGAGCAGCTTGATCAACTCATATTTAACAGAAACATTTTGTTTGAGTTGTGATAACTATAAGAGTCGGCAGGTTATTAAAGCGCTTGCACATGTCACCTGCAGTAGTTATTAAAGGCCGTTATAAGATCATGTGTGGCATTGATGGCACCGGCACTCACTTAACTATTTATTTAAAATTTTCTCCCTCACCGAGTTTTATTTTACACTAAAACTAAGATATGAACTTAAAGACTGCTTGTTTTTTTTTTATTAATATAGGTGACACTTCTCATATAGATAAGGAATGCAGTTTCAGTCCAATGTGGTAACAACATCTTATAATAGCCCAGACAGAGTGTGTAATGTAGATGTTTAATTGTAATACCAGTGAAGGAAAATGGAAAATGTTTTCTCGTTGACTTTTTCTGACGTTAAGATTCTGGAGACGCGTCTTGAAACTTGACCAAGCCTGATTTGCATTTTCAGAGATGCAAATTGAATCCTGGTTCTGATAATGGTGGGGCTCTTTAGTAAAACTGATTCGGTCTGACTTTAGTAGGAGCTTAGACTATCACCCTGAAAAACCCACAGAGCGGGCGGTAGTCATTACTATCCCCTGTGGTCAACGCTGACAGTGCAACGTTTTTTTTCCTGTTTACTCTGACTGACAACCGTGAAGCCATAATAAGATGATTTTTAACATATAGACCTTCAAAGGATTGTAGCAGCTCAGTTTCATCTAACTGACCTGTATTGTTGCAGGTTTCCAGCTCCTCAAGGTTCACTTCACCGTTTCTGAAGCTCGTAGTCTTCTGCTCTCTCATGCAGGACAGATTTGTTTTTATGAAACCGTCGAAACGGTTGTGAAACTGGGCTCTTTTGTTTTCCATGCCAGGTACTATTGGCATCTCATCTCCGAGGTTGTGTTTTACTGAAATCGTTGTGACACAACGATGCAGTCTGAATTACTTCTGGGGGGCCAGCTCGCGATGAATCCTGTCACAGGGAAGCAAACACGTGGTGTTACTACAGTCCAGGTCACTGTGATTTAAATTAGATTTGTTGAAATCATCTATCAATATAATCATATTCATATAATTCATTAAAATACTTAAAAAAAAAAATGAAGCACACAGAAGAAAATCAAAAATTAGTGACAAATCTTCTATCAGGTGCTGTTTGAAGAAAGAGTTGCATAAACTGCTTAAACGGTTGCCCGTGCCTGGTCTGACGTGTCACAAAACCCGATGACGTTCACTGCCTTCACAGATCAGATATTTCTGTCTTTGCCATCTGTTCGTCCGTTTCTCTGTCAGCCTCCAGCTCACATGTTTGAATCCCGTTCCTCCTGCAGATGCCTGCCTGTACCAGTGCGAGAGCATGGAGGAGGGGGAGGACGGAGACTTCAGCCGAGGGTTGAAATACGACTCATCGGTACGGACGCAACAGAAACCGTCTCTGCTCGCAGATCTGCCGTCTGTGCAGGGCCGGGGGTGCAGCCGACACCCACGCTTCACACACGGCTGCAGGAAGAGTCACACAGAAATCCCAACCGTTTTATAGGTCTTCTCGGCTACATTTGTACATTTACATACATTTATCTGCTGCTTCTGCCGGTTGTTGACACAGCCCGGCGTCCATCCGTTTCCTTCACGTGCTTTATCCGGAACAGGATGCCGCATGCTTGGACTCTGTTCTCAGCTGCCGCTGAGTCAGAGGTTCAAAAGATGTCATATTTAAATTTTTTTACAAAAGAAAATCAGCGTTGTTAATGTTAATCTGGTTTTGAAACAGTTGGGTTTATCAAATATAACACAGGTATATGACTGACACACACACTAATCCTGCAGTTGTTTTTTGCTGCAGTAGTTAATTCTCCCGACTTTTCCTTTCTTCCTACTCATCTTTTCTGTAACCTCTCAGTTCGACAATGACCTCGTGCTCACTCTCGACCCTGACAACCGCACATCGCCATGGCGACACCTTGATGACAACCTTCTCACAGGTACGGACCAGCGGTCCAGCTGGGAGCCTTCAAACAGCCGGGTCAGCGATTCAGTTTCACACTTCAGAGGTCTCTGAAACGTGAGACGCTTCGTCCTGCTGCCGCCTCGGCGGACACTCGACTCACTCTGAAACCTGCAGAAATGAAATTAAACGCAGAAGTAGTTTCATTTCCCAACATAGAGGAGTGTTGTCATATGTTAGTTGACTTATTCGGCCCCCAGAAAGAACATGGTAATAGATTATAGATAAAGTAGCGAACATGAGTAAACGATCTAGTTTATGTGTTTGTGGTCTGCTGGTTGCAACTGAAGGCATGAAGTTTATGATCGGAATAAAACCCCCGAGAAATCTGATCTTTTTCACGTTAATTCAGTTGTAAAGGTGCAAAACTTTTTCTTCCTGATATTGTTTCTGTAAGTTTTCAGACTGAAGCAGCTTTGAAGCCGTTTTCTGTCGAACATCTTGGCAGTAAACGTCATGAAGCCTCGTTCATTCATTTGTACAGAATTGGCTCGTTTAAGGAAATAGTTTTGCCCACAATAACACATGACTCACCTCTGCAGTTTAACACATTCACTTAGTGTTTAAATTAATGACAGAAGTTGATTAGCTGGGAGGAGTGTGATGAATGGTGACATTGTGTCCTTCATTTCTGTAGTAATGCTGCTTGTTTACAGCTTTTCCTCATCCAGAAGGCAGTGAAATACTTTGAGTGATTTTAGTTTAAACGCATCATGAACTCAGCTGGAGCCTGATGGGGATGGTTGGTTTCACAGATCTGTCCTCATCTTTGTTTTTTTGTTCGTGTGTCCCTTTCGTTTCCAGGAGACACGCCCGTAATAAAAAATGAAATGACAATAACCGAGCCATTACCTGTGGAAATGCGTAAGTCCACGTTCAGTGTCTTTCAAGTTTTGATTGTGTATGTTTTGCACTTGAACAAAGTTTTTATTGGTTTGTTTGTTTGTGTTCAGTGTTTCAGATAAAAGCAGAGCCTCCGTCTCCTGCTTCGTCTCTGGAGTCCGAATGTTCGGTATCATCATCACCTGACCCACAGGTAGCAGCATCTTTTTTTTTTTTTTTTTTCCTTTCCTATTTCTAGGGTTTTTCACAGCAATGAAAAGTCATGTCACGAATCTCTGTCCTCTCTCCTGCCCAGATCTCAGTTAAAGGTGAAAACCCTCCAACTCCTCCGTACATGTACGGAGACGTCTTGTCGCCTCCTCTGGGGACGATGGAGGTAACCGTGGCAACGACGGCCTTACCCCAGTCGCAGACCCAGATTCCAGCAGTAACGCAGACGCAGCTGCAAACGCCGCGGCCAACATCTGTCCCCACAGTCATCAGTGGACTCCAGACACAAGCTGCAGGTGTGTGTTTTTAACCACTTATGGGGTTAGTTTGCAATCCCACCAGCCTCCTTATACGTCTTTTTTTTTTTTTTTTTTTTTTTTTTTTTTTCTCAACCAAAATGCAAAGTAAAGTTAAATTATTAAAGCCACACATTTGAAGATGCAGGATTCTTTGTGCAAGTTGGAATTTTCCTCAAAAACATGAACAAATTGGAGCAGATTCTCCATTTTAATAATTTATGTTCAATATTGGCTCTTACATGAAGTCTTAAGCAAAGCTTTATGCAATGTCTTTTTGTTACCGTACTCATCTGGTCTGAGCTCTGAAGGAGAAGCTCCCAGTTTACCGGTCGCCTGCACTCCAGCTCCTCACGGCTGCAGACACTCTGCACAGAGACCCTGCAGCAGCCCCTAGAAACAACGGAGGGGTTACTGTTGGAGTTGAAGGTTGTTTGGATCGTGACCTTAGAACAGATGGAGACGTGGATAGTTTGTGGATGCTCATTCTGGCTGCTAGTTTCCATCTTTATGATTGATGGCCCTGTCATGTGTCAGTGCGTCCTTGTCCAAGAAGCTCATTTAGACAATGTGCCACAACTGTATAGATTTCATAAATGTGTAGTTGTGGCCAAAAGCTTTGGCATTGATATAACCTTTTGTATTTTGCAAACTTTCTTGATTGGATCATGCTTTTCTGGCATTGCTGGATCAATCCCTGACCCTGCCAGGTGCCTTACGCTCGTTTTTATAAAAAAAAAAAAAAAAAACCTCCAACTCCAGGATGCGATGCCCTCTTGACTGTCTTCTTTGTGTAGCAGTCAGCCTGCTCCGTTAGGATGAGCGGTGATTCAGCTCATACTTGGATCCCTGTTGGTCATGTTGTGAGTTTCCGTTAGGTGGAGCTCTTATATCCAAGTACATCCGTTCACCTAACACAAGTGTCACCACTGCTTGTGTATAAGTGAGAAATAAATGTACTTTGTGCAGCCTAGAACGAGGTTAAAAGGTCATGTTTCATTAGGCTCTTTTTTTTCAGTAATCCTAGAACAAACTCAGTCTTTCTGATGTAAACATGAAAGATGTTAAAGTAAAAGTTCATTTTCATCCACATGTTCATGCAAATGTTGAGTATTTTCAGTCGTGACGTTGTACCGGTCAGCTGCGGTTGCGTGGTTTGTCTCGGCTGCTGTTTGCTGGATAGTGGATATTTATTTATGTATTTTCTTCTCCTGCAATGTAACTTTACATACATGTGAGTGCTCACTTAGTTTCTGGGCTGCTTGTGATTGATGATGATGATGATGATGATGATGATGTCGTCGTCGTTGTTACCGTTAGTATTACTTTGACTGCAGTGTGCCAGAGTTTCATCGATGCAAAGCTGTTGAAAGGACAGCGTTTTGTCTAAAATGTCTGAAACCGATTATCCAGACAGAACATGCCTCACAGAAATCAGTTAATACTTGGCGTCTTTCATCCAGTCCTGCCAAGCTCGGCGACGTTGAAGGCCAGCACCATCCTGAGCACCAAACCTCCCATCCAGCCCCGGCCTGTGTGCGTCACCACCCTCCCCGTATCCCAGAACCCCACAACATCCAAGACCCTCATACTGCAGGGCCTCCCCTCCGTGGACCAGACCCGACCCGGTAGGAGAAAACTGTCCCGTTTGTTCCAATTTTCATGTAAATAAATAGATGGTGTCAAGTCTGCGTTGTACTGACCGTTAAACTTTTTCATAGAGGGCAGAGAGAGTTCAGGACGCCATCATAGGGAGCGGGGTCGGGAGCTGAGTACCGCTCCCGACCCCGACCCCGTTCCTGACCCTGTAATTTTATACAGAAGAGCCAAACATGTCGTCGAACTGCGTTTCTGATAACTGCTGTGGTTTCTTCACTGAAACACACATTCCCCAGATACCAGGATTTCTTGAACTTAGGCTTCGTACACGAACTGCAGAGTGATGAGAAGGGCAGTTTAGTGCTGTTAAAAGCTGCTAGACTGTGGCAAAGTAAATGGACCCCCCCTCACCCCCCCCAAACCAACATATTTAATACTTTGCATTTATTATAATGATTCATGCCTGTCAGGTGGTTAAAAACACATTATTCTCCACCATGTAACAGTGACGGTATGTATATTTATGTCTGTTCTTACTCAGTTTTGGTTAAAAACTACCACAGCGTCAAAATAAGTCAAACAGTTTCCATAAAAATTCTCTCATTTAATTATTGTATTTAAAATTCTAATAATGGACAAAAATATGATTTAATGTGGTTACGTTCTCAGTTAATGTCTTTTTTTGTTTACCATGATTGTCAAAAAAAAAGACGAACTTACATAAATTTCAACAGTTTCGATCTTCAAACGATGCAACAGTCAGAACCAAGCGGTTAAAAGGAAACGTGAGTTGTCAGATGAATGAAATAAAATGATAAAAAACGAGAAAAACTCCAGACGGGTGCTGTTTCGGTACATACTTTTCAAATTCAGCCGACAGGTTGAAGGTGCACCTCTTGCAGCATCGCTTCATCCCGCTGCCTCTCCTCCTCCAGTTGTCCTCTCTCAGTCCGTCTGCCTTGGATCCGCTCCGGCCATCGTCAAAATGGAGCCGGTTTCTCCCAGCATCCCTCAGCACTGCTCCAGCCCCGCCGCCTCCACCTCCAGCAAACCCATCGTCCCAGCAACCACAACATTACCCAGCAACAACTCCAGCGACATTGATGTGAGTAGGCCGGATTCGGGGGCCCACACCGCAGTTTAACAATACTACGACGTGGTTAAGACTTTAATGTTCTGCAGCTTCTGCCACTTCTCACTTTCCCGTTTACCTCCGAACGCAGATGAAGGCCCTGAAGCGGCAGCAGAGGATGATAAAGAACCGGGAATCTGCCTGTCAGTCAAGAAAAAAAAAGAAGGAATATCTGCAGAATCTGGAGGCACAGTTGAGAGAAGCTCAGCAGGAGAACGAACGACTTCGCAGGGAGAACCAGGCACTGAGGGAGAGACTGGCTGGGAAGGAGGTGAGGCTTCTTGTCCGACCGAGCATGGCTTTCAGCCCAGACCAGTCTTCTTCCACGTAGTTCTGTCCTCAGTGGGATCAGAATACATATTTAGACTTTGTAAGCGTGGAAAGCCATGATTAAAAGAGCAGTGGTGCTGCGACTTCGGCGCAGCTGCTTCCTGTCCTTCTTAGTGAGCAGCGATTGTGGAGGCAGATCTCTGCTGAGTGGCAGGTTGCACGACGGACCCAGAAGTGAGGCTCTTAAACTTGTAAAACCTGTTGGAGTCCTGTAAAACGTTACAGAACCTAGTGACCTCTTCTGAACAAAGAGCGTTTCTGAAGTCGTTTTATTTGTGTTTCAGCGCAACGACTCCACCAGTAACAAGAGAGCCGTGTGCGTCATGGCCCTCCTGCTGTTCATGACCTTCAGCTTTGGACCCGTCAGGTATCTTCACCACAAATGTCAGCCTAATCAAAGTTTGGATTTGTTCACCCAAAATGTCAGTATGTCAGAACTCGGACTACGTTTAGGGACGGAGACGTCAAGACCTGTACTGTGAAGACTTGAGACTCATTTCACAAATTGGCTTCTTCAAAGTGTCCTTAAATTCCAGACGTCTCTCGTGAAGTCTGATTTTACAAGATGTGATTTGATAGAGCTGTTAAATCGGATAAAAATATAGTCACCGATTAATTTGATTTTGTCAAATACCGTCTTGTTCTTCCTCGGTGCAGCATCACAGACAGGAAGCTGTCTACGGGGCTGCAGGAGGACGTGGTGGCGTACACGGGGCGGCGACTGCTGGAGATCGAGCAGCAGCAGCAGCTGCAGCAGCAGCAGCAGGCAGCTCCTCAGCCCCCCAGTGGAGTGGAGGACAAGACGGAGGCGGAGGACGATGGAGAGGAGCGGTGGAAGAGAGGAGAGGTGGAGAGAGACGCTGCCGAGTCTTATCAGTTCAGGTGAGACTAAACCGACGTCCTGCACCAGAACACAGTGAAGGTTGATCACTTCCGTGTTTAACTCACTTATCGTAAGTCCCGCCTCTTAAACACAAACGAGCCAATGGCTGTTAAGTATCAGCTGCACAGGGACCAGACAGCTGTGGCTTTCAGCTCCTCAGAAAAACACTGGAGGATCCCGAACTCTGATCTGTTTTATGCAGTTTATACCAAAAATATTTCAAAACTGTTTCTGGGGTACTCGTGATACCTATACACAGATCCCGACAGGATGGACAACGCAGTTTATGTTATTCTATTTGCTAAATTCAAACAAAACGGTGGTAAATGTCTGCTTTTGGATTAGTCTGACAACTTATGGTCCAGAGGTTTAACGAGGATGTCTAGATTTATTCTAAATCGAATCAACAAGTCCCGTTTGAATGCAACTCAACAAAAGGTGTTCGGCCCTTTTGACCTCCGATCAGACGGCTCACAGTGCTGAAGAAGCACTTAACCTGTCATTCAAACGCTGAGGAGGAAGTAACTATAGAAGAAGGTGGCAGAAGTGGTTTTATTATCTTTATCATCTGTCTTAAATGTGGAAGTCGTTGCACTGACTTGATGGTTATCGCCTGAAATACAAACATGCTTGTTGTAAAAACTGGTTTTCGGTACGTCACCTCCTTCTGGCATGTGAAGCAGTTTCTCTGAATAAGATTCACATGCTCCACTGAAAGAGCTGAAACTTGAAATGTTGACGTTAAGTTTGGCTGCGTGTTGTCGCTGGGACTTGTTTGACCTCCTGCAGCGGGTCACGAGTCCTCATCTTTGTTTTTTTTTTTTTTGTGTGTGTGCGCAGAAACCTGAGCGACATGTTCAGTGACATGAAGGATCTGGTCCTGCAAGATATCGACCGCTACTTCACCTCTTCCGACTGTCGGCAGTTCAACCGCTCCGAGTCTCTCAGGTCAGCCGCTTTGTCTTTTTAAATTATTTTTAACTCCATTGTAAGACGGGTTTGTGCTGGTTTCAAAAATGGATCTGATGCTCCTTCATCTCATCCTGCTCCAACTCCTCCTTATGGAGTTATGTAATCCTTTTATGTAATCTCATATAACCAGCAGCACATCGATAACCTTTAAAAGTATTCAGGTGTTAAAACAGCCATCCTCCTCCACGTCACGATTCATGAAATATCACATTGAGTTGCAGACAACACTTTCTATGGAGCACTGAGGAGAAAATACAGATCACAAACGTCCCGGTTAATGTTTTCTGTTGCGTTTATTGGCTCACATTTTTACTTTTGAGTAAGTGCACAAAGAAAAACTGCAAAAATGAAAAGCAACTAAGTTGAGTCCCGCAGAGCCCTCGGCTTCTGCTTGGTTCTTTTTCTATATTTTAATCAGCATAACTGAGATGATGATGCAGCTCAGACACTCGGCTGCACGATATGAAACACAAGTCTGGATCAAACGTCGTCGCTACAAGCTGCTTCAGTTGCTTCCAGCTGCAAAACCGAAACGCAGCTGCATGAAGGGTAAACGGTTGGCCGATGTAGGATAACAAGGCGTTTAACAAAACCGGCTTCTACTCGTTCCTCATTCCTGCAGCATGCAGAAAAGATAAGTTTATAAATGAAAAGCCACATAGACGGAGATGTACGAGGCTGTTTTGGAGTGAAAGGGAGAATATGAATGCAGGAAAAAGAATCTTTTTAGTTTCCTCTTCAAATCTTAGTGTTTCATCTACAACTGCTTCCAATTTCTAGTAAGTAAACGACGTGACAGAGTGATGCAGATGTTCAGCCTCTGCAGCAGCCTGCGTCTCTGTAGCGATCTGCTCCATAACATCCTCCTGTCAGGTCAGGTCAGGTCAGAAGATCCACCAAATCCAGTCAGCACCACCGTCGGGAATGTGGGCCTGCTCATCTTTCAAGCGTCCGTTTACTTGGGCAACATGCTGAACCCCTCATTTCCCACCAATCTTTGCAGTCTGGACAAAAGTAGGAACGGCGGTCACGACTTGATGGTTTTACCCGTCCTCATGTCAAAACACAGACGTTTAGTTAAAAAGATTATGCATTTGAACTCAGCCACAATCATTTGTAAGTTGCGAAACCCAGCTTTAGTATCGCGGGACTCCTGATTTACAACCACATTTCCTTGGAAAATAAAAAAGAAAACGCACTCCTTGGCGTCTCTATCCAGTTTGAACATGTGTCCCCAAATGTTTGATGTTGTAGTCATAACAATAAATCTTTTAAAAAGATTTGTCAAAGATGGGCCAAATATCTGGCGCCGTCTGGGGACTCCCCACTGGAGCTCCAGCCAGTGAGAGAGAGGCATCCGGTCAGGGAGGGACTCCCCAAGGGGACCCCAGCAAAGCCCAGGGAAACGCAGGAGGGAGGCTGGACTCGGCCTTAAGCCTCCCAGCTGCAGTTCGACTTGTTGACAGGATGCGTTTTACTGCCGTGACGACGTGAAGGTGTTTTCCATCGTCTCTACCAGCGGCTGGAAACCGGCAGCTCTTCCGCAGACAAACTTCAGTTTCTGCACTGCTCTCTTCGTTACTGCCTCAGAGGTGAAAGCAGTGTTTGTTTTTCTGCCGTCATTATCTGACAGTAACACACAGCAGCTGATTCCTCCTTAGTCGACCTTACAACAAACCCACAACGTCAAAACGGTGTTGCTGCCTAAAAGATGTCATACATTCATTAAATGCCACTTCCAAGTTGTCCTGAAAGAGTCGCTCCATGACCAGCATAAATGAACCCTCTGTGTTTTCCAGGCTTGCAGACGAGCTGCGAGGCTGGGTCCATCGACATCAGATCAACCGGAAGAAGTCTGGCGGAAAAGCGAAGAAAGCGAAGATCGCTCAGGTGCGACGTCTCCTTCATCCTCTGTTTTAGCAGAGCAGCAGAAGGAACTAAGCGGCGCTGAATAAATGCAGATGTTATATATTTGTAATTGTCTTGTTGCGTTTTGACGCAGAAAGCTCAGCTGAGGAAGACGAACTTCTCCAGATATCTGCCCATCCAGACTCACCGCTCCATAGAAAGGTACAACAGGTCTTTGACGAGCTCCCACATATACGCTTAAATGTGCATTACGGAAAAATATCACCAAAAACGTCATATTTAAATCTTGTGTGGGTGTATATATTATATATGTTTTTGTATTTGAATGTTAGACATTTTCTGTTTGCTATTTATTTGTAACGTAACTGTAATTGAAACGTCTCCGTGGCACCGAAAGTCGCTCCTGAAAGCACGATTCTGGTTTGATTTCCGCTGCAGTCAGCTGCAGGTCCTTCCTGGTCCTGAAGTCACCTACAGCGACTTCCTGGATGCCATCGACCGCAGGGAGGACACGTTCTACGTCGTCTCTTTCAGAAGGGTATGAGAGCGGAACAGGGACTTCTCCAACAGCTCAGGCCGGGTTGTTTGTGCTCCGGGTTTGAGCGGTTATTGAGTAAAGCCTCCTGTTTGCTGGTTTTTGTCCAGGACCACCTGCTGCTTCCTGCCATCAGCCACAACAAAACCAGCCGTCCCAAAATGTCTCTGGTGATGCCCGCCATGTCCGTTAATGGTCAGTCTTTCTGGACACCACTTGAAAGATCAAAGAATTATTTATTTGGAAACCATGATTTGTAATGATGAAGTTGTTTCTTCTCATCCGATTTCCTCCTCCGTCTCTGAACCGACCCCCTTCTTCCAGAGAGTCTGTATAACTCGTCTCAGGGCTACGAGATGATGATGCAGGTCGACTGTGAGGTCATGGACACTCGAATCGTCCCCATCAAGTCATCAGCCGTCCCTCCATCTCTCCGTGATCCGCCTCCGCCTCCCCCCTCCTCCCACCACAGTTCCCACCATCACCACGGCAACAACACCTCCCTCCGAGGGCGCAACCAGCACCAGCCGCCCTCCTCCTCCTCCTCAGCACCACCCAGGCACCCTTTACCCGCCCGCAGACGGACACCTGAATATTTGATCAGCCAGTCAGAAGGCGATTGAGGAAACGTCGCCATGGTGATGACATGAGAAGGCCAAGAGGTAAAAAATGAGTCTCGTGGTTAAAGTCGGACAAAGAATCGGAGGAAATACCTTTTAATCACATCATCACTTCAAACGGTAAAAGCTGAATACACACCTCCTCTGTAAGCAGACGTCAACTAGTATTTCTGAGGTCCAGTCAGCCTCTTTAACTTTAACCATTACTTTGTGCAGGTACTAATGCTGTTCTTTAAACGATAACATCCTAATACATACAAATATTTTTTAAAAAGTGGGTCAAATGCAGACAGGACAGTAAACGCGTACTTCTAAATGTTATGGATTAATACAGAGACGGCGAGTAAAACCTGAACCAGTTCTGACCTCTGAAACGCTGCGTCAGGTGGTTTTGCACGGCTGAATAGTCCCAGACCAAAACAAAAAGTTTCGTCATTATGCTGTTTGGCTCTTTGTTGGAGACTGTTTAGACGGAAGAGTTTGTATAGTTTGTTTTTACGTGGCTCTGTTTTAATCTACAGAAGCACATTGTAGTCACAGAAGAAGAAAGTGTAAATAGAAATTCTTTATCTCTGTCTGTTGATTAATGAACACTGTTTGGGGGGGTGGGAGTGGTCGGGAGAGGGGGCCGGCTTTTTATGGACCAGTCACGAAGCTGGAAAATCTCAGCTGCATTTCAGGTTTTAGAGGTCTGAAATGAGTCCAGACGGATACGATGCACATATTTATGTACTTTTGAAAACTTCACAGAACTAGAAGCAATAAAACAACACAATAACAAGAAGACCGGAGTTGCAGCGCGCTGCTGAACGTCTTTCGTGTTTCTGTGAAATGAGCTGAAACAAGCAACAGAAACGAGCTGAAGGCGTCCACGCGGCCTGTAAACGCAGCGCCTATTTCACTTGGAGGAAAAACAGAAGAAACGTCCAGTTTGACATCAGTTCTGACAGCTGATGCATGAGGGCGCAATTTTGTAGACTTTGGAAAAATAAAAAGACTAAGTTGACGACAAGTTAATAAAATAAATGGTCAAATAATTTGAGAACTAATGTTCATTTTTAACATATAAACCTGTTTTTTTTTCCTCCTAACACTTGGACCAGGACATTTTGTGGAGCAAATATGACACATCAGTTCAGTCAATTTATCTTTGATGTTAAAAAATGACATCCAGGTGAATTTTGATCACGTAGTTTTTGTAAGACAAAAAGGTTTTCTTTCTGAAACCAACGAATCGGTTAAACGTGTCAGCAGTAGTGGGATACCTGTTCTCAGATACGCGATTTTTCTTCTTTTTTTCATGTTAAATCCTGCTTACAGGTTTTTGTGGTAAAACAGAAATGTCTTTTTAATAATTAAATCCAGTTTGCAGAACATAAAACCACTCAAAGATACTACTTCATGTGTCAGCTGTAACATTTATTCATGTGTTTTTTTTTATTATTTAATAGTTGTAAATATGAGTGTAGATATTTTGTTTGTACATGTCACCTTTTTAATTTTTTATATATTTCTTTTCACAAGAAAAAGTAAAAACATGAGAACTTCTACAGTTGTCTGTGGTGTTATTGTACGCGGTCAAGTCGTCTCGTCCGGTGAGACGTTTTCAGCCTCAGAAGTTCTTTTATCCTATTTTAAACTATTTGTTATTTTTATACATTTTATGAGTCTATTGGTTAAACTCTTTAAATTCTGAAAGTTGCCACTAAATTCTTGATAGCTTGAGTTAGGCTTCAAATGACATTATTTCAAATAAAAAAAGCTGCTCCTTTTACACAAGAACATTTTTTGTTTCCATGTTATAACGGCCCTGTTTTGTTACCCATTAAAGTTTATTGTATTTCTCTTTTTTTCATTTTACACCTGGGATATTTATATTTACTACAGTCAGTAGTACATTACTACAGTTACTAGATATTTTATTGCTTTCTCCACTAGTACTGCATTTCAGCAATAAATAAAATTCTTTCGTAAATGTTTTTTTTTTTTAATTCAGTCATAACATTTAGCCACTAGAGGGCGACGGAGCGCTGCAGACCGTGAAAACCCGACTGACGTCCCAGAGGAAATAATCCCAACAACGTGGTGAATTAAATTAAAATGCCTGTGAGCCTTACGCAACTTTGAATCAGTTTTAGTTCAAATTAGTTCGATTTTGACTTTTTTCCCACTAATGCAATCAAATCTTCTAATGGAAGAGTCACGCCGTCAATTATCTCCTGGACAACCGGTCAACGAGTTGCTGTTGATGTCGTGATGTCACATCCTCTGAGTGACGGCTGATGACACGATGTCACATCCTCTGAGTGACGGCTGATGACACGATGACACATCCTCTGAGTGACGGCTGATGACACGATGACACATCCTCTGAGTGACGGCTGATGTCACATCCTCTGAGTGACTGCTGATGTCACATCCTCTGAGTGACGGCTGATGACACGATGTCACATCCTCTGAGTGACGGCTGATGTCACATCCTCTGAGTGACGGCTGATGACACATCCTCTGAGTGACGGCTGATGACACGATGTCACATCCTCTGAGTGACGGCTGATGTCACATCCTCTGAGTGACGGCTGATGACACGATGTCACATCCTCTGAGTGACGGCTGATGTCACATCCTCTGAGTGACGGCTGATGTCACATCCTCTGAGTGACGGCTGATGTCACATCCTCTGAGTGACGGCTGATGACACGATGTCACATCCTCTGAGTGACGGCTGATGACACGATGTCACATCCTCTGAGTGACGGCTGATGACATGATGTCACATCCTCTGAGTGAGTGATGTCACGAAGCGCTCTTCGTTGTCTGGTTTTATACTCATGATTAAAGCTTGTTTTCTTCTTTGGAGTCTTGGCAGACGTAACTCTGCAGCTGATGACAGACTCTGGAGTAAGTTAACACGTGTGTGAGTCTCCTTCCGTCCATTAAAGTCCATTAATGACTAAACCATCCGGATGTCATGTTACTTTCTATTGTAGCGGCTCCGGACTTCCCATGGTGCTCTGCGGGATCCCACTGAGCAGTTGACTGAAGTCAACGTTTGGAGTGATGACGTCCCCCAGGTTTTGGTCTAGACCGTGATCCTACACATGCTCCCCTGGTGGCTCTGTAGGTCTTCAGCTACCGTTATTGGAGGTTCGAGGATATCCTTCTTTGGACGTCTGCTCCAGGAGACGTCAACCGGCAGAGGTTCCTGCTCTTCTAGAAGCCGGACGTCTCCGCAGTGGCGGTGTAATCCATACTGGGGAGTTAAGTAAGGAGCCCACCTCTAACGTGGGGAGCTGGACCGCCTGGTCCGGGACTGTCCATCTCTGAGGCCGCTGAAAGAACCGTCACTGTCTTGTTCTAAGCTGTGATTTAGTCAGAACTTTTAATGTGCTGCTTTGACTAAATACCGGAGCTTGAGTTGACTGACAGTCCTGGTCCCAGTCAGCAGGTGCGGGAACGGTGGCAGGTCCCTCATGAACCTCCGTAGTAGGAGGCCAGTCCCAGGAAACTGGTTCACTCACCTCTCCAGGTTTCAGTCCTTCACAGAAAACCATTGGTCTGGAGAACGTGGCCATCAAAGTCTGAGTTTCCTCCCTGGAGATGTTTTTGCAGACCTTCACAGCACCTTCAGTCGCTGCTTGTTTGTGGCTCTTTAGGTTTTGTCTGGACTTCATATCGTATGTTTCAGTCAAACATCTGCCAGCTGCACCTCAGTACCTCAGTGAATCAATTAACGTGTTTTCAGTCAACTGTCCTCATACGCTTCAGCTCCTGGAAGTGTAGATGTTTTGCTGAACGTGGTTGTAATTCCTAAATGATAAATACCATATTGTTGTAAAAGCTCTTAAGTTGAAGCTGAAAGTCTGAACTTTGATCACATCTGGAATGATTTACTTCAAATCCATGAAGAAGAGAACACAGGGACATGGATTTGGGAATAATCTGTCTCAATCTGTTCTCGTCTTGAAGGAGTTTGTTTCGTTTTCATATTTCTTTCAATAATCATTTTCCATACTTCTTGTTTGAAAATGGACCTGGATAGCAGCCTGACCTGGAGGTTGGGTTTAGATGCAGTTCTTGTTTTTTCTCTTGAAGGATTCGACCGGTATTCTTGGAGATGCTTCTACTATAAAACGGTTTCCGTCGCTGCGTTTGACCTGCACGTCAGAGTAAAGTACGTAGCTTTGAGTGGTTTGGATGAAGTCTGGGGTAAATGTGGAGAGATGAAGGCTCCAGAACGGCTTCGATTCTGGGTTGGTCCCTGGTACACGGTGGAAACCTGGACCTTTATTTGCTTTTGTTTTTTCTTACATTTCTTACGTATTCGCTCTTATACGTGAGACAACCAGGAGAAACTTATCAGTTAAGCTTTTGTCTGAAACGCTGTTCATAAACACTTAATGTCGTTATAATTACCTGCTTGTTAAAATAATAAACGGAAAACAACAATTACAGGACTTGAAGGAAGCTTCGTGGTTTCAGGTGTTACAGGCCAGTGTTGCGTGTTTTCATCATGTTGGCTGTTTGTTGATGCTACAGTAATGAAGAATATTCTGATGATGCAGGATTTACATTTAGTCTGAAGTGTCCAAGTCAGTTTGCAACAGTTTTGTTCACGTCTGCTTGTCTGGGTTCGGGTCACGGCGACAATAGGACACAAGTGCAGGACTCCGGCTGCGAGAATCACTGTCCTGCAGGTTTTAGACGTTTCCCTGCTTCACCACACCCTGATACAAATGACTGCGTCATTAACAGACTTGTGCAGACCTTGATGAGGTGCTGATGACAAGCATTAATTAGAATCGGGTGTGATGGTGCAGGGACACGTCTAAAACCTGCAGGACACCGGCCCTCGAGGAGTTGAGTTGGACACCCCTGAAGTGGAGATTATTCAGGCCAGCGCAGAGAATCAAACGGAGGAATAAACGCACGTGGAGAGAACGTAAAACAACCTGTTTCCATACCTGAGTCCTAACATCCCCAACGGTGAGGCTTTGACTGCACTGAGATGCTACGATTACAAAAACGAGACAAGAGGTTTCTCCCGCCTTCCTTTCACGGTAGTCCACCAGTGGTCCTCCAGGTACTTTGGATCTTCAGACTAACTGACCCCCTCAGGCTCAGCTGCTTGTGAGGTGAAGTGAAAATACACGAGTGCTGAAATATACGAGTGCTGTCATCGCGCAGCTAAAGCTGGATTCCAGGTCCGTGACGGCAGAAAGAGGCTTTTTGTTCAACCAGCAGCAACAGCGAGAGCAGTCAAACACAAACAACAGCTTCCATATGTCGGCAGCACTTGTTCTCTTTCTTTACGGCTCATCTTGGCCCGCTTGTGTGGACGGGTCTGGTTTCAGCCAGTAACTGAAGCAACATGGGCAGCTGACGCAGGGTCAGAGGTGGACTCCGCTTCTGAAAAATCTGGCGCTTTGGTTCATCCGTCTGCTGGGTTCCATTTAAAGTCACATGACTCCTTTAATGGGCCACTGACATTCGGTCTTGTGGTAAAAGTTACATGCTTGTTCTGGTTCTTTTACATCCCAGGAAGTAAAAAAAAACAACAACTGAATAACAGGTGAACGTAAACATTTGCCCATTTGGAAAAATCTACTAACTTGTGTCATGAATATTAGGTTAAAATTTCTTTGAAACATTTTGGCAAACAGCTTAACTGAATCAGATGGATATTGGCGTTGAACCGCGTTTATAGATGCTTTTAACAGCGTTTGTGAAGTAGTCACAGTTCAACATCGTTGGTGCTTCAGACCAGAATAACAATGTTTCCTTTCTGATCTTTTCTTCACATTTTGACAGAGTTAACGAGGTTAAACTGCTGTTTTTGTAAAGCTGCAGTCTGGTTGTTGCAGGAGGCCAGCGGGACCAAACTTTGGCTGGTTTTTAGCGTAGGGATGGACGATGCCTCAAATTAAACTAAAACCTGCTATTTCAACATGGGAAAAGTCCTTGTGCTTTAACTTTTGTTTGATAGGACAGTTGACGCCTCCGGGCGGAGCGTCAACTGCACCAACCAGGTGCACCACCAACCTCTCCAATGAAGACGGATGCAAATTGTTCAGTATTCCAAGATGGTTCAAGACCGATGCCAGGAATAAAAGAAACAAACGACATGGATGGGAGTGAGAGGTTTCAAGACTGCACAAATCCAGAAACAAAGAGGTAACTGAGCGGGAGAGTCCACCGGGAGCAGCGCTGGGAGGCACTTTTCTTGCTTCTTGTTACAGAAGCCACATAAATGTCAACCTCGGTTGTATCCGTAAATCAGACGTGGTTTGATAAATGTATGGAAGTTTATTGTGACGGTCAGCAAAAGTAAGTCTTATTACATGGAGCTTCAGAAAGCTCCATGTAATAAGATTTATTTCTTACCATAGAGTCAGACACTTTAACGGAAGTTTAATATAAAAAACTATATTCCTCTTTATTCTGGCATTTTGCAAAAGAAAAAAAAAATCAATTAACTCTTATTAAAGCCCAGCAGGACGGCATCATATTTATTAATTGAAAATAAGAATAAACGCTTTTTTTTTAATCCAGAGAAAATCATTAAAAAACAATATAATTGCCTTAGAATATGCTCACTTGAAAATGATTTAAATTTCAGACATTTCAAAGCCGAATTCTCCTCCTAAAAACTCTTGTAGGTTTTCAACCACACGCAGTCTCTCCTCGACTCCATAATCGACTCACTTTAGAAATGGTTTAAAATAGTTTTCACGTAGTCCCGGTTACATGTAATCCAGCGAACCTTCCTGGTATTCCTGCTCCGTTTTGATTTATTTCACTGGTCGACTTGACCGTTTGCAGCTGCAACTGTAAAGCCCCCAGAATGTTCTGTCCCTGAATTATTGTTATGTTGAATAAAAGTGAAGACGCTGAGCTTCTCCGGCATGTTATGAATCTAATTTGTGGATCTGATACTGCTTTCTAATTTGTTTTTGGCTTTTTTTTCCCTGTGAAACATCCATGTATCCTTTAACTTTACAAAATTTAAGTTCCATTTGGAAAAAAATAAGAGAAATTACCAAGGAATATTTTATTATTCACCCCCATCTGTAATTCCAGCCGAATGGGGTTTAAGTTTGTCCTTTGGGATCTTTTAATTTTACTGCCTGCGTTCACTTAAGATCCAAGATCTGAATCCACAATCCTCCCGAACATCTGATATTTCATGCAAACTGGAAATAAACATGAAATCTAAACACTGGCCAAAATGAAACCATCAGACACTTTATTGCGTGGAAATCCCCAGTTGTCATGACACCAAGCAGGTGTCTATTTGTTGCATTATGAGAAAGACAACGAAATGGGGCTGTCTTCGTTTTATTTGGATGAAATGGAATAGTGCAGTCATGGCAATAAAATAAAGAGTTTAATGGCTATGGACAGAGAGACAAAGAAGGGAGAGGTCCAGTGAAAACAGGGCAGTGAAAGTCCAACAGCACTAATCTGTTCCTGCAGCGTTGAAAGAGGAACATGCTTAAATTATTCTTTTTTTCATTGCCCATAAGAATAAAATTATCATGGTTCACAAGCAGGAGACTGAACCCAAACGGATGGATGGACGGATGGAGTGATGGGTGGATGGACGGATGGATGGACGGATGGAGTGATGGGTGGATGGACGGATGGATGGACTGATGGATGGGTGGGTGGATGGATGGATGGACGGGTGTACTGATGGATGGATGGACGGGTGGGTGGATGGATGGATGGATGGATGGATGGATGGATGTATGGATTGATGGATGGACGGGTGGGTGGATGGATGGACAGGTGGACGGATGGACTGATGGTTGGATGGACGGGTGAACTGATGGATGGACGGGTGGGTGGATGGGTGGAGTAGGACTTAATAGAGGCAAAAAGCAGCAAAATAATGCAAATATATGAAAGCTTGTTGAAATGGGTGAAAAAAACATTGGGAATATAGAAGAAAGAAAGTGAAGTGTTCTCAATGTGAACGTATATGACATGACTTCAGTTAATAGTTAAGTGGAGGCTCATCACTTAAACCCATCAAACCTTTTATAAGCTCAAACTCGTGGACGAGCAGATGCCTCTAGTTTTGGTCAGGCGCAGCATTTCACGATGGAACAAGCTTCTTCATTTTGGCTCACAGCTAAATTGAACCAGTTCCATCATTAACCCATTTAAATCTAATTCTCATTCCCTTTATTTTTCACCAGCAACGCTGTCCTCATCTCATGCATCATTACCAAACGATGAACGTGTGGCGCCGCCTGTTTGAGCCCCGTCACACTTTTCACTCTGCACACCTCAGTTGTAACCACATCTTTTTATTCTTCCCGCTGAAGCTGCAGCCACTGCGCTACTTGATCATTATCCGAACACTAAATCACACGTCTGTCTTTGTTCCACTGTGGGTGAAAACCAAACAAAATCAGCCAGATTCTCCCAACTCTTCCCAAACACTGCCTCAGGTTTTGTTTGATTTTCTTTTCCCCTCATTAATAATAAGAAAAGTCGGCTTAGACTTCCATCTGATCATGATTTACCTTTTTATTATTTACTCTGCAACCTGATGACTACCACATGGTAGAACAGGTTCTCCTGGTGAGGATACTGATTGTTTTCGTACCTACTGGCCGCATCAGGTTTGTAGATGGCACTTCGGTACAGAACATCTGACTCTGACAGATATTTGCAAGACAAATGCAAACGCATAATGAACCTTTCACCTCTGGCAGCTGCGTTTCCGGACGAGTCAGGGGGGTCTTTAGGGGTTACGCGACGCAGTCATGTGTCGTCCGAACAGCCAGATGTTCAGGTCTGAACTAATGGTTTTGACAGCTGTGAGGGAAATATGCATCACTAATATAATACAGAATCATGAGTATTTAGGCCGTTTCTTAATATACTTGTTACACAGATTTAATATCATCAGTTGGCAGACTTTTTGTTTTTATTAGCGTAGTTTTACTGAATGTATTCTGCGCTATTAAAATATTAATTTTAACACATTTTTATAAATTTTCTTTGGCAATTTAAAATTAAATTCAATAACAGTGTTACATTTTGTCGGTTGTGTAACTAACCTAATTCCCTTAAACAACCAAAATAACAACAACATATAAAGCTTTTTTAATCATTTATGAGACTTTTTGTCCAAAGTGACTCAAGACTAACGTCTTTTAACCTAAAAATCAAGGTGGCACCCATTTGAAAAGTTCCTCTGATATTTTACCAGATGTGGGCAACATCTGGCTCACTAAACCAGGGTTTATCAGTTCAGTCCAGCTGCTGACCTGCATGTTTCAGATGTTCTCCTGCTTCAACACACCTGAGTTAAGTGAGTGGGTCCTTACCCCACCAGTGCCGGCCCTGGTGACCCTAAATGTGTGTGTGTCTCTGTAGAACATAAACACATTTAAAAGGATGCTAAAACAGACCATTGGCAAACCATAACACCCAATTTTTGAATTTCTAAAGCAATCAGGTTTGTAGACCTGTAGATTGAGAGCGTGTGTCAATCAGTCGTTGAGTCAATAAATTCCCTTCAGTCTTGTTCAGAGCCGCTGTGGTTGCAGGAGTCCATCCCAGCTGTTCCCAGCTGTTCCCAGGGTAAAATGTACCATGTACCAGCAAAATGTAGTTACAATACCGGCTCATAACTCATCAAAAAGGAATAGAGTAAAGGTTAGGTTTTACCATGAAACCTGCACATAGACAGCGATCTGTGATGTAAAATTAAATGGCAACATACTATAAACTTGGTTTTCAATTATGTCGCATCACTTTTCAGGTGCAGGCTGTATTTTGAACGTGTGGTTTAGTGACTGGTTTGTATTAGGTATTAACAATATGATTGCTCTCCCCTTTTTATTTAAGGTATTTAAGTGATTGACTTCTGTAGAAAACTGGTGTTGTATGGCACACAATAATGAAGATCTATGTTATAGTGGTGGGATTCCCATAAAATAACAAAAACGTAATTGTGTGTCTTATCAAAGGTTCAGTGTTTATTTCTTTTTCTTAGTGTCCACTCATGTTAGTTATTTTCGTCACGGAGCAAGGAAACTTCCAGATTCTCCACTTCTAAATAAATCCCGGCCTTCAGCAATGAAGGTCTCCCACAAAGAAAGGATTTGGACCAGAGTGATCCCAGGTTTCCTTTCCCTCAGCTGGAGAGTCCTACAGGCTGCAGCAAGGCTCCAAACGTGCTTCGATTTTTAGTTAAAGTTTGGATCTGAGATGTTTCTACGCTCAGGTGTGGTCCAGCATTGTCTCTCCAACTCTAACTACATTTAGCACACAAGCACATTTATTCAGTTTGCAAATTTATCAATAAAAGTAAAAAATAAGCTGAATTTAAGGGTTATTTTTCAGCAGTCAATATTCCTATGGGACTATAAAACGTGGGAGCGTTCGACTTTTATTCAGAGGCTGCCGCTGGGTTCAGGCTGGTTAAAAAATTAAGGGGAGAATCACGTCCGTCTTTAAACCATTGTCGAACCTTTTGGTGGAGGAATCAAAAGAATTTATAACGTCTTAAATCCTCTTAAGAGAGCCAGTTGGCCTGTGGTCGACATGCCTGGGAACAGGAAGCAGATTCAGATAGGGATGCAGCTGCACAACTGATGCTTTGATTTAGATCTAGTGAGTAAATCATCCCAAACACACACACACACACACAAACATGATCCAAATTAGGATTTTCAGTCTGAATTTGAGTAATACATGAGGTCAGGACCCTTCCCATGATGCATCTACAGGGAAGCGTAGGACTTATGATTTTTCTATTAACTTTGCTGCTTCTCTTTAGCGGCTGGACTGCAGGACCTCTTAATTTCCTTTTTCCTGGAGCTGTTTGGTTCAAACTAAATGTTTAACGTGCCGGAAAGAGAATTTTCTGTTCATCATCCTGTTCAGCAGATCAGGTAAATATTGCTCAGAAACCGTTTATTTGCTTTTCCAGATTTTGACCCGTTCACATTTACCGTTTGTTGTCCTGCTCTCACCTTTAAGTTGGCCTGCAGGTACCAGAGCACAGAGACTCTCAGTGTTCACTGAAAAAACCTCCCGACTTTCAGAGTTTGGACTTGTAAATGTATTTTATGTCTGAGTTCAATTTCCGTGTGAATTATATAAACCACATTTACTGTCTGGTGAAGGAATGTGAGAGTGGACTGTGAATGCAGCTATTCATAATATCACAACTTAGAATAATTACATTTTATATTTTGTTTGCAAAACCTTGATTTGTTAAAAATAAAAAACCCTCAGCTAAAGTTAAAGTGGAGAATGCTGATCTCTAGATTTAAAATCAAACATTATAGTCCACTGTGTTTGGTCAACCCTTTGAACCCTGAACCTACTTTGCTCGTACTTGCATTCTCTTATCAACGTCCTCGGATCTGGGGGCTGGTAACGGTCTTTAATTAGAATGAGGCGTGCTGATGTAGGGAAACATCAGAGTTGATGACCACTGCTGAACAGGCACAGAAAATGGATGGATGGACAACGTGAGCGTGTACTTCTGATGTCAGCTGCTGATTATGTAATTATCTTGAGACCTCTGTAAGCTTTGGTGGAAATTGGTCTTTACTGTGTGTGTCTTTATTCATTTTGTGTCCATGTGTGTCATGTCCTAAAGTCTCTCCTAGTTCACTCATCCACGGGAAAACATATTCTAGCTTGCAGACCCTCCTTACTCACATGGGTCACATTTTCACACTGGGAAGTGTGTAATTCCAGATTCATGCATGAAACTCACGTCTCTGAATGGTGCAAGTGTCCTCCTCAGTTTGTGGCTGTGTCATGTTTACACTGTAGCGTCTGGAGGAAATAAATCAGAAAGGAGCACTTAGGTGTGTGAACATTTATTTAATTATTAATTATTTTCTGCATCTGACCCCTGATGACCTGAATGTGGACAGATAAACGAGAGTTTCCCTGCAGGAATACAGGAAACAGTGGATCTCTGCTGCAACTGCATGACATCATTTCTTTCTCTGGTGTCTTTCCAGAAGTATTCTCTTAAAGTATTTGGTTACCGGATCCCCCGGTGTTAAAATAAACTCAAGTTACAGATGTGACTCCAGAAGCTGCTGATCTGGACCAGCTCCCGGCGGCTCACGCAAACAGAAGCGCCCTTGTTTTTAACAAGCTTTTAACTTCTCGGATTACGGGCTGAGTTTTCAGGTTGGAGCTGAAAGTGGAGGCGTTGGTGTGCACACTTCACATGTTTAACTGCAGCCACTCCGAGGAAGTTCTCCGTGAGCGGGCGTTTACAGTCGGTGTTTCAGCAATTAATTTGTCAGGACGCATTTTGTTTCATATAGTTTCAGCAGTATGAATGATGTTTCCACTAAAACAAAATTCTGTCTGCTCAGGAAATCACCTCCTCGAAGATCATCAACCAATGAGCCACTTTTTTTTCAGTTGGATGTGGAAAACTTTCTGGTCCTCTCTGGCAGTCGCTTGTCTTACACAAAAACACTGCGGTATTGTGTCGGGAGCCTGTTGTCCTCAGCTAAGAAGCTTTTTATTCAGACTTCTTCTGCTAGAAGATGTACAGAGTCACAATTAACTAGCTTTTCTGTACTGTGGAAATCTACAGCTACACAGATTATATTTCGCCAGTCACGATTAGTCCAATAGCACTAATTGGCTCCTGGTTTCTTCAGGTTTAGGGTTTATTAGCAGTTGGCACACTGCACCAACAGCCCTCATTTTCTCCACGTTTTCAATCACTTGTGTCCTGTTGTTCTCATATTTCCTGCAGTAGTCATCTTTTCTATTTTAAACCTCTCTTCTGTTGTCATGTGGGCTCTTGGCATTCTCCTCTAGTTCCCAGCACCCTGCTCCACCAGGAGAGAGAGAGATAATTAGTTGACTGGTTGCAGCTTGTTAATTAGTCCCTGCTGGCACTGTTCCCTGAACCAACGCTCACCTTTCCACCTACAGCTGAGCAGAAACCACATTACCGCCACATGCGTGCAATTTTCTGTTTTAAAATGCTCCTATCAGGTCTAAATTAAGTTGGGTATAATTGAATAGACTCCGAGTTGGTGGAAAATTAGCTTTTGCATTTTTTAGCAAGTTTGAGGATCTCATTTAAACTTTTTGTAAGCCAACGATGGACATTTTGAAACTGAATGAAATGGGTTGAAAGTCGGAGTTCCTGCTGTAGATGGAACCTCAGCCACACAGGCTGGAAAACATGGATCATGCAAACTTCCATCACATTTACTCGAGTATTGGAAGTTCATGTGAGGATGTAGCTCATCAGGCACTGCTATTGCACATACAAGAAAAGCCTCAGCTTTTTTAAATTGCATGAAATAAAAAGTCTCTACAAAAAGCCCATTCATGCATTTATACCTGCCTGCTGGACCCCATGAACACATTTCTGGTTTACAGTAAGAACAAGTAAATTAAGTCTTGTTTGATTTATCTGACATGTTGCTTACTCATCAAAAGCATTAACATTTCCAGCTTTGAGGAAGTGGAACTCCTCAGATATGATGCGCTCAGACACAGACAGCCGTGTCATTAACAGAGTTGTACGGACCTTGATGACGTGCTGATGACGACCATTGATTAGAATCAGGTGTGTTGGCACGCACACAACAACAAACATCTAAATCAAACATTTGGGAGTGGTGGCCTACTGGTTACAGTGGTGGGTTTGGGCGTGGAGGACCCAGGTTCAAGCCCAGGGCTGGCCATAATCGAGGCCCAGGCGCAAGTTCTAGCAGTCCCACTGCTCACTAGTGAAACTAGTTGATGGGTTAAAAGCAGAGGTCCAATTTCGGTGTATATCGTATACGATGTCCACACTGACAAGAATGGTAATGAAAAAAATAAATAAACTATTTTGTTGGAGGTTAGTAAGTTCAACCAAAAAGTGCAATTGGTATTATTATTTTTAAAGTTACACAATGTAATGATGACACTCCCAACCAGAGGGGGGCAGCATATCACAAGAAAGTTAATTTGTTAGCACCAGACATTGAACACAATGAAAAGCCCTGTAGAGATCCCACACTATACCAGGGGTGACCAGTCCTGGTCCTCAGCCCCCCATAAACCCCCACTGTCCTGCTGTTTTAGATGCGGCCCTGCTTTAACTCTCCGTGATACAAGTAGCTGTGTCATCAACAGTTGTGCTGACCTTCATGACAAGCTGATGACCTTTCATTTGAACCATGTGTCTTGAAGCAGGGTGACATCTGAAACAGGGGTGTTCAACCCCGGTCTCTCTGCACAGATCTACCGTCTGCTTTCCGCTGTCTGTTGCTTATTTCCCTCAACATCTTTGATATTTGTGCAACATTTCACACTTTTAAGATCTTTGGGACTCTTTGCATAATTTGGATTCTCTCTCCTCATTTACAGCGGAATAGTTTAAATTTCATCGAGGGGAAAAAAGTCCTCTCCCTCCCATCTGCTAGAACAATGGCTGCTTTCAGCTTCCTGGGAACATCCAGTGGTTCTGCATCTGACCACGCCAACATCTGAGATTTGATGCGTCACGTTCCTCACTGACCTGTCTGTCTGAGCACACTCAGAGATTAACACTTAAATATTCACCCAACACCCACGCACATGCAGTTTGAGAAGAAACTGATGTAACGCGCAATAAATGTAGACACAATACAAATATACGAAACAAGTCAGTTCAGAAATGACTTTGATAATTTCAATTCTTTTGATATACTTTTAGACTTAGGCTTGATGGTAAAACTGTCGGTGTGGATGGATTTTGAGAATGCAGAATAAGATTCCCTGTGAATCAAAGGGAATTTGTGATCCTAACTATCGGCCTCAGTCACACAGCCAGCTCATGAACCCCTGCAGCACCTTTATTCCACCCTTCTGTGCTGTGTGAATGACGTGAAGGTGTTACGCCATAACATTTTGCTCCACTGTTGTTACGCCCTGTTCCCCCTTGGACGGTAATAACAGTGGCGAAATGGACAAAATAAGTGCCACGTGAACAGGGAATCCAGAATGGTGCAGTAAGAGCGTAAGGATGGCTTCCAAGTCCATGCAGAAGCTCAGTAGGCTGCCCTGACGGCCATCAGCCATCAGCATTCATGCAGAAACATGATCATAACAGTCTAATTTTAATGCCCTAAAAAGACCTCCAAAAAACTTCAATCGTATAAGTGACAGGCTACCAATGCATGACGTGATGCACAGTTGTTTACTAGATAATGCTGGTTTGAACACCTCCCTTACCAAACCTTCATTTGACAAAAGACTGTGAACAGTATATGTCACCAAACGCCACGGAAACCTGTTGTCAGTGTTTTACACCTCGTTGTGCAGATCCCAACTTTTGGTCTGATTGTGCTCCTTTTCAAGCTTTGTAGGGTCAGTTAACCTATTTTTATCTTCCTGGTGGCCTCGTTTGGACTTTGAGGCTTTTTTTTTATTTTTACTTTTTTCCATGAGAAGTCGTTTAAAGCCATCTTGACAGCAGTGGCGTCTTTACCTTTGACCTGTCTTTGCAGTCATTTTGCCATAATTACTGTTAAACACATCTGTTTCAGTCAGCTGTCCTTTTGCGGGCTCCTGCTTCTCCAGAATTGACTTCTTTAGTAATAAGTCATCTATGAAAATAGGTGTGAACGGATGAATGCAAGTTTCACTACAGTCTTCAGGCTGATACCGTCTTGACACTGCTCTCTGTCGACAGCACACTTTCTTTGTGACAGAATGAGTAAGTTCACAAGCATCTGTCAGCTCACAAGGACTCCTTTTCCCAGTTACTCAGCCAAAACAAAGGCTGCCCCCATTGTTGGAGTCCATCCAGACCCATAGCTGAACGTCATGTCGCTGAGAAACCGTTAACCTTTAACGATGAAAATGAGATGCTTCCTCAGCAGCCAGACGGGGCAGGACAGGAGAGGAATCAGAAAGAAAAGTGACTTTCTGCTAGTCTTGTTTCAGTCTTAACATTTTTAACAAGTCAATCACGCTCATATATATTAAACATTAAACATGTAAAGTCAATTTGTGTTTGATATTTTCTGCTCTATCACAAAGTCCATACGCACTACAAATGAATAAACGTTTTTTTTTTTTTGTTCAAAGTATTTTCTTCCGCTGTTCTTTTTCAGGGGTCATGTTTTCCACCTCTAACTGTTCCAGGTTTCTATCCTTCAGATTTTTATAAGTCGAGAGGTTAAGAGCCCCAGATGGTGAAGGAATAAAAGAGGAAAGAAAGGTATATCTGAGAAAGTGGGAGGGGGGCAAAGGTGGGCAGAAACCTTTGTCTGACCTGTAAAACCGGCCTCCACCGCCTGGTTGTCCCTGAGGGGTGATGGCTGTGTTGTTTCTTGATGTTCTTCCAGGCTCTCCTTGAGATGGACAAACCAGAGTTTTGAAGCAGCTCTGTGACAAAAGTGAAAGAAAGAAAGACCACACACACACACACACACACACACACACACACACACACACACACACACACACACACACACACACACACACACGTATGCAGGTAAAAAACTAAACAAAACTGGCGCATGAATATAAGACATCAGTCATCTTCAGACAGAGACCGCGTAAAAGGTAACACATTTCACAAAAAAAGAAAAGGTTTAAGTCACTGAGCCTAGAAGTTTTATTTTATGACCTTGACTTGCAAAACTTAAACACCAGGAGACGGGTTTCTCCTCCACTGACTGTAACATGTAAAGAAGCTGATATCAAGTCTATCTGTTTTTGGCCAGCACGTCTAGTTACCATGGTGACAAGTCCCACAGCTGGCATGAGCCCCACCACAAATGAATCGGTGTCTTTGATTCAGCGGGTGGAAATCAAGAAAAGCTGGAAAAAAAGAGGGCTTGTTTCTCACTTCTGCACATCTGATGAGCCAGTACTTGAAGCGGGAATGACTGCCACTCTTGATTTTTATGATATTTTAAACATAACTGCATGCACTCTCCTGAATCTGCTGAGAAAAGTGAGGGTTTTGGTTTCTACTAGTATAAAATCCCATATCAAAATGCATTCAATCAAATCAGAGAGGTCTAGGCCTCCGAGGACTCCGAGACAGTTTGCAAAGACGTTTTAAGTACAATCTGAAAGTATGCTTGCATTTCTATGTCCCTAACATTTTAACACTCAGTAATCTTGCTCACTTACATACGACATTTTCTTCTTTATTATACCATTTAATTTTCCAATAATTCTTCATACCACTTCAAACGCATTTCTGCGCTTGAAGCTGGTGGGTGAACCGGTGTCCCCTACTGCTTCACATATCGGTCAGTACAGCGCCATGTGTGCTCTGTGTGTGTTAGTAAAGGATTTACGGTAAGGATGTCAGGCGTGTCGACCGGCCGCTCGCGTCTGAACCTCAGCCGCCGTCTTTCAGTGGAAACTGTGAGTCGGAGGGAACATCCAGTGATCAGCACAGTTTCAGCATGCGTGTGCTTCCCGGTGTTATTGTCACGCACTGCAGAGTGTGCACTTCTGCTATGTTCACATGCTAGAGTCATGTGAAAAAGATGCTGCACCCAGTTTCAGTTCTGAGAGTTTACATATCGGGCACATAATGGTAATAATGTGGTTATAACCATCATAAAAGCAGGTAAATGCAAGCTCACATTTATAGAATGTGGTATTATATCCTTGTTGGTAATCCTTTCACCCAGAAGACTTCTCCTAACTGTTGGGTGTGGTGTATCTATGGGAGCTCCTCAGCTGTTATACCTCAGTCTTTTCCCATTGATAGTCCCCACGATATGCAAATTAAAATATCTTAGATGGCTTTGTGGCGTAAGCGCCTAAAAATGCAAACTTACCTGGTTAATCGTGCTGGCGGCACGTTGGAGGAGGTAAATTCTAAATTCTAGTGAATTGGCGTTACTTTGGGGACGTTGGAAATTTGTACTTCAAAAGTCGATTTGTCCAAAAACCTGAACATTTAGAAAAAAAATTATGTATATTTGAGAAAATAAAACAAACAAAACATAATCGAACTTGACTTTAAACTGATATCAAGATTAGACACACTTTGTTTTATTTTGAATGCAGTGCATCATTTTTCAAAGACTTTGACTTTCAGTTTCATCTTACGTTTTCTCAGTTTAAAATCGTTTTGCAGACATTCCAACTTTACGGTCCTGATTTGGTGCCGTACAGGTGACTTTTCACAGCTGCTTCTTAACAACACAACTTCTGCTACAAACAAGACTCAAGCAGAGATGTTTTTCTGAATGTGCAGTGACACGTTTGTAAATGGATCTAGTCACCGACTCTTTTATACATGCATTGTTGCTTATTTGAGGTTGTATTTAGCCTATTTTAAGATGTTAAAAGAACAGGATTTTTTTAAATATTATTTTATGTTCTTGATAAAACATAAGCACTTTTTCACGTGATTATATTTGCTTGTTGTATTTGAGGTGTGTTTCTTCTGCAGGTTCATTCAGGTGATGCTGTAGGAGAAAAAACAACATTTGAGCTTCCAAGTGTTTCCAACAGCTGTTTGAATACAGCTTGTGTGTGACATGTCCAAACATGACCAGCTACAGTCCTCACGTATGTGCAGTGTTTATTTTATTTTAGACAGACGGTAAAGGAGCATAGACCATAAAAGTGACACTAACTTTCCCTCACTGGGTGTCAAACGGAGAGACGGCAGTGACCTGTTACCTGTTTCTGTGTTAAATTCCTTCATTTCCGAGTTCAGCTGCTCGCTGCACACAGAAGACGACGAGGAGAAGATCTGCACAGAAATACTCTGGTGTTCAAGGTCGCTACAGCAAATCCCTTCTTCCAGAAAAGTTAGGAGTTTTCTTTTCAGATGCAACCAAACCTTAAATCCTTAATTACAAGTACAGTTTTATTGAAAGTTATCTTTAGGCTCAAATACACATAAAAACAAAAATAAAGAGATTTGAACATCTACTTTGACTCTTATTTCTTTGCTATAACATGAACCTAACATATGTCGTTTTATTTTTGTTAATTTCCCTCCTCATCGCTGCTTTATTTCATTAGTTAATATACATCTATTGGTGCGTTTCATGCCAGCCACATCCCAAAGACGTCACCTCTTTAACATGAAGCCGTTCCTTCTCACATCTCCTGTGATCTGGTGTCACGGATGTCGTGCTGCAGCTCCGGGGATGGATCAGGCCTGCAGGCAGGTCAGTTCAGAACCTGGACCCAGCTCTTCCTCAGCCGCTTTGGTAACGTGTCTTGCTTTCTTGTTAAAGGCAGAACATGTTGCTCTGACATCTCATGTTACTTTTCTGCATTAAAACTGCCATCACAGAACTATAGTTGTTGCCATCGTCGAGTCTGGATTTCTAACTTAATCCTGTTAACAGCCTGAATGGCTTTCATCTTTTATCCAGAGCACACTGTGTCCATTTCTTTCAAATAGAATCTGGAATACTAATTTCTATGAGCACAATATCCATTTCCATTCTGTGTGATGGTCATCCCAGACGCCTCTGAGCCTGGTGATGTCAATGCTGCCTCTGGGCAAGCTTAACATTATTTTACGTTCATTACGTTTCAAGTAGAACCTCAAAACAGTGATTTTTTTTTTTTCTTATTCAATATTTTTTCTGAATCAGGGTTTTAAACGAGTCTAGAATTTGATGCTGCAGAAACTGACTCAAATAGATCAAATAGTTGTTTGAAGTGTGTTTTTTTCCCCTTTCCATTAATATTACTTTGATAATTTGGGAACTGAGGATGCCAACCGCGTCCATTAGTCCTGCTCAGCAGTCTGTGATCATTGTTGACTGATCTTCATCTTCGTGATGTAGCTGCACTGATAAAAGACGTAATGATTAATACAGTTCTTTTTGAGTTTCGCCAGAGAAACTGCAGCGGCAACCGTCAGCATCACAGACTCCTCTGTGTTGCTTTGATTTCCTACCTTAGTCTTACCTTCTTTTTTTAATTAGTTAGTAATGAAGGAAAGTCGGGTTGATCTGGTAAAGTGAGGACCTGATGGTGCCATGCGTGCCTTGTCAGTCATGAAGATACCATGAAAAGAAACCTAACTGTAAAGTTTATGTAATACTGAGCGAGACTATATTTTACAAATGGAGCAGAGTCATTTCCAGACTCAGACCCTACATTCATATTTTATTTCTGACTATTTTTTAATGGTCTATAGGTTATCATAAATCAAAAACCAGTATGTTTCCACCCTCCATCTTCAAGAGCAGTAATAGGCCCACTAGAAGTTAGAGATTTACAAGCTGCTCAAATGTGGGTGCGTTATCTAAAGTTCTGGTATTCAATGAAGAAAAATAAACGCCTCATATTTGTGCAGTTCAGCAAGGAGTGAGGTGATGAGGTTCCTTTCACTGTAGGACCGTTGGGAAACTCGTTATCTGAGTGAGCATGTGGAAAATATTCAGGGCAAAATTGCAACATGATGATACCATAAATTATGCATCTGTGATGTATGACAGTCAATAAAACCTTAGTGCAGAACGTTCCTCAATTGGCACAACTCAAAAAGCTGTTTGCCTTCGTCTTTACTGTGGCGGTTTGGGTCTAAACTTCGCCTTGTGTCCTTTAAAAAATGAATGGGGCCCTGACTGGATCCCTTAATCCTCCATTAGGTAAGAGGGGCCTGGCAGGTACGCCGGATGAGTTATAGGTATTTACATGCACCACTTTCACGTGTGTGTGTGTGTGTGTGTGTGTGTGTGTGTGTGTGTGTGTGTGTGTGTGTGTGTGTGTGTGTGTGTGTGTGTGTGTGTGTGTGTGTGTGTGTGTGTGTTTTAGTGCATTACATGAAGCTGGAGCATGTAGACTGACGGACAGACAGGTCCTGACGGGCCTGTTGTAAATGAGCTGCAATGAAAATCCGATCCGTCCTGATGTAATCCGGCAGTCACTTCAGATTGGAGTGGTGCTGAGAACAGAGAGTAAACTGGATCCCTCCTCGCTAATAGATTGTAAGTCTGAAGTCGTATTTCACTGCAGCTGCAGAGAGGAGACGGACTTGAAGCATGAATGCTTCGTGTAACAAGGTCTCCTACTAAGATATTTGTCTTAAACTTTGCAGCCAAAGCAGAATGATGCTACATCTACAGACCACCCCATACTGCAAACCAGAAGCTCAGAAGCATATCTGCTATGATCCACCGCCTGGCACAGTTTTCATTTTTACATTAACCAAAGGAGCTTCGACCAGTGACCAAGTGCAAAGGTTCACTTACTGGCTGGAACGGTGATGGGTGTGCTCAGGAAAGACGCTACCGATAATAAACGTTTGTGTTGTCAACTTACTCACGTTGTTTTATGACTGACATGATCGAATCACATTTTAATGGCAAATTAATGCAGAACACCATTCAATTCAAAACCGTTTAAATACTTGCAATTAATCGCAATCACATGTGATTTTACGCTGATTTTTGAGCTTTTGCAAAATAACAACCTCAAAGTCTGTAGTAGTGACACATGACCAGCCTTAACGTGTTAATAATTTAAACTCTTCTGACAGTTGCTTACTTTGACTAATTTATAATTGTTCAAACTTTTGTTTAAAATGACCACCACTCTTCCAGTAAGCCCAAATAAATCTAAATGTTGTATTTTTTACTACAGAAAAATAAATAATTAAAAAAAAAAAAGGAGTGAGAGTCACATTTGAGAAGTTGCTACTGGCTTTAAAAACATGTTTTTAAGAACTATTGCCAATAAATGTTCCCCTCAGGCCCTGTGATGGGCTGGCGACCTGTCTTGGGAAGCCCCGCCTCTCACCTGGTGATCAGAGGGGCGCGAGTGTATCTGTGGGCAAAGTTATACGCGTCTGGCAAATGACATTAGGATAAAAATTAGGATTTTGAAATTAGAATTTTCTGTCAGTTAGTAAAGCAAAGCATCACATGTTATGTATAATGTATTTTCATTTATTTTAGTCTATTTTAAAAGCTTCAGCATCGGTGTCATAATCTGAAACTTGATTGAGCAACTCAGTGTTTTTTGTTGTTTTCTGGTTAAACCTCTATTTTGTTATCAGAAGGACTGCCAGCTTTCTGGTCAGAAGGAAAGAATCTACCTAATAACATTATAATGACTTGTGGAAAATTCTTTTGACTTAGTATTTTATGAAAAACGGATGTTTTGAGCGGTGGATTATCGGGATAGAAATCTGGATCGAGTGCTGAGCCGCCATCGGCGGTGTCACACTTCTGATGGCAGTGACACATCCATCTTTAGGTTCAGGGTTTCATATAAACAAATGAAGTTGTAAAATTTGTAGTAGTGCAAAAAGGTTCAAACATTTATTTTGTTGCCATTAAGTAAACAGCTTAAATAAAACCTTGAAGTACAGCCTTTAAAGAAAGGATGATTAAGATGTTCATTCACAGACACAGAAGATGGATAGATTGTCACTTAAACTCTTTATCTTCCTCGTTTTAATGCCTTTTCCTGTCTTTCTTGTCCTCTCACTTCTTCAGACTCTTTCATGACGACTTCATCTCTACCCAGGTTTGAATTGCTTTCCTCATCTCTCAAGTTTCTGCTGAGTTTTCTTTTTTTTTCTTTTTTAATCAACAGTTAACTTTACATTTAAGTAAAACATAATGATGCAAACTTCAGCATACAGCTAAGTAAGAATAATGTTGAGCCGCCCTCGTCGCTGGGTGAGTGATTTGTGTTGTTCTGGTTGACCTGACCCCAGTGTTGAAGCATGGGGGTGGTACTGTGGTGGTTTGGGCCGTTAATGGTTCTTTAAGACAGGGTCACCTCTAAGGAGCATTTGTCTACTTTAAACCACCAACCATTCCTCAACAGTCATCCTCGAGGATGCTAAGGTCCACAGTAAGGAACAGCTTTCTCCGTCGTCATCTCTGAGAACGTGATCATGTTCTCCTCGACAAATCAACTTAAATTTCTCAAATCTCCATGAAAACTTGGAAGACTTGGGGTATTTTCTGAGTCGACTGGGCTTCAAGAAGCAGTTTCTTTGGCCTCTGATTTTACAAGAAATGTGCCAATATGCAGAAGGAACTGGTCCTCTTCCAGCCACTTGACGGGTCACTACCATCCTTCTGTCCTTTCACACACAGCGCTCGTTCACGAGTCTGAGTTGATTTAACTTCATTACACCTCATTACAATATCAACCGCACGGTTTTCATGACAAGCCAGATCCATAACGGCGGTAGTTACAAAAGAAACAAAAGATGCCACTGAGTTGATTCTTACGTCCTTGCATGTGCAGACTCTTCAAGACAAACTTGCATACCGGGTCTCTGCAGGTTTATTCACGCCTGTGTGGCGTTGTGTTTGTGCAGTTTTTGATCCAGGAAAACCTCAGCACTTGTCCATTTTCTCTCATCAGGATTCATTTGCTCTGAGTGACAGCAGCAGCACTTTGACGTCTGAGGACAGAAACAGCAGCTGAAACTCTGCAGTTCGGTCAAATATTCCTGCCAGGTCAACTGAGGCCAGTTGTCCACTTCTGGGACTTTGAGTAAATATGCCATCGGTGAGGGAAAACAATATTTCTAAACTACTAGTAATTGGTTGTTTTCTGAATAATGGATGGTTGGCGCTCTACACTTAGCTGATAGCCATTCGGATTAATTTCCAAAAAAACATCATCGGATTTCTGTAACTCTGGGAAACAAAATGTTGCTCTTATACATTGGAGAGCAATGAAGAGCGTCGCTCTGTCGGATCCAAAGTAGTGTTAAACCCATCGGAAAACATGAAATTAAAGTGTCCCAAGCGTTTTTTTATGGACAAACCTAAAAAAGAGAAAAATGATTTACACTCATAGATAAATACAGTGTGTTTCATTGTTGCTTTCATAGTTTGGTTTTGTGGTTTTACCATAAGAGCAATATTGCGTTTGCAGCCCTTCCTCAAGCTCCGAATCTCCTCCACTAACATACATTAAATTTATTTAATTCTGTTGAGTCATTTTTGTAGAATAATTTTTGCTAAGAAAACGTAATCAACCCTGCACTTTGAATTGATTTATGACTCCGTAGTCAGCACCTTAAGCAGTTTTAAGCTCCTTACTTAAAAAAATTAAAATAAAAAATTCAGAAATAGGTCAGATCAGTACTCGGTTTTGACTGAGACCCAAAACCAAGAGCCTGGAATCAGAATCTGAAAAATAAAAGAAAGACATGCTACCTCTGTTATCTTTCCCACATTGGTTTTGACATGTCTGGAATTAATCAAAAAAACAAAAAAACATCTCTCTACTTGACAAGATATCAATCACTTCTATGGAGGGAGGAGAAGGCGTTGGGAACGCTCGTGAGAGACATTAGTTTAACGCAGGTTCTTAGACTTTCAGTTGACACTCGTTTCATTTTCTCTTACTGGGTTAGAAGATAATCCCTGATTAAAGTTAGAATAAACAGATGGATAGACCTGGACGTCGTTTTCTCGTCACATGAATTCCTTCCTACGTTAAACAGTCCAGAGACATCTTGAAATCTTATAATTCAGACACGCGAATTTTATAGGTTTTTATGTGGTGAGACTACAGCTGGGGCTCAAATTGATCCCCAACATGAGATAAAATAAACTCTCATGGCCTATGCTCATTTTGACTCCAGCCGGTGTCATGATCAATTATTATTAGTGTGCATAACTTCATAAAAATTTACAAAAAAAACCTCTTCTCAGGAGAAGTAAGGGAATTTTGGAAACAAACACACCTTAGCAAACTCCTCTGACTCAGATTAAACTGTCTCCAATAATTGTTGTGATTTATTTTTGTAATTCCTTATGAATACTTTAAATATAAAAAGTATTGATCCCACACACTAAGAAGATTACATCAGGATTCATGTGAGATTATTGAAAAAGGGAAACGTTCTGAGTGAAACCAGAGTAGTTTGTGGCCTGAAACCTTTTCACTTGTTTGTCAGAAACTGCCAGAAACCTCAGCTTGGGAAAAAGAGTAAATAATGTTTCCTGGTCACACGCGCGCCATGTCAGAGTTATTGACAGGCCAATCAAGGTGTAGTTTTCAGTTTCAATCAGCATTTTCCAGCTGTACAAGATCCAGACTCTCGTTATTTTTTTGTTAGGCCTCCTGCTCCGACAGACACGGCTTGGCCTGGCCGACAACACATGTGGTGCAATTAGCCTCTGGTTCATTGTGCACATGTTCCTGGTTTCTGGGGCATTTCAGTTATTTCTGAGCTCCCACAGAGATCATGAAAGCCTCGAAGAGGAGTCGCAGGGGCATCTTAAACGGTTTGAGGTCAGTCGTTGAAGTCGGTAGTTAAAATGTTCGGTTCTTGGACTCGTGCAGAGGAGAAACTTCTGACATCTCACTGGTCTGAAGTGTCTTCGTACTGTCAGTGAGCGTTAGTCATCAAAGCTGACGGAAGAATGATATCAAACCTTTATTTCAACACTCCCCCTCATCTAAACACTTGATTTTTATTGGCGGGGAAAATCTGCTCCTCCACAAATGTTCACAGGCAGAAAAGAAAATCACACTGTGCCCCTTGACCTTCTATTAACTACTGAGGTGACAGCAACTGGTGTGCAGCCGATTCATAAAACTGTTTGCACTTTACTTTTACTCGTAAAGACTTGAGTTTATTCCTCACCCTTATCCTTATTAGCACACGTTCTCTCCTCATTTCATTGAAAAGAAAAGCAATGCTCTTACGATGATTATGTTGGCATAGTCCTGTTCTGGGCCCTTAAGTTAAACAGCAAAAGATAAAACGTGACGATCATAAAATAAGGTATAATCGTTGCGACCACAAACATAAAACCCTCTAATCATAAAAAGTAATCTGTAAAATGCTGAGCATAAAAGCGTATGAGGTGTTAGTCCTGAAAACCACCAACCAGGCATCCTTAAATCATAACAAAGCTTAAAACCTGGAAAGGCCAGACAGGAAACAGGGCAGAGACTAACTTAAATACAGACACGGCTGGATCAATTCAATTCAAGTTTTGTAACATCTACCTGAATGCAACCTGCAGAATTCAGTGAGCGGAGGTTTGTGAATATGTTTGTGTTTATTAAAGATCTTACAAGCAAGTTTGAGCCACGATCCTTCATAAGTAGTTATTAGGTAGTTATTAGGTAGTTATTAGGTAGTTATTAGGTAGTTATTAGGTAGTTATTAGGTACTCGCCAAACAGTCTTCATATATAGAGAGTATACGTGCACATGTGCGTATATTCTGTCTACGTGCGTGAATGTATATATGTATATATATATACATATATACCCCCCCTCCAACACACACACACACACACACACACACACACACACACACACACACACACACACACACACACACACACACACACAATGCAACTGAATATGTCTGCCCTTTTATTCCAAAACAAGTAAGAAAGTAAGTAAAAGTTTATTTATATAGCACCTTTCACAGACAGACGTCATAAAACAGCCTTAGTCTGCTGTAGTTAAAATGCTTGAAACAACAAATGGGTTTTCAGATTACTCTTAAAAGCATCAACAGAGTCCAAGACAGAGTCCAACGTAAGGAGAGTGGAAACTTATTCCAGAGCCTCGGAGCAACAGTCCTGAAACGGGTATGAGGTCAGCTCCAGGATTATAAAGTTGATGTAAAGGGGCCTTTGATAATTGGAGTAATATGAGCCCTTCTATTAGTGTGAGACAACAACCTCACAGCAAAGGTTTGAACCTGCTGCAGACAGGACAGCTCAAGAAAACTATATATATATATATATATATATATATATATGCATGTATGTGTGCAGACAGAGACAGTTATAGGAAGTGCAGCCTTTGAATCCATTTTAAATGACATTTCAGCTGCATTGTCAGGTACATAGAAGTGCTTGCCTGGATAGCAGGTTCTTCTTTTTGATTGATTATCACCTCCTTTGTCTGTGTAACATTGAAAATGAGATAATAACTGCCACCGAGGATCACCCTGGATACATCTTGGACTGGTGATTTTTCATCACAGGGATAAAATACACTGCAAACAATGATCCCCTATAGTTCAATTCAGTTCAGTTTATTGTAATTTAGTAAATCCAATTAATTCATAGGATGCAAATTGTTAAAAAACAAACAACTAACTCAAAAACAAAAAAGAGGAAGGAACCCAACAAGCTCCATCACTTTGGTGCAGTCCCCCATCTTCATGCCTTTAACAGAAGAGAAGAAACTAAAATCCTCCAGCAGGACCAGAGTGAGGGAGGTCTGGGCTGTAAGGAAAGACAGGCCAACAAACAAAGATTAGACCATGGATAAACCATGCAATAGTAATGACATAAACATGCAAAAAGACAAACAAAGACCAAAGAGAACAGAGGGAGGAAAGCATTGTGGGAGGATAAAAAGATGGCTTTTACCACGAGCATCCTTGTTGTTTAATGTTGACTGTAAGAATGCCAACAAACCTGTCAAATATTCCCTCTCTGCCAATACTGGAAATCTTTAACTATTTATTAAAAAATAAAAAATAAAAAAAATAAGGAAAAAAACAGTGCCTCAAAAATGGAAATCATGTTTATGTACATGGTTCACAATCAGGATGACTGTATTAAAATAATTAATACTTGTGATTTAACAGGCTCTTATCATGCCAGGTAATTATGTCTGGGTCAATTCACTTCACTGGGAACCTTCTGAAGGATAAATCAGTACAGAGCTGTAGTAGCTGTGGGGCGTGGTGGTGGAGGTATTGTGGTTTGGGGCGATTTCATCTATGGGCAGCTGGAAGTCACTGTTTCAACTATGGATGCTGATGCCAAACCTCATCCGGGGTGACAGCACCGGTAAAAAGACAGGACTGAAAGTATTATAGCATCCCATGTTTTGGAGTCCTTTCACATCCTTTCTGAGCAAAACAAGGGTGAGGGCAGCCAAGTATCTGTGTGTGATGTCAGAGCCTGGAGCTTCTCCACTGACTCTGGTGGAGAAGCAGGTCTGTCGATGCTGCATCAAAATCAGATTCCAGTTCACAAGTGAAAGCCAAAAAGAGGAACAGAGTTAGCCGCCTCCTTCTCACAAACGTTACGAAGCATCCAGCAGCAGAGGACGGAGACCTGATCAAAACGCATTAAGGATTTCAGGCCCCTGCGTTCCCCTAAAAACATCTAAAAATTCAGATGTTTTCCATTCGCCCAGAAGGGACCTGTGAAGCACATAGGATGACATCAGAGCAACAGAGAGGAGGAGGAAGAGAAGGAGTGGAGAGAAGGAGGAAGAAATTCTTCAAGTATGAGAAAATTTTACTGCTTCCTCCTCCCCTCCTGCTCCTTTCATTCTTCGTTCCTTTTCTCCTTCTGTCCATCCCCTTCCCCCTGCTGGTCAGTCGGTGAGAGCCTCACAAAGCTGGACAGAAAGACACGGAGACTTCTGGACAAGCAGGGAGAGAAACCCCTCACATCTCAGAGCAGGTAAGATGCTTTTCCACTCTGTGCAGAATTATGCTCCGTGCATTAAATTTAATTTCCATTGTATATGTTAAAAATGATTTGTGATAGTCTCTCTAATATCGTGGATGCTGAATCAATATGCAGATTTCCAAATGCATATGCATTTAAAAGTGAAATCAATCTGCATTTTGTTAATAGTTTTAACATCTGAATAAATATTTTTTGTTATAGTTTTGCAGTTGTGACCATTTTTGAAAAAAAGCATTGTAATCAAATAAAAAAACATTTTTAACCGCTTTTTAGAAAAATCAAGCATTTAAAAAAGGATGTTTCATGATGAAATTAAAATTGATCAGGAACTATGCAAAAAATTTCAATCAAAAGCCTGTTTTGCCAATTCAAACAGCTGATTGGGAAAAAAACAATATGTAGTAACATTTATAGTATGCCATTTTTAATGGCATACTATAAATGTTATTTGTAATATAAATAATACAAATAAATGGTTGCAATTTGGAGGAATATTTACGTTGTTGTTTTCTGTCATAGAGGATTTAAAGAACAAATGTTCTTCAACAGGTTTTTGCAAGTATATCTTCATTAATGTTGGATCATCAAAGTTATTTTATTAATGATTCAGTGCAGTGATACAGTCCTGGGTTATTCCTTCCAGGATTGACTAAGAAGTAAAAGTCTTCACTTTTCAAAACAAGATAGAGTGGAGCAAAACAGCTGCAGCAACGTGAAGGAAATGAAATTTCAGGAAAGGAAACCTGAAAATTCCCAGTGAACAGACTTTGCTTTGAGTCAGTTGGTTCAGGTCCTTAAACGTCACGTGAATGATTGACTAAAATATGTAACCTATTTAAAATTTTTATAACCGTTTTATTTTTAGATATTTGATAAGATGCCATAATCTTGAACCTCTGACATGCATTAACTCACTGCAAAAGAACTGTTCTTCCAGAAGCCCAATGCTTCCTAAATCCAGTCATAATTAGTTTATTTTGAACAGAAACATCATTGCTTCTGGGGCAGGAAAAGTTTTATTGACTACAATTCTTAAAATTCGCAAAACAGTCTAAAATAGTCTGTTAAGTTTCTTGAAATAAAGCTTCTCTTACTCGCTTGGAAGTAAGTTTTGCAGTGCACCTTAGTGCTGCTTCAGACTTGCTTCAGATGAAGTGGGAGATACAAACGCATAAAGAATCCGTATGTTGCAAGTGGGCACCAATTTCTTCCTTTAAAAATGATTATATCTGAATAAAGTTAATGAACTTGAGCTTTGAATGTGACGGAGTTCACAGCGGGTGTTTGTCGAGATTTCCGAGTATTAACTTATCACTGGCTGATCAAAGCTTTGTAATCCTTAAGCCTGATCATTGGGAATAACTCGATTTAACTGTGCATGTAACCGAACTGGATGAAGGTCGAGATGCTTCTCCTTTTTATAATGTCATGAGAGGTTTCCATGGTCTTCTCGCAACAACCTCCTTCCATATGTGTGTTGGGCTCGTTGGTGATTCTGAGCTGATCTCAGTGATTTGCATGAGTGTGCACGTTTGTGTCAGCTGTGTGATGGACTGGTGAAGAGTCCAGGGTGAAGCCTGACTGTCACCCAAAGACAGCAGATAGAGTCCACCGATCTGCAACCTTGAAGAGATGAAACAGGTAGATAGATAATAAAGCTGCGGTCTGGTCGCAGTCACACCTTCATTCGATGACTATTTTTGAAACCACGTATTTACTGAGCGTAAAATAAGATGTAGAGTATCAAGCTGCAGGGGTTATTCAGTATGCAGTATGTGACTATAAAAAACAGCTATACTATGACATAAAAGGGAACCGTCATGTGACTGCTCTGACCGGTTTACAGTGTAGTGGCACATTTCTTTATGAGATATAATATGTGAGGTGAGCTGGTCAGTTTTTGGTTGGCAGTTGTCCCAGAAGTAGCAAACCATCCAGCTGCTGTGGAGTTTGCATCTGTGTGCATACTGCATACTATACACTACATTTTCAGTACACACTACTAGAATAGTTTGCAGTTTCAAAACGTCCCCTGTCTTGTTGCTTGACACAGTTTCAACCAAACTTGAACAGTTGGACATATGGACTCACATTTGACTTTATAATACTTGATTCATGATTGACTGCAAAAATAACAAAAAAAAAAAAAAAAAACCTTCACATCTGGGCAACTCAAGCACATTTACTGTATAACTGCCAGAAAATGATTTAAAGAACTGACTTAAAACACTGACCTCTGAAACGAACGACTCCAGGGTTAAATCATTAAGCCGAGTTTCGGTGTCGAGGGCCAAGCTCTCATCTAAGGAGGCCGTATGAGGGAGTTTACTTTGACTGCTGAAAACTGACTGAGCAGGACGAAAATACCGCAGCAGTAGAGAGAGACAGTGCAGACGGTGAGCAGCAGAAGAGTTTTCGTGGCGCTCTCTGGGAGATTTCGCTGCCCTCCTGAGGTCGAGCATGCAGCAGCTGGAACAGCTGTCAATGGCAGGTATTTACAAGCTCAGTGCTCTCAGTGCACTGGAGCCTGTTCAGCGACGTCTACGGCTGGCTGCTGAACTGGCCACACTTTACACACATTTAAATTAAGCTGCAGATGTTTAACTCCACCTTGCGTCAGATCAAATTAAATTAGCAGCTGGGAGACAAACAACAGGACTTCGGCTCGGATTTGAGAATAAGCAGTTTAAAATTGATTTTACACATTTAGGATATGTAAGTGCAGGCAACTAAACAATGGAGCAGACGTTTTGGCACATTTAGATTCAACATGATGGAGTTAGTAAATACTCCAGAAAGATTCACCCTGTACGTTTAAATGCACAGTGTAGTCGGGCTACAAGTGTAGTATACTTTTTAACTTTTTCCCCCCAATATATACGCTCCTGCACAGAACTGTGGTTGCAGTCAGACTAATGCAATAATCATATATTTTTTCTAATGTAATGCAAAAATAATTGAATCCTCTGTTGCCGACAGCTTCATTATCATTAGTGATAAATATGCATTATGTAAATTCTGTAAATGGAACCATTTGTCTTTGCTGATAACTGAACTCTGATGAGTCCAGGACCAGAGAGAGTTTAACATCCACTTGTACCAGACTGTACCAGCAGCAGTCCACAAGCACAGCTGTTCTGGACATGTTGTAAACCAGTCGTTTGCCTTTTTCACCAGAATAAATGGTGTTTTTATTGAGCTTAAACACATCCCCTTCAATAAGTGTCTGTGTAATATTTCCAAACTCCTGAAAGGTGCCACTGCCACATTTCATTCAGTTAACCTGACGGGGATTTTAATGTTACTGCAGATAAAAGTCAGTTAGAGGACAGCACGTCAGTCAATCTCAACTCTCACAGCGGTTTGGTCATCCGGTGTAGAAATGTACATGTTTGAATATTTGTGAGCCTGCTTATTTCCTCACTATTTTACCACAACAATCACCAGAGTTAAAAAAAGAACAAAAAAACAATAAGAATGAAGAAAAAAAACCCAAAACTATCCACAGAGCGGTATCTTTGCACACTGACACGAAAGGCCTAAGGTCAGACTGTTTGGAGCAAACATATAGACAACATAACTCAGATGACTAGTCTTTATGACGGTGTTGAGCAGAAAACCAGCTCAGACTCACAAGATGTCCAACTTTGAGGCGGATGGGCAACAACAGCTACAGACCATGCCAGCAGCAGAAATCTGAGGCAGAAGTGGACACAGACACATCTGGCGTCATGAGTCTTGGTTATGAGTCCAGGCTGCTGCTGCGGGTGAGGGATTCGTTTATTTGAGTCCTTGTTACTGATCAGGTGGGATCTAGACTGAACCACTTGTCTAGGATTAATCCTGGACTTCAAAACTGGAGAAACAGCAAACATTTGTTTAAAATGTCACCTTGTATAAAGTGAAAAATAAAAATGATTAATACTGTTCTAATTAAAGTTCTTATTGTTGGTGTTATTTTGCATAATTGACCGTTGAGCATCACAAACATGCATTGAAATGGGAAACGGAACTATTCTCACATATATTTAGGACGTATTTATAAATATTAGCGTGTCCTTGCACTGAATTTATTGCTCCTCCGGTCAGGACTATGACGTGACGCTGTTGGGAGCTCTCAGCAGCTGCTTTCTCCATTCAAAGCTGTTGCTGTGTGTGGATTTGAACAGTAGCTTTGTCAGGTATTAATCAGCTTTAGTTGTAAAACTCAGGGGGAAACTTGGATGCTTAGATCATTTTAGGTCTGACTCATAAATCATGTGTTTGTGTTTCTGAGGGCTCGTCAGGGGAAATCTGCGTGGGAGGCATCTTTTCCTGTAATTTCAGATCTGAGTGTTTAATGGGTTTTTATCACCTTTTAAACGAACTTTGCAGCTCGGCAGCTCAGTTGAAATCACAAAGACGTTGAAAGGACATTGGTGATAGATTGTTTTGTTCAAACTGGCAAAGAAAAAACTGACCCAGGTCCCAGGTCCCAGGTCCCAGGTCCAGAGGCACGCAGCTTAAACATTTTGCATCCAATAAGAGATGCACGCCAAGCTTTGTGCAAAAGCACAACTTTAAAGGTTCAACACCAATGTGTAACCAGTCCCACGGTGACAGTAAGGCAGGTTTCACCACAGGATTAATCAGTCAAAGCTCCAGCAGATCTTAATGACTGTTAATCAGAAAAATCGGGTATAGATAATGGATGGATGGATCAGCCAATGGTCATCATCTTCCACCAAAACACATTATAAAAAAATTATAGTTTTATAGTTCAACATCTTTAACTGCCTTGCTGTTCTTTAATCAACATGAAAGTCACAAAAAAAAGAAATTAAATAAAAAAAATAGTCCAATTTCATATCAGTGATAACTGTGCAAAGTCTGTGGTGAAGTTTGGCTGCCAGAAGTTGGTTCCTCTGTCAGTGGTAGAAGGCTGCTAACCGGAGCCTTCCTCTGGACCAATCCAGGACCCTTCCAGGCTGAACAACCAGACCAGTAACCAATGGCGAGCTGACTGTTCTGGCGAAGGTCCCAGCAGGTCCAGACCACAGGTCCGGGGCCAGCTCTGCTGAACAGCTAGGCAATTGTACGAGTGGCTGTCGGGGCAGAGCTCAGGCAGCGCTTGGCCGGTCATCTCCAGCAGTTTAATCTCCCCAGCAGTTCTTGTTTTAGGTCTCCATTTCAGTTGTGACATCTGAAATTAGATCATGGGCTCACATGAACTGAAGTACGGGCAAACTGGAACCATTTGTTAAGAACATCCCCCTAACCAATGCAATGTTTCACTCTCTGGACCACACATTAACAGGCTTTTTATTTTGTATACCTTTGAGGGTTGTACAAGTAATCCAGCTTAGTTTTGGCCTTTGAATTTGTAAAGACATTCTAAACTGGGAAATACTGTGTGTCATCACATATTATTCACAAATGGCTCTAAATTACCCTAAACAACCAACAGCAGCGTAACAAATATTCCCAGATGCCAGCCCTGAGTCTGCTCCAGGTGTTAGAAAATGGACTCCTGGATAACAGACTACTCTTTCAGACCAAGTTGCTTTTTCCATGGAGTTTATTGGCTATAATGCTACACTGACATGCCCATAAAACGCTAATAGTCTCTATTTTTCACTAATTGTGGTCAAAGTCGAGTCTGCTGAGTGAACATGAAATTTAAGGTGAACTTAAATGAGTAATCCTTTGTGTCTTCTAGGGAGGAAATCCCTGGAGTACAACAAGGCAAGCAGAGAGTCCGACTGAAGCCAAGCAACCGAAGCTGAAGGAGGTCTCTGACTTGGAGAGCTTTTGATGCAATCATCTGTCAAAATAATCTAGAAAAAAAAAAGCAAACAAACTTGGAAACGAGCTGCTCCAACAAAGATTTTCCTCATTTGTCTAGTGTATTTCCACAGTCCTCTGAAACCCCCGCAGGAAGACTTTTCCTCATCTGATCCCAGTGATGCTTCCCCTCATCCCGTCCCTCCTCCTCTTCCTCCTCCTGGCTGGATCAGCCCTCCCTTCTCCAACAACCTCCACAGAGTTACAGGTCAGAGGTGAAAGGACGCCAAGGGATGCCGAGAAGGACTCTATCAAGGTAAACCACTGGTGTTATAGGAGGATTGACAGAAGGTCAAAATAGGGATAGAAAATGTAACCCAAGATAAATCAAAAATATTTAGTATTTTATATAAATGGTTGCATAAAAACATGATTTGAAACTAGTTTTAACTGGAACTCACTGCATCACATCTGTCTTTGGGGCAGATAATGAGGCTGCGGGGGTTCGGGGTGGCTGGTTCGCTGGCGGTGGGAAACCGGTAGAAAACTAGTCATAGAAGTAACCCGCTTCTTCAGCTGCTCTTTCTAGCACACTAGCGTGTGGTTGCTCATTGGACGGGACTGGGAAGTCAACTAATGTTTGTGTCTCTGTGGTAAAAGCAGCAGCAGTTGCAAAATCTGCTAAATCAGCTTCCCACGCAGACTTTTAGACAACAAAATAAGTAAAAAAGTAAAGTAACCCCAGCCGCCTTAATGGATTTGCTGACATTTAGAACAACTTTTATTCTTTCTGTGAATATGATCTAATCTTATTTCTTGTTTTAATGTTTCTTTTAATCATTTTGTAGGAACATAATAAGTGTACAATGTGTTGTAAAAGTGCTGACAGTTTACCATAAAAGTATGCATATAAGTGTACTCCAAATTTAGGGGGTCTGGCTTTAACCAGACCATCAGAGGACTTGGATAAGACTAGGAGATGTGTAAATAGTAAAGAGGATCCAAACAACAACATGACAGTATGGGACAGTGAGGAGTTCAGCACTAATGGAAATATGTCCCTGTACTATATCTGGTATTTGTGCCTATTTCACCTGTGTTCATTGAAAATAGCACTGCTTTTTTCCACTTGCCACCTGAGTTTCTCTATGTTAATAGCCAATTCCATCTTCTTTGCACATTGTTTCCTCAGCTGACATCAATCATTTTAAAAAGAGATTATGTACACAACTCACAAACATGTAGCTGGAGGAACTAAAATGCAATTGGCCATCAGGACCTGCAAAGTTCTTCCCCAGGGTCAGTCGCCCTCAGGCAACCTCAGTCGCCGCTCTCTGGGAGCTCTTTCATTGTTGTGTGACATAGTGCCATTTAGGCATTAGCAGTTGTTGCGAAAGACGACGGGGAACGGAAACCAAAGTTACTTTAGCTAGACTTTGATGAAATAGAATGAGCCTATAATAGACAATAAAGTGCATTTGTGTCCCTGTTTGGTTATTTCCGGTGCAGGTAGTGATCTCAGAGGGATGTGCCACTCAGGGAGATTCATCTGATGTGAGCCAAGACGGTAAGAGAAGTTGGCCTGAGAAACACATCAAACAGTTACAGACTTTCTCATTAATGCCACAGTTCTGACTGATAGGAGTATAATTCCTACGACGATACCGGCACAATATCTTTAAAAACAAAACAAAAAAAGCAAAAGTAAAAGAACATTTCTTACAGTTGCAGTTCAGTTTCTTATCTCTATATTTTACAGGTAAAGAAATAGACTTGGCTCCTGGTTCTCCTCTGGTCCTGACCCATAAGATCAAACTGGTTCCATCTGGGTCGGGGTCTGGGTCCTGTGGCTGCGAGGCGGACTTTGCTGCTCTGCGGGAGCGTGTGGAGAGGCTGGAGAGAGAGGTATCCGATCTCCGGGAGAAGTGTGGAGGAGCTGAGGGAAGCTGCTGCACCTCAGAGAGCAAAGGTGAAACTAACATAGTTAATACTGAAAGGAAAGGAAAGGCATTCATCCATCCATTATCTACATCCGCTTAATCCATCTCACGGGGGTCCGTCGGAGCCTATCCCCACACATAGGCGAAAGGCAGGGGTCCACCTGGACAGGTCGCCAGTCCATCGCAGGGCCACATACAAGACAGACAAACATGCACACTCACATTCACACCTACGGGCAATTTAGTGTGATCAATTAACCTACCCTGCATGTTTTTGGACTGTGTTAGGAAAGACCCAGGGAATCGAACCAGGAACCTTCTTGCTGTGAGGCAACAGTGCTGACCACTAAGCCACTGTGCCGTCGGAAAGGCATTCAATTATTTGTAAATAGAGCACCGTAGTGGCTCACCTGCTGGACCCCTTGACACAGAGGCTAAAATCCTCTTAAAGATGTTTTTACATAACATTTCATTTGAATACATGCCATCTGAAGATGGGGCAGGTCTTCCAGTATTATAGTCAGAACCAACAGTAACTTTTGCAAGCTGGAAAAACTGGCTTATAGCAGAATTAGACCTCCAACAATGCTAGAACGTCGACAAAATAAAACAAAATAACAAGATATGGTTCCTCCTGGAGTACTTTACACAGTCGGTTGTGCATGCAAAATGTTTACAACACCTCAGAGTCACATAAACTATTTTTGTTTTATAAAGTATTCACATTTAACAGGCAGGGGAAAAAACAAACATGATACGTGGTAAACCGTGAGGCCATGTAGAAGGACATCCATCAGCTAAATATGTTGTTATTGAGCTTACTTATAAAAGCATTTGTGCCGCCCTTCACCAAGCGGCAGCTTTAGCAGTAAGAGGACGGACTGAACAGCCTCAAGCGAAGTGACGTTCCCTCCCAGTAAAAGCGGTGGCTCTGACTGGAGATCAGATTGTTTGGTGTTTCAACTCTTTGCGTTGTTTTAGCCAGTTGCATGACTTCATGTTACTTCACTGTAGCTGCTCCTCCCAAATGTCCCAGACTCATCCTGCACACACAAAGGTACAGATGGTGTTCCCTGCTGCTTAAGTTCACCCACAGATGACACTCAATTCCAGCAGTCAAAACAAACAATCAAAAATACTCTTCAACTGAAATGCCTTGAAATGAAGTGCAAAGCTGGACCAGCTCCTTACGCTCCATACGTAGTCTCCTAGTAGTCCTCCTAGTAGTCTCCTGGGGGTGGAATGGGTTCTAATTGTTGGTTGGAAACCCAGCCTTCCTGGAGTTTCTGGTGGCAGGGTGGCTGGGCTCTCCCTTAGAGGTACGGTGAGAAGTTCAGTCATCCAAGAGAGACTTGGAGTTGAGTCACTGCTCGTTCACGTTGACAAAGCTGGTTGAGGTGGTTTGAGCATCTGGTAAGGATACCCCCGGATGCCTCCCGTCGGGGGCGTTTCAGGCCTGTCCAACTGCGAGGAGACCCTGGAGAAGAACTAGGACACAATAAAGAGATTATATCTCTCAGCTGGCCCGGGAACCCCTCGGTATTCCCCCAGCGGAACTGGAGGAGGTGGCCGGGGAGAAGGAGGCCGGGGCCTCATAAAAGTGAAATTTAATGGCTGGTTGGATGTTTGTGTTTCAAGTTAGTGAAAGGTGCTCACTCTGAAAGAAAAGTACAAATTATCAGACTTAAAAAAAGAATACACGCTACGTTTACATTACATATGTTGAATGCTGAATGTCACTTTGAGATGCCTTATAGTCTATAGTTATTTTTCCATGTGTATAATTTGACCCAACAAAGAATGAAGCTAATAAAAAACCTTCTCTGGACTTCTCTTTCAGGTGCAGGATGCTCCATCAAACCAGAGATAGACGAATGTCCCAATGAGTGCAGTGATCAGGGTCGTTGTGTGAACGGGAAGTGTGTCTGCTTTCCTGGTCACAGTGGGCCAGACTGCAGCGAGTCCAACTGTCCAGAGAACTGCAACAACAACGGGAAGTGTGTGAACGGACAGTGTGTGTGCGATCCTGGTTTTTCTGGTTCTGACTGCTCCCTAAAAGCCTGCCTCAACAACTGCAGCAACCACGGCAGATGCGTGAAGGGCAAGTGTGTATGTGACAGGGGTTTCAAGGGACCGAGCTGCTCAGACCAGTCCTGCCCTAAAGACTGCAGCAAAAAAGGACGCTGTTTCAGCGGACAGTGCGTTTGCAATCCTGGATTCATAGGTTCAGATTGCTCCAAAAGAGCCTGTCCTAATAACTGCAACAGACGTGGTAGATGTGTTAACGGTAAATGTGTCTGTAACAGCGGCTTCACAGGTCCAGACTGCGCCGAGACTGCCTGTCCTGATAACTGCAACAACAGGGGGCGCTGTGTTAATGGACAGTGCGTTTGTGATGATGGATTCACTGGCCAGGATTGTTCAGAAAAAACCTGCCCCGACAACTGTAACAACCGTGGTAGATGTGTTAACGGAAAATGTGAATGTGACAGCGGCTTCACAGGGCAAGACTGCTCTGAGATTTCCTGTCCTGGAAACTGCAACAACAGGGGGCGCTGTGTTAATGGGCAGTGCCTTTGTGATGATGGATTCACTGGCCAGGATTGTTCAGAAAAGGCCTGTCCCGACAACTGTAACAACCGTGGTAGATGTGTTAACGGAAAATGTGAATGTGACAGCGGCTTCAGTGGTGATGACTGCTCTGAGATCTCCTGCCCTGATAACTGCAACAACAGGGGGCGCTGTGTTAATGGACAGTGCGTTTGTGATGATGGATTCACTGGCCAGGATTGTTCAGAAAAGGCCTGTCCCGACAACTGTAACAACCGTGGTAGATGTGTTAACGGTAAATGTGAATGTGACAGCGGCTTCACAGGGCAAGACTGCTCTGAGATCTCCTGCCCTGATAACTGCAACAACAGGGGGCGCTGTGTTAATGGACAATGTGCTTGTGATGTTGGATTCACTGGTGCAGACTGCTCTGAAAAAACTTGTCCCAACAACTGCAGCAATCGAGGCAAATGTGTAAACGGGAAGTGTGTTTGTGATGTTGGCTTCACTGGGCCAGACTGCACTGCCAAAAGCTGTCCCAACGACTGCAACAACAAAGGACGGTGCATCAAAGGGACTTGTGTTTGCCGCCGAGGATTCACCGGACCAGACTGCAGTCAGTGTCAGGAGGGCATGACAGGACCCAACTGTGACACTGGTGAGTCCGATCCACCAAAGCATATAATGACCAGAAGGGAAAATGAGAATGAAATCTGCTGAACTGAAACTGAACAACAATATTAGGTCAGAGCTTTCTTACTAAAACATGTCATGAGACTATGGCAGTTCATGGAAGTCTGACGCTCATGGCAGGTATCTTAAACATATACCAGGGATGGATGGGACCTACCAAAGTCACTTGGTCTATTTACATTGGTGTAGATGCTCAGTCAAGTCAGGTCATTGATATCTTGAATCTTCATGCTTGATTCAAGGCAACTGTACTGCCTCTTCTAGGCTCTTGAAGATGTTTTACCTTTCATCCAGAGGGTCTGATTGGTGGGGAGTTTCGAGCTTTTAATCAGTCCTGGTTGAAACTGAACTCAAGTTCCTAAAAAATGTGGTTAATCACAGTTACTTCATGATTTAACTAGGTGGGAAAATTAGTTAGTGCAGGTTGGTTTGGATAGCTTTTATCCATTCAAAATGAAATCCTCATTTCAAAACTACATTTTGTATTCACTCAGGTTATCTTTGTCTGATAGTAAAATTAGTTTGATGATCTGAAACATGTAAAGGTGTCAGAAAACAGAAGCTTGACAGCTCTGTAGCTTGTTTTGCACCAATTAGAAGTTAAATATTGACAGTTTTATTTCATCTCCAGAATGTTATCATCTAGATCATCTGTCGTTTGTAGAGTAACTGCTTCTTTCCGTGGACAGATCATGTTTTTATTACAGTCAGCATCTAACTAACTTATGACTGTAATCATCAGCACAATATATGAGTTGCAAAACAGCTTGAAAAGCTTCAGTATTTACTCTGTTCTTCAGCTGGCTCCAAATAAGTACGATTAAATGCAATTAATTAATGTCAGTGAAGGCAATTGCCTTGTAACACAGGATATTTGTGATACCTTCTCTTCATCTCGATGTCTGTGGATTTGCATTTTTTTACGTAGAATAGAAAAAAAGAATCTGCAGAGTTCATCTGCTTGGTGATTTAGTGTTTTATCTTTCAGCACAATAATTCAACGGGAAAAAAACAGAAGTGGCCTAGCAGTTACTCATTTCTATGAAGATAAACACATTTCAAGTGAAACCTTCACCAGCTGTTTTTCCATTTCCTTAAATAGCTCATCATTACTCGTTACTTCTACCCTAATACATCCCTATTTGCAGCAGCAGTCAGGCCTTCATCCTCCTTTAGCTGTGTTTTCTTCTTGTTGTGGTCGTCAGTGATGTTGTCAGGGTGTGTTAATGTATTAGCTCGTCAGTTTGGAGCTGCTTCAAGCTGCAGTGATTCCGGTGATGGAGCTGTTTCATTAACCGAGACGATGGCCCCAGGCCATAAAAGGTCCCATAGATCGCTGCGTAATGTCTTTCTGTCCTGTCTGAGGTTGACACAAGACAGGCACGTGTGTTTAAGAGTGCAAAGTGGTTTCCCAAACGTAACCAACCCCTTACTTGAGCTGACGGAGGGATGCCCCATAGTCCAAAACTCTGTAAAGGAGAAGAGCTGGCAGCAGTTAAACTGTTGACTGCGTTTCCATCCACCTGTTTTTGTGCATTTGGAATTTGTGCAAAAATACCGCAGCAGAGATCCCTGAAATGAGAAATCTACTGGCCGACTCAAATAGTACAAAAAAAGCTTGATGGAAATTTAGTTTTTAGTCCTTCATTCTCCAGGGTCATTTTGTTAGACAGTACAGATGCTTGGCCAGTAGATGACGTGCTGCATTTGAGAAGTTTTTTTCAAAACTATCAGTTCACTTCACTTTATTTATAATGCTGCGAATTCACAACAAAAGTCATCCCAAGGCATTTAATAAAGAAAATAAGTTCAGTACAGTCCAATCAAAGACAATCCAGTTCAGTTTCATCATATTCTCATTCAATCCAATTCTTAATAATTCAGTTTATCCAGTTCATTTAGTGCAGTGTCCCATCCTGAGCAAACATGAGGTCATGGTGGAGATGAAAAGAGAAAATAAAAACCTCCAGCAACAACACTTGATTAGTTGGAAGTCTGAGATGTCAGGAAAGAGAAACCAACACGCACGGAGAGATTAGACCAGGATATCTGCCTAGGAGACATAGATATAACAACTCATTTAAATTAAGTCAAATACTAATAATGTACAAATCCATAAAGATTAAAGAGAACGGAGTTAAGGGCCCAGCGCATCAGGGTTGGTTTCCCAGCAGTCTTGGTTTATTACTTAAATGATGGTTTGTTGCACCTGAGCCAAGATTTATCACAAAGGACAGTTTTAAGTCCAGTCTATTAGGTAGAGAGTGTTTTCTGTGTCCCATACTGGGACTGGGACCCAACCGGGTCTGGATTTGTAGTAATAAAAAAAAAAAAAAAACAAAAGCTAAAAATTTACAATGCAACTTCTGATATAGAGTTGGCTTTGTTTGTTGGAGGAAAACGTAACCTTATCAAAGGTCTTTAACAATCACTCAAAAGAAACTATTCGAAAGACTTTCTTTCTGAATATGTGTTAAAATGATCAGCAAAGATGGGGTACCGTACTGCAGAGTGGGTTCCTCTTTGTTTGAAGGCAGTCTGGGTGACGGGCGGCCTTTTGTTCATGCAGAGTTTGTGTTGGATGCATGTGGGCGTTTAACTGCTGGAAACTGCGTCATGCTCTCAGCGAGTGGTGCAAGCACTAATTTTACGAGACACTTGGTGCAGTAAAATAAATCTGTGAATTATTGTCACAGTACACATTTCCTTCTGAGCATTTGTACGCCGGCTCCACCTAATGTACGATGTCTCCATGTTGGAGTCCAGGCCCGTAAGCAGAAAAAACAAAATGGGTTTGAAGGTTTATCCCAAACTTTTATTCTTCTTTCATTAACTTTTTTTCTTTTAAATGACAAATTAGTAAAGTTCTGGGAAAACAATATGCACAGTCCTCATTTTCGCATTTACATCATAAAGTAAAAAGCATATTCTGGTACAAACATGTCACAGTGATGTTTGCCTATCATTCACATCCACAACACCAACATCCGGCTTCCGTCCAACCAATGAGCTCCAGTTTTCAGTCCTGTTTTCAGTCTGCTGTGGTCTCAGACAGCGCCTGGAGAAAATATCTGGGTACTTCTAGTTGGACCGTCTCAAAGATTGAATGTCCGCCATTTAATATAAACCCATTTTATTCTGGCTCCCAAATCATGAGTCATAATAGCGAAACCACTGCACGTCACACTAGTTTTATCTTCTTCAGCTAGCAGATCAAAGTGAATTGTCTCTTTCATTGTTGTGGTTCCAGGGAGCAGATGGTTTAAGACTTGGTTTGTGCTGGTGCTGGAGTCTGACACATGCATAATCATGTATATGGTGAAATGGAGGTCTCATGGAGGTATCAAGAGAAGGGCGGTGGTGCGGGGATCAGTGATACGACATATAGATGCCTCCTGGTCCCCTTGTTCCACTGCATCATAAGAAAAGAAGCAACACAGATACAGTTGGTTCCCAGAAAGAAAAGATATCTAATTTATGATTGTTTTAAATGCACCTAATGAGCTGTGAAACATTAGACGTTCTTGTCATGATCCCTGGACAGTTAAATGTCCAGTGCATTGGTCTGTCTTTGAAGATAGTTGATCTCTTCACCTTTACGTGCATCTGTGTCTCAAAGTTATTTTTGCGTCATTGCTTGTTTGCTCATGTTTATTTTCCATCTTTGTCACTTTTATGTTATATTAACATTTGTTTTTTGTGTCTGTAGTTACTCTGCTTCTCTTTTGTATCTCTTTTCTCTGTTTTGATATTGTGTTTTTTTGTCATTTTGTTTCTCTTCAAAGGTATTTTGTGTCATTTTGCTTTTTTTTTTTTTGCTTTGTTACTTTGTCTTTTCATTGTTACTTTGCTTCATTTTTACTTTGTCTCAATTTTATGTTTTTTGTTTTCAGGCCTTTACAGGTGTCCTGTCTCATAGATTGTCTTGTATCTTTGTAACAAGTTCAGAAACAACAAAATCTACAAACTAACTGTTGCGAAGACCTGTCATTTTAAGAAGAAATTCAGTTATTTCTGTTTTAGTTAAATTTTCACCATTCCGCCTCTCTGTTTTAACAGACAACAGCTGATTGTGTCACTGCAAACAGAAATCATGACGGAAACATTGAATTAACAGAGATTATCCTCCTCTTTCAGTCATGTCGGGTGTCTCTCAGCTGAGCACTCGAGACATCACAGAGACGTCTGCCACCCTGGTTTGGACTCCACCTCCGGTCCAGTACGACACGTACCACATCACTTTCACCAGCCAGGTACGTGGACATATGATCACTTTGTTCACTTTAAGATGAGATTCAACAGAAGGACATTAAATCAGAAATTCCACATTTCCTTATGTAAGATCATTTTCTATAATTTATATCTTGTATACAAATAAACACACTAGTGTGATTGACATTTAAGGACGTGTATGAGGGTTTTTGGTCTTTATCAGAACAGAAACAGTTCAACTTCTTTGGATTTTTAAAACAGATGGGCTAAATGGTGAATCTGGTAACAGAATTAGACCCATCTTTCCAGTTTGTTGGTGTGCACCAAGGTTGGGTGGTTGCATTCACATATATACCTAAATGTTTCAGTAATAAAGGACATTCAATTAAAAGAAAAGGGTTAAAGTCAACCTGTATCAGTAATGTTTAATAATGATTGCAAAAATAAAGAAACTGTAGCAGCTTCTGCAGGAATCCCTTTTGATCTAATAAAATTAATGAATTAATATTTAACTATTTGAAGCAATGGACAATGTTAACTGTCAATAACTTAACTTAAGACCCATAAAGCAACATACAAAGTCACACTATGACATGCCATTAAATATTTTTTTTATGCTTTTTGGATAAAACTTTTAATAAAAGATACACAAGAAAACTATTCATAAAATTACTCATATAAAACTGTAAAGAGTGAAGGAGCCCCGTACTATCATCTACAACTAAATATGTGACTGGGTGATTAAAGACCATAACTAGTCAGACAGCTGTATTGGATGTCTTCCCTTCATCTGTTATTCTTTCAAAAGGTTTTGGGCCAATCGTTTTGCAAAGTCTGCAAATGAGGTGAGTGTTGGTGATTTCCACAAACTGTTTGTGCCCAGGATTATTTCCTCTGTGGTCTAAAGAGTCGTGGAGATCTGGTCAATTATTCATCTGCTGGACGTACAATATGACAGAAAGACAATGAGGCATCTGATCTCTGCTTGCAGAGCCGCAGCTCAGTGTATCTGTGATAGTAGATACTGAACCACAGTTGGGGAGCAGTGACGCTCTGATGGACTGAAACTGTAACTCACGTAATGTGTCTGGACACGAGGCATCGCCCCTGAAGTTAATTTGTGCTTTAGAAAGAATTTACACTGAAACACAAAAACGGTTACCCTAAACTGAGCTGACCAAATTGAATTTTGGCATTTTAATAGTTTTGACAGCAGAAACACGAAGACCTGCAGCAAACCATGAAGCTGCATTTGCTTTTGAAATTGAGACAAGAGGAACTGCTGGACAGCTGATGAGTAATCAGAATCTTTTTATATTACTATTCAAACGATGACTACAACTTTTAGCTGTTATGACTCAACGTTATCGACAACTCACCACGCTGCTGTTTTTCTTCACTCAAGCTGCATGAAGGTTATGGGTCAACCTTCAAACACTGTCAGATTAAAGGTGCAGAATTACACTGGAATGAAGTGTAACATCATGTTAACATCGGTTGGACAGAAGCAAAAAGGTTTGCAAACAGCATTTGGAAAGAAAGCTGAACATTTTCAATTCTTGTGGAAGTGGAGTCTTTAATAAATAATAAGATACCATGTTGTATATTTGTACCATTTCTCTTCAAACTACACGGACATCTCGTTTTCTATGATCTCAGATGGGATGCCAGCACATCAGCTGAAAATCAGGTTGTAAATTACCAGAAGTGCACTTAGCGGACAATAATTACCCCAATGACAAATGGTTCACACTTACACATGAAGTCCGACTATAACCTCTTCTTTAGCCATTCCCTCTGCCAGGAATCATGAATAGTAGAGGGGACCCAGATGCAGGCTAACAGGACGAGTAGATTAGTGTTAGATTAAATAAAGAAACTTTCATAAATAAATAAAGGAGATGCGGATGCAGGCATTCGAGAATAGAAAATCTAAGGGCACAGAAAGTAATGAGACACAACGAGAAGAACCTGGCATGCGGCACAGGAAACCCAGGAGGATAACAGCTGAGGAAAGAGTTCATCTCATTGCGGTGTGACATCAGCTACAGAACCCTGGTGTGAAACGCAGGCTGTTCTCAAACTCGTGGTCTATGCCTGTGTTTGCCGATCCTGGTCCTCAGGCCCGCCGGCCCTGCCTGTTTTAGATGCTGCCCTGTCTCAGCACACCGTGATACAGGTGGCTGGGTCATTACCAGAGTTGTGCAGACCTTGATGACAATCATTAATTAGAGTCAGGTGTGTTAATGCAGAAAACCAACACAGGTGACGTCCATCAACATCATCAAAACATGGTACTTAGGTGGGCTGCAGACGTTGAGAAACAACACACGAGATGAGGATGTCCACTGAAGAGCCAAATATTCAAATGAATCATAGCTGTCAAGACATTTGCTTCTCTTTGAAGGGAGTCACTGAACAGAGCAGCTGCTCCTCTTCTGTCCAGGTTTAGTCATGAAGCTGTAGTTGGGAGCGGTTGTTTCTAGAAGAACTGCTGTACTATCTGTCCTGTTGTTGTTGTGGGCCGGCTGAGGCTGATGAGGACTGAACAAAGGATTTGTTAAATTTGCAGAATGTTTTGGGTTTCTGTAGCAATGATCTTCCAGCACAATCCTGCAACTCTGCCCTCATCTGGTCAGTGAAGACCTTGTGGGGGTTAAGAGGTTTATTTTGGGGGAGGACAGCGTGGTGGGAGGTTCTTGGGTGCAGGAATGGGCGGGGACATGGAGTCATTTTGGTGGCGACAGACCACCAGCTGTCTCATGTGGTTAGTGAAGTCCAGCAGAGGGAGAGATGGGGAGGATGATTTGGATGAGCGGAGTCCTTATTCCTGTCTTTGGTGCAGGAGGTGTCAGAGACAACTCCAGGATGACGTCCTCTTCAGGCGCAGGTGTGGTGTTGCATCCTTTCAGCTCCTGATCAAGCCAACAGCAGTAGTAAGCTCCTACAAGGGCCTCAGGGCAACTAATTAGGATTTTTCTCAATGGATTCTCTTCCATCACAGAGGTCATGAGAAGTTTGATTGCTTGAAACTCAGTTAGTTTCAACTCGGATGACTTTAGGTTTTGAAGCTTTCTCGTGTCATGAGTTTCATAACCTTCTGAACATTAAACATTGGAATAAAGCACCAACCCTGGTCCTCCAGAGCACCTATCCAGCAGGTTTTTAGAAGTTTGCCTGCTTCCACACTACTTCCCTGATACAAGTGACTGTGTCATTAACAGTTGTTCAGACCCTGATGACGACAGCTAATTAGACTCAGACGTGTTGAAGCAGGGAAACGTGTAAAACATGCAGGGCAGCAGCCCTCGAGTACTGGAGTCCGAGACCCCTGGTGTAGAGCATCTGGTGGCCAGTATTTGGTTTAATTTGTTTATTGTGGAGAAACCTAAAACAGCTGAAGGGCATGTTGAAAAAATAAACAGTGGGCAGGTTGTCATTTCCATGAAAGACGCATGAAAAATGATCTGTGAAAGCAAGTCAAAGCTCCAGAGAAGATTTCTGGGCACCATGAACAGTAAATTACAGCACGGTTTTATGATGTTACACTTCACTGGAGGCTGGTTAAAGGGCGAATTGCTGCTTTTATGTTTCAGTGACTGAACTGAGGCTCACACTCTCCATATGAGCTCAACATGAACCAGATGCAAAAAATATCAGATAATTGAAAAAGAAAGGAGACTTTTACTGTTGACTTTTTACTTGTGAAAACATTTTTCCTAAATTGTGGACAAAAATCTGCTATAAAATTAATATGTGGTAATGCCAGGTAGTTTTTCAGGTATCTGTTTTTCTATCAACTATAATCCTTTGATTCCTGGATTCAAGTAAAACATCTCAAGCCTGCAATAAAAACAAAGGTAACTGTTCTTGAGCTTTAGATAACAAAGAAAACATCAATACATACACCAAAAACTGACGCTAGGGGACCGTGTACATAAAGTATTCAAAATTAAAAACAAAAATGTTGCTTATGTACCGTAATCAAAACCCTCATCCCATCTTGTTTCTATTGTGATGTAATTATGTGTGGATGACAGATGGGACACAAAATTAAACTGAAGGATTAGTTAATATCAGATCACAGAAAAAGTAAAAGTTTCCCGGTTCAAGAGCAGGGCAGGTCTTCTGTCCCTCAGATGAATTTGAGCCAACAGAAGAGTCAGAAACCCAGAAGAAGACACCAACGCCGATCTATATCTGGAGTTTTTGTCACTTCTTTAAAAAAGAATATAATTATACTTCTGAGTTGGTTTACATTAAAAAAAAATCTCATTTAGTATGTTGGTTTACGTTGATAAAAGACAAACATTGTTGGTGTCTAAGTGCGTATGTTGTTTTGTTTAAAACAAAGGTCAGTCTGGAAGTGCGTTTGAACACTACAGAATCATTAACGATCAAACTCTATCAGATAGTTCACTTCGTAAACTCTGCTTCACTTCTTCACCATGACTGTGTCTTCACAAACATGTGCAATCAATCTGCAGGGAGGAAAATTACTAATTACTTTGGTATTTATGAGTCTTGTTTGGGACAATGACTGAGACAGAGAGGGCAGCCAAGCAAGAAAATACTTTTTAATCTAAATTTTTAAATGACTTAAATTAAAAACCGTCACTGAAATGAGATTAAAGCAGCCTGCCACTTCATATCTCTGCACACACTCTGGATAAGTCATCCATCTCACTGCACATTTCCTGCCAAGGATGTTTTCCCACAGTCACTATGATCACTTCAAACTTTCTCTCTTAACAAAACTCTGCAGTGAACTCTCCACAGTTGCATCACTGAGGTATTAAGAAATTAAAGACAGACATAAGTTAAAAAGAAATAAACAAGGAAGCACAAGGACACATCCACAACGGCAGAGAGCCCGTAGAAGTCATCTTGACTGGTGTCCACGTAAAACACAGAAAGGAAACGCAGGGAAAACAAAGAAGGAACTAGAAGAGGGAAAGACAGATGTTGGGCCCAGATGCCTGAGCTGAGACCACTTGACAGTTTGTCTTCGGCCCATTTCCAAATGGATTCTGGTCGTTCAATTACATTATGTGACATTGGCTAACTGATGAAAGCACAGTGGCTGCTCCGGGTTCCTCCCACAGTCCAAGAACATGCTTGTTAGGATTACTGCTGACACTAACATCACTCTAGGACTGGGTTTGCACATCGATAGCTGGGACAGGCTCCAGCAGACCCTTCACCATGAATAGGCTTGTAATGGTGAGCACTATCAGTTAAAGATTTGAATCGAAGGCATCTGGATGTTCTTTTTCTTGAGAAAGAAAAGGAAAAAAAGAAAATGGAAAAGTCTTGATTCAAGGCTTTGAAGGTTGTAGTGGGCGTAGATGATGGATGGATGGATCCATGGATGGATGGACGGATGGATGGATGGATGGATGGATGGATGGATGGATGGATGGATGGATGGATGGATGGATGGATCCATGGATGGATCCATGGATGGATGGATGGATGGATGGATGGATGGACGGATGGACGGATGGACGGATGGATGGATGGATGGATGGATAGATGGATGGATGGATGGATCCATGGATGGATCCATGGACGGATGGATGGACGGATGGATGGACGGACGGACGGACGGACGGACGGATGGTGGTTGCAGATATGTATGTTAGTATGTAGGTACAAAGTAGGATCATGATCTGCAGACTGAAGTAACAAACCTACTAAATGTGTTTGTCTCTCCAAAATAATATAACTATATGCATATTAGATGCAAAACAAAATAATGTATATTGATGATGCACGATGGCATCACAGAAACTGAATTTGGATTTGGACTGGCTTACATCCTCAGCTGCACAGTGAGATAGAAAATCTAATATTACATACAATTTTGCACAACTTTGCTGACTGGACCGCTTTACACCAGTTTTTATAGTTTTTTTTTTACTTCCAGATGTTACTCTCCTGCATTTCTATCATCCATGAATAGTTGCTTCTTATTCTTCACTGCCTTTGGTGTCACTTCAGTTCAGCCTGAAACCAGAGGTTGTACCAATTAAACTTGGTATCCACATGCATCCACAAGTAAAAACACTCGTTCCATGGCGCCAGCTGTTACTGAGTACTTATCCCATGGCAGGAACGTGTTTCACCCTGTAGACGTCCACTGAAGCATTTGTTGCAGGCCTTTTGCCGGTAATAGAAAAGCAATGATTCAACCTCCTAAAACTATATCAGACCCCGGATAACAGAGAAGCTCGTTTGATCTAAATTAGTCACCCGGGAATGTTGCATCCCCGTGCTTCCACGCTGTTTTTAAACTTGGGACCTCAGAGTCCCAGGTGTTTCTTTCACAACTCCTAAATTTAGCCTGAATAACAACAGAAGGCAAAAGGGACAAACACGCAGAACAGGCGAGATTCAATTCAGACGAAACAACAAAAAACACGAGAGAACGAAGTGAATTTTTGGAGATCCAGAGAAAAGGATGCAGATGTGGGATGCTTGTAGTCATGGAAACATGTAAACACTGTCAAAAACATGGCGACTGCCAGAGGAATGACATCACTCCCGAGCCACAGCTGTGTCACGCAGACGGACTGACAGAAGGAGCAGGCGAGAGAGGCGGCAGTGTTCCCATCACCGTCATTTACCGGAACAACACATAAACAGCAGGCTGCAACAAGAAGAGCAGCTGACGTGGGAGCAGATTGGCAGCAGAGGGAAAGACGGGGATCTGTCTCCGCCTGGAGATGCTGCTCGGCCGATACAAATAACAGCTTATCTTCGAGCAATGTGATGAGCTGTGTTTCCAGTTTCCAGGTTACTGCATTAAAAGACTTTCTTTTTGTCTTATCGGAGCATTTTAACACCAGCGGTGGACATCAGGTTACAGATTCAGCAGATAGTCTTGAAAGTTGAAGATGCTCTTTTTGTTTCTGTAATTTTGGATTTCAGAAACTGATTTCACCATGTAGATGACATGGTACTTTTTAATAAAAACAAAAAAGGCAACCTGGGTCTCCAAAGACAATGCAAAGTGTTATGCTGAGGTAAATTTTCACAAAAATTCAAAACACATAGGCATGCAAAGACAGAACCATATGAGATGCTTTAAACAACATTTGAATTGCAAGTTAAGTTTTGGATTTTGGCACAGTTTCAAAAAATGCTTGAAGAAAATATAAAACGGATAAACAGGGACTATGATGAATAAAATCTGGGTTTGAAAATATGCCACTGAGTGTGCTGTTCAGGTTGGCAGGGTTCTGTGACATCACAGAGCCACACCAGAGAGGAGCTGTCTGGTCTCCTTCTCCCTCATGTCTTTATACCAGCTTCATATCAAGCTGTATTTGCTGCAGCTCAGACATCTGCAGCACATGTCAGGTGCAAATCATTTACAAATCAAATCTTAGTACTTGTTTATACTTGGGAAATGTATGCATTTACATATTGTCTTGCTGTATTTGCAACTTTACATCTATCCTGTACATCATATGCAATAAGTGCCTGCTTACAGGCGTCAGCGCCGGCAGTTCGCTGTGTTGAAGTCGTTGTCCTCATTCCTGTAACTGTAGACTTTGTCTGTGATGTCCAACTCAATCAGAAAGGGGCGTGCATCTTTTAAAACCCAGTTGCTGTAGCTGCCGCTGTAAAGGTGTGATTGAAAAGGGGAGCTAGTGTATTTTATCTCTTTGGTATTTCCAGCAAACCAAAATAACATCTCAGGAAATGATATTAACTTTTGAAAGTAAATTAAAATATATATATAAGTAAACAAAGGGCTGCTACAGCATTGAGGAAATGTAGTTCTTGTGCACATTCATGTTAATCGTAGATCGGGGTATTATAAGAAAGTTATTTGGTGTTTTTGCTCTGACAGGATTTCTGTATTCTTCCTCAGTGGGTGTAGCCACCAGCCTCTTTATGCGTCATCTTCTCAGAGCACGCTCAGATTGTCCCTCTGAGCCCTTCATCAGCAACAGCTGCAATCCTTGAGTTTCATTTCTGCAGTAAAGATGTCAGGAGACTCTCTGTCATGTACTTGTTTTTGGTTGCTATTGATTTACTTCCTCTCTAGCACCAAACGACATTACAGAAACCTTCAATAACTCTTGGTTAACTAGCACTGAGGTTCACGACAAATGGACACATATTTAAGTCAGTGTAACATCTTCTTCAGATTTATAGAGTCCTTTCAGCAACACCCCCCCCCCCCCCCCCCCCCTCCATATTTTCTTTTTTTTTTTTTATCCTGCAGAAAACAAGAAATACATGTAAAAGTAGCCAGCTTGAAACAAATTCAAGACAGCAATAAGCATCGCCTATAGCCTCCAGCAAAGAGCAGGTATATGGACATGGATGAAAATGCCCCTCTGAGGGCAGGAAATGAGTCGATGTCAGTCAGAATGATGGATGATGTCACTAGTGCAACCAGCGTTGTTTATCCTGCGGTGGTTATGTGTTGGGTTGAGTTTATTTAAAACTAAATTGCAGGCTTAATTTTGACCTCTATCTGGATGAATCATAGGAAGCTAAATTTGGCCACTATAAAGCAGTGGTCACTGCAGCTTGGCCAGATCTATCAGTTTATTTTAACCAGTTCATTACATGCCAGCTTCTCCATATTATCTCTTCTGGTATTTATTTTTTTAAGTAAAACCTTTCTTTCCATAAAACATTTTGTCCACTGATCTCCATTTTATAAGAGATATCATCAAGCTTGTGCTCACAATATCTCTGGCTGGTCTGTTTATACTTTCCTTTATGGAAGTTTTATGTTTTAAAACTTCCCCTGAACATAAAATATTGGTTTTATCCAACTGACATCATCACAATATAAACTCTTTGACTCTGGTAGGAAACGGCTGGCCACTAACAAGCATCCCTACAACATGATGGAGGTAAAACTAGAAAGCTAGACTTTTTTTATTGGTCCGTGTGTGGTGAACAGTTTTCATTCTGGCGTGCAAACGGTGTCATCGAGTTCAGATTCCAGTCTGGCTTCGTTACTATGTCCGCAGTTAACAGAGCCTGCAAGATTATAATGAAGATGTGGCAGATTTGTGAGAAACAATCACAGCCCGAAACAACCATACGTAGCAAATATATATATATATATATATATATATATATATATATATATATATATATATATATATATATATATATATTTAATTGCCTTAAATCCTAAATGGTAAATTAAATATTTCTGTGAAACCTCTTAAATTAATGCTTAAACTCCACTCATTGACTGTCACATATGGACTGTTTTGTTTAAAATATAATAATAAATAAAGTTATAAATTAAATATTGTAAAAAATGAGTTATTGTCCAAATATATCTGATACTAATTGTACTTCCACTGAAACCTCTTTTAATGATAACAGAGTATTAACACAATTTATTTAAAGTTTCAGAGAAACATAAAACTATGATTACTCTCTGAATGTCTGGTTTTGGAGATTTTAGATTTAACTTCCACGATTCTCTCTGTGACCTGGTAAACCCTTGTCTTCCTCCTCATTATTAGTCTCAAATGTCACAGAGCTTTGGCTTGTTTTCCACGAGTATCGTGAAATTATTGGAAAGTTGAGTTTTAATGATGTCACCCTCATTCATATGAAAATGAATGAGAGTGTTTTGATGCAAGGAAACTCATCCAGGCAACCAACATAGTGATCTACATGGCAACCAGCTGTGGTCCATTTACAATACCACATGGTATCCATTCGTTCGAAACACGTGCACTCATAGCTGAATCACTGTTTAATAAGTTGCAGATTTTGATTCGTGGAAACTTTGAAAATTTCAAGTCAAAGAATTTAATTAAAATTTTGTGTTTGTCTTTGCACATAAAAGCTGAACATTAGACAGCAGGATGAAATGAGTCTCACTTGCACTGCAAAAACAAATTTTTAAGAAAGAAAAAAAACTCCATGGGTACCTCAAAATATATTTTTATTTTAAACAAGACAATTTTGACTAGATGTATGGAATTTCAGGCTTATTTCAAGAGGGGCTGTTTTTGCAGTGTAAATACTAGAAATAAACTTCTTTGTTTTACAGCTGTGAAGAGATCCCATCTTTTCTGATCAGGGCCGCTTTTATCAAAGCATTTTAAAGGAATGTTGAAAAATCTCTGAACCACAATTTTCTTACATCGTAGTCTTAATGACATGTATGTGACATCGTTGGTTGCAGTACTGCAGAGTTGGAGTAAAAAGAAAAAAGAGTTGTTTTCTCATGCACCAAACATGCACAGCAGACAGCTTTTGCGGGGAGAGTCAGCCAATCAGTTGGCATTAAATCTATGTGCTGACCACTTAGGCGAGGTAACGCCAGATGCAGAATGAAATGAAGTTGGATGGAAATAAAAGTGCGGCGGCTGGATGATTCTGTACTTTCAACACTAATGGCACAGTTATGACACTGGGAAGCGCTATGTGAGCCAGATGTGCTCCAAAGTTCATGAACTGGGCCAAACCTGTGTTTTATTGTTAGCTCTAAAAGCCGGATATGAACATGTCTGGTGGATATGTGGCTTGGTTTAGGCTGCCCCAGTTTCCTTGAGTCAAAGCCAAATGTGGGCCAAAGAAAACTAAAGGCACAGGTCAAGTTTGGGCCAAGTTTGAGTTGGTTCTAAATTTCAAACACCAAAATAAATACACTAAACCATCTATCCATTTTCTACACCTACTCTATCCTTGTAATGGTTGTGTGGGGGAGGGGTCTAGTCTAATTGTTACAGGGTTAAAGACGCGACGGACACTCTGGACAGGTCACTGAGACAAACACGATTAACAGCCATGCTCACATTCACTCCTTAAAGACAATTTAGAGTCACCAGTTTGACTAACATCATTGTGTAAGGGCCGTGGGTGGAAGGTGGAGTATCTATTCTGCTTGACCTCAGAACTCCAAAAGAAAGGAAAATGAGAAACAAGGCCACCAGTGTCCGCTTCGTCCCACCCTCATGTGGATGCCCTGCAGACAGCGACGTTCCCACTCACTCTCAAAAGGCTCATCATGATGATTACATTGTGATTATTGTTCTGTTATTACAGGGAACGTGTTTGTTTGCTAAGCTGCCTGCGCTCAAGTCAACAAATAGAAACCTTAGTGTGAAACCTAAGTCAGTAAAGCTGTTGGAAGATTGTGGCCGCTGCTGGTCATTGTGGGGAACTGAAATCACTGACTTTGTACTATTTGTAGTAAAATGGTCCGGCGCTGGTCTGATGTGACGATTAAATCCCGTTCCAGCCTAGAAATTAGACCATCTCTGTTGATAAACGGCTCCCTGTTGAGTAAATTCATTAGTCTACATCTGCAGTTTTTGTTGTTGATGTTTCACTGAAGCTGCATTTACAGGATCTACAACAATACAGCCATTATTGATGTTCCGTGTCTTCCTCGTGTTAAGAAACTCCAGGAAAAACATCAACAAGGACATCATGAGTTCAGCTATAGATGAGTTATGGCCTTCCTCTGACTTGAAACAGGTTGCTGAAAAATAAATCGAATGTGTTTGTGGAAACTGCAACAAGTCTCACAGATTCAAGCAAGCATGGAGGTAAGACATGTGAGGATGTGTTCATGTTACTGATGGTACTTTGTCTTCTGTCTGGACTCTGCAGAAGGACATCGACCAGCAGGTAACTGTGCAGGTGGAGGGAAGCCTGACAGCCTTCACGCAGATGGGCCTGGCGGCGGGTCAGGAGTACGGCGTCAGCATCATTGGGGAGCTCAACGGCAGGAGGGGAGCTGAGAGCACGGCTCAATTCATGACCCGTAAGTTTACTTCATTTCAAGTCTATAGATTCACTGTTAACTCCCAAATATAAGATCGAATTGATTAGATTGAATTGAATTGAATTAAATTAAATTAAATTAAATTAAATTAAATTAAATTAAATTAAATTAAATTAAATTAAATTAAATTAAATTAAATTAAATTAAATTAAATTAAATTAAATTGAATTGAATTGAATTGAATTGAATTGAATTGAATTGAATTGAATTGAATTGAATTGAATTGAATTGAATTGAGGAGGACATTATTAGAATTAAAAAGAAAACAGAAATGTATACGAGAGATTGGGACAATCTTAGATGAAGCCATATCAACAGTTTGAGACATTCTTAAAAAGCAAAAAAGATCTGTGGAGCTGAACAGAAGTCCAGGAAGCCCACTGCAGGTAACTGAAGTAGAGGATCCCAGAATCCTTTCCGTGGTAAAGAAAAAGACATAAAACTGAAGAGGCCTGCAAACAAATACTTTTGAGCCCCTGAAAGGGAAACACCCAGATTAACATGTATGTCATTCTTCAATGGCAAGTATCAATTTTTTTATACCTCTTAAAATAATCTAATAGTTTACACTTTTATCACATCTTTGTTTATTTTTTTTTCTTAATTTCACATCCATTATGATGGCTTATAAAGGCAAAATTACAAAAAAAAAACAAATTTTGAATCTAATTGTATTCCAATTTTTAAAATAATAATAAAAAAGTAAAAAGAAAAAAAACCAAAATCAAAAATGTGATGTTGCTGGAGTCTCTGACCATCATGTTAGTGTAGTTCATTTGGCCAACTAAAAGTGAAAGTTAAAACATTCCCCCTCACTGCTCTGTGAAAGATCTCATCTGTGGCAGCTGCAAAGAGTGACAGTCAAGAGGAAGACTGAGGTTTAGAAACGTAAACAGGAAATGTGCTCAATCAATCGCGCAGGGTAAATTTTAAAAAAGCAGTGTGAATCTTTATGTACCTACTTTCTTCAAATGAATAACTCCTAATTCAATAATGTAAACAAGAAGAACAGAAACTGCAAATAGCGACACTTTTGATATTTGTTTTCAGTCATCTCTGGTCCAACCAACCTCAAGGTTGTCAAGACAACCTCCACGTCAGCAGTGGTGCAATGGGAGCCGTCGCAGGGGGAGATTGACAGGTACCGTTTGACCGTCGCACCCAACGATGGAGTGGGGAGGAGTCAAAAAATGACCGTAGCACCTGGCCAGAACTCTGCCCACATTCGACAGCTGGAGGCAGGGCATTTGTATGACATCTTACTGGTAGCAGAGAAAGGAGTGAGCCAGAGCCAGCCAGCAACCACCCAGGTTGTTCCCGGTGAGTAATGAACCTACTGGGTCAAGACCCCCAAAGTACACGTCGTATAAGTCAATAAACTTAGGCTCAGATTGTTTAAGAGCACAGAAGAAACGTTTTCAGTTTCTTCGGTTATCAAATAGGAGACAATACGACCTCTGTGTCAAGACACCTCGTTATTCCTTGTATCACACACTAAAACATATTATAGTGCAGTCTGTAAAAGTTAATGAAGCAAAGTGCTGTCACAACTTCTCAGTCGGGATTTTTTCACATCACGACGCGAAGCTTTTCCAAGATATTTATTAATTACATGTCAGTTTTTTTCCTTACAGGTTCTAGATGGATGCCACTGTCCTGACTTGTTTTTTGTTCACTAACTGATTTTCTTGCTTCTTTAGATATGACATCATCTGGATTTGTAATCGCAGCATATCATGACCTTACTATTTAACTCCCCTAACATCTATAGGCGATTCATTTCCGAGGATTCCCACAGACGATTTGACGAAGCGGTTCACACAAATACCTGGACAAAATGATCAAGAGTTGAATCCATCATCTGAGACTGGAAAGCTTGGCCAGCAGGGTGGAAGGCAGGAAGGGAGCAAGGCTGATTCAGGAAAGCTCAAAGGTTCAGATGGCGCTGACAAGGACTACTCGGCCACTGTGATTGTCAGAACTAAACCTCTAGCTGGAAAATCCCAGCCAAGAAATGGCACTAGATCCCAAATCCCAAAGAAATGGCCTCCGTTGTCAAAGCCAAGGCTCCCGAATCAAGCTCGTTACAATGCAACTCGAGTTCTGTATGGAGGAAGAAAGGTTGTCCCTGGCTCTAAAAGGAGGGATGACAAAAACCCAGCTGTAGTGTCTGGGAAAAACTCAGGAACAAACCGGGAAAGTAGACCAGGGGAACCGACTGCTGCTGTTGGCAAAAAAAATCAACCAGATGTTGGCACTGCAGACCATGGAAATGACACAAATTCAGTTTCTGGTGAGCCAACTGGAATCCTACAAAACCAAGAGAATAAATGTGTGAACAAAATGAAAGTGACACACATGAGATTACCTCTAAAGGACAAAGCCAATGGCTGTAGAGAAAATGGGACAGGGATTGGAAAAACCTCATTAAGCTCAGATCCAAACGGTACACCACCACAGGGTGAAACGAGCCAAAACAGTACACCAAAGGATTTACATGAACTTATAACAGATACTGTTGACAGTCTGAATGTGACAAGGATTTCAGTTAATCTGTCCCAACCACTGAACCTCTCAGAAGACGCGGAAACTGTAAAAAATCTGACTTTAACAGAGCTGAAGCCGCTTTCCTCAGTCTCCTCCTCATCATCCTCATCAACATCACAGCCGTCGTCACATTCAGCAACGTCAGAGTCAGCATCATTATCTGCATCAAAACTGCCATCGCCGCAGCCGTATTTACTTTCATCCCTAGCAGTACCATCACCTTCCTCGTCGCCACCATTATCATCATTCCCATCATCCTCTTCCAGCTTAGATGAATTCAGTTCTCTTGGGAGCAATGAACTCAATACTGACGAAAGTAAAACTGCCCCTCATTCTGGTAAACCACCTCTCTCAGGAGGAGGTGGCTTACCTCACACAACTCAGAAACGTCCACAGGTAGGTCGTCCGCACCAAAACTTTAAATGGCTTCAGAACAAAACCAATCCAAATATAAGCGTTCCCAATCCCTCTTCTCATCCTTTAAGCCGAATCCCCCCAAAAGAGATGGAGGCTAGTCTTCCATCTGCAGAGGAATCATCATCTTCATCTGCTTTAGATGAATTGTCACCTAAATTTAATGCAGACGTAAAGGATGCAAGTCGGGGTAAAGATGGAAGAACTAATCCTGAATCATCAGGAGTTGAACAGAACCGAAAACCACTGCCGACAAAAAGAGGACAAAGTCCTGTTCGTCACCCCCCTCTAAAAGGCCGTTACCCTAGTCGTATCTTTTCCAATCAAACTCGTCAACATTCAAGGCTTCTCACTCGCCCCTCACAACCTATACATAATGAAACAGATATACAGAAAGAAAAAGCGGTTCCAGCCAACTTGCCAAACGCTTCATCTTCCTTTTCCAAAGGTTCCTTTCGCTTTAATGCTGTACCATTAAGAACAGGGTATGAAGGAGGAGTTGGAACAAGGAACTCCACGAGATTGTCACCTAAGTTTATTCAGACCATAAAACGAAATGGATCTCTTTCTACCCATCATCCAAATGTGAGTCGCCCACAGCATTTTAGGGAAAAGAGACCTTTTCAAAACAGAACACGTATTAACTTGAGTCCACCTTCTCAAAGAGGTCCATATAGAGTTTTTCCTGTTGGAAGTCGAAATAATCAAGCAGATAAGGGAACTCCCCCTAAAAACCCTGACAACAGGTCTCCTCATAGATCCCAAAATGCTAAGATGTTTGGGCACAACTCCACTACCAGCAGAGAAACGTACATGGAGAGAAATGAACACAACACTCTAATACAACCAGAAGAAACCACAGATCCTGAAATCCACAGAGAAAGAGGAAGCACTGACAGAAATGTTGGTGCAGCAGAACAAACTAGCTCCTCTGTCAAGTCAGATGCAAGTCCAGTCACTTTGAAGAAACAGCCACCATCAAGACCCATTACAGCACAGCAACAAAGTACTCATAAGCTCAAACCTGGGGAACTTACACAAACAAATCACACTGGAGAAAATGTTTTTGACACTGAAACTGGGCAGGCACGAGGTACTGCAACAGACGCTGACTCTTCTGGAGTCACAAGAGAACCTTTGGACTTTGTTGGATTAACGAACCGGACCTCTGATGGATTCACTCTCATATGGGACGCACCAGAAGGGAAGTACCAGAACTTTGTTGTGAGCAGAGCAGAAGCTGAGAAAGATAACGAGCCAAAGCAGAAAGAATGGAGACAAGACAAAGATCGACGCAGCCAAGAGCCAAGATCACAAAGTGAAGGCACTGAAGATGACAACAGCGTACCTGAAAATGTTGTCAGTCAGGTCCCACAGGTCCAAGGTGGCACTGGAGCCAAACCAACAGATGGTAACAGAACCTTCAGAGAACGTCTTCCTGGTTCAGCTCGCTCCTTTCAGTTTGAGGATCTGCCTCCACAGACCGAGTACACTTTGACCTTGCTTGGAATGAGTCCTGGCCTCCTATCCAGAGTTCACAAGCTTGTCATCAGTACAGGTACACGACATTGTGACAGTAGAACAACATGAGTTCCTTCTGTGCAATGCCACATTACTCTCCGTGTTCTCGTCTTCATCAGAAAACTTAATCTATCCTCTCACTCATCTACCTACATCAGTTTCAGTTCATCAGAAAAAAAGCACTCTTTAAGCCTTTCTTCTTTGTCTTTACTTTATATTGAGCTGATTTAGCACACATTCAGCTGGTAACTAATCATCACGTGTCCTGAGTTTGACTTGAAGTATTTTAGTCCCATTAAATGCTTCTTGCATTTCAGTTTCAAGAGCTCAAGTGCTGTCATACTCTTGAAAGCTGTAAGCTTGAGATCTGCAGTTTCAGATTTGTCATTGTGTGTTCGTCATCTACATATTTGTTCACTGACTATCTATTTCATTGTGTGACATCAGCACATGTTCATGCTGAAGAAACCCATTACAAAGTTGTGTCTTGTGTCAGTGCTGTATTTATGTGCTCATTCTTCAGCTACCATGAATATGCAAAATTATCATATTCATGAATTACATATTAATAATAATAATATTCAATAACATTTTAAATAGACTCATGCTGTCCTTCATTTGATGTCAAACCTCCGCGCTGATGTAGCCTGGTAAAGGTACTTCAGTCCAGCCTGAAGCCTGATTGGTGGACGTATTGGTGTGTTGTGGCTTTCTGTTTAGCTGTCCATCTGTGCCCCTACCCTCACCTCTGACCATGAGCTGTGGACAGAGACTGAAAGGATGAGACACGGTAACCAACGACAGACGTGAGTCCGAAGAGTGGCTTGACTGTCAGATAGGGTAAGAAGCTGTCATTTGTGAGAGAGCTGGAGTGGAGCCACATCTGGTTAGGGTGCCTGTTCCCTCGGGAGGTGTTTTGTGTCTGTTCAACTGGAAGGCGACACGGAGGTAAATCCAGAAGTCCCTGGAGAGATTATATCCCTCAGCTGTCCTGGGAACACCTTGGTATTCCCCTAGATGGAGTAGAGAAGCTGGGGAAGGAGAACTCAGATGACCGGTAGTTAATAGATGGATAGATAGACACTCTCACTGTTTGTTGGGAACATTTATTTATCTCTTTACTGGGTGTTCTTGGAAAGTAAAGTTGATGTCTATTTGAACCATTGCCTTGTGTCCAACAGCGAAATTGATATTTGAAAGACTTGTGCATCTGCTAAAATTCTGAACCCTGATGGCTACATCCACTTTTTAAAAAAAATTAACTACATGATTTCATCTGGGTCAAAGAGGAGCAGTCGCTTCAATTCCAGCGGTGGCATAGGAGGCAAGCGTGATTTTTGTATAGGTCTTACACGATTACGCAAAATATTTTCAATCTGCTCAGAGAATCTTTTGAAGCAATTTATTCAAAATGACTTCTGTCCTGAGAGCAGCACGGTCCTGAACCAAAACTTCGTTTTCCAATGTGTTCATTGGTGTAGATCAGGATGGGTCTGAGTTGACATCAAAAGCGACAATAACAACGTAACGCCGCTCATTGTCTGCCGCTCTGGTCTTCTCTCATTCAGGGTAAGCTAACTGCCAGCTTCACTGACACCCCTTCACCTCTCACCTAAACCAGGGTAAGACCACAGCTGGGCCACTTTTACCTTCAAATGCAAAACTTGGCTTTTTAAATCTCATTTAACAAAAAATATATCACTAAATAGAAAAGAACTCTTTAAATTTATCCGGTCATAATGGGCCTTTAATTCTCATTTCCCAGCATCTTACATGGAAGTCAAATTTTTGTCCAATTAATATCTAAACATAATAATACTGTGTATTCACTTTTAATAATCTTTTGAAATGGTCTCTTTGTCATCATTTAGTACTGCCATGCTTTTATTTCCAGGTTTGATTGACCAGCTAACTACTGTGTAGAAAGTTGTCCTCGTCTCCTTTGCTGCTGTCCAGGATCCATTACCTGCATTTACTTGTTTCACTGTATGTCTGTATATCATTTGTATACTGTATATATGTTTGCACTGTACATATATACACAAACTCATTGGAGCACTAATGCCAAATGTGTGGATGAATAAACAATAATGTACACACAATTTTCACTCTTTCAGCGACCGTCTTCATCTCTTCCATGAAGTCCATTTATTCTATTTTCATGTTCTTTTTTCTTTGTTAAAACTCAGTTTTCTTTGTCCTCTTATAAAGTATGTACTCAGTTTATCTCTTCTTTTTTTGTGTTTCCATTTCTTTAACCTCATCACATAGTTCCTCTTCTTCTGACATTCATTTAACCTCCTGATTATAGATTATTTTTCCACCTTCCAGGCCCCGAGCCTCCAACCAACATAGTCTTCAGTAAGGTGACAGAAAACTCTCTGACTGTGTCATGGACTAAACCAAAGAATCCTGTTAATGGTTTTAAAGTCACCTACACCCATGCAGATGATGGTAAGAAACAAAAACTAATCTTTTATTTACATTTTTGCCATTTATGTTTGCAAGCATGTATATCCAGGCAATTAAACGTTCAGTAGTCAAGTCACTGATAAATGCCTATATCACGCCCCAAGATAGGGTGAGTTCTCTACAGTAGTAAGAACGGATAGCTTTTGTAAAATCGGTTTATTTTCGCTGTTCTGGTACATATTTACGTAATATATCTTCGATACCAGCATTCCATGAAGCACAGACAGTTACACAGGAAAAACCAGAACATGATGCAAGGCATGATTTAAAATGAACAAAATACTCTCTCCATCTCAACAACACAAACTAGATATCGATCTCCTTGGGTTTAGGGTCAGAGGTAGGGATTAGGGTTTGGGACTACAGCTGTTTTAAATCTCAGTGTAGCCCGAACTCGCCTCTACCACATTAACGGTCAGCCCTCCTCATGTAGGTGAACCAGTGTCTGTGACCGTGGACTCGGAGGACTCCAGCCTCGACCTGTCTCAGCTCTCTCCAGGATCTACGTATGAAGTCACCATCATCTCCACCCTCGGACTGGACGAGAGTGATCCCATCAAAGACAATGCCATGACACGTGAGGTTTCCCATGAGATGGGAATAAAAGAAAATAAAGAAATGAAAAAATATTATGATTTAAAAAATGACTTAGTGAAGGCAATGCTTTTTAAAAATGCCTCTGCATGGTTTCCTGTTTTTGTTTTATAGTAATAAATCACATATTTGGAAAGGTCTGTAGCAGGTGCTGGATCTGGAAAGGATCTGTGGATTTTTGTTTTTAGATTTCCTTTGAGGAATCGCATGTTGAATATATTTAAGGAGTTTTGTGTTATTTAAAAACAGTTAAGGCAGTACAGATGAGTTCCATCATAAACACAAAGTGTGTCTTTGTGTCCTTGCCCACTTTATGGATTTTATTTTTCAGTCAACATTTAGTTAAGATGTTGTTTCTCTCTGTGTTAATAAAATTGCTTTGATTCCCCCTCAGTGCCAGACGCACCAAAAGACCTGCTGGCCGTGAATGTCACTGACACCACAGCTTTGTTATTCTGGCGTCCAGCGTTGGCTGCCGTTGATAAGTACGCCATTGTCTACGGCTCGGGTACAGGTAAGCTCTGACACCCCTGTGTTTTCTTACGTCAACACAACAGCTGCAACCTGACTGCAGGTTATCTGAAATTCAGTTTTTCTATTTTTAAATAAGCTTAAAGCATGTTGTCTAACTTCTTAGTGCTCCTCTTGACATAGTTTCTAATAGATTCTTACAAGACTTTCTCAAGTGTTTTATTGAAGCACATCTCCAAGAGACACATCTAGTCAATACTTACACTATATACACCATATGCTGATGAAACTGGGATGCCGATTGTTGGTGTTTTTGTGTGTGCAGGTTCAGAGTTGAGGATCACGGTGTCTGGGAACGCAGCTGAGCAGCAGCTAAGTGGTCTGAAAGGATCTACCACCTATACTGTCACCATAACAAGCCAGCTGGGCAGCCTGGAGAGTTTACCCACCACCACCAGCTTCACCACCACCAGTGGTCAGAAGACAAAATCACACACCCACACTCAGGAACATAAAACGTCAAAGGGACTCACCAAGACTATTGATCGTCAACCCCAGAGTTTGATAAGGGGGGGAACGACCCCTCTCTTCTCTGCACATCCATTAACTCATCATTTGAAATTGATTGATGCTTTCTGGATGGAAGATGAAACAATTTTCTGTCAAAGAAAAAGGAAGTCAATTTTCCTTGATTCAAGCTTTGGAAGAGAGATAAGCGTATACGTTCTAATCAAACTCTGGGGTTGATAAGCTAATTCCCAAAATGCCGGTATGTCCTTTAACCTTGGTAGACCTCCCACAGATCCTTTTGGTAAATGTAGGAATGTTCTTCTTCCCTTCTGCATACTGAACATGGAGCAGCAAGACAGTAAAACTACGCCATCAAACTTAAACCTGCACTTCTATTCGTGTTCAGGGCGCGATGGTGATGGACCACGTGACCTCCAGGCCAGCAGTGTAACTCCACGCGCCGCTACCTTGTCATGGAAACCACCATCGAAGCCTGTTAGGAGCTACATATTGACCTATCAGACAGAAGGTCAAGCAATAAAAGTGAGAAACTGTCCTTGTTTTCTTTTCAAATGTAGGTTTTGTTTTGTTTTTTGCTGTAAATTATATTATTCAGACTTGTTTGGAAACTTATATAAAAGTTTAAGGCCTTTATTCATATCTCTTTTCCAGTAAGAATGATCATCTCTTGTCAGACTTTTTTCTCCCTGTGATGATAACTCTTCACCTCTTTATTACCCCTGGCAGGAAGTGACTGTGGATGCGACAGTAACGCAGCACAACCTGACCAGACTTCATCCCGGATCCCTGTACACAGTGAAGCTAAAGTCAGATGGAGGGGAATACGTATCCACAATCTCCACAGAGTTCACCACTGGTACACCTTACATCTGTGTGACTGTTGTTAGCTGATAGAGAATTCCTCTCACCTTCCTCCTCCTCCCTTTTTATCCTCCCCAGGCACACTAAGATTCCCTTTCCCCACCGACTGCTCTCAGGAGTTGCTGAATGGGATCTACACATCAGGCGAGGTGGAGATATTCCCTCAGGGGAAATTCGGGACATCGATGATGGTTTACTGTGACATGGAGACAGACGGCGGTGGATGGATGGTACAGTCACATCTCTTAGCCTTTTGCTTATGTTTGTGCTCCTGTATTCCAATCAGAGCTTCTGAAACTACCATGCCTTCATACAATTTCCTGATTGCACCTTGGGAACCCTTTTTGGTCCTTTGTCAGTTCCTTTATTTACAATTGTAATATTTCTTATAGTTGGTTCTGTGTAGTACTTCCAGTAGTGCTTCTACCTTGCTGCCAGCATCGATCTACAACCCTTATCAGCCGTAGGAACTCTGCTCTTGTTCCCATCTGTTGGCCACCTCACTAGCTTTTTTTCCTGCCTTATTAGTTCATGCCCAACAGCAAGCAGATACATACCAATTAGGTTTCCTTTCTTTGTTTTTGTTGCTATTTTCTTCTTTTTTTATTTATTAGCTGTTGACAAACAGCAAAAGTGGTGCATTACTGAGGGGTACTTTGTAAGTCAGTGGATCCTACCAGGTCCATCATTGTAATGAGACTATGGCGGAAAGGGTTGGTTAAAAAAACAGAAATGAGAAGACCTCCATGTCTATTTACCACTGTTGGTTGTCTCGTCACATCATGTGTGATGTGTTAATGCCAACTTTAGAATTGCTCATTTTAAGGTTTGTTTAAATGAGTTTGCATTCAATTGAGCAGGTCTTCCAGAGGAGAAAAGACGGTTCTGTAAATTTCTTCAGAGGCTGGAAGGACTACCTGAAAGGCTTTGGAGACCTGAATGGAGAGTTCTGGCTTGGTGAGAGAAAGAGGAAACCACCTCACGATACTGATTATTCAGTGAGAATCTGTGATAGGATGTGTGGTAAATGATGATATGTTCACAGCAGAGTCACTTATTAAGAAAACTATATTGTGAGTAAGTAATCGGTGTCTGAAGTGTTTTCAGACTGAGGCATGCAGCTCTTACAGTCACTGTTTATAGGCTTCAAACATCCAATAAACAGTATATGAACTATAAATCTTTTTTTAAAACATGTGCATATTTTCTTTTAGGCCTTGAGAACCTCCACAACTTGACAACCATGACTAAGATGCATCTACGCGTTGACCTGCGAGACGAAGGCAAGTCGGTGTTCGCTGAGTATTCAACGTTTGAGGTGGCCAGAAGGAACTTCAAGTTGACTGTAGGTGGATACAGCGGCACTGCAGGTGAGACAAGCAGTCAGCTCTCAAACCAGGACTGAACTCTAAAGTGTCACAAAATGATGCCTTGAACCTTCCCTCCTTTCACGGTTCAGGCGACTCCCTCACTTACCACAACAACGCCGCCTTTTCCACCAAAGATCGGGACCCGAAACCCTTCATCACCCGTTGTGCCATGTCCTATCGAGGAGGCTGGTGGTACAAGAACTGCCACGAAGCAAACCTCAACGGCCTCTATGGCATCGAATTGAAACACCAGGTGACCTCATCAGACACAGCTGAACACAAGTCTAACTAGACATGAGTGCATAGACGACATCTAAAGAGGAGAGCCACAGTCTCCTCAACTCTCCTCAACTTTATGCATATTTAGTGCATATTCTAGTTAATTCCCAGGAGAATCTCCTAATAATCAAAAAGAAGGTGCCAATTTGAAATGTTGCCTCTAAAGCTGGACGTTAGTTACAAGGGAAGTGTAGAGAGTGACCAGCTGAGCATCCCGCAACTCTGTGTGTGTTTGTTTCAGGGTGTGATCTGGACCTCGTGGAAAGGAAAGGAGCACTCCATCGAGTTCGCTGAGATGAAGATGAGGCCGGCGGCCTTCAGGCCTCCAGCCAGAGGATGAAAGTGAGGAAAAATAACGATGGACTGCTAAACACATGCGTGGACAGCGGTGTGTGCATTCGAGCGAGCACGATTCAAAGAGGGAGCCTTTGCTCCCACCTGAAAGGAGATGAAGACGTATTTTTTTCATTTGTATAAAGCCACTTATGAATATGTTAGTGTTGATGGTACAGACTCCTTCTTTATCAGCAACTTTTTCAAGTCGCATCGTTTTGAAAGCAGGGTGGCTACAACTGGACTCGGTTTGTAAAGGTTTACACAAATTACGGCATAGCTGGTGTCTTTTATGGAGCCACTTTTGGTTTTTGTGCCAGTAAATTTCATGGCTCCGAAGTCTACATGTAGAGGTTTTCATAGACACTGCGAAAACTTCCCAAACCCCAACTATTACATTATTGTAGCACAACCAAACCGATCATATATCAAATCAAACATGAATGCTTTAAGTAAAAATGTAAATGATAAATTAACAACTTTATACATTAATAAAGTCATCCATGAGCAGCAGAAGCTGTGGGAAATTAGAGAAGAATCAGCTGATCTTATTTCTTCAGAGCTTTTATTATGGTGGTGATATACAGTTGAACATATTTGGGGGTTTTGTTGCATTTCTTTCTGCATTAAACAGTTAAATCAGATTCTTCTCAGCTCGAGGACTTCAAGGAGGGAAGATGCTGGAGCTCACTGATCACTAAGCTTTTAAAGGCGCAATAATGCTGTTTTTTCAACAAAGAAAATCATTACATAAAGACATACAGTATATATATATATATATATATATATATATATATATATATATATATATATATATATATATATATATAGTTGACTCTTAAAGGCTGGGCAGCAGATCTTTTCCTGACATTTCTACACACCAATACAAAATAATGACTTAAATGCTCCATGTCAAAAGCAAAAACTAGTTCAGTGCCATTCCCTCCACTATGACACAAATGCATCCTTCAAGAACTGAAGGGATTTGTTAATGAAAGTTTGCCAAAACAAGAGTAGCAGGAAAAGATTAAGTAATTATTCATTTTGATGAATTAATTTTTTTTTTTTCTTTTTTCGACACAGCAGGGTCTCACTTTACCTTTGCAGGACTCACCTCAAATGTCTTCATATTCTTCAGTCTTTGAGGGAGAAATCTTAACATTTTGTAGCCTAGTTAATATTTTATCAAGTTACATCCACGTTTATAGCAGGTGGGTCACATATTGCATAGATCTGGATTTCAAAAAGACCACTTTGAAGGGCTGTGAATTTGTCATCTTCATTGGTTTATAATTGTTTGCAGAGGTTTGGTGCATTTTATCAGGGTATTTGACAAAATTGACTGAAACACAATGAAAAGTCACCAGGGATTATGATAAAATCAATCGGATAGTTTGTGATGTGTCTTATGTCTTAACATTTGTAGTTGTCCAAAACGTCTGGGGGGGGGGGGGGGGGGGGGGTATGACTGAATTTCTCTGCTATAAAGACAAACCTGGCTGTGACGTCAGACCTGTTTGTGTGGTAGACTCTTATTCAACCCCGGATTGCAGCTCGGCAGCGCCCTCGTCCGGTCACAGTGAGACTCGTCAGCTTCAGTAACGTGCTGCTCCTCAGTTATCAGTAAACGGAGACAGTCAGGTGAGCCGAACCCTGTTTTAACAAACTCCGAGTCAAACAAAAATAACTCAGAGTCAACAGACTCGGCGTTAAGAACCTCTGAGCTCTTTAGAAACCCCCGATTTACAGCCTCATTCACTTTCAGATGTAATACAGTCGAGCAGGGATCCTCAGTTCCGGTCCTCAAGGGCCGGAGTCCTGCAGGTTTTAGATGTTTCCCTGCTTCACCGCACCCTGATACAAATGACTACGCCATTAACAGACTTGTGCAGACCTTGATGACATGCTGATGATGAGAATTATTTACAACCAGGTGTGTTGATGCAGGGACGCATCTCAAACATGCAGGACAGCGGCCTTCGACGGCTGGAGTGTTTTAGATGTTTCCCTGCTTTAAAACACCCTGATAATGACTGCGTCATTAACAGAGTTGTATAGACATTGATGAGAGACTCAGGATGACTATTAATTAGTATTACGTTTATGAAAGCATGGAGACATGCAACTCATGCAGGACACCGGTCCTCGGGGACCCGAATTGATGATTCCTAGAGTTTGTCCAACGTCCACATAGTTATTTATAAGACTGACATTGGCAGGTGAACAACAGCTTCTATAATTAATGGCCCAAGGTATTGTTTTAAGTATGAAAACACGTGATATTTGTGATGCCCAGGATAGGGTCATATCTGACTGACAAGAAAATTAAAAAACATCTGTGTCACGTGTCTGATTAAAATCTACTCAGATCATTAATACACCACTCTGACACAAATGTGCGTGTCGCTTCAGCTTCGTGAAGGGGACGAACAGAAAGTAAATCGGGTATGTTCGTGCTCCAGTATGATTTTGTTTTTGCGTTTCTGAAACCTGCTCAGCTGAACCCTCTTGCTCTCCGTCTTGTAACCTCGCTTTGTGAAACGGAAAGCAGCAGCTTTCCCACTGTTTCAACATACTCAGTATTCAACAGCAGTCCCCGTAAAGAGTTTGCATCTTTTGTGTTTAAGGTCCCAACTGCTTTTGTTTTGTGTGTGAGTTTGTCTTCTTTGTGTTGATTTGTTTACTTTTCAGTTAAGTGTTTTATTTTCCTTTAATGTATAATGACTCTTAAAAGAATACACAAATAAAATGAATGAAATTTAAAGCTACAGTGTTGTTTTTGCTTTACTAATGTGTCTCAGTTGTCCTTGGTTGTAGGGAAAATGCATGAAACATACACTTCTATACATATTTGCATGCATTTATAATAAAGTGTGGCAGTGTTTTTTGTTTTTCAGAGGGAACCTCATGGTGCTTTGCAGAACCCTGCTGGGTGGGGTGGCACCTTACTGCACCTTACTGCACCTTACTGCACCTTACTGCACCTTACTGCACCTTACTGCACCTTACTGCACCTTACGCAATTCGGCTTCAGGTGAACATTTTTCATGACTATGAGAATGACTATTCTGAAAGATTTGAACATTACAATTTGAACTACGTTTTCACTAATGTGGCTTGTACAAACTACATTTTGCTACTTAATGCGTCGTATTTTGCGGTTGATTGACTGGCCTTTTATCGGTTTGGATAGAGAAGTGCAGGGTCTTCGATTCTGGTCCTGGGCCGGTGTCCTGCAGGTTTTTGATGTTTCCCTGCTTTAACGGACCCCGATACAAATGGTTGTGTCATTAACAGAATTGTGCAGATCTTAATGACTAGTTTGATGATGACCATTAATTATCTTTTTAATCATCTGCCCATCTTTGTTTCACAGCCACTCAGGCTTTCGTGAATACTGGATTCTTTTTCACCAACCTTCCTTACGACAGCACCTGTAAGCACCAATTATTTTCATTTCTTTCACCTGTTTTCCAGCTCTAAATTGAATGTGCAAAAATGCAAAAATGTATTTTATTGTAACAAATTAAAGGACAGAGGGGGAAAACACACAAAGAAACATTAAATATCTCGGGTTATTCAAAGAATTGCTGCATATTTTTAAACAAGAATTTGGTTTAAAAGGTGAATCAGTATTAGTGGTGTTTTTTCATCTCCCGGCACAGATCCCAGATGTCCTTTTAATCACCTTTTGTTTTTTTAATTGGTCCCGGGGGTGCAGCCCCCACCCCTCCCACCCACCTGCTCACCTGGCAGCCAATCACAAGGCTTCTAAGCCTCTCTCTGTGGCAGCTTGGTGTCTTGTTTACAGGTGCGTGTCACCTGGGATGACCAAAAGATCAGATGCTGTGGAAGGGATTGGTGGAGAAGCAGATCTCAGGTCGAGGGAAGTTGATCCTTAAACCGCAAGCCAGGAGGCAGAGACACCTGAGGGGGCGAGATGCTCATGTGATTTACAGTTGAGAGGAAAAGGCACCGTTTTTGTAAATGCAGCACCGTGTCCATGATCAGAGGAGAAGCTCAGGATTTTATAAAGCTGGGGCTTCTGAAGGATTCAGAGTTGAAATTCAAACAGGACTGGTAAGCTTTCGCCATCGACTTGATCATATATACCTATTGTTTGCTTTCAACTGCATTTTTTTCATTATCTCTTTTATGTATGTCTTTATTAGTTTGTTGATTTAAGTCTTCATTTGCCTATTTTATCATACTATTTCCCCTTGGCAGAATTCAGGTGCTTTTATCCCACAACTAGTTACACCGGAGCAGTGGGCTGCCACTTTTCCAGGGGTTGGGGGTTCAGGGCCTTGCTCAGGAGCCCACGGTGGTTCACCTCTGTTGCCAACCCCGGGACTTGAACCTGTATCCTCCAGGCCCAAGCTCACCTTTGTAACCACGAGGCCAGCTATGTTTATGCATTTCAATTACTTAATCAATTTGTCGCTTCAATTCAATCTCCCTCCCTCCAAAGGGAGATTCCAAACTCCAAAGTCAGCCTTAAAGTGTTACACATGCAAGTTACTGGCAGTTTGCACTGATCAGTTATATTTAATTTGCATCAGTGGTGTTTTGAGCTCAGGAAGCTGCAGTCTTTGTTTTAAAACATGAGCAGCTCAAGAACATGCAATGATTGTGTTTCAAAGAAAAGAATATCGAACAAATCATTGTGTTATTGCAGAGGGGTAAACCATTAAAACACTTTATTGTTAGACAACGTGTCAGTGAAGAATTACAGTTAGGAAATCTATGCCAGCCACTAGCTGCCGTTGTTTATGTAGAGCATCATTAAAGGCATCAGTTTTGGTCTTCTGCATTGAGCCGGTGAAGCAGAAGAACAGATAATTAACCCCTTTGCTTTCGCAGAAGCATCATGATGTCTCCAGACGACCGAGCCCTCGAGGGCCTGCTGTATGGCAGTGACCTCAGCGAGGAGGTGGAGGAGGTGGAGGCGGCAGAGCCGGGCGGAGGCCCGGCACCAGCGGAGGAGAGCGCTGCTGCGGAAAATGTACTAAAGCCTTTTCTTTTCAAGGAGAAGACTCCTGACAAGTAGTTTATGACAATCTTTTAAAATGGCATTGATGACATTACCCAGTCAGGCTTATGAATATTATATCTTTTATCAGCACTGAAATTATCACTCATGTGGAAGTTAAAAACGGCTCTGTTTGATCACCTGTCTGACCATTACAGAACAGCATAGAATATTACCGTTACAACAAAATAAGTAGGTATTTGGTACAGCGTGTCAGGGAAATTGTGTCTATTAGTTTGATAACAGATCCTGACATAAACTGCACAAACAAAAAAAGCAACACATCAAAAAAGCCAAAAGCCAAAAGCCGCTGGCACACGTGTGACATCATCATATTATCAAACTACGCTGAAGCTATTGAACTAAGAAATGTATTGTACGTTATTCTTTCATTTTGAAAAAAACAAAAATATAATATTTTGGTAGGACTGATTTGATATAATAAAGTGATTTTAAATTGAGCTTGCTAGATTTTTGTTATAAATTCAGGGATAATGAATCTGTCTCAGGCTCCGACGATGGCGTCCATGCAGGAACCAATGACGTGTGCTGGATGTGGCGAGCAGGTGTGCGACCGCTTTTTCCTGTTGGCTGCAGGGAGGGTGTGGCACAGCGTCTGCCTCCGCTGCAGTCAGTGTCACTGTGAGCTTCAGACGCACCCCTCCCTGTTCTGGAGAGAGGGGAGCATCTACTGCCAGCAGGACTACTGCAGGTCAAAACGACTGTTTATGTCTCAGCATGGCAGACTTCTATGATATATGACACGTGAACTTTCTGTCTGACGTTCATGTCATTTCTCTTGCTGGTCAGGATGTTCGGAGGTGGTCAATGTGCTCGCTGCTTCCAGCCAATCCCGCCTTCTGCTTTGGTCATGAGGTCTGGAGAGCTCACGTTCCATCCTCATTGCTTCTCCTGCCAGGTTAACTCACGAAAGGGCTCAAAATGTTGTTTTGTTGTTGTTGTTTTTTTTTTATTGCAAAATACCTAACAAGTACTGATGTTTCTAATAATGTTTTGTAGGAATGTGATGTGAAATTAATCCCAGGGAACTTGTACTGCATGCAGGGACCAAACCTTTATTGTCAGTCGCACTATCACGATGATGGGGGCAACCTCCAATCACACAGCCCTTCACTCAACCCAAACGTGACCGAAGGTGAGTGGGTTTGTACGTGTTTTTGCAAAGAAATGTTCATGGAAAAACACTAGTCAGTGTCAGTTTAATGAAATAACTGACCAGTCATCCTAATAAAAGTGAGGAAGACTGAGACATTGGAAATGTTTTCTTTATCGTGTAACATCTTTCATGAAGTCTGAAGAGCTACCAGAATTTTTTTCACATCTAAATGCATGCAAGCGGCCCAGATTTCAGTTCTCAAAAGCGCCATACATGTTGTGTTTAGTCCCTGGAGAATACTTGAAAATGAATCTCCGTGTGCCTAGTGGTCAGTGAATGAACTGCAGCTTTCTTCATTTCCTGGTTTGCTTCAAACAAACAAGCCAGAGGCAGCCCTTCAGTCAGGCTTGTGGGATTTGAAAATGTCTTGTTATGAACTTGTATTTAAACTCCCTCCGATCATCAGAGCTCTCTAGAGGCGTTTCCCTGGGTATCTAATTATAAGAGGGTTAATTTAAGGTTCAGTGGCTCTCATTTTTGTTATGAATTCTTTGGATTCATTGGCATATATAATTAAAGAGGAACATTTTGATCTTCACCTAAATCTTATTCATTTGTTGTTTTGTTCCTAAATCTGTGGTCCCCCGTGGTCCTGGGGGCCGGTGTCCTGCATGTTTTAGATGCTTCCCGGGATACAAGTGGCTGTGTCATTAACAGAGATGTGCAGACTGATGAAGCTGATGAAGACCATTGATTAGGATCGTGAGTGTTGAAGCAGGGACACATATAAAACACGCAGGACAGGGGCCCTGAGGACCGGGGTTGGGGACCACTGGGCTAAAGGATTAAAACTGTACCTGTTCTATTTGTCAGAGTTAGGCCAAAATCTTCTGTCAGGTGAAGGGGAGGAGTCTGTCAGCAGTCCAGAGGCCCGACTGGATGACAGGGGGGCAGGTGGGCAGACCCGGAGGCGGACCAAGCGAATCCGAACATGCTTCCGCAGGGAGCAGCTAAGAGCTCTGGAGTCGTATTTCGCACAGAAACACAACCCTGACGGTAAAGACTGGACCTGTCTCGCACATAAGACTGGCCTTCCCAAGAGGGTCCTGCAGGTACTGGGATGGGCTGAATGTGCATCTACGGGTGTGACCAGTTTACTGATGGGCTGCTCAACAGTCTCACTTGCAAAAGACCCGTTGAAACTCACAATGAAGGAGAGAAATCTGTAGTTCTTTTTCACTGATTCATTTTGATTCTGTGTGATCATTTGTTTGCTTTTATTAATTTTCATTTTTTGCATTTGTTGATTTAACCATTCCTCCAAAGTTTTGAGTATATTTTTTTCATTTAGTGTCTTTTTGTTTACACTTGTTCCTTCTTTTTTTTTGGTCTCCTTCTCATTGTTTTTTTGTTCTTGTTGACATCTTAACATCCTCTCCCACATATCATTTCCTCAGGTGTGGTTTCAGAACGCTCGGGCCAAACTCAGGCGATCACTTAACTCTGATGACACCCAGGTCAATTCTCCCTCCGTCACCTTCACCATGGTGAGCAGCTCCTCACCGCCAGCTTGCTCCACATCGGACCAATCACAGCCCTTCCTCACCAGCACCATTGACCACCTCCAGCTCTCCTTGCTTACTGCTCCAATCAGTCAACGATCTGGGAGCCCAGTGATCAATCAATCATCACACCAACATCTTCAAAGCCCTGCATTCTTCCTAGACTTCGATTCCCAGGATGCATCAGGATCCATGTCCTCTCTGGAGACCCATGAGGACTTCCGGGAGGCAGAGAATGAAGATGATCAGAATAACTTTAGATCTCAATATTGCTAGTTGAAGGTTGAGCAGCAATAATTAAAGTTTTAAAATTAGATACAAATTCAACTTTGAACTTCTAAAAACTCAGATAAAATGTGGGGTTTTAAGCATTGACTTTATCCAGCTTCAGGTTAGAAAACAGTCTGGCCAAATTACAAAAGGTGTGCAAGACTGGCAGCGGACGCTTTCTTAAAATCTCATATAAATCACTGAGGTGTTCAGGTTTTCTATGTTTGTGTTGTTATTTGTGTTTAAGCAGTCTTGGTAAAGCACATACAGGTAATGAGTAGCAGCTGTAATTTCTCATTTAAAAAAGGGGGTCTGTTTTATTGCATTTAGTCTTGTGGCAACCTATATATAAATATATATATATATATATATATATATATATTTGTTTTGCATTCAATAATAAAATGACATGATGTGACAAATTATTTGTCATCCAGATCCACATGAGTGTGTAACTCCATGCATGTTTTGTAGCATTATTGATGGTATTTTAATACTAAGAGTGGCGTCATTTAATTTGAGGTTTCTAGTTGTCACGAGATGATTATGACGTTCTTTCAGATGTCTCTGATTTCCCGGCGCAACCATCATTATCGTCATTATTCACAGCAATAAAAGAATTCTGTGTGCCTCCTGGATACTCTTCTCACAAGCATCTTAATGAACCGATTGCTTCCCATCCGGTTAAGCCATGATAATGAAATGAACTTGCTTGGCCTCAGCTGAACTCTCTTGGCCAACGTTTCTCAGTTGAAAGAATGAAGGTTAAGGCATTTGATGCAAATCTTAGCTTGCGTCAGAGACGTACAGGACCAATGATCAGTGGCAGGGTGGTGGGAGAACGTGGGCATTCTTTATAAAAGTCAGGACCCATAAATGTTTGAGAGGATACAAGTCTTCTGACACAGCACAAGGTAAGAACAAAGAAACTGCATGTGTTTGTTTTTTTTTGCTCAGGGATGTTTGTGCAGGTGGCCAACAATATTTTCAAGCACCATTTGTGCTGCAGAAATCACAAGTATACTTGGTGACTGAACACTGAACTCAGATCAAGACTTGAAACCGTACTGTTTCTCCTAATTGTTGGAGTTGGAGGGAGGTTTCTCTCTTCGGAGCATCTTTGCGCTGTGCCAAACGTGCATGGTTACTATGGCCAGTTCAATCATACCCAGATGCCACCTGTTTGCTTTTTGGCAAAATGCTCCTTTGTTCTGTTGTACTTTTTTAACAGCATTATTTGACCCTCGTGGATCATATTTGTGCAAGTTCTTTATGATGACACACATACATGTTTACACCAATAGTTACCAGCAGGTAATCTAATTGCACTCTGGTGTTCTTAAAGGCTTTTATTTAATCAAGAACTGAGAAATGTTCTCAAGTAGCTACGACAAACTCAACACTATCCAATATTCGCTGGAGATATGATTGCACATGTTTTTGTTGTTTTTTTTTCTTCTAGAAAAGTGATCTATTTGAAATGAACCATTATTTCAATGCTCACGTTAAAGTAAAGGCCTTGTTAGTGATTTGTGAAGATGAATTGGCTTTTCAAAGATCCACTGTTTTTAGTTTAGTGTGAACAAATGTAAAAAAGGGATCTATTGGCTGATAAGAATTGCTCCTTCTGAATAAAGTCAAGTGTTTTGATTTACAGATAGTTTTTAGTTTTGCTTGAATATTTTACCTGTTCTTTTATAGACTTATTGTTTTGTCTCATAATTTCCATCGGTTTTTATTGCATTTTATTTTTTTTTACATTACCATCACTCCACATACACTTTGAGCTAATAATATGTGAGTTGACTTCATTTGAATAAAAAGTGAAAATTAAAGTATATAATAATATTTTTGTTACAAAGAATTTAAATATGATATCGGTTTTGCATGAATGTTCATCTCTTTTTCCAGATGAGGCTGTCTTTCCATCTCGGTGCCTCACATCTCACCTTCCTCTCCCTCACCCTTCTTTGCCCCATCCCACGAACTGCCACAACATACCCCCAGTCCATCACCGCCCTCCAGCCCACAACAGACAGACGTGACCTGGAGTCAACACTGCAACACCTCTACTCTCAGGACCGTCTACCAACTCTGCTGGAGCCCTGGGAGTTGGAGGAGCAGGAGAAAGAGGAGGAGAAGGACGAGCCCTGGGTAGAAGAGACACTACTGAGGGCACAGAGAGGAGACCTAATGGACCTGGCGGACTCTCCGTTTCCTGGGGATAACTCTCTGGAGAGCATGCACTATCAGGAAGGAGAAGAAGGGCTGAAGAGAAATGATGCTCTCACCTCCATTGCTGGAGGACTCCAGGCTGTCAGCCGTGAGAAAGGAGGATTTGGCTTCCGATTTGGGAGAAAAAGGTGGACAGAAAGGGGCCGGAGAGACGGCAAGATAAAGGGAAAGGAGGGTACTGACGACAGCAAATGAGAGCAACGGGAAAGGGATTTTTGTTGGGGAAGAGGAACCGGCTAGAGAAAATGAAAGTGAAACTTTGAGATCAAGAACACACAAAGTTGGTGAAATCAAGATGGAGGTCGAAAAGGTGGAGGAAAAACTGCCTAATGCATTATTGTCTGTACAAGTACGAAACATTTGGATCATTAGGTTCAAATGACACAATCTCAATATGTTTAAGGTTTAAAATAACTTTACACAAAACAAACAGTAAAAAAAATAGTAACACAGGCTCACAGCAAAATGTGCGTCACCATACAAAGACTTTATAATAAATGCAAGTCAACACTTTTTTTTCATGCACCACAGCACCAGTAATCTACACATAAAATGCAAAGATGTCCGTTACATTTTTTTATTTTTTCCCTAATGCAGGATGAGTTGTTGGACTTGAGTCTTTATTAGGTTTTCATAGCTATTTTACGCTTTTCTTTGAGGTTGGGTCGAACATGCGTATGCACGAATTAAACCATGCACAACAATGAAACAATAACTGAAAGGAAAACGTTTTCTCTGGGCGTATTTCCTGTGCCTCTGATTTACAAAAGAGAGAGACAGATTTATTCTGAATGTGAAGAAAGCAAAGGAAAAGTCGTGGCATATTCACCCAGCTTTGAATGTCAAAAGAAAATGTACTAAAGTGAATGTAAGCATGACGGTCACCTCCAAAGTCAGTGATAGGACGTGTACTTAATGGCAGGAGGCTTTTGCAACTGTGCTGTTTTTCTGACATGAATATAAATTGTAAATAAAATGTTGGAGGATGAAGACTGAAATGCTAAACTCTCAGTTTGTGTGATATTCAGAGATAACATATATAAAGGCAAACAAGCCTGTAATGGTTTATAATGCTATAGTATAAACCATTATAATAGCCTATAATGGTATATAAATTAACTAAAGTTTTAGTAGTTCAGCTCGCCACCTCGCCACTGGTTATATCAGCAGCCAGTCAGACTACGGTCAAAATTATACATAAACTGGGGACGTGATCTTTCGCCCGACCACCGACACAGCCATTGGTTAGTAAAAGTGATAACAGCTATGTCGGTTGCCAGTAAAAAGACCATGCTGCAGCCCCTCTTTTTTGAAAAGGGGGCGTGGTCACACTGCATCACTATAATAATAATATTCAATAATTTATTTAATAATTATAAAATTGATTTGGTGCTGCATTGGTCTGCAGGATAAATAGAGTTGGTAAAAGTTGGGGCTTGTTGATTCTGGGGCTTGTTGAGGCTGGTGAAGGTGGGTCCCGCGCTGCCATTGCTGCCTCTCTCAAACATCTGAGATGCTTGTAGTCTCAGATATTTTACAGTATGCCCATCTGAAACATCTAGTGAAAGTCAATCAGTTTTCTGGTTTCTGGTTTCTGTTTTCCGGCTTTCCTGACCCTCATGAGGATCCACTGAAGTTCACGACGGGCCGAATCCACATATTAAACCACGCCCCTTTATTTGAATATAAGAACATGAAGTATAAAGAGCCATGAAATAAAAAGATCCCTGAAATAAAAATGGCAACGCAAAATAAAAGTGTTATGAAATACAAAAACGTGGCATTACAAAATAAAATTCTCACTAATAAAAAAAATATACCAATATGAAATAATTTGTCATGAAATAAATAAGTTGACATTTAAAAATAAAGATTTTAATTGATTTTGTATTTATTAAATTGTCGTCTTGTGTATTTATTTTAATATTTAATCATTTTAAGTATTCATTTATTTATTTTATAGCCGGGTATCACTGCGACAGGAAGTCGTGTTATTTTGGAGGCTCCTGGACGCGTTTGGTGGAAGAAGGCGGAAGCTGCGTCACTACTGAAGACGGTCGGACGTGAGATTCCAGACGGCGGGCGAAACACGTTAAAAACCTCGGATAAAACTGGATTTTAAGGGAAGGACTCATACCTGTTCTCAGAAATGCTCTTAGTCGTGGTTTTCGTCGTTTTGGGGACAGGGCTGTCGGTCAGCAGCGGTAAGTCGCGTTATGAAGCGTTGAGCTCAACAAGGCGTAAAGTGAAAGTAAAAAACATCGACGCCATGGCGTAATGGTGTAGAAGTTAATATTTTATATGTTTTTTTTGTGTGAGATTAACTGACTTGGGCCGTCGATTTGTCCATGTTTTGTGATGTGAACTTGCTCATTGTCGCAAAAAATATAAAAACCCACCCTGTCTGTAATGTGAAATGCCCTGTACTGTAAAAATGGGGACGGTGCGTCTGTGGGCTGTTTTGGACTGGGAAACAGAAAGTAGGCGTCATACTACACACATGCACGCGCACATGCAAACGCACACACAGGCATACAGCACACACTCTTTCTTACTTTTTTATGTTACGTCTACATTAAAAACATTGCTGAAATACCTTTTATGATGTGGCCTGTCATAAACAAGTCTTCCTGTTAAAACCCTCATGTTTTCTTCCTGGAGCTGAAGACAGACGCAGGCACACGCAGATAGTTGAGATTTAAAAAGAAAAAAGAATATTATGATACTTCAGCGAATTTAATTTTTGTGCATTTCCATGAAATACATCAGTCTTTATTTCCAGACTGTTTTTGCACAGAAATGTATTTGTCTTTTCAGAAATGTTCTCAATGGCGAATGCAAAAAATGTGCTGGCTTTTTTTTTTTTTTTTTTTACTTGTTTTTTTTTTTATCAAGTCAAGCAATGACATCATGGTTTCTGACCTGTTTATCCTACCAGAAGAAAAGTGGCTTAAAGAGAGATCATGTATTTCTGATTGCTCAGTTATTTGTATTATCAAAGAAGTCTTAAATATTTGATCTGAACTGTTCAGTGGTGGAAATGTTTAAAGTAGGTGTCCAAACATTTTAACTAAGCTGCTTCACCAGTAAATATAATTAATGGCCTATCTATTATGAGTTAAATCTTGTGATTCCTCCAGAATCAGATTCTTTTACATTGAAATTTGTGTTTTTCCTCCCATTCAATTTTCAGAGAAGCACAAACTGAGTTACATCTACACAGCCTTCTCCAAACCTGCTATTTCCCCTGGCATCCATGCATTCACTGCCATGGGGATGCTTGACAATAAGGTCATTGACTACTTTGACAGCACAATCAAAAAGAAAGTTCCCAGACAGCCCTGGATGGAAGAGCGGCTTGATAAGGATTATTGGGAGAAAGGCACAGTGTCCCGGAAGAGCAAGGAGCTTTGGTTCAACGTCAACATTAAAATCCTGATGGAGCGAATGAGACAGAATGACACGGGTAAGATCTAAATAGGAGGAAGGACCAGTAATCAATAATAATTGTCTGGAGTCAGTAATGTTGCATCTACCTGTAGATAAATGCATCATCTAAAAACCTGTTTCCTTACCTCAAATTCTTAGTAAAAAGTCAAAATTAACCTGACTTAAATAGTAAGTTTTAATCATAATGTTCAAATCTTGTCTGTGCCATCAGATTTACACATTCTCCAGTGGATGCATGGTTGTGAGGCTGAAGTTAGTGATGGCACTCTCAACTTTGTCGATGGGATTGACATGTACAACTATGACGGAGATGACTTCCTGTCATTCGATGATAAAAACCAAATTTGGGTTGCCAAAAATGATGCAGCACTGTCCACCAAGAGGAAGTGGGATGATGTCCCAGTCCTGAAAGAATACACCAAGGGGTACCTGGAGAAGGAGTGCTTGGATTGGATGAGCAAGTTCATAAACTACGGGAAGAAGCAGCTGCTTGACGCCAGTATGTATAACATTAAATACCTTCTGTCATTTTATCTTCAGTATTTAGAAGTTTTGCATGAGGATATTGTAATATGTGGATAACTGAGCAGGTACATTTTGATTTGCCAAGAAATAATGAAGTCAGTAAAAAATATTATGTTCCTGCCCTAAAGAGCTACACATGTGCTTTATTGGGACGTGTTTTTGTGCATAACAACGCCCTAGCGACAGTCTTACCCTGGGCAGGATTCGAGCTTTGTACCTGGTTAGATGAGTTCAGATCATCGTTACACACCACTGATGCCGTGCCTGCTTCACATTTTTTTGTACTTGTCTCATGAGTCTTTTACGGTTTCTCGTTCCAGCTCCACCTGACGTGTATGTTTTTGCCCTGAAGGGCAAATCGGAGTTGAGTATTGTTTTGACATGCCTGGCCACAGGCTTTTACCCTGAGGACATTGTGTTGCGGATCACAAGGAATGGCCGGCTCCTCACCAAAAGTGATGGGCTGCAGAGCTCTGGGGTTCGACCGAATGGTGACGAAACGTTTCAGATCAGGGACTCTGTCGAGATTATGAAGTCCGACGAGTCCAGTTACAGCTGTGAAGTCATTCACGAGGCCTCTGGATTGAGAGTTACAAAGGAATGGGGTAAGAAATGTTCTATTGCGTTTGGCATTTGTTAGTGATTCTAACTAATGATCATTACAAGTATGTCATAAAGGTCTGCACAAGTCTCTGAGTGACAGCCACTTGTGTCGTGGTGTGCTGAAGCAGGAAAACATCTAAAACATGCAGGACATCACCTGAATGTCTGTAAAGCTGCAACTGCAGCTCTAGACCCTCTAGACCAGCATTTGCAGACTGTAGGAGTTGTAGTAGGAGTTTGTGCAGGAGGGGAGCTTTTTGTTTGTTTGTTTAATAGAAGACAGAGCAGGTCTGGAAGATGCCACCCTGCTCAAGTAGAAGAAGAGGTTTTTTGTGGTGTGAAAATGAGGAAGTAGGGCCTCTCTGCGGTCAGCCACCATGAGACAGAAGTGATGAGGTGCAGACAGAGTACATATTCATATTATAATTCCCATTCAGGACACTATTATAGTAAATACATGCATGAGGCTGCTAGGATACACTAACAATCCTGGGGAATATGAATCATCAAATTCAAACATGACTAAGTCATGTGTCCCCGATGGGTTCACAGAGGGATGTGTTGGGGAGATGTACGCTGAAGACTCTGGACAATCTCAGATCATCCACTTCATGACACTTTGATGCATTAAAACTTGGAGAGGGGTGGACATCTCCTCTCTGCTCAATGCAGGACGGAGATTGAGAAGGTCCTTCACACCTGCAGCCATCAGCCTCATCAAATGTTCTGAAAATGGCAGATGAGCTGCCATACAAAGGACTTTCCCTTTGGGGATTGATTAAGTCATTCGTATTTTCTTCGTCCTAAACGTAAAATGTAAAATAGTTGTGGGTCTCAAATCTTTTGAATGCGCTCGCTTAAACCTGAGCTTCGACAATTAGCTCTGCTGTCTTGTTTATGTCTGTAAAACAACTGTGTGATAAATACTGGGATGGCAGAAACATCAGTAATATTTGGAAATGATTACGTTTCTCCTCTTACTTTGTTGGTAAACAGGCCTCAACAGGAAAACTTGCTCATTTTTAACAAGTTGTAGGGACCAATGTCTGAATTCAGCAATAATATTTAATTATTAGGGTTTTCGTTTCTATTTTATTGTTTCTACGGAAAGAAAATTATTGTATTTATTCTCTTGACACCCATAACAGCACTTAGATATTGTTTTGTATATGTATGAAACATTATGCTTTTTTTCCATGTTTTAGATCACAAGCCTCCTGTTGAAGATGGAAGCGGACCGGTTATCACTGGTGCAACTGTTGGTCTTATTTTGGTCGCTGTGGTCGCTGTGGTCGTGTTTATTCTGTATAAACGTAAGATCATCGGTGAGTACAAATGCTGCATAGGATTTGTTCTAATAAAAAAAAAAAATTGTCTTCACTTATTTAAAAAAAAAAAAAAAAAAAAAGTACACAACAGCAGTACTGCAACACAGTATTCAAAGTAGAATATGTTTACCAAAATTACACAACACCTGATTACGACTAAGAAAGATGAGAAGCAACTGTTTTATCTGCATTATCTGTTACAAAGATGTGTGATTTTTATTATGGATTTTATGAGGCGTTCAAAAGTCACTTTGTGTGGCAGAACTGCCAGTCATTCAGCAGTAAAATGATTTCAGTCCTTTGACCAAAGGTCAACCAGAAGTTCAACGTGGATGATTATTGTTATTCTCAGTTTGTCTGTGAGTTGGCTGTAGATTTCTGTCATTTCCTGCTTCTAACACAAATGCTTCTTCTTAAAACCTGCGTCATAGTGAAGCATGAGCAGGCTGTGGCGACAGGTAACATGTTCTTGAATGCCTCATTGAACCATAGGGATTTCAGGTGTGGCATTTGTTTTTTTTTTTTTATGCTGTTTTTTTAAACCTTGAATTCCCTTCATAGTTGGTTTGAAACAACCGTCAATCATGTAAAACATTCAAATGTCATTTCATTGTTTTACTTCCTTGTGTTTTGGACGAGTCCTTCAGCTCACAGCTCAATTAATGGCATATTTGTGTTGATTTGTGTCGTGAATGGTGAAACAAGTCTGTTGTTAACATCACTACTGTTTTAATTAAATTATCTTGTTCTAAATTTACTATCATTAGTTGCAACATTTACATTCTCAGTGAAACCTACAGGATTTATTTATTTTTTTTCACGTGACCATTGTATTGGCTCACCTTTTAGTGTTCATGATGTAATGTTTGTACATGTTTTTACATCACATTATGGTAAAACATCGACATGTTTTACTTTCTCAGTAACTTAATCATCTTGGTTTTGGCAGGTGGCCGTTCTCCTTCTATATCCACCATCTCAGATTCCTGTAAGTACATCCTCTCTCTCCTCCAGAATTGGTCATTTCACTAATTGAATTTTACTATGTGTATTTAAGGTTTATATTTGTGTTGTTACACTCATGTAAACGTTACCAATTTCAATTCAATTTTATTTATATAGCATCTATTACAACACAAGTTGTCTCTAGGCGCTTTCCAGAGACCCAGAACATGACCCCCGAGCAATTATTACATAAACAACGGCAAATAAAAACTCCCTTTAAGAGGGAAGAAACCTGGATCAGGACCTGGATCATATAAGGGGGGACCCCTGCACTCTGAGAACGGAGAACTCTATTAGGAACATATGGTTCTACCAGGTCTTGCAAATATTGCGGTTCAAGGCCACTTTGGACTTTTATATGCAAGTAACAACATTTTGAATTGGATTCTAAGTTTCACGGGGAGCCGATGGAGGGAAGCGAACACAGGACAGACGTGGTCTCTTGTTGATTAGCAACCAAATTAACAGATGTGTTGTAATGCTTTCTCTCTCTTTGCGTGTGTAGGCGACGTCTCCAAAGACCCAGGTAACAATGGGGTAACGACCAGTCTCTTGCCTGATAACAATGGTAAGTCTTCTTCTCTGTGAAGATAAAAATTTGTGTTCCACGTTCCCCTTTTTTCAATACTGATGCAATGCAAGTGATCCGTGGAACACTTTTAAATGAAAAGTTTGACAGTGACATTGTCCCCGTGTAACGTGCCAGCCTTAAGGAGGGCGTTTTTAATTTGGAAGAGGGGCTGGTCGCCCTGGACAATGAAATCAACAGTTTAGAGACCTGGCTTTTATTTTTATTAATTATCCTGGTTTCAAAGAAGCAAAGTATAACAGTTTCCTTTTTTGGCTTAATAAATACCTCTTGCTCTTTCACATGACACTTCCTTAAAAGCTTAATATGGTTGTTTATGTTTATTAACATTTGTGCAACATCTTGAAATTGCAGCAAAAACTTTCTACAAAGCCTTAGATTTCCCTTTCTCATAAATTGTAGGAGTGTTTTATAAATAAATATACTTTTGTTCAAACCAACTTTATTAGGAACATATGGTTCTACCAGGTCTTGCAAATATTGCGGTTCTAGGCCACTTTGGACGTTTATATGCAAGTAACAACATTTTGAATTGGATTCTAAGTTTCACGGGGAGCCGATGGAGGGAAGCGAACACAGGACAGACGTGGTCTCTTGTTGTTTAGCAACCAAATTAACAGATGTGTTGTAATGCTTTCTCTCTCTTTGCGTGTGTAGGCGACGTCTCCAAAGACCCAGTTAACAATGGGGTAACAGTCTGTCTCTTGACTGATAACAATGGTAAGTCTTCTTCTCTGTGAAGATAAAAATTTGTGTTCCACGTTCCCCTTTTTTCAATACTGATGCAATGTAAGTGATCCATGGAACACTTTTAAATGAAAAGTTTGACAGTGACATTGTCCCCGTGTAACGTGCCAGCCTTAAGGAGGGCGTTTTTAATTTGGAAGAGGGGCTGGTCGCCCTGGACAATGAAATCAACAGTTTAGAGACCTGGCTTTTATTTTTATTAATTATCCTGGTTTCAAAGAAGCAAAGTATAACAGTTTCCTTTTTTGGCTTAATAAATACCTCTTGCTCTTTCACATGACACTTCCTTAAAAGCTTAATATGGTTGTTTATGTTTATTAACATTTGTGCAACATCTTGAAATTGCAGCAAAAACTTTCTACAAAGCCTTAGATTTCCCTTTCTCATAAATTGTAGGAGTGTTTTATAAATAAATATACTTTTGTTCAAACCAACTTTATTAGGAACATATGGTTCTACCAGGTCTTGCAAATATTGCGGTTCTAGGCCACTTTGGACTTTTATATGCAAGTAACAACATTTTGAATTGGATTCTAAGTTTCACGGGGAGCCGATGGAGGGAAGCGAACACAGGACAGACGTGGTCTCTTGTTTAGCAACCAAATTAACAGATGTGTTGTAATGCTTTCTCTCTCTTTGCGTGTGTAGGCGACGTCTCCAAAGACCCAGGTAACAATGGGGTAACGACCAGTCTCTTGCCTGATAACAATGGTAAGTCTTCTTCTCTGTGAAGATAAAAATTTGTGTTCTGAGCCAACTGTAACAGTTTCCTTTTTTGGCCTAATAAATACCTCTTGTTCTTTCACATGACAGTTGCTTAGAAGCTTAATAAGGTTGTTTGTTTATTAACATTTGTGCAACATCTGGAAATTGCAGCAAAAACTTTCTACATCGCCTTAGATTTCCCTTCCTCATAAATTGTAGGAGTGTTTTATAAATAAATATACTTTTGTTCAAACCAAACAAACCAAAAACATGGGAAATATCAGGTTCACACTGTAGTGAAATACAAGTCAATGAATTTTTTTTTTTTTTTTTTTTTAATAACATCCCAATTCTGTGATTTGAGGTTGGAAAAAGGTTTTATTATATAATAGTTCTTCTAGCTGATTCGGGGACATGATGAAAACAGTGATTTGCTACCTGGTTATTTGCATAAATTCAACCTGAATATAAAACTGAATTTTTCTTTCATAGGGTTTCTCTCTGATGACTCTGCCCTCGGTTGTAAGTAATAAACATTGGTTTGATATGTCTATGTAGCACATTCTGTTTATTATTTTTAGGAAGGTAAAAAGGAAAGTTGAAGTTTGAAGATCTGTGCTTTTTTCTTTTTTTTTTTTAAATATATGAAATAATACATCATCTGTTTATTTCTGCAGCTGGTGGCAGCAGCGCCTGTTCAAGTTCAAGTGAAGAAGGGGTCGTCGACCAGAACAGAGTCTCTGTATAATCTTATCTGAAGCCAAAAATCTGAAGCCTCTTGAACCTGCTAAATAATCCAACAATTACATTCATACAGTCCAAATTGGAGAACACAAAAACAAAAATTCAGCACACTAGCAGTAAAATTCTTGGACTAGATCAGGGGTCGGCAACCGAAAATGTTGAAAGAGCCATATTGGAGCAAAAAAAACAACAAAAAACAAATATGTCTGGAGCCGCAAAAACTAAAAAGCCTTATATATGCCTTATAATGAAGGCAACACATGCTGTATGTATCTATATCTGGTATTAATTTGATCATTTCTTCTTGCGGCCCATCAGAGTTCACCTACCTGCATAAAAGCGCAGTCTGTTCAATATCGGTCACATCACAGGACTCATCACAGGCAATTGAGTATGCTGGCGCTGAATTAATGTCCTTGATTTGCTGATCGGTGATTCGTGTAGTCACCATCTGTGAACGGTTTTCCACGTTTTTTTTTTATCTCCCAGGTTGCAACAAAACCGGCAGCAGTAGTGGTGTTTGGAGATGCCATCCACTTTATAAATCTATTTTTGCGCTCCTCTAATTTCTCCTGAAGTAATGCAATCGCACTTTTTCTCTCGCTCCCAACTGGGTACTGGGCTGCAAATGTAGCATGCCTTCCCTGGAAACGTCTCTCCACATTACTCTTCTTGTTATTTGACAACTTCTCACTACAGAGCAAACATTCAGCCAATCCTTCCGCATTGGCAATGAATGCAACTGAATCGATCCAAGAAACGTTGAATCCTCTGTTCTCCTCAGTTATTTTTCACTTGTTCCCTTTGGGATCCATGGCCCATCACACAGCCGCCGGTTTGTTTACAACAGCCGCCGGTTTGTTTACAACAGCCGCCTGACCGGCATCCCGCCCTGCTGATAGAAACGTTTAGAACGTTTAGAATTATGACTCATCTGGGGGTTATTGTCTGTAAATTATTGTGAAATACACACTTGTGTGAATGTGCTCTGCAAAACAGGTCCCAAGGTAATTCTAGTCCAGTGCACATAGTACATTCGACATTGAATAAATGTTACTTATTTGAAATAATAAAGAAGTCTCAGAGAAAAAAAAAACGATTGCAAAAAAACAAGAGATATGGTAAACTTCAAAAATGGCCCTTTGTCTTATACCACTTGCTGCCAGTTGAATGCATTGGCTTAATAAAGCAGTTGCAAAGCAAAGAGAGCTGTCCAGAAAATCGCCCAGAACACCGCTCTGTCACACCAGCATATGCCTTCTATGTGCAACATACTGTTCTTTTCATTAAAATAATATTTACTTTTGTAATTTCTCATTGTTTTAGAAATCACTATTCCATCATAAAAAAAAGCATAATTGCATCATGAAAAGTTGTATTCTTCATTTTAATTCTGTTTTTGGACTTTTGGATTCTTTTATTGTTCAAGTTGCGTATTAGTCAAAACATGATAGATTGCACTTTTCCACAAAGAATGGTAAAAATTTATTTTTGTAATATATGTGAGTAAATGGTTTCTGCTATCTTGATTATATGAAGTTGGAAGTTAGACAGTTGTGGAAGGTAATAAAAATCTGCAGCTTTGATCTAAAAATGACAAACTAACCAAGTTTACATATTGATGCTAAATTGCAAGTGGCACTTATTCTTGGGGTCTTTCTTTTAAAGGGTAACATACCACATTTTATCAAAGCTGTCTTTCTTTGTGTGTACACCTCTTAAACCATTGTAAAGAAATCTACTATACAGAAAAGTTTGATTTGTTTTCTTCCTAAATAAAAACTTTTATGTGACGGGTGAACTTTGTGTTGCTGCTTCCTTTCAGATTTTATATAAGCTCGAGCTGACTGAAATTCAACTCATAAAAACATTTTACCACAAAATGTCACATCAGACTTGTATTTAAATCCGTAGATTTTATTTATTGTTGGGATCATTTTGAGAGAATGAATGAAGGTGGGGGACTCCCCAATATTTAAAAAAATTTTTATTGACCTAAGACAGAATAAACAAAGGTACAGTTCCCAGGGACAACAGAAATACAGAGTACATGAAGTACCAGTAGTAGTGCAGTTTACAATAACACGTGGGAATGGGTTGGGGGGTCTCGGGTTACAGTTAAAATTTAGATTGTTAAATAAAAATTAGGGAAAAACTGGTTATGTCTCATTTTGTATGCTATATTTGTTATTGTGGATATTGAATATAAAATAAGGTGGTTTAAAATCTATCGAAAGTTGTGTTAAATTGGCTTTTTTCATCTTATGGGGTCTAAAAAAAAAAGTTGCTTTAGGAAGTGAAACTGATCGTTTGGGTTTTTCCTGCAAGAAACCAAAATACCTCTAAACCAAAATCCCTGTTTTCTTTAAAAAAAATAAAATAAAGGGTTGTCTATATCAGCTCAAACCAGTTTAGAGTACATACATTTAAAGAACAAGTGAGCGGCGGCTTCTTCAACAAACCGAGCACAGATATCGTAACCCGGTCCTTCCTGCCTGACGGAGACGCGCTACGCGCCGTGACGTCACTGGGTGGCGGCAGTGCTCGGAGTTTTGAATCTACAGAAGTTGACGTCTGATCTCCTTCGTCTTATCAAGTTGTTTTTTGGGTGTGTTTGAGTTTTTTTTTTTTTTTTTTTTTTTGCTCTGTCAGAACAAACACCACATACGGCTGTTCGTCTCACAAAAACAAACATGAACACGTGGTAGTTTTAAATGGCTTTTCCACTTTTCGCTTTTGTTAGATACCTTTTTAACCAAACCTTAATGTGCGGAGAGTTGCGTGTGCGTTGTTACCATGGTGACGCACCGAGGCAAAGCGGTTAAAGACCAGAGAGGCAGGCCGGCTCAGCGGAAGCGTCCGCCGGCCAAGAACTCCAAGAGTCGCCCGCAAGCTGCGAAAGGGACCCGGAGGAAGAGCAAGGTAAACGGCGTGGACGCATATGGACTGTCGGGGGGGTCCGGCTTCACCGGGAACACTGTTCGCTGTATAGAGAGATTTCCCTCATAACAGGCATTTTTATTTATTTATTTATTTATTTATTTATTTATTTATTTATTTATTTATTTATTTATTTATATGGCGCTTTGTCTGTTTTATAGTAATTTTACAGTCAAAAACTAGTTGTTGGGGGACACTTTGTAACTGGCAGCTTAATTTCATTTACACCTTCCATATTTCTTTCTTTTTTATTATTTAGTTGGACTTTTTTTGCAGTATATTTTATAACATACTTATTAGATTTAAATGACTTATTTCAAAGTAGTTATACACATCCTGCAGCTATGGTGCAATTGTCATGGAATAATATTAATAATGTGTGAGTATGATTGTTTGTCATTAACAGAAGACTAACTGTTTTTTTGTTTTTTTTTGGATTTTCATTTTTTTCAGGGATTTCGTGCTAAGGATGTAAAAAAGGATCGCACTGTTCAAAAAAGGAAAAAGCGTAAAGATGCAAAACGACCGAGGACCATTATCAGGTCACAGTCTTGTTATGTTAATAACCCTGTAAATAACCAGGTACCCGAAGCACCTGAACCTACCTGAACACTTGCAGCACCGGAAGTGGAAACTTCACCCTCACAGCCAAAACTAAAGAAACGAAAAGGAAACGAGTGAATAACAAATGTTGATGGCTTCTGCCCTTAGCCACACAATAGTGTCAGAGTACTTGTCTGATGTAGAAAATGAAATACAAACAGTACAAAAAAAATCCTGATGTACAGAACTAAACACGTAGATACCAACTAGGCAGATTTCCCAGGAGCGCTATGCAAAACTTTATACCAGTGTTTGAAATCTGCTGTAAAAACATCCATCCATTATCTATACCCGCCTAATCCGTTACCGGGTCACGGGGGTCCGTCGGAACCTATCCCGACGCATAGCAGGCGAAAGGCAGGGGGACACCCTGGACAGGTCGCCAGTCCATCGCAGGGCCACACAGAAAGACAGACAGACATTCACACCTACGGGCTATTTAGTATGATCAATTAACCCACCCTGCATGTATTTGGACTGTGGGAGGTAGCCGGAGTACCCGGAGGGAACCCACGCAACCATGGGGAGAACATGCAAACTCCACTAAGCCACCGTGCTGCTGTAAAAACATTTAAAGGGATAATCAATTCTTTAGATAGATAGATAGATAGATAGATAGATAGATAGATAGATAGATAGATAGATAGATAGATAGATAGATAGATAGATAGATAGATAGATAGATAGATGTAATATTACTCTAAATAATATATGCACTATTAATGATAAAAATACTAATCAATAATACAATATATGCTATATTGTTTTCCTTTGGGGATTAATTACTTTTTTTTTTTAGACAAATGTAATGTGAAGTGTATGTACAAGAATTAAGTTTAAATGACATGAAATAATTGGCTAAAACTGCATTGCTGAAGCAGTTAGTAAAAGAGATCCCTCTGCAGCAGCTACTTTCCATGTTCTCATTCAGACATTTCTCTTGTGTTGACAGGAAATCTTCGAAGCTTCAGAGCCCTTCAGGTAAGAACAGCAATATTCACAGTAGACACTTAAGAATATCTGTAAGATGGGAGTTACAAAGTTGTTGTAGTTATTTACAGAAGTCAAAACATACATAATTTACATCTATGTTTTCACGTGTAAAATTCATGTTAAATTTAAGCAGACTGATTTTCAACCTCCGGGTACTCCGGCTTCTCCCACGTCACGTTTAGATTCATCAGTTTTTGGACTTCCTGCATGTACCCTTTTCTGAACAAGTAGAAATTCTGAGGATCAGAACAACTCAGTCAAAGGTTGCAGCCTTATTCCCATTCAGCATACAGAGATTTCTCCCAATTCTCTGAATTGTTCATGGATGAAGTAGTATAGATTTTAAGATTCTTAAAATGTTTGAATTTACATTAATATTTGTTGTTCCAAAATTTGTAGATTTAAAAAAAATTTCTTAATGGGTGAATCCTCATCTTTATTCCTGAAAGACTCGGTGACGTTATTTATTGAAGTTCCACGAGGGGTTTATTTATTTATTTAGTCAGCATTATGCAAATCATCCACTCTTGCTTTGTCCCCGTTCATGTCCTTTTTGAAATGTGTTGATGGTAACTTATATATAACTTGTGTGGTAACGTGTTTTAATTTAAATTTTACAAAATATCCTGTTTCTATGTGAATGATCATCTCAGGTGGCAAGAAGCGTAGGGAGAGGAGAAGCACCAGGACAACCAAAGAGACCACCAGACTCCAGGCCTGCAACCGGTTCAAAGGCACCAAGTAAGACAGCTTGTCGGACTAAATAAAATAATCACCATAACATGATGTTGCTGCTGGATTAGAAATGATATGTCAGTTTGGATTTGATGGGCTTTGGCAGAGTCTTGTACAGCTGTAATATTCAAGCTGCAGGACTCCATAAAAGCTGGTTCGGAGAAAATCATTGCTTCTGTAATATTTGAGTATCATGAAAATAGATGTTACATTTCCATTTGTGTATGTCTTTAAAGGCCTAATTTAATGTTGGAGAGCGTCTGTAACGCTTATCTGCGTCAGACACGTCTGCAGTGAAGCCACATTTGATTTACTGCTCCCAGTAGCTCCAGTTCTCTCATGTAAACACTACTAATGTAAACACCCTCTCAGCTTTTTCTGAATGATGAAAAGAACAATTTTTATCATGTTTTTCTAAAATATACAAAGATCTTTAATTTACACTGTTTTCTGTGCAGAGCAACCAGACTGGCGTTGAGTTCGGGCAACATCAAGAAGAAGAAGCTTCTTAGTTACAAAGGACGAGTGAGTAACACTGATCGCCATAACTGTGTTTCTTTTCATAAGTGTCGTTTATCTTTATTCACATTTGTAGCTGAAGTAGATGGTGACAAGATCCTCAGCTGGCAAATAATGATTAAAAATTTAACAAACTGTCCCAAGCTGAGAAGTTCAAATCTTCTATAATGCAAGAAGAAAATAATCCAGCACTTTCTCTCCTCATTTACCAAATGAGGTGATGAAACATACTGGGAGACACGGTCCTGTTTTATTTACTTGTTTGTGTATTTATTTACTTAAAGCGTGTTACTGGGACTGACTCAGAATGAGCGCTCATATATGACTCTAAAAACAGCACTTTTTTCATTTTACATAACAAATCAAAAACTGACACAGATTAAATAATATCTGTCACTTCTATGCAGCTTTATTTAATATATTTTTATAAGCTTTTCTGTGCTGCGTTGGGTGCAGCTCTGTTTTAGGCAGAAAGGTTGAAGCGGGCACTTTTTGGATTATATATATATATATATATATATATATATATATATATATATTCTGTGTTTACGTTCTGATGCAGTGACAAAACTTTCAGGGTGGACGTAACCTGTCTTATCAGCTCACTGGGAGGGTGGTGCTCCCAGCTGCACTCGGCCTCCCTCTGCTCACAGCTCGAGGGGGGTCAACATGCCTCTATCAGCTGCCACCATATTGGAACGTAAAGAAAGAGGAGCGCCGACTTGTTTTGCTCGTGTGTTTATGTCTCATGAAGTTAAGAAGTTGTGGGTTGTGAAGTGGTTAAATTACAAAAGGGGAACTTTTATCACTCAGGCAATCAGATTTTATTGACTGAAACGATCACAGTCAGGGACGTGTAAGATTGATTTTTCTAATCAAGTAGGCGGGACTTTCAGATCAGACAGACAGACAGACACACCACACAGACAGACAGTCAGACAGACACACAGACAGAGAGACAGACAGTCAGACAAACAGATCAAATATCTTGTTTTCTTTTTCCTTTCTGACAAGACAGATTTAAAATTTTACATCTAGAAACCTAAACTCCAAATTTCAGCAAGTTATAGCTGAAAAATTAGATGGTTGGAGATGGGTTTTCTCTCTCAGTTGACTAACTAGTTACATGACTAATCTTTACAGGTCTGTACAGTATTTATCAGAGCCAGACGGTTCCTGGGTCAAACCTCGGCTGGTGCCTCTGTGTGGAGTTTAAGTTTTCCACATGTTTTTTTTTTCTATGTACTCTGACATCCCGCCATGGTTTAAGAATATAAATGTTTAGATTTATTGACATGAGGGTGCCTGGTTGTCTTTGTGTGTCTGCCTCTGTCTGACTGGTGATCTACGGGGGGCGCGGCCCGACTCTCACCTGATGACAGAACTGTTTTGTTTAATTCTATTCTTGGCTTCTTCTTTCCTTTTAATTTGTAACACTCAATTCTACATGTTTAAGAAAGTCGATTAAAGTTTGTAAAATTCTGGATGAAGTTTAGGAACGAAGACAGCGTTGAGGGAGAGACCGCAGGCGGAGACAGCAACCAGAAGCCTGATGCCAAACTGAGCCGAGCCTTGTCACTTTACCAGACACCCGGCAGTGGTCAGTACCGCTCGGCCTCTTCTCACAGACGCTCACATTAGAGAGCCGAGCGTTCGCTCTCAGAAACCACAGTCGCCACTTCCAAATCTTCATGTTAAACACAGTTTCCTTATAACATGAATTGTAAAGGCCATACCGGTACTTCTGTGGTACTATAGTTGCATTTTGATCTGAGAAACAGAATGATAAGCCAGCGATGAACAGTGATGGAAAAACGCTTTATTCAATACGCTTATAGTAAAAAAACAACATTAAAAAAAACTTTCACATTTCCAGCTTTAATCATTTATTTTCTACCGTTGCTCAGAGTTGCTGAGAGGAACCTTCCGGATCAGCGCCTCAGGTCCAAACACGACCCACAGAGATGCCTTCAGGTCAGTCTGTAGGCGCAACTTAGATGTTTTCCTTCAACGTGTTGAATCAGCATCAGTTCAGCATCAGTTCAGTCAGAAAGATCCCTCTTTTTGGCTTTTCTGTGAAGTGCATGAAGTTTGTATTTTTATAAAATTGTTTTTTTAGTTCATGATGCTTAAATGTTTAATGAAAGGATGAAACTATCAAAATACACTGTTAGTTTAAAGTGAAAAAAGCAAAGCAGAGTTATGTCCTCACGTGCTGGTGTTGATTTTATACACTGTTGTCTTTGTTGTAAGTTCAGTGGAGCCGAATGGAAAACAAAATAACCCCAATTTACCCACAATTCCTAGCAAAGTATCTTTTGCTTAATTGAAAGTGCTGTGTGTAAGGAGCTATTCTCTCCCTTTCTGACACTCTGATTGTTTTTATTGTTCCTCCAGATCCAGTCAGACGACGTGGCCTGATTTGTCTGATGATTCGGACTCGGATGATGACGAAGACAACAAGGCCTCCAGCAGGTCGGTGACATGAGCCGTGTGCTGACTCCACTGGCTGCGCTGCCTTGAACCTCGATTTAGGTTTACAAACTGTAAAACATCAAGCAGATCAGGAAAGGTCACCCCTGAAAACTGAGTTTTTTCAGCTCAGCTTTACTGGACTTTACTGCACTGAAACAAAGCGTCTGCGCTTACACATCCGAAGTCTGTTGAACATTTTGGCTCATACACCAGGTGGATAGAATCGGCTTTAAATCTGAGCTGAATGCACAGTTGTCTTCAATAACCTGGGGGCTGTCACGTTACGATTGTTTGTTAGTCAAGATCCTTTTCACATTTACAGGAGAATGAAATGACTCGTTCAGAGATGACAGATATCAACCATTATCGAAAACGGCCAATACCTACATGTACCAGCATTTTGAACTTTGGTCGTTTGCGTTCCAGAGATTTCTGTTCATTTGTAAAGCATTCATGCCATTTTTCCTACTTTTTGACTCGTTTTTCGACTCTGCGTTTACAGCTGTCGCCCTCTCAGCCTGCGTGCAGAAGAGCCTCGTGATACTCGCAGAAACAAGGCGACTGGAAGGGCACGTTTGGCAGATATTGATCCCATGGCCATCGATCAGTCTGTGAGTTGCATCATATTGTTAATTTAATTATTAAAACTGTCAGAAAGTAGCCTGTCAGCCTCCTGCAAGCTCTGCTCTGCACTTTACATTTGCTATTTTACAGACAAATCTGGTTACGTTTAGACTCTAACTGCCTTCTGTTGAATTTGTTGCTTCTCTTCATTGATCCTCACATCATTTCTCTCTTTGATCTTCTGTCCTTAGGTGGGTTTTCACAGCATCGGAGGTTTATCAGGTAACATCTCAGCTCTGAAGGAGATGGTTGTCTTCCCGCTTATCTACCCTGAGGTCTTTGACAACTTTAAGATTCAGCCTCCCAGGTGATACAGACAATACAAACATATATAGTTGTATGGATTATATAGATTAGTGATGCTTTTAAATAGTGATGTGCATGTTTTTAACACTGAAGATGTTCTTCGGAGTCTCATTGTCTGTTTCTGTCAAATCAAGAAGAACAAAATAGTTTTTCATGTAATAAATCTGCAGCTTAGACTGAATATGGATAGAGGGGCATTTTAGTAAGCATTCTTGTTTAGATTCATGATTGAAATGATTGAAATGATTGAAATGATTTAACATTATTCTGCCTGCCTGTCCTTTCAGAGGATGTCTGTTTTACGGGCCTCCTGGAACTGGGAAAACCCTGGTTGCCCGGGCGTTGGCCAACGAGTGTAGCCATGGCAACAGGAAGGTATCCTTCTTCATGAGGAAAGGAGCGGACTGCCTCAGCAAGTGGGTGGGCGAGTCAGAGAGGCAACTCAGACTGCTCTTTGAACAGGTAACGTCAAGAGTCGGCTCATGTTTCTGTGCTGCCCCCTGCTGGCCAACTGCAGACCAGCCTCGAATACAACATTAGGTTAGGAAGTGCTGTATGTTGTTTGTTTTTTTTTTTTTTTATCTTAAAGGACCTTGACTCTTTAAACACTTTGCACTATTATCAGAAGGCAGCCCTCCCCAGATAACTCAGATCAAGAAGCCTTTTAGTACAACGTTACTGGGAGTGTGGAGGAATATTGTTTATGTAACAAATAAAGTTACCTCCATCCTCCAAGTTTATATGAGACTCAGTGTTTTTTTTTTTAGTTTGCATTAAACACGCTAAAAAACATTTCAGAATGAACTTTCATTAAAAGACCTCTGAATAAATAAACAGTCAGAAATACAGCGGCTGTAACGTTTATTACATGTTTGTCTGTTCATCAGGCCTATCTGAAGCGTCCATCCATCATCTTCTTTGATGAAATTGATGGCTTGGCTCCAGTCCGATCGAGCAGACAGGATCATACGCACAGGTTTTTCCACTCTTTGTCATTGTTTTCTTTTTAAACATGTCAGCATTTCTTACATACACCCCACAATATTAACTTCATTTTAATAAGAGTTAAATAACTGTAGTTACTGAGCAAAGTGGTCTCTGTGTCTCTGGAGGTTCCCAACCATCCAAATCACAGTGGACAGGGTCTTGACAATTAAATGAAGTCCGCTGGTCTTTTAAATATTTTTTATCTGGCTCAACAGTATAATCTAATTATTGCGGAAAGTCGCGTATTTAATGATTGCCAGACTTGTTGATATTTTTCTGTGTTGCCGACCTTCATCCTCTCTTCTACGCCACAGTGAGTCCGGACTAACTGGCGTTTCATCCGTACAGCTCCATCGTGTCGACGCTCCTGGCTCTTATGGATGGTATGAACAGTCGAGGGGAGGTGGTGGTGATTGGAGCAACAAACCGATTGGACTCCATCGATCCGGCGCTGCGGCGTCCTGGGCGCTTTGACAGGGAGTTTCTCTTCAGTCTGCCTGACAGAGAGGTGACATAGTTCTCATTTTTTCTACTCTGTTATGTTTTGTATGATATACTTTGTTTAATAATAGTCTATCAATTTAAAGATATTTTGTTCTTCAGTTAAATGATTTGTATTCTTTATTTTCATTTAGGTTTTTTTTTAAATTCTACATCACATCGAAGTTCAAATCATTTTAACTACACGGCTTATACTCGTGTATATATGTCATGTAAATATGCTCATAAACCATGTTTATAGAATTACTCCAAAAAAAAACAAAACAAAGATGTGAAGATTGAAAATAAAGACTGAAAATAGATAAATAAAATGTACAGTGTAAATAGAGTAGATCATTATTATCCTCAATCCAATCAATAATACATGCTGATCTTTCTTTTTTACTTCTTCGTATGTGTTTGTTGACTTTTTTTGTTTTAGTCTCGTAAAGAGATCTTAAAGATCCACACCCGACAGTGGAAACCTCCTCCTTCGGAAGATTTCCTGGATGAACTGGCTGAGAAATGTGTTGGTAAGAAAAGCCGCAGCAGTTTTTCATTCAGATTCTTTTTCATTGCAGTTTTTTGGTTATTTAACTTCTTATGCTCACTTTCTCTAAGGTTACTGTGGTGCCGACATCAGGGCGGTGTGCACCGAGGCGGCGCTGTGCGCTCTGCGCCGCCGCTACCCGCAGATCTACGGCACCCCAGAGAAGCTCCGGCTGGACGTCTCCTCCATCTCAGTCAGCAGCTGTGACTTTGTGGCAGCCATGAGGAAGATGTCGCCGGCCTCGCACCGCTCCATCGCCTCCCCTGCCAAACCGCTGTCACCTATAGTTCACCCGCTGCTCGGCGCCGCCCTGAAGCACATCCTGGAGGCTCTGCAGAGGATGTTTCCGCACGCTGAGCAGGGAATGAAGAGGCAGCGAGAGCCAGGTGAGTTAGGACTGACGGCCGGTGACGCTTGTGCTCCTAATTTATTTACAAATGTCTCTTTCCTGTATGTCAGCTCTGACATCAGGGATCGTTGACGACGGTCTGATGTGTGGAGGAGATGAGAGCTCTACTACTTCAAGCATTTCTGCGCCCTCCACTTCCCAGAGTCGAAACTTCCTGCACTTTGCCAGGTGACTCGCACATTTTATTCAGACAAATATAAATCTTTATCTCTGAGTGAAGGAATATAAAAACAACTTCCCGGTGACATTTTCAATTCAGTTTTATTTATTCAGCGTCTATTACAACACAAGTTGTCTCTAGGCGCTTTCCAGAGACCCAGAACATGACACGATCTTCACCATATAAATACAATTGGTGTTCTTGATATAAAAATCTTTTTATACCTTTAAAGGGTCCATTCCCAAGACTCCAACAGGCAGACTGACAAGTCTTACAAATGAGACTGATGTGATGACTTAAACTCATTCTCACAACTCCCACTGCTGCTCTGCGTCCTGCAGGAGCGCAGTGAAGCAGCCAACATCCTACCGCCCGCGGATGCTCCTGGCGGGCCGTCCTGGCTCTGGTCAGACGTCCCACTTGGCCCCAGCGGTTCTGCACGCGCTGGAGCGTTTCACCATCCACAGCCTGGACTCTGCTGTTCTGTTTGGAGCCAGCAGCACCTCTCCAGAAGAAACCTGTGCACAGGTGACCCCTCAGAAAACACCTCATACGCATCCTCCAACTCACAGACTTAAACTCATCTTGATCCATTTCAGAATTATTGATCAAATCAGAACAAATGCTTATTGTGGTGATAAAATGCAAAGAAGACAGTGAGACTGACCTGAGACCTGAGACTCTTTAAGGCGTCCAGAGCTCCATCTGGGTTCTCTTCTGTGATTCTCTGCTAGTTTCATCCGGCTCCAGTTTTAAATCATGAACTCTGAAAAGAGTGGCACTTTAAGTCCTTTAGTGAAAGAGTGCTTGCTTGAATAGAGGATTTATCTACATTTCCTCTTGTAATGGTGTATACTCAACTTGTTTTTATGCTTTTGTGTTTCCAGCCGTGTAAATGTAAACACCTGGATAAAAGATCAAAAAAGACATTTACCTTCAACACCAGTACTTCACAATCACAAGATTTCCATTTTTTTGTTTTTCTTTAAATGACAGAAGAATAAAAGCTAAAGTGTAATTAGACAACAGCTTATTTTAGCAAGAGCCAGGTTTATAAGAGATGTTTTTTCCCCTGATCAGGTGTTCTGTGAGGCCAAAAGGACATCTCCCAGCATCCTCTACATCCCCCACATCCAGCAGTGGTGGGAGACGGCCAGGCCGGAGCTGAGGGCGTCTTTCCTCAGCTTGCTGGGCAGCATCCCCTCCTTCTCTCCTATCCTCCTCCTTGCTACCTGTAGTGTCCCTTACCAACAGATGGACCCAGAGGTGAGGCCTGAGGCTAGGCTCAAAGGCACTTTTGTTGTTTTTTACTTTCCTTTCACTTTTTTGAGTGAGTAGATACAAGTAAAGAATATTTCTGAAGTTTGTCTCGCTTGCAAAAAAAACCCCAGATCCAGTCGCTGTTTCGGGAAGAGTATGGGGAGGTTTTCACCATCAGTGTTCCCACCCGGCACGAGAGAACAGACTTCTTTCAGGACCTCATTCTGAACCAGGCAGCTGAGGCTCCACCTTTCAAGAACAAAGCTCGTACGTGACTCAGAGTTGTTCAGATGTTTTGATTCAGTCTTTATTGCACCTCAAATGTGAGTCAAAACATGAGTTGTAGGGTGAAGGGTCACAAAAATAAATTGACCAATTTAAAAACATGTTAAACCATAATTTTTATATCCTCCTCCGTCCCTCAGTGGCTCAGGCCATGGAGATCCTTCCTGTGGCGCCGCTGCCCTCCCCCCAGCGGCTGCTGCATCGTAACCGCCTCCGTCTGGAAGAGCAGAAGGAGGTTGTGCTGAGAGAGCTCCGCCTCCTCCTTCGCAACATCACAGAGCGCTTGATGCTGGACCGTCGTTTCAAGATCTTCACCAAACCCGTCAACACTGATGAGGTGAGTGGGTTTCATCTCACGATCTGAAGCTCAGTATTTCAGCAGAACAGCATGCCAGTGTATGAAAATGATTTCATCAAATAATAATAATAATAATTGGCCGCAAAACATGACCTGATGAGTCGCAAAAGCAAGACCAAGAAATAAGCTGGTGAACTTCACGCAGCATTTATCACTTAGAGTCAGATCATTTTTAATACTAAAAGGAGTTAGTAGACAATAATAATAGAGCTAAAGCTCACTGAATAGATTAAATGGGTCAGTGATGTGTTCCTGCCTTGTTTCTGCAGCCCTTAAATGGATAACAAGTCTTTAAAAGGCCAGTTCTTAAAGGTTTAAGGATGTTTCTTGGAAGTGTGTAAAGTCCAAAAGTCCAACATCTTCTCTGCTTTGTCTGTTTGAGGTCCCAGACTATCTCATGGTGATCGAGAAGCCCATGGACCTCTCCACGCTTCTGACCAACATTGAAGAGCAGAGATACGACACCGTCAGTGAGTTCATGTCAGACGCAGAGCTCATCTGGCTGAACGCTCTAGAGTACAACCCGGACATTGACCCAAGAGGTGAGGCACCAATAACCTGCCAAGACCCCAGAAACATATTTAAATAAAATTCAAGAGTCTCGATCTGTGAGGTGTAAAGACTTTAGTTCTTCTGGAGCTTTCCTTTTCTTTTTGTGTGTACTGGAAACAGAAGTGGGATTACCAGCTCCAGGCTGGATGGATTGTAATCATCTGATACCATAAACTATAGCTTCTAGTTTTGGTCTTCAGTGTAACTAAGCAGACTTTTTGTTGTCTGATATTCCTTCTGCTGAGCTTCCTCATCTTTGTCTCCGATGAGGCTACAACAGGTGAAGCACCAGCAGGTAGTGCAGAGAATATAAAAAGTAAACCAGCGTGAACTAAGAACCAACAGGTGCTCCCTTAGTGGGATCTTTAAGTATTGACTAGGCAGAAAAAGAAGTGGAATGACTATTTCAGTAGCGCCTCACTCATGGCCTCACATATATACATTAAAAATATATTTTTTAGTGTTTGTGTGTGACAGTGTGTTTGTTTGTGTCAGACCGCCACATTCGTCAGTGCGCGTGTGCCCTGAAGAACACGGTGAAGGCTATCATCAGAGATGAGCTGGGTGAAGACTTGGAAAGAGCCTGCCATGAGATCAAAGACTCTCGCATCAAGAGAAGTAAAACCTCTATCTCTGCTTCCATGAAGTCATTGTGTCTGAGGTTGGAGGTTTTAACTGCACGCTGGTGCCAGATGAAGTCTCAGCCGTGTATTTGCATAAATGATCAACATCTGCAGTAGCCCAAAACAGAACATTGATATGAAAATCACAGTAAAAGTGAATATTATCTTCATTATTATGGTTGCAGGGTCATCATATCGGGAGGTGAACAACCATGATGAGGCCAATGGGATCTACAACTCAGCTTTCTCCAGAAACAGTCCTGGAGCTCAGCGTAAGTTCATCGTGCAGCTCCTGCATGTCTTCTTGAAAAGGAACTCAATTTAAAAGTAAAACATTTGGTGCAAACAAAGAAATATTCCACTTTCACTAATGTACTGAAGCGTAACTGCACAGAGCTGATGTCAAAAAAATCTGTGGGTTTTAAAGCAGCACAAGACTTTCTTTCATGTTAAAATATCCTTTTCAATATAATTAAAATAAATATTTGATTGGAAGCTGCAAAGGATTTATTTAAACATGAAGGCATCAGAGGGTCAGAACCAAGGAGAAGAGGAAGAGGCAGCATCAACAGTGGTGACAGAGAGTAGAAAGGTGAATCAAAGGGGGGCTGCAGATGACATCTAGTTTCACAGCCACAAGTCGAGAGCAGATGAGGAGATCAAATAGGAAGTAGGAATGATTCACCTGCGCTGACTGACCTGCTTAATGACCATGCGTCTCTATGTTCCTCCCTCACTCCAAACCCCCTCTGACTTCTCTTCTCAGCTCGTAAGAAAAAGCGTTGCAAACAATCCAGAAAATCCAAGTGGAGTACCGGTGTCCTGAAGAAACCCAAGAAGAAGTCACCTGTTCCAGCCTCGACTTCCTCCTCTTCCATGTCCAGCAAAGCCAGTTCAATTAACGCCGGGATGGTTAATGGTTGTGGTGGTACAAGCTCACCAAGCATGTCAGAGAGCAGCGACTGGGAGCAGAGTCACATGACAGTTCCCACGAACAGCTACCATCATCGCTTAATTGAAGGAACCTCCAGTGTTCTCATGAATGGCTACCACCGCTCAAAGCGACCCAACGTCCAGCCAACTCACAGCGTCCCCAGACGCAGGATGAACCTGAGGCCTCAAACCCTGGCGCCAAAGACTGCCCAAGTCCCAGAGCCCATGTTGAATGGGGTTTGTGTAAATAAACTAGGTCTGTATGTCTGTGTGTCTGTATGTCTACTCATAGCAGGAGCTGGGCCTCTAACAGTGTGACCGCCTCGTCCTACTAACTGATTTCATCTGACTGTGACTGAGCTTCAAAGCCCTGCAGGTGAAATATGTGTCAAACAGGTAGTAAAATGAAAAGGGCTGCTCTGCTTCTGCTGCTGCTGAACACGTTTGAACAGGCTGATGGTTCATAGTTGGAGTTGAAGCTCTGGGCCTCAAGCCAAGCTGTCACAAAGCCGAGCTGCAAACAGAAGCTCTGTGATGGATCATCACAGACGTGCACGCTTGGATACTTCAGGACAGAGTTTTCTTTGGAGTACGCTGCATGAAATTATTTTAGTTTCACATGAGATCATTAACAGCCACTGAGTCAGTGTGACACCCACTTCTTCTTCACTTTAACAAGATGAATAATTAAATACAACTCAAATTTTCCTGGAAAGATGCAGTAATGCAGTGTAATATATTTTGAATGTTATCATGGACCGTCGAGACATCTTGCTCCGCAAAGTTTTATATTTTTCTTTTTTAAATATGATTTTAAAATGTCTAGATGCATTACTGTCTTTCTCAGAGGGCCACAAAAAGTACAAGACGAAAGCCAACACAGGTGTGTTAAACCAGATGCAGCTGTTCAGCGGAGACAGACATCCAGAGGTCTTCGATGAGGAAACACCTCTGCTGATCGTTGATCACAACAAACTGAAAGTGAGTGCTCCTGGTTGTTATTCTTTTAAATCTATTCAATGATAGTTTATTAATCCACAAAAGAAAATTATTGCTGTGAGCAGGAATTATCGCACTTAAACGTGTTGCATATTTTACATTCAGGACTTCAGTTGGGATCAGATGAGAAATAAAGAGCTCTGACTGCAGTAATCTGAATTTAAGAGGCTGCGTGGAAACCTTCAGTTAACAGCTGGTTTTTAACTGTAACATCTGTTGAAACACTGCCCTCAGACAGGTGGTAAACAGCTCACTGCAGCTTTTCTCTCCTCTTGACAATATTTATTTTTTATTTTATGCATTGGGCGCATTGAATGTGTAGCACATTTTATTCAAGTACCACCTACAAAACTTTTAAACATCAAAAAGGCCACCTAGAAATGACTTAGAGGTTGAATACCCAGAGGCTGTGGCGAAATACAGATCTGTGAAGCACTTTGGTCAACACTGGTTGTTTTAGACGTGCTATACAAATAAAGATTGATTGATTAAATTGATTGATTGTGGCACTAATTCTCTCTCTCCTTTTTCCCTTTAAGAATCTGTTGAGCAAAGCTGTAGCTAAAACAGAGGGCGCTGAAGTGGACCAACTGGAGAAGCTTTATGCTCTGCTGGCTCAGTGCATCTACCGACACAGAAACAATTACAACAAGACGGAGCTCGTTAAGGTGAAGCGACATCAGATTTCATAGAGGGCAGCTGTTGATAAAGAATCTAAAATGGTTTAATGTCAGTCTTTGTCTGACTTGCTTAATGCAAAAAGGTTATGTTGTCAATTACTCTGCTAAAAATAATAAATGCCATGAGCCGAAGCACAACCCGTTCACCAGCTTATCTACAAAAGGTGAACTTGGAGACTTGTAATTCCAGATTTATTGATGAAATAATAAGAAAGATAGAAAAATTCAGGGACAACAAAAAAAGAAGTCACAAATATCAACTTGCATCCAGTGAGAAAAGTTGGTCAGAGTAAAAGCTCATGTCTGCTTCATATGTTCATTTCTGTTTTCGCCTTTTTGTGTTTTCTAGGAAATGAGGACAGAAATCGACAACTTCTCCTAAGTTACTTTTATAAAACCTTAGTTTTTAAATTATTTTAATGTTCTTGATTTTACATTATAATGTATTCTTGAAACATACAAACATACCTCAGTATTTATTCTGTCAGTTTATTTAATTATTTTAGAGTTATTCTATTTGAGTGTATTTATTCCTGTGATCATTGATCAACAATATATATTTATTTGACCATTTAATGTTGAATATAGCCCGGCCAGACATTCGTATTCACTTCATGAAAAAAAGGGTTTGGTACTCCTCACATTCACTGCCACTTCCATCGGTACAGAACGTACCGAACCAATCCCAACAGGCAGGACAAGGCTTTATGAGATGATTCATGCAGGAGCATCTGAGAGCAACTACTCAAAACAACCAAGATGACTGCAGAACTGCTTATAACACGTTGAATCAACAAGCTTTCACTGCAGAAGCGTCTTTTGTTGATGTTCCTCTTGTTATCTCTCTGCTTACACCACACGCTTGCGTTCTCGGACTCCAGAGGCAGTTTCTTCTACATTCCTTAAAATTGGTCATAAAAGTGAAATCCAGAGGAACCTGACTAATTTTTTGTCTTGAAGAGGAAAACAACTGTGATGGTTCTCCAGGCTGTTAATCCATTTTATTGTGATGTGAGCTTCATTAAAGTTGTTACAAAGGTTGATTAAACTCATCAACAGTGTTTTCTGTGCTGCAGCCCGGTTGAAGTACGCCATGCATTTTTCTCAGTTTTTACTTTCCTATAATGTAAGTTAGTAAAACAAAGACATTTTTGAAAAAAATAAAAACAATTTTCTCTGAAATTTGAGCCATATATTAAGTTGTTCTGAGGATGTTTTGTGTTCAATGATCAGTGGTGTAAGATTCACAGTGGATATGGTTTTTACTTGCTTTGATTAAATTTTATGCTTTAAATTCGGTATTTTTAATGATGGGCTTTAAAAAATACCTGTTAACTAAATTAAAATACAGTGCTTATAGTTGTTATGTATGCAATTTACTTAAATACGAAATCCCCTTCTTGGCTGTAATAATAATATGAATTGATACCGATGTGAAACAAAAGTGCAAATGACAACAAGAGCAGCCCAACAACACTAACATGCGGCATGACGTCTGTGCCACATACCTAATTCAGTTTGGCTTACTTTGCTCTGACTACACAAGCGCTGCAAGCTCTCAACGTCTGCCTGACGCGAAGGCGCAACATGAACCTCATAACCCGACACTGATGTTGTGGGGACTAAATAAATAAATAAACCAATGTGACAAACGTAAATCAGCAAGGCCACTCGTGTTTCCGCCCAACAAGCGGGTCTTCAAAATAAGAGCTGTGAGTTGTCAATCTTTTTAATATAATTACCAAAAACAAAAGTGTGCATCTTTCTGTAGAACATTGTAAATGCATAGTTTTACGTCCCTTTGATGTAATATAGACCCATTGTTACTTTTTTATTGTATTTATTTTTAATAATAATAATGGTCTATTCTATATTACAACGTGTTTATAGCGTCATCTCATAGTTTGAGCCTTTGTCTAGACTTTTGTTTTGGAATGTCCAAACCGGATGCACTTCTCAGCCGTCGCTAACTGTCAACGGTGGTACACACACAAAAATGGCCATCGTTGCTTTCGGTGAACTGTCGATGTCTTTTAAATAAAACTAGTTTTCGTAAACAAAGCTGCTGAGCAAATAGTGCGAGTCGGAGTGCGGCTAAGGGACCCCGTTAACCGCAGGTGATAGTCAGCTCGCAGCCGCCTGGCCGTCCGTGTGGCTCTCAGATGGGATCCTCCGTGAAACTGGGTAAAAGGCGGAAGACCAGAACCAGCGGAGCGACCTGGAGATGCTACAGTCCCTAACCAGCTCCCCGTTTGTTCCCACATGCAGCTAAACGGGACCCCGTCGAGCAGGTAAACACACTCCGGGCTGACGGGGGACGTCGGCGGTGTATTTCCACACTCCGGGACTCGTGCGGACGCGGCTCCCCGTCACGTAGTCGGGTTAGCTAACGCTAGCCGGGAGGATGTCGTTCCTCTTCGGCTTTTTCTCGGAGCGCAGACGAGCCGTGGAGACGCGGGACCCTGGCCGCGTGTGTGCCCGTGTCTGGCGGGCAGAGGCTGCAGGCGGTGGGCTGCCACCCCGGGACCCACGGAAAAGTGACAAGGAATAAGTTCAGAGTTGTCAAATGGGGAAACACTGGTGCTACACTGGTGCTACACTGGTGCTGGTCCGGTGCTGGTCCGGTAGTGATCTGGTGCTGATCTGGTGCTGGTCTGCTGCTGGTCCGGTAGTGATCTGGTGCTGATCTGGTGCTGATCCGGTGCCGGTTTGGTGCCGGTCTGGTGTTGATCTACTGCTGGTCCGGTGCTGATCTAGTGCTGGTCCGGTGCCGGTCTGGTGCTGGTCCGGTGCCGGTCTGGTGTTGGTCCAGTGCTGGTCTGCTGCTGGTCTGGTGCTAATCTGCTGCTGGTCCGGTGCTGGTCTGCTACTAGTCCGGTGCTGGTCCGGTGCTGGTCCGGTGCTAATCTGCTGCTGGTCTGCTGCTGGTCCGGTGCTGGTCCGGTGCTAATCTGCTGCTGGTCCGGTGCTGGTCTGCTACTGGTCCGGTGCTGGTCCGGTGCTAATCTGCTGCTGGTCCGGTGCTGGTCTGCTACTAGTCCGGTGCTGGTCCGGTGCTGGTCCGGTGCTAATCTGCTGCTGGTCTGCTGCTGGTCCGGTGCTGGTCCGGTGCTAATCTGCTGCTGGTCCGGTGCTGGTCTGCTACTAGTCCGGTGCTGGTCCGGTGCTAATCTGCTGCTGGTCCGGTGCTGGTCTGCTACTAGTCCGGTGCTGGTCCGGTGCTGGTCCGGTGCTAATCTGCTGCTGGTCTGCTGCTGGTCCGGTGCTAATCTGCTGCTGGTCCAGTGCTGGTCTGCTGCTGGTCCGATTCTAATCTGCTGCTGGTCCGGTGCTGGTCTGCTACTAGTCCGGTGCTGGTCCGGTGCTGGTCCGGTGCTAATCTGCTGCTGGTCTGCTGCTGGTCCGGTGCTGGTCCGGTGCTAATCTGCTGCTGGTCCAGTGCTGGTCTGCTGCTGGTCCGGTGCTAATCTGCTGCTGGTCCGGTGCTGGTCTGCTACTGGTCCGGTGTTGGTCCAGTGTTGGTACAGTACTGGTCTGGTGTTGGTCCGGTGCTGATCTGGTGTGAGTCGTTTCAGTTGAGCTGTAGACCCCCTGAGAGGTTGTGGGGTGATTCATGCTGGAATAACTGAAAGATTGTCCCAGTCTTGAGAAGTCAATGCAATTTTCAGCTATTTAGTTTAAACGATGACATACGTTAAAAGGTAATCACTGGTAGGAATGAAAAAATGAAACCATCACAATAACAATTATGTGTTTTTTTATTTTTACGAGGGGCACAACTAGACTAAATAATGGGAACCAAATGTATTATTTATTCATTTAAAATTTAAATCTTAAAAGTTGCTGGTTGTTACAACTGTCAATACATGACATACAGTAGAAGATGTAAGATAAAGTTTTTAGAAGTAAAGGCATAGAGCATAAAATGGAAAAACTTAAAACTTTTCAATTGGCTGCTTTGAAAGTTATTTCAGTATCAAGTTCAAAGAGGATTTGCTAGAAGAAGCACATTTAAATACCATCTTTTCATGGAGTACCAGTAGTTAGAAGCAAGTAATGATATAAAGCTATTTAAAGACAAGTTATCAGAGCAGTTATAAAGTGCTTTTTATTAAGAGCATGAAATGTCAAAAAACGTATATATACAAAGAATGTCATCTGCACAGCACCATGTTTCCTTGCACTCCAGCACATTTTTAAGAATAAAAAAGAATATTAGTAATAAAAGTCCCACAGCACAACTCCAACTAAAATACATGTGTTGCCACCACCACATCTTGCACGCATTAATATTGTCTTAATTGATCAAAGTCATTAGGAAACCTGGAAAACTGTTTACTTGCTCTCCTGGTCACAATTTCTTAGGCACAGGCTCTCAACAGTGGCCAATAATTTTCAGTATACAAAATAATCGTTTTGGACTGAAATTTGATCATTCCCAGTGCATGCTCGCGTGCTGCAGCACAGCGGTTGGAAATTACTGGCCTGTGGAGGCTTGTATCATAAAAGGTGTAGATCCGAACACAGAACTGGTGGAAGTCCATTATTCATGTGTTTGTAGGTTTATTGCTTTATGTAAATACATCAAAGTTACAAGAGTGCATTGAATGAGACTGAGATGAAATGTAATCAGTGCTTTTACTGTACCACATTGCCTTTTTTAAATTATTCTTATTCAAATTGTAGAGAAGAATTTATTACCTAATATTTACAGTTAGAACAAGACGTCAATGCTGGCACTTACAGGTGGTCACTTTTTTCCTGTTTCAGGATTTTAGGATAACAAATGAAAGATTTGACCAGCACACGGCATCCTTCTTATGGAACCACAACATTACAGCTTGAACTAACTACAATACTTTACTAAGCTCACGGGAAGTCAGCATGGCGAGCAGGAGGAAATCCACCATCCCCTGCATGGTTCCTCCTTGCGAAGCCATAGACTCGGATGAGGAGATGGAGGATGTCATGGCTACAGCTGATCCTGAGGACAGAAATGGAGTGGGGATGGCTTCATCTGAGGCCTCTGCTCTCATGGAGGAGCCAGGTGAGGATGCTGACATCAGGCAGGATGTGTCTGACCACTACTCGGACTCGAACATGACGGAGGGAGGCTACGAGTGCAAATACTGCAGCTTCCAGACATCAGAGCTAAACTTGTTCACCATGCATGTCGACACAGAACATCCTGATGTCGTCACCAACACTTCTTACGTCTGTATGGAGTGCGACTACCACACCAAAAGGTACAACTGTCACGTTGCATAATATCGTTGGTATATGTTTCTCACGCTTGGAAACACACTTCCGAACCTCAGGTCCCTGCTAAATCCCTGCTTGTTTGTTGTAATAACTTGTACATGTATTATCGGAAACCTCAGAATATAATGTTATATTTTGTTATTTATCTTTTATTCTCTGCCATCAGTTACGACACACTTCTGGCCCACAACGCTCGGCTCCACCCAGGTGAGGACAACTTCACACGGCTGATGGTGAAGCGAAACAACGAGACCATCTTTCAACAGACAGTCAATGACCTCACTTTCGACGGAAGCTTTGTCAAAGTCGAGGACAGTGAGGTGGAGGAGACATCCCGCAAAGCCATCGCGCTCAGTAAGACCCCCATCATGAGGATCAAGAGCAGACCAGAACCTAAGAAGTTCTCTGCTACACACAGAATAGCTGTAGACGATGTCATTAAAGTCGAAAGCGATGACGATGACGACGATGATGGTGGTGATGAAGAAGATGACGATGACGAAAACAAAGAGCCGCCAACTCTGTCACCTGTCCCGATGAACCCTCCTGCAGCCGCCCCACACCTCATCCCTGTCTCCATGCCGGTGCACGTCCAGGGTGTCCCACAAAGCATTGTGGTGAACAGCCCCGGCATGCTGCAGGTCAAAGGTGGCTCTAGTGGGGGAAGCGCAGTGCTGCCTCCAGGGACACTGGCCCAGGTTCTGTCAGCCCTGCAAAGCCAACAGAGCAACACTCAGACGCAGCTCTTGATCCCCATCAGCAGCATCCCCACCTACAACACAGCCATGGACAACAACGTCCTGCTGGTCAGCGCCTACAACAGGTAAGGCCATTTATGTCAGATGCCTCACGTTAGGATTACTGTGATCCTCTGAGGTTCATAACTGCAGTTTTGTTTGTTTTATTGTTACCAATGAGCACGACCAACATACGGTATTTATATTTCTAAGCTCAAAGCCCGCTGGCTCCTACAGAAGACACACATGTTCAGAAACACATCGTGACTCTTGACAACTAGAAATTGTTTTAAAGCAAATATTTATTTTTTTGTCATAAAATGGGTTTGTTTGCTTTTCTTGCATTTCCTCAGATCCTTGTAATATACAGTATGTTCCTGGACTTCAAACCGGCTCTTGTTCAGTGTGAATCACTCGCTGCACCACATATTGTCCAAACAGAGCTCCTATACTAAATTATGGTAAAAATGTTGTAAAATGTTTTGCACCCACATACACTCGGTGGGCAAAAGTAGTTGGACACCTGAGCACAACACCAACACGGACCGTAGTGAAGTTGTTTTCAAATGCATGTACTTCAGCGTGCACTTGATCCCCCTTTTGTACTTATTACAGCTGCCGCACTTTTTTTGAGGGCTTTCCGCAAGACTTTCGAGTGTTTCTGTTGGACTTTGGGTCCGTTCATTCTGTGGAGCTTTTATGAGGTCAGGCAGTGATGTTGGGCGAGAGTACCTGGTACTCCAGTTCATCCCAAAGGTGCTCGAAGGGGTTGAGGTCATGGCTCTGTGCGGGCCAATCACGCTCTTGCACACAGAACTCAACAAACCAAGTCTTTGCAGCCTTTGCTTTGTGCACTGGGTTGGTGGCGTCATTTTTAAAGTACTCTACTTTACATCACTGAGCTCTTTAGAATTACCCATGTATCAGGAATGTTTGCAAAAAGAGACAGAATGACTGGGCTTTTATACACCTGTGGGAACAGGTCTGATTGAAAGTCCTGAATTCAATATTTGACCGGTGTGGTACGTACGTTTGTCCGTTTTTGGGTGTACACGATCAGGGGAAGTTAAAATCTTTTCCCTGTCAGTCAAACGTCAGAGCAGGGACCACTTGTTTCAGGAGCTGTTGTTATGCCAGCAGGAGTCACTTGCTTTATAAGAGAAACACTGCTGTTTCCGTAGCAGTTGAACATCACTATGGTCCCTTATTATGAGTACTAATGATAACCATGTGGAGCATGTTGAAAAGGAAGCGAACATTGTGGTGCACATTAAATGTTACACCCTCAGGTGTCTGATACGGTAGACCGTCAGATAAACGGTCAGCTTGAGGTTAGAGTTAAACGTAATAAATACACCCATAGAGCTGTTGGTGTATATTTACAATTCATAAGTCAAAAACATCTGTTTTAGTCATTGAAATTTGAAGTGGTATTGAAATAGCCTGCAGACGCCCTGAGTTTTATGATTAGCAGATTTTATTTTGCATTAGTGATATTCGAATGTGTGTAAATACACAAAAATAATGTTATCAAGACAGTATTTTAATTTGGAAGTTTGATTATTTAGCTCACTACAAGACATATATAGTACTAATATGCAGCGTATGCAGCTCCAGACATGCGGCGGTGCTGCGTTAAAACTGCGCCACGTTTTTCCTGAGACTGAATATGGGTTTTGTTTTCTTGTTCCATATTATAAAACCAAACTCTGTAGACGTCTAACAGTTTTTTTCTTCTCTTTCTTTCAGGTTTCCGTATCCCTCTGTGTCTGAGATCATGGGTTTGTCATCACAGACGAAGTTCAGCGAGGAGCAGATCAAAGTCTGGTTTTCTGCTCAGAGGCTCAAACACGGAGTCAGCTGGACACCAGATGAGGTTGGAGTCACACAGAAAACTTTCACACCACAAACGATGATTTGAGATTCACTTTACACTTCATTTCTTTACGTGGCGGCGTAAAACTGTCTTTGTTTATGACAACGAACTTAAAGTGATATGCCGAAAGCTTTTTTTTCAATGATCACGTTGACTTAATTTTTGCGATTCTCTGTAAAGATTGGGGATATGGATCAGTCAAAAAGTCAATTCAGGGAGAAAGACAAAGGCCATCTACTGTTATCGCAAAGTCTTAAAAGATATTTAATTTAGTTCGCATAAAGGGCTTTCAAGGGATATTGGGTGCTTTCAGACAGTTGGAAATGAATAATTCATGCAACTATTCAAAAAAGTTATTTTCTGTCTGCTTCACAGGAACAACAGCCAAATGTAGTTCATACAGTTTATACAGAACTTTTTCAATTCCTACCTTAGAGTGGAGGCTTGTCAAGGATGAGAGGAGCCATCTCTGATTTGAAAATAAATAATCAGTCAGCGTTAGGCTCTGAAAACCCAGACTAAACAATGAAGAAGGTCTGAAGCCCAGGATTTATGTACATGCGTTGGACGAATAAAGGGATGTACGACGTGGTTTTTCACTGATTTACTTTCCACTGGCTAGCCATGAAATCAATTCAGCATAGTTATCTGCAGTACAAAGGCAAACAAAGAAAAGGCAGAAATAATGTTGTGCTGTAGGGATCTCATCAGTCCCCACAGCCCTCAGAGAGCCCTTACAGCTGTTTGATTTGAGTGTACCTATTAAAGGCTCTAATATCTCCTGTCTCCTGTGTGTAATAACATTTAAAAAAGAATGAGGCTCTTTGGACTCGGGTTTGTTTTACTTCCGAAGGCTGTTTATTTCTTTTTCTTATTCAGTTTTTGTTGTTTTTATTTTTGCATATCCTGCAGGTCCAGTCTGCATGTTCTCATTATAAATTACTTTTCCATCAGCTTCTTTTTTTAATTAATCCTCCAATTTTGAAAATTTAAAAAAGAAAAACAGTCCACAAAGCTAAAGCATTTCCATTTGCCTTTATGTGTGATTTAGAAAGGATGCCAAAAAAAAGTTGTTCACTAGAGTTGTGTCCAACATCGTTTGTCTCAACAAAGGTGAACTCTTGGTTTCACCGTCGGTTTGAAACAAGCAGTTAGGATTTTATTAACTTCAGCGCTCTGGGACGAACGCCGTGATTCTGGCAGACTCGTTCACAATCATAGGAATAAAGTTAAGTTGGATGGATGGGAGGGTGGATGGGTGGATGGATGGATGGATGGATGGGTGGGTGGATGGGAGGATGGATGGATGGATGGCTGGATGGATGGCTGGATGGATGGATGGATGGATGGATGGATGGATGGCTGGATGGATCAGTGGCATTTCAACAAGTCTTCAAAATTGATCTTTTATTGACTTTGTGACTGTTAAAGTGGTGCCTCCGTTTACTGCAGCAGTCAAACTGTTTTCTTTTACATGTGACTAGAAATCGCACATTAGAGGAGCAGCCAAGGTCAGACATCCTGGGGATGAAGTAATGGGTTAGTGAATGCACTGGACGATGGAGATGGATTTTCCAGGCAGGAGAAAAAGAGGAAATCCAAAAAAAAAAAGTTTCTGAATGACGAAGACGGCGTGAGATGTCAATGGATGAGAACAGAAAGAAGAAGATACCGATGTATTTTAATATTTCTCCTTTGTGTGAATCACTTGGTGTCCAACTAAGTAGATGTTCAGAAATTTAGCAATTAAAAACATCTCTACATAACATGTTTTCAAGTACATATTGAGCAGATTAATTAGCATAATAAAACACTTAAAGTCACCCTTTTCCCCCAACTGCAAAAGTCAGAAGTGAAGCTGCCCACTTATAAATGCTGCCAGTTGGCCTCTCCAGATGTCGTCATCGCATATTCATAGCTTTTCTGAAACTTCCCAGCGTGCTGCATCATGTTGTCAGAAGCAAACACGTTTAGGAAAGTCACCTTATTACACCATCAGTTCATTTGATCCCGATTTATTGGAAAGAGATGAGAAAAATCACGTTTTCTCATTATATCTCAACAGCACAGTTGCACACTCGTACAAACAGCCTCGCTGATGTAGAGCTCAGTCATCCGGTCTCAGGCAGTGTTTCACTCGTGAAAATATCTGACCCTGAATATCACGTGAAATTAGTTTAATTTGTCTAATAGAGCCATCAGTTTGGATAAAAAACTGTCTCTAAATCACCTGACATAATATATGAACGTGAGCACAATGTACCAGAGTTATGAACAAGGAAAACAATACACAGAAAAAAAAAGTCTGTTGCAACAGGTTTTTAATTATTCTTTTTCCAGATGTGTTTTCCAATACTGCTCTCAAGTTGATATCATTATCATTATCTGTCTTATTTCTCTTTTGCTAATTTTGTCTACCAATAAACACATTTTTTCAGAATTGGAGTATTTTGTAAAACAAAACTGTGCGTGAAGTTAAAAAGGTGCAATTATTTTTAATTGATGGTCCATGGAAAGCAAATAAACAATAACAAATATTTCCACCAAACATAAATCCAGCAACAACCAGAATGATTTGGAAACCTTAAACGTGTCCTTTACATCAAACAGATCGTGGAGGAAATAAAATGTGCTTCCAGTGTGGATTTATAAATTATTTATAGCTCTTATTTACTAATATTACTGGAGAATCACGGTTTATCATTCAGTGTTTGTCGCTCGTGTCTGCAGGTGGAGGAGGCAAGAAGGAAGAAGTTCAACGGCACCGTGCAGACCGTCCCCCAGACCATCACCGTCATCCCTGCCAACATAGCTGCTGCCACCAACGGCCTGCAGTCCATCTTCCAGACCTGTCAGATTGTTGGACAGCCGGGTCTCGTCCTCACTCAGGTGACCGGTAATGGCAGCACTGTGCCGGTGGCCTCTCCAATCACCCTGACGGTCGCAGGCGTGCCTGGCAACCAGCCCAAAGCCACCGAGCCTTCGGCGTCTGAATCAAACACTGAGATGTCGGGTTCCTCTGCCAGTGCATCACTTAGCATGGACGCTGCAGCTACAAAACCGAAGAAGTCCAAAGAGCAGCTGGCAGAGCTGAAGGCGAGCTACAGTCAGAGGCAGTTTGCCACGGAGGCGGAGATATCGCGGCTCATGCAGGTCACCAAGTTATCCAAACGAGCAATAAAGAAATGGTTTAGTGACACGCGCTACAATCAGAGGAACTCGAAGGATCATCACAACTTGCTCATGAGTGAAACTTTATCCAGCAGAACAGCTGTCTCAGGGGCAAGCCGAGGAGGAAGGATGAGCAGTGCCAACCACAGTGAAAGCATCAGCGCTGATATTAACACCACCATCATTATCGACTCCAGCGACGATGCCAGTGACTCTTCCCCAACTTCTGGCAATACTCCAGGCTCATCAGGGTCCACAAGCGACCCACGTGTCAAATTCCGCCACGCCTTCCCTGACTTTACGCCACAGAAGTTCAAGGAAAAGACTCCAGAGCAACTGCTGATCTTGGAGGACAGCTTCCAGAAGTCAGACAGGCCCTCAGACGAGGAGCTGAGCCGGTTGCGTGCTCAGACAAAGCTGACGAGACGCGAGGTGGACGCTTGGTTCACAGAGAGGCGGAAACTGCCTTTGGCAGCGCAGTCAAAAGAAAGTGACACTGAGGGGGATGCAGAGAAGGTGAAACCCGTGACGCCTTCATCCTCCTCTCAGGAGCGACAGGGCACGCCATCTGTTGGCAGGAAATTTTTGAAAAAGACACCAGAGCAGCTCCACATTTTGAAGAAAGCGTTTGTCCGTACACAGTGGCCCACGTCGGAGGAATACGATCAAATGGCAGAGGAGACGGGCCTGCCGAGAACGTACATCGTCAACTGGTTCGGAGACACGCGCTACGCTTGCAAAAACAGCAACCTGAAGTGGTACTACCTCTACCAGAGTGGAAAGGTACTCGTGCTTTCTGTTGTTTTCAGAATGATGTACAAAAATGCTGATCATTTCTGTGATGATTTTAGTTCTCTGGTACAACCGCTCAGCAGTGACAAATCCAGACGCCACTGTAATGGTTGTGGAGCTTTAGAGCACTTTGACGTGCAGTCGCTGAAAATATCTGATGGTTTTAAGGTGGACGAGGCACTGAACGGTGGAGCAAAGAGCCAGAAGAAATCCAGGAAGCGTTTCCGTGGCTGGTCGAGGAGGACACGCCGACCGTATCCCTCGAAACGCTCCCCACAGGGGGGCGTCAGCCTCATCAAGGTCTGTGCATGTATTTAACTTTGCGCTCTGTCAGTTGGTCAGTGAAATAATAAAACCCCTCACCTTATCAAGGTATTTATTTAGTTACAATAGCAGACAGAGGTTTTAAAGGGATTTTATTTTATAGGTCAAGATCTGGAAAAACCCTAAGATTAAGAAAAAGGCTTCATGTGGAAAGAAAACGCATGAAATTGCTGCTGAATGTGCATGACAGGATGTTTAATCACGTTGACAGTTTAAAAATGTACAAAAATGTTAACCTTTTTAAAAAAATGATCATGATCATCCTTTAACAAAGCCTAATTTTCCAGAGATCAGGGGCCAGGTTCTGGGAATTCAAGTATGAAAAAAGAGAAATGTTTATCCTATTATTAATTTGGAGTTTACTTTTATTCAGCGTGAGCTCAATTAGCCACATTACTCTTGAGATTTACGCTTCTTAAATTCTGCTGCTTATTTTTTCCATTTGTGTTGGGGATTTTTACATATTATTAAAAATAATAATATGCTGCCTTTGTCTGTGTGCTTCCGACAGGTGAAGTCTGGTAAGACTTTTCTAAAGGACTACTACCTCAAGCACAGAGCTCTGAGCGAGAAAGACCTGGACGATCTGGTTGCAAAGTCCAGCATGAGTTATGAGCAGGTTAGAGACTGGTTCTCTGAGACCACCAGGAGGGAGGAGGAGGGCAAGGAGCCCTTCAGCGATGAGGAGGCAGAGGTCGAGGAGGCAGAAGAGGAGGAGGAGGAGGAGGAGGAGGAAGAGGAGGAGGTGCCACAAACAGAGTGTGCAGACAGTGAAGGAGAGATGGAGGTGAGAGAACAAGGACAGGAGGCATCAGATGATGATGTCAAGGCTGAAGAGGAGGGGTTCCCTGGAGAGGAGGAGGGTGATGCAATCCAGGAGGAATCTGAAGGCCTCAGCCAATCACAGCCTCAGGCAGAAGAGCAGACATGAGCGGACATGTGAGTGTCCTTCCTTGGCCTTTTTCTGAAATTAGATTATATTAATTGCTTCATCAAACTGTTATATCAACATCATTTTGCCATTCAGAAAGTAATTACTTTTCTTTTTGTCTTTTTTTATTTTCTATTGGTTCTATCTCACAAATGCCAATCTTTAAAAAAAAATAAAAAAATAAATTGTTTGTAACATCAGTATTGAAAAAAGTATTGATACGCAATTCTAGCATCAATCTATAATATAAAACCTCATAAATGTCTTAGACGAACTCAGATTCTTCAGTGGATTTACCGCTGTGGTAAATGGTTATTTGTAACTGCAGAGCAGTGCAAGAAGTGCACGGGGGCAGTAGAGCCTCCGTTGTCCGCACGAGATCCACGCATGGTACCCAGGGACCGGGTGGAGGTGGGGAGAGAATCCACGTGATCCGGGTAAAAGTCCGGACAACGTTCACAGCGGTGGCATCTCCTTGTAAATGTACTTGACATGAGCGGACGTCAGTCGCTTTACTTTTAAGTACTTGTAAGAGTACCACAGTAGAACTAAACACCGGCACCAGAAACAACAGGCGTTCAGCTCATCCAATCCACCTTCATTACAGAGCCACGCTGGTCTGCAGATTTTGCAGCTTTTGTGAAAATGTGAACAAATGGCTCATTAAAGCAATTATATAAGGGTTAATTAAGTTTAGTCGAGGCTTTTACATGAGTGATTAAACAGTCATCGAAGCAAAAATGCCGTTCCATATAAGATACCAGTTGTGAGGAGTGAGTTTGCTGCTCTGTTTTCATTCACAGATTTGCATTTACACATACTTCTAACAGGATTTTATTAAATATTAAAAGTTCTGGCGCCCCGTCACAGACTGAGCCGTCTAAGCTTCTGGTTTTTATATATATATCATCAATAAATCAGTCGATCTTTAGTTGTAAAGCACTTTTAATCAACCAGAGTTGACCAAAGTGCTAAAAGAAGAAAAAAAACTACAAATATTGACTATAAAAATAATTATAAGACATATAAAAACCAACAAAAAAAAGATTTTCCAATAAGACCCATGATAGCAAACCTCAGTGCTCGCATATATTACTTTAATGGATGTTATTATTTATTTATTTTTTCAGATTTAACGCAGACTCCCCCACGGAGACGGAAGACGACACGGAGCGGGATCCATATCAGTGTTTCTCAACTGCCGGATCGGAACCCAGAGACGGCCGCAGGGAGCTCAGACAGATAATGTGATGCTGAACGATGAGTTTGTGCCTTTAAATTTCCCTTTGGGTCGTGATGCAGCTGAGAAGCACTGAGGTGAAGGATAAAGGACAGCGTGTCTGGATTTGGTTGTTCTGGCTGAGGAACTGTGGGGACCAACGGAACACAGGACGAAGCCTCTCACCAGACGCGACGAGCGTAAGTTCCCACACTGCTCCTGTGCACACAACAGGCTTTAATTTTGGTGAGAACGGCTGGGCTGTTATGTTGGCCTTTTATGTCATTTTTCTTACAGAAACAAATGTGTTTAAAGCAAAACAATTTAAAAACTTTTTCAGACAGTGAGATCATGCATGGGTTTCCTCTTTTATTCTGAACCTTCGGAGAACCATGGTTCTCTAAGAATGTCCGAAACTAAAACACAACAATGAAAACATTTTGTTATTGTAGAAGAAAAGAGTTTTTAAAACCTCTTTTTTTTTTTTTTTTTTTTTGTGAAAAAACAAAAGTTAGTGCCATTTTGTTTATATGTGTTTTAAATACGAAAAAAAAAGTGCTGGAATGAATTCCACTGTCAAAGTTTGAAGGTTTTTTTGTATTTTTCCAGGTTCTTTGATACAGTCCTAATGACCTTTATCCCAGTGGAAACCAAATCCATGTTATTGTTATGGCGCTATCAACAAAGCTTTTCAAAATAGTGATCATTTCCATGATTGCAGGTGTTTGTGTCCATTCAGTTTCAATTTTATCATTTCTGTCTTTGAGGCGAAACTTTGAGGGCAGAATAAAAAACCACAGACGTGGTGTGAACCCAGCAGAACGCGTTTAATAAAGGGAAAACCCAGGAAAAGAAAAGAAACTACCATCAGCAAGCAAATAGTGGTGTGCTCATTATCCTAAAAGAAGGCAGACGCCATAAATTCACAAAATAAAAGATCAAAAACTTTCTTCAACCGAACTCGTTTTAAAAATTGAATTCTTAATTCGCTGAGCTTTACAAAGAAGCCTCGTTTTCTAAATGACCTCGCTCATACACTTCTGAACGGCAGATTCATGCCGTTCATCTGCTGACTTTCTTATAATGTACTTTAGATTCTGCATTTTTGTGCTGCTGTTTTGGACTTTTAAGCCATTTTCCAGGGAGGCGTCTTACGACCGGTTGGAGTCTCTGCACCGCTCCGAATCAGCACACTTTAATCGTGGCTTCATCAGTAGTCTCACATTTTCCAGCTAATTTTTAAGAAGTTTTCCTCGTAATAAGCTGATATGTATATATAATTTACACGGGTAATTAAAAATACATTTGTTAGCAAGGGAAAAGGAACTTTATTTAATATTCATTTATTCATTTTATATACACTTTTAATCCTGTTCAGGGTCTTGGGGGTACTGGAGACTATCGGGGTCCCCCGAGGGCCTAAGCCAGCAGCGGGGTTCACCCTACACAGGTCACCAGTCCGTTCACACCAGGTCTCGTTATCTACTTACACTGCAAGCCTAAAGGTTGGGTAGGAGATCTTTTTCCGGAGCACTTTCGTTATATGACCTAACGTTCTCCTCACAGTTTAAACAGGTCAAAACCTTCATCAGCCGTGGAAGAGAGGGCTCCAAACACCATCCAGTCATGGAGTGTGCAGATGTTCAACCTATAAAACCAGCTCTGACACCTTGAGCTCTGTTCCGATACCAGTGTCATCTTTTTTTGATCATTATTTTTCGGGTTTATTACTGACCTTGTATGATGGTCATTGTGATGTGGCCTACATCACATGCAAGCAACTCCCTTTTTCCATCTTGTTTGACAGTTGTGATAAATGATCAAACAAGGTTTATCTAGGAAATAAAATAAAAACAAAACAGACAAGTTAAGTTAAAGTGCAAATAAGTAAAATAAAAAGGCATTTATATTCAGGGATGTTGGTGCATTGGAGGTCCAGCTGGAGCCCGCTGTGAAGCTGTGGCCGATTGCCTCCACCTCCTCCACATCCAGGATGTTGAGTCAGAGCGTTCCGGTCTGGATCCCAGCAGGGAAGTCAAGTCCTTTTTCACCACAACAGGGACTGGCTGTCGATGAAGTTTCAGGTTCTGTCTGTTGTTGCTGGGCCTCTCTGGTTTTTCTTTGGGGACATTTCTCTTATTTCTGCTGCTGCAGTTTAACCCCTCAGTCCCCTTGGCTCAGTGAACCCGCACATTTTTATGAAATGTCGTCTTAAAAGGTTAAAAAACGTTTGCTCGTGTTACAGCAGCCACGCCCCCTTTGGAAGCTGCAAGTATTTAATAGTAATGAGCACGCTGCAGTTTTCCTGATAGGATTTTCCAGCCTCAAATAACATCACATTGCCAACATAACGCTAGATTTGTAGCCAGTCCAACAGCCGTGCCACCACTTCTCCACCTGCCAACTCAAAACAGGAAGTTGCAAAGCAGTGTTGCGCAACTTCCTGTGCCGGCTTTTAGAAGAATGAAGACTTGGTTTACAGACATTGGTGCACTGGAAGTCATTTCCAGTGTTGGGATCAGAATTGGAACGACTGGGATTTCGTGTGATCCAAGCGACGTCATTGGACTGCCGGCTTCAACTTTACTTTAGTAAAACCTCTTTGGAGGTGTGGTTTCGAGGCCAAAACTGTCAAACTGCATCCTACCGGTTCCTCAGCATCTCCTACCCAACCCGGAAGTGTGACAAATGTAACTCAACGCATACCATAATACTTCATCCACTCAGAGGTTAGAACAACACAGTCTGTGGGTGCCGACACTTTTTCCATTTTTAATAGTGTCGGAGGGAAAATTCAAAGACATGAAGTGGACGGAACCGGATCCTCTTCCACCAAAGTTCAGCAGTCGTCCAGAGTGATCAGTCGGAACGGTTCTCAACATCACCTCATCTGGTCCCAGAAACGTTCCCGACCGTAAACACCGCAGCCAGCTGTCCACTATGTTAAAGAAACGCAGTTGTAAAGATTAGAAAAAGCAGGAGAAGTTGAGACGGATATTTGAGCCAAAACTGTTGGGATTCTATTCGGAGGAAGGAAAAAAAAAAAAAAAAAAAAGGCGATAAACTCTCTAAAATGCCAAAACACGAATCGGTCGTTAAAAAAAATCTTTTATGTAACTTGTGCAATGAAAGTAAATTATTCCATCAATTTCACAAAGTTAGTTTTCCGTTCCAGATAAAAATAAGCAACCTAAAGACGAGTCTGCTCTACTTCAGGAAACAAGCAACTTTACCTCAGTCAGTTAAGCTACAAACTCAGTAACGTCGTGACCGTTTTACTAGAGCGTTCAGTGTGCACGAAAATACGAGTACACAACACACGGGGATTGTTTTGTTTTTATTTTCATCTTCGGGGGGGGGGGCGTCCTTGCTAGTAAAGTAAGCAAATTACTTAAGAGCAAGATAAACAGAAAACACACTTATGATTGCATTTATTTGCTGAAATACGGGTGAACTAGATAATATCTTTCAGGTTGTCCACACGAATTACAGACAATATTTTAGGGAAAAGAAACCACAAGCACTTGGCTCTGCTTTTACCTTTCACATGTGGGGGAGAATAAAGACATAAGCTTTTGCTTTCCTACGTTCGGCTCTCTTCCTGTGTTTTGTGAAGCATATGTGACGTTCAGGATTTTCATCAAGCAGCATTCGGCAGACGGCCACTGGTGGATTGAAATCAGCCTTTTGAGTTTAGTTTGTAATGATTTTGTCTGTGACGTGGGATCCTCATACGAACTCTGTCATGTTGCAAAGTTAAGCCTTTCTGCCATTCTTTAAATTGCTTTATTAGCCGACGGTTTTAGTAGTTAATTTATTTATTATACCTGGACTTTCATGGACTTTTTTTTTTTTTTTTTTTTTTGTCATCTGCAAACAAAAAATAAAAATTGAGAAAGTTAAGTTGGATTTGATTCTGTTTTTTTTTTTGTTGTGTTTTGCAGCCTCGTGTAAGTCTTTGAAATGTTAACGTGAGTTAAAGTTCCCTCGTTCTGAGTAGTTGGATCAGTCCTGACTGCTGCCTGCTTCAGGTGAGACCTCAACTCCCCCAAAGTACCTGACTGAACCCGACTGAACCCGACTTCAACGATTTAACCATTTCACAACAGTCGGGTAACTTTCTAGGAGATTCTGTGCAACAACAGTGAGTCCTTCTCCTCAAGTGTTAAAGTTTGGGAGGAAACAAAGCAGCTGTGGAAGAATCAGGTTTGATTGTGGTCCAGACCAGCAGTGTCATAAATAAAACTCAAGAACTGAGCTCTACCCGGAGACGGTGGTTTAACTTGTTTGTTTGCTGAAAAGTATAAGTCAGCGCGCACGTCTGCAGCCCCGACACTGATGGATGAGCAGCTGGTCACCTCGATTTAGAACCACACGACACAAAGTGAATGTTGTCTGGCCCGCCAGAGGAACAGAAAACGGTTTCAGTGCCACATAACTCCAACATCGGTGCGGACCTGTGGCTCATGATCGAAGTTGTCTAACAAACAACAAACTGAGCAAAGGCTAAATGACATCGCTGGTAGGAGCTCAGTCAGCCGGGACTTTTCATGCAGGGCGATGCCTCCCGGGTCAAGTCAAATCCTTATGGCTGAGAGACCCACTACAGTCGCCAAACTGTTGACGCGACCCGAGGAGGAGTGGACCAAAATCAGACCCGGGCAGACCGGTGATGTCCTGGTGGCGCAGATGTGCTCAACGCCTCCGAAGCAAGGGCCTGTGCACGTTTAATCTTTGGGGGTTTAAAGATCTGGGCATTTCTGGTCCTACATCAAAAACTAAAGAGAGGAAGAAGAGTTTACAATGAACATTGAGATTAAGACGACTTTTTCACATTATTGCTACTGCAGAGCGGGGTTGTGAAGACCTGGAAGTGACTGTCAGTGGTCAGCTGACAAGATGAAGACATTCAGGGTTCGAGATGTTGACGTTGGTGTGCAGTCGGATTCGGCTTCGTGCCAGGATCCAGGTCTTCATAATACCGCCGCTCTGCAGCTGCAACAAAATCCGCCAACTCCCGTTTTTTCTTCCCGCAAATACATGATCCCCATCTCCAGTGAAATCCAGCTGCTTTGATTGAAGCCTCCGAGGATGACCAGTAGAGTCCACACCAGCTTGTGTCGTTGGTCCCAACAATACCTGCTGCGTCAGTGTGGTGATGCTCTCTGACAACAGACAGCTGGTGACGCACTGATATGTTGTCTTACTTTGCCATACGGCACAATAACATGATAGTACATTATGCTGTTTTGCTGAGTTTCTTTTTCTTTGTTTTTATGGCTAAAATCTGGATACTTGTGGGAAAACCACCTGAAACATTTGATGCACTAAAAATACTCAAAATACTCCAATCTTGAATGTAACAGCGTGATGAGTTCAAACTGTGAGTCAGCAGGTGGGTGATTCAGAAAGCAGGTTTCCACAAGTTCTGGCCCATTTCAGGTGGATCATGCAGGCCTCCGTGTTTCTGGTTTGAAACAGACGAGTGTGACGGGATGTGCACGTGCTCGGTGTCGTCTGAGATGAGTCGGCGCCGAGTCGTTCTGAAACTGGGAGTAGTTTAAACGTCTTTACCAATCACCAGAAAGAAAATGAAGTTTAATCAATATTAGGTGTATATATAATACACTAAAGCAGTAAGCATATAAGAGGGAAGACTAATATTTTGAAGCGTATAATAAAGGGAATGATTGTTCATTTTTAGCTGTTTTTAAGTTCACTAAACCCATTTTTTCACTTGACACTTCAACAAAAAACCTGCTTATGTCAAAACAGTAAATAACAGAAAACCTATAATAGTAAACATTAAACAAAAACGTCCACCGCTCAGTTTATTTCCAGTAATTCCACCTCTGCTCTTTTATGCAATAGAGAGATTTTTTCACAATAATTTGCTTTTTTGTAAACAAAAGACTAAGAAAAAACAAAAAAATGGTTTGTAAAAGAAACACTTTGCCCTCCACATCAGCTGCTCTTTTCTCCTTCAACAGCAGCTGCTCGTTCCTTCATTCCAGCATCACTGGACTGTTTTGACCCGCCTGAATCATCGAAGGTAACTGGTGTCATCATCAGCCAACCATGTCTGATTAAGGGCCGTAGAAATCAGCAGCACCATGGAAACCGGTCTAACCAGTCCGGGCAACTTGCAGGTTTCATCCACAAGCGAGCATCTTGGACCGCAGGCTCCGTCTCCAACTTCAGCAATCCTCGCTTTGCCTTTCTGTTTTCGTTGAATTCACCCTTCTTTGGAGTGAGTGGCTGCAGCAGATTGACAGGCATTTCTGGGAGCCATGTTGAGGTGTTTTGGCACGCTGGTACATCTGCGGGTGAAATGAGGCGTTTAACATCTTCCTGCACTCCCTTTTTACCCCACCAGATGGCAGTGTGAGCCCGAACATGCTCCTCGTCCAACTACTGTAAATCATGTAAATCTGGCTGGGGTTAGGTAATGCACCATTTGTTCACAGATCTGGGAATCATCCAGCCTTCTTGGAAGTCGAGTGCCTGGAAACCCAGTACTACCAAGTTTCCCACCTCAGTTTCTTCAGCCCAACCCCCACCCCACCCCCTTTTTTGCCCAAAATAAATGGCAAATTAGTGGGAAACAGCTGATTTGTGTTCGTCATCACAACACTGAGCTCTTCCCCATTTTGTGGCGTTGGGAATCCCACAGAAACACCATTTATATGCCACAAATGGTCTGGCAAAGCGCCTCTCTGAAAGCACAAGCAGTCCAATGGCCTCGCCGGAGACAAGCGTTGGCATTCTTTCGGATTCAAAAAAAAAAAAAAATTGACGAGTGAACAGAGAGAGATGGTCACTAAAGAGTTAACCTGCACAAGACCCGCCTGAACCAGGGATGGGACCTGCTCCCCTCCTAATCAGATCAGGGAGAAAGATGAAGGAGGAGGGGGAGGGTGATGGAGGGATGAGGAAGAGAAAATTAGAGTCGACATGAGTGCGGAACGTAGGCCGTGTGAGGACTGCCGAGAACTCTTTCTCCACTGACCTACTTCCACTCGTACACACACACGATTGAATCTATAGGGCCAGCTGATGAGGACTAAATCTTGTGTTTAATTCATTCCAAACACACACTCCCCATCCCGGGGACACACTCAGAGTGCACGGCTCTTTTTGAACCTTTTTAGGTTCTGCAGCACATATATGTGCATGAATGACATCCACAGCAGCCCAAACGTGTTCACACTAAGAAGCGTAAGACGCATTTATTTTGTCAGGACTCATCTGGCCTCCTCTTCTTTTGTGCCGAACTACTGTTTTATCTGCACTTTGCTCTGCTGCCACTGGATTACCGTAACACTGCAGAAAACTGTGAGGATTCTCACAAAGTTCTGCACTTATCGTTTCTCTGAAATTTCAAGAAAAAATTCTAGATGTTTTGTACACTCAACATGAAAAATATATTTCACCCAACAAACGCACTGATTCTTAAATCTACTTTGACTTTTATTCATTGCTCGACCTGAAAACCATAGTATTTCACGCTCATCTGTCAACTCCATTTCTTTTGTTGACTATGATTTCAGGCCTGCAAACACATGTAAAAAGAAATCTGGGAGAATAAAGGTTTTACCACTTTGTCATGTTGTAATTCCTTCTCACAATAGGTTAAAGACATTCTATCACTGAGGACGAGAAAATCATTAAGCATTTTAGATGTTGTTTTCTTCCATTCAGCTGGCAAACGTCTGAGGTTCTGGGTCACTGTCACTCAATTTTCTTTTTAAATTCTTCTTCACATTTTTGTTTCCAGCAGGTCAGGACTGCACATGAGCCGGTCCAGAACCGGTACCCTCAACCTCATAAGAGACTGTGGCCATGCATTGTCTTGTTGCGTGACATCTGTGGAAAAGATGCTGTCTTAAAGGCACACTATGTAATGACGCTGCTCCAGACAAAACGGGGACGCCGCATCACAGCGTGGGCATAAACACAAAGAAGCAGTAAAGGTCACGCTAAATGAGTTGACAGCAGCTCAGCCACCCTACTGGTCACCCAAAATGAGACATTTGATGGAACCAGGTCAAGCTGCGGCTTGGTTCGCTGTGTTTTGTTGAAAGTTTACGGCGTCTCCGCCGCGCTCTCCAGGAATCCTTCTCTCACGCTGACGAGACATTTCCTGCTCTTTTAATAGCTGTGGTGATCACCCAAAGGGTTAAGATATTTGGCATCCTACAATCACCCTCAGTAATTGGAGATGGCTGAGGGACACGTTGGTGATCGAGTGCTGACGGGCAACTGCAAACTACTCACCAATCCTGCCTGGCGTGTATGCAAGGTTGGGCTAGATGGTTCATCAGGACGTCTTCCACGCCTATGCGATTGATGTGAAAGATGTCAGAGACTTCCTCACTGACTGAACGGAGGTAGACCAAACACTATCACTGTTAACGGGACAAAGTGGTATTACAAGACTTGGTGGATCCTCCCCGCAACTTTCCAGGTCCTGGATTGGGGAACAGTGCTCTAAAATCCTAATGTACTTTTCTGCATTAATGCACAAAAACAACGTCATCCCATCACAGACCCAGACCTTCAGGGTTTCAAATAACAGTCTGAATGGTCCTATCTGATTTTGGTCTGGAGGATGTGGCATCCGTTTCTGATGGTCCATCATAGATGACCCAGAAAAGTCAACACGGGCCAGGTGTATTTGTCTACGTAACCTCATACTGTGGTGCTTTTCAAAGGTTTCCCAATGTAATAGTGCACCCATGTGGATATATCAGCTGTTGATGAATGACTGTTATTGATGCAGTGCTGCCTGAGCCTCACGCGTTTGCCTGTTACTCAGTGAAATTTGTCCAAGAACCAGAAAAAAAAAAAAAAAAATCCAAACAGTGACAAAAGGTGCTGCAGTAAAATCAGCTGGCGTGTTTATCTGGACCTGTTGGTCTTCTGTGAAGCTGTGGCTGGATTAAAACGTGAAGACGTTCCTCACAGAGATCATCCGAGCAAATACTAGTAGAACCCTCACAAGCAATATTAAGACACTCAGAGAACCAGACGCAATAAAATTGTCGTTAAAATAACTGCAGCATCTTGTTTGCATTGTAAAAGCTCCACATAATTATTATTTCCAGCCAAGGATTTATTAGTTTTCAGAATTTAAGAAACGTCTGAAGATATTGTGCACTGTAGACGAGGAAGAGAGTGCATCTTCCTTCTAATATATCTTTAAAGCAGCACAAAGAAACTTTTGTTATTATAAGCTCGGTCATATACAGATACGGTTAAGTGGCTTTTCAAATGCCACCCAGGACTACTCATGTTACTTGGTCACTCTCATCTCCGTTCTTCCATCATTACTTTTTTCAGCGTCCACTGCAGCTCTGCGGGCTAAAATCATCTTTCCGTAACGCCAAAGTAGAACGGCTGAACAGCACCTCCCAAAAGCAAGCAAACGTTCCTTCAAATACAATTAAAACTGATATTTTAACATGAAAGAAATGTCATCAGTTTCAGCTGAGGTGCGGTCCCCAATTAAAACCTACTGCAGTCGAAATCCTCACACGAGGTCTTGCGTCGCCTATTTAATCAAGGATGCATCCGGTGGAGGTGTGGAGACACCAAAGAACTAAAAGTAATTAAAATATTTGTTGTTATGTAATGGAATGACGTTTTAGGATGTTTAAGATGAGATCCCTTGATTCTCTGCACTTCATCAGTTTATCTGAGAATTTCCACCACTACTAGTAGTTTAGTAGTAAATTAACTACGAGTATTTGCGTCTACTAGGTCACTCATACTAGTAAATTTATAAAAGGGCGTAGTGTATTCCTTGATCACCAGATCCTACTTCAGTGACAGGAAAGGCTGTGAAATTGACACTGATGGGATCCTGATCCCGGCGCAGACCTCGACCTCAGACCATCACTGGAAACTCAACCGGCTGGAATCAGGCCAACGCTTTGATCAGGTGAGGAGCTCATTAACAGTCGATTAAGTCACGTGCCTGAAGCCAGCTCGAAGAGTGGGAGCATCTTTGCAGCCGTATTCATGGCGCTGTGTGAACGGGAGATCCAGAAAGCCGTGGCGAGGCTGCGATGACCGATGGCCGCTCATTCAGAGACAGCCTGTTATTACTAATAATTCCAAAAGGAAGAAATGCCAAGTGACAAACGGGTTGGAGCTGCTGCAGAAGAAGCATTGCCACTTCGCTCAGAGAGCAATCAAAGCAAGAGGCCGGCTGGACTTTGTGACTTGATTCGGGCACCTCTAGAACAATCAAGTAGACACTTTTATTTATTCTAGCAGGCATTCTGCTCTGGATTTTATCCAGCGTTGAAAGGACCGTGATCAGAGACATCAGGGACTGGCTCCTGACCTTGGACCACTAAGACAAGGAGAAGGACCATCTTCTTACTGCCCAGCCAGGTTTGGGGGCCAGCGTAGCACCGAGTCGGTGTTTTCCTCGCAGCCGGCGGTCAAACAGCAAAGATCTGGTGATAAATCTGGACCTAGACTACACTAGCACCGGAACCGCTTTGGTGGAAAAGTAAAAGTGGTTTAAGTAAAAGTTAAAAGTTCTCATAAAATGCAAACACTATCAAAGCTCTGAATCTTCACATCTGATGAAAAAGACATTTAGTGTGAAACGTATTAGAATTCTGTCTACATCACTTCAGGATCCAAATGAAGGAGTCGGAGGTTCCTTATTGACCCTCTGAGGATTTTTTTTAGAGTGCAGGTGCCCTGGCTGCTCTTTTCTTTCCTTTTTTTATTCTTCTTTCTATATTTTTCCAGCTGATTACACAGCAAAGAGAGAGCAAGTATGGGAAGTTAAAGAGGACGGGAGCAGCAGAGTGGGAGGAGGGAGGCTGTCTGGTGCTGGTGTGGGTCATTCAGAGGACACCTCTCCTCGCTTCACCCTTTCCCCTTCCTTCGTCTCCAGTGCTCTGCTCTGCCTATACACTCCCTCCCCTTTCTGTTGCTTTTCCTATACCCTTCACATACCCTCCGCTCCCTCCCTCATCCTGCCATCCAGCACATTTACAGCTCGCGCCCGCGGCTCCTGCCGGCTCGCTGCGTCGCCCTACATATCCAAATGCCGGGTGACTGGATGAGCAACTGTATGCAAAGCCGACTATGGCGCCAACGCATAGCTTTTCCTGCACAGTTCTGGATCTGGCAGCTTAGTCATCTGCTCATTCATTCATGCATTTTCTCATTTTCATTATAAAAACGAGGGAGTTGGATTTAAACCCTCTGTACACGGATATTATAGGAATTTTGTTGAAAGATTAATTCCCTTATGAATAATGAGGATTTATACTGACTCACTGCAGACCCATACAGTTTGAACACAACGCATTTAATAGAAAGACCAAGCTGATCTCAGAAGAATAAAGTAATATTGAAAGACGAAATTAAGTTTCTATTAGCAAAAACATCTATAGGACAACAAAGACGAGAGACTAAGTATATGGTGAATAAAATGTGGTGTAAAAGCAACCAACAGCAGCAGGAAGGATTAAACAAAGCAAAAAGGATTTTGACAGAAATTTCACTCTTAGTTTTCTTGTGCTAAAAGATATCAAAGTGAGAACGTTTGGTTCTGACTATGATCGTACATTTACTAATGTACGACACGTTATCAAGTAAAGGGTTTATTTTAAAGCGGCTTCAGGTATCTCAAGATGATGAAATATCAGTCAAGTGGGCTGATTTGAGTCGTAGATTTATGAGTTTAAAAGCGGATCACCCAGAAAACATTGGACAGGCTTCATGCAGTGAGATGTTTGCAGCTTTTAAAACAAATATGTTTTCATAGAAAATGTCCCGAGGACACAAACGTTGGTAAAAAGTAAATGAAAAGGTGACGGTACAGTTCGTGTGACTTCAACGCCTGTTGGAACTGTTGTGTGCGTGAAGCCCCTCCTTTCCTTTCTTTTCCAGTCTGGATTTTGCTTAAACCAATTTTAAAAATAGAAGGAAAAAAAAAAATCTTCCGTGTTGGAACCGGAGGACCAGGGTTGGGAAACACTGCACCAGAGGACAGCACGTGCACGGCCTGACCGGCCGCTGAAGCAGAGCAATCACGAGCAGGAGTTACAACACTCTGTTACTGCTGTCTCCTGAGGGAACGTCAACACGGATGTATCTCCACGGAGCGAGCAGCTGCCTGCTGCAGTCTCACGGTTTGTAATCTATATAAAACAAACTTTTGAAAATAGTTGCATAAAGGCGGAACGGAGGAACAGGGATGCGGAGATCCACAAAAACGTGACTGAAAACCCTTAAAAGGAAATATTTTGTGCGTAATTCTTCCAGGCTTGTTTTGTTGCCTTTGTTTCATTGTTTTTTTCTACACTGGCCAGGTAGCTGGGATGAGCCTCAGACAGCACGTGGAAGGTTTTGTTTTTCCTTAAAAAGGGGAATATTATTATTGTTAATATTATTGTTATTTCAGCTACTTAACTTTTACCTCTCAGACATCTACAGAAGCTTTACACAAAAGCCTGCAATTACTTCTGAACGACAGGGAGAATCGGGAGGAGAGTCTCCTGAAAACGACCACATTCGGTTTAAGTGTTCAAGTGGAATTTCACCTTCTGTGACATCACAGAGAGACAACTCCCCCTCTCAGTACCTGGAAAATTCACATTTATATGCCGGGTTTGATTGCTGCCGCAGAACGGCACCGAACCCGGAGGAGGCACGGAGCATGACCATCTGTGCACAACTGCTCAACACAAGCAGGCTCGTAACATGAGAGGCTCTTCTGCAGCAGATTAGCTATTCAGAAAGCAGAAATGAAGGAAACGTGTCTTTTTTCCCTATTTCAGATAGCGAGGCAACGTAAACCTAGACGTCACTCAACCTGCTCAGAACCTGAGGTGCAGGTTTCGCTCCATAAACGCCGTGTTCCTCTCTGCCGCCTCGCCTTCATAAAGCTGAAAGCGCTTGAATTTTATCAGGCATCTAAACTTTGGTATCCAAACACACATTTGGAGATGTTTGCGAGTATTGTTGTGTCTTTTTATTGTTGAAGAGGCTGAATTTGCAGGAGTGCTGCTGTTTTTCTTCACCGTGGCATATTTAAACATGATCCCAACCATCCGTACATCACAGATATCACCCGTAGTGACCATGTCCTAACTTCACAAATAACCGCTCTGCTTTTTTATTTTATCTGTGCTAATGGGACTTTTCTTTATAATGTCAGGAACCTCAAACATATAAGTGAGACGAGGGCATCAGAGCTGTGAGAAAAGAGGCTCTGGCTCTCATGCAAACTTATTTTTTAGTAGTCTAGTCGGACTTTCTGACCACAGACCCATAACAGCCATCAAAGAAGAAGCGCAAGGGTGCCAATTCAAGACGTATTCACTCAGGCACTCGTTTTCAAAAACAGCATTTGGGAGCTCCTAACACACGGGTTTCATAGGGATAAAAAGCCAAAATAATAATATTTAAAAAAAAAAAAGAGGTAACTCTTCTGATGTGAATTTAAGTCCTAAACACGGGGAGAGAGGTCTCGCTGTCAGTTGTAGCCCCACTTCTCTCTACTTGTTCTGTTCAGTCATGGACGGCAGTGAAAGACATCTGTGAATGAGCTGTTTGCTCCTGTTCACAAACTTCGATTTTAGTTCCACAATAAAGCAAAAGGGAAAATAAAAAAATTGTGAATTTGTGCAGCATTCTTTGTCTGCAGTGCTGCTACAACCTTTCAACCTCACCTCCGCTGACACCTGAATATGTGATCCATACTGGTTTTTTTCTCTTTTTTGCTTGTCAACCCGTGACAGCAGGTGGCAGCTGTCCTTTAAAAAAATGGAAAAGTATTCCATATATTCATTTCAAGCTGTCAGATTTATTTTTTTATACCCAAACCTCAGATACCTGATAAATGGAGAAGTAATTATTCATGGTAACACAGTAACACACTGGCAGTCAACCAGCTAACAGTCGTCACACCTCTCATTATATCTGAGCAGTCAGGAAAAAGAAAAGGAGCAGGAATCATGAGGGACATGCTCTTTTCAATAATAGACAACTTTCCAGTTGTCTATTACCTGTCAGAGCGGATCTCCTTGTCCTCAGTTGGGTGATACACCCTCCAACCCGAGAATAAATAGTTCCCTGCTGTCAGGTCTCTGCCACAAACGAGGTTTTCTCCAACCTGGATTTTCTTTAGTTTACATACTTGTTTTACGTGTAAAAAGAAGAAATAATTGCATTCAAAGAGTCACAAATACACACAGAAATGAGTGCAAACAGATGTGTCATCAACCACGACGGCGAGCTGGTGATGATCCAGTCATCTGAATCGAATCGAAGCAGGGAAACATCTAAAATATGCAGGAACGTGGCCATTGAGGACTGGATTTGGACATTCCTGACTTAGACTTTTAAGGAACTCACCAGAATTCTTATCTAAATAAATAATACCACCTTAAGATACAGAGAATCTAGAGGAATCTCTGTATGCTGGGGACAAGGTCGAAAACCAGTGACGAATGACTGGCGACTTTTGGCCCTTGGGTGGATTGTGTTAAACACAGATTTTATTGTGAAAATCAGTGCGCGAGTGCTGAAGTCGAGTCTCCGTACGAGTCCAGTCTCCTGTCCTCGGTGTTCAGGGTTTACTGCCATCACTTTGTTCCTAAACATGATGCATGTATGACGTGAACTGACAACATGTGGGATCGTGCATTTTGCATTAAACGAATATTGAACTTGATGTAGATGGGAGTGCCATATCATTCTGCCATATAAAAAAATAAAACAAACCATCTTTGAGCTGAAAAGGAGAGGGGCGTTCGTTTACAACAGGCCACCTCTCAAAAGCCCCGTTTGCTGTCCCAAACTGGAGCAACATCGCAGACAGTGGAGGACATAAAGTGTGATCTAAATGTATAAAGGCTCATTTCAAGGTGAAAAACAAAACTATAACTGTGAAAACACAACTATTCTTCAGAAGTGTTTCTACGCTGATGAAAAACACAGTTGTTAATGTTATACTTTTTTCCCAAAAGTCAGGCACAAAGTGGAAGTGTGGGTCATCTATTAATCAGAAGATTTGTGGTTTGATCTGCATCTCCACAGTCTGCGTGTCGAAGACTCCTTAGGCAAGATCCTGAACACCCAGTTACCCCTGATGTGTTCATCAGTGTATGAAAATCTGTGTGATGTAAAAAGTGGTGAAAGAATGTGTGGGTTGGGTCTGGCTTGTTTAGTGTTTTGAGAGGGTGATATGACTTCAAAGTACCACATAAATGCCAATTATTAAAAAAAAAAACCCCCACTTCTGGCCACAAGGGGGCAAACAGATCCAATGTGCTGTCCGAAGATCCACTGGCAATGTTGCGCTAATGAGTGGGGATGGCCCGGCACTTGTTGTGATACTATTTTGTCCCGCAGAGGCGCACTTCCTTGTTATTGATTTGTGTCAGAGGCTGACACGTGAACTTTCCTCAGATATGCTGCCCCCGTGCGCTCAGAAGTGGGTTTAAGAAGAAAAGGCCATCAATACTCCTGACAGTTCACATCCCACTGCAGTGAAATATAGTCCCTCCAGTGGACGAAATAGCTGCCTGTGGTGCTCACCCTCCTCTGTTCAGTGACAAGCCCTCCAACATGAGAACATTTGCTGTGTCAGTCCAGCGGATCCTTCTACCCCCACCCATTCCTCCCTGTATGAACTAATGACCGCCTGTCTTGGATTCCTCCACTCTGACAGATTGCTTGGCTGGACCACGGTGTCCTCAGACGACCCCTGACAGGCTGCATTTATGCCGTTGTCTATTCTTCTGCAAGCAGAGTACAACTTGAATGGATTCTTATTTCTGTGATGGAAATAAAAACAACTTATGGCACAACTCCTTTTTCCCAAAAAGCTGGAAATCTAATTCTCAAAGTCAACAACAACAACTTAAGCATTTGTAAAGGTCCCACTGATGAACTGAACAACAGGTTTTGACAAGCTGAGTAAAAGTTAAAAGGGGAACACGTTTACCTCTGTGTTGGATCTTCTTTTCACTATATATATATACATATATATATATATATATATATATATATATATATATATATATATATATATATATATATATATATATATATATATATATATATATGTATATATTTGCAGCTTAGAAGACAGATTTCCGTATTTCCAAATGGGTGACAGAGACGGATTGCAGACAGGATCGCTTCCCACAAATACTCGGAGCCACGCTGTTGTAATAAGTGCAGAATGTGGTCTGGCATTGTCCTCCCTCCAGCTGTCAAGCTGTTTTCTGAAATAACATAATCAGATTTTTAACTACTACATACTGTCAAACTTTAATGATGCATTAGAAGCCGTGTGACTTAGCCATCCCATGTGCACTAACGCCTCTACATAAACACAATTATTGCTGGCGTTTGAACTGCTGGATGAGTCTTCTCCAATAATTATAATAGTCTTCTGTTTGGTCAAACCACAAAACTCTGTTCCTCGTCTTCTATATCTTGCTTGTAAATGTGTTTTTTCTTCTCTGTATGAACGACTTTAAACTATTATCCGTGGATAAATAGAAACTGCATTCAATGAAAATGTTTTTGAAAGTATTCCAGAGTCCATGCCGTGATTTCCACAACACAATCCCGTCTTACTTTTTAATGCCGCGTTGACTGAAGCCTTCAGTATCTCTAAGGTGAAATCCTTGAGTTATTTGCAATTACCCCCATCTTGAAATAACACTTTTGTTCACCGAGAAGCAAATTCTTGCTCAGTTTTACTTCTCAAAGACAAATTAACATGAACATTTACACTCGTTTTTTGTTGTTTTTTTAAAAACACTGAGCACATTTTCTTCTTCTCTTTTTTGTTTATTTAAAGAAAAAAAAACAAGAATTTCACATCTGCAAAAACATCCCAAGTGACAACATGTGCACATTTAAAATTTCATATGTGAAAACATGTTACAATCGCAGGTGATCAAAAACATGTGAAATATCTACTTGGGCCTTGGGTGACGCACATTTGGACCGTGTTCATGGTGTAAATAGGTCAGGGGTCCGACCCTGGTCCTAGAGAGCCGCAGTCCTGCAGGTTTTAGATGTTTCCCTGCTTCCACACACCCCGATACAAATGACTGTGTCATCAACAGACTTGTGCAGACTTTAATGGCATGCTTGTGACAACCATTAATCAGAATCTGGTGTGTTGTACATGTCACCATCATTATTACAACACAGTTCATCATAACAATAATGTCTATCATCATACGGCCATTTCATTGTTTTTACTGTAATTTTATTGCCTTTGGCTCCTAAACCCAACATCACGCTATAACCTGTTTCTCTTTAATTTGCACTTTGTGTTCAAAATGTATTTATTGTGTAGCACCGAAGGTTTGAGAGTAACGTCATTTCGATTCTCTGTATGTATCTCACATGTGGCAGAATTGACAATAAACTTGACCTTGACTTTGACTTGACTTGATGCAGGGAAACATCTAAACCAGGCCCCTACTGCTTCACTACAAGTTGTAACACAATAAATACAAGGGTTAAAATCAGGGGTGTCCAAAGTCGGTCCTCGAGGGCTGGTGTCCTGCAAGTTTTAGATGTTTCCCTCCTTCACACCCTCATACAAGTGGCTGTGTCATTAACAGACTTGTCCGGACCTTCACAACATCTAAAACATGCAGGACAGCGGCCAACAAAGGGACCGACTTTGGACACGCCTGGTTTAAACTGACACGGGGGTTTGGGATCCGAGATGCCGCTGTCAAGTCCCCGCTGCATCATTGGTCAGATGGGTGGAAGATGCAGACTTTGAACTGAAACAGAACTGCGACTGATGAGGAAACGGCTTTGAACCAAGAAAAAAGAAAAACAATAAGACAATAAGACAGGATGCTACGCCACCAGTTGAACTAAATTCAACAAAACTAAAGAAAAGAGTCTCAATAATTGCAACGCACAGAAATTAAGACGTGTCAAGAAGAACCCAGAAGATGAAGAATACGATCCCCCTAATACCTCAGCATTTATACTAAAAAACACGAAAAATATAGTTATAAAAGAATAAACACAACAAAACCCAAACCAACAAAAACTCCAGATGACCACAGTTTTCATGTGAACCCATGCAGATTCCTGAATAAATGAATGATGCTTGAATGACTTAGAAGTCTCTGCATTTGGTGTCAGTAATTTATCCTGAAGCAGTTCCGCTTCAACCGCTTATTCCATCAAAACAGAAGAGGTTCTAGCACCAAAACAAATAAATAAATGAATAATCACATAATATTCCTATGCGTTCTGCAATGTTTTTGTTTATATCAAGTGCTAAAACTCGTATTTAAACCAACGAAGGAATATAAAACACATGCTACATATGTCACCACTTGTTCAAACATGTGTAAATATTCACATCATTTAATAACAGCTCTGCATGGCAACACGTGTTGCACATGTGCTCCAGTATGATATAACTGGTGGTGACATGTTTTCCACATGTGATCTGTAATGGAGCGGTGTTGACATGTGCTGCTGCCACGTTTTTAACTTAAAATAAGTTGCAGTTTTTGTTATGTAACTAGATTTGGGGCTGGAAGAATGCATCATTTCTTACATTAACAATTCATTACGAACAGAATGACCTCTTGAAATGCATATGACAGCACCTCCTGTCATATTTGGGATGCCAAATTGACACAACAGACAGAATTGTTGTCCAATTGTTCATGAGCAGTAAAAAGAAAACAAACATAACATAATTAAAGGAAGATTCCAGAGTAAAATTGGCCCCAGATCCATTATTGTAAGAGGAGTGAAGTCTCTTTAGAGACCCAAATGTGAATCCAAGCAGTTTTGAGTTAGAATTGAATATGTCTGGGCCAAAGTAAATGGCTCTTTTAAGTCTCCGACAACTCAAACATGTAATTCCACTGAAGTGATGGCGTGGAAAAGGTCCCCGCAGGTGAATCAAAGTCATTTGAATTTTTACGCATTAAAACAACTGTTTGTACCGGCTTCTCTGTCCGGTCGCTGACACTTTCACATACTGCTTTTGTACAAGTCAATTTACTGAAGTCACGCAAACTACTTTTAATAGACGCTGGAGGTGGAGAGCTCACGGCCTCTGCTTCTGAAACCCGCCGGCGGTCTATGGAGACTTAAATTAAGATGCATTTTCATTACACTTTTTCTTTGCAAACAAAAGCAAATTTCTTCATTTACAACAAAGATACTGCTGTGGGGGGGTGAGACGTGCAAATGCGTGAAAACAAATGTTTGCATTACACTTTTGTGATACACTGGATTACTGACACGTTTGAACAATCACCTTGTGAAAGTGTAAAAGGTTTTTTGCGATATTTGGTATTTTTCTGTGAATTACAGGCATTTCCATTGCAGGTTTTTCTTTGCGATACTTTGCACGAATCTTGGCCAGATGGTGATGATGGTGATGATTTATTTTCATATTCTCCATTTCCCAGCATTCATAACCACTTTGCTGCAAAACACAGATTGAGAAAGTTCACACTACTTATCATTTAATTGTAGACCTATGAGGTTTTTTTTCAGAATGTTCTTTTAACACCTTTTACTTAAAAAAAGCAATAAGAAATCCAATGGCTTTTAGCTGTATGCGAGAATACATGTTGATGTTGATTTTGAATTCTTTTCGTTGAACCTCCACCAGGTTGAGAGTATAACGTTTGCATGACTCACACAGCCACAAAACACACACAAATGAAACACATTTGTGCTTGAAACAATCCATTATCCTAAAAACGAGACAGATCAAATGTTGGTCATTGTGTAACAACGCAGAGTGCACCGCTGGGAAATGTTGGGTCCTGGCAGCCACCAGATCACTACTCTGACATTTATTGCTCACAAACAGGCGAAGCACACCCCCGACGGCGATGCCACTCCTCTACATCAGCGACCCTTCCTCTGCTGGACACTGCACTCTGCAACACAGCAAACAACTGCTCAAACACACGGTTCTCACCTTCAAAGTCTTCAAATCCTAATGTAACTTACACTCCAGCTGCCCAAATGATTCATTGCCAGTGTCATATCTCTAGATATGATAGCACATTCTTGGAGGCTCTGATTAGACTATAAATTATGTTTGTTGTTGGGTTTTTTTCATGTTTGCCTCCGGGATGATGGCACAGAGAGGAAGACAAAAGGGCAGACAAGGTGAAGAGGAGGGAGAGCAGGATGGTGCACAGGTGGACAGAAAGATGGTTTCTGTCTGGAGACAGAACGGCAGCTTCTGTCTGTGGTGGATTCAACAGTGATGCACACGTCCAGGCAGCATATTGAGATCATGCTGCTGGTTTCTGGACGTGGCAGAGAAAGAGGGGTAAGAGTGGGGGAGCGTTAGAGACAGCTGGATGAGCTGTCTGGACCAGGGAACAGAGAAGGTGAGGCCTCACCCCAAAGTCGAAACTTTTATCTTTCACTTTTATCTAGTTTTCACTTGAGCACAGATGTGTCAGCGCTCGGCCACTTCCCGAACACAGCCAACAGAAGGGAGGGTAAAGCAGAAGAGCCAAATGGATCACACACACTTTGATAAATATGTTGGTACCCGTCTACTAAAGAAAAGAAAGCCATCAATGGTCACTGAAATAACTTGAACCTGACAAAAAACAATAATAAATAATAATGTAGTGAAAAGTGTTTTGAATTGTGGTTCAATAGAATCATTTAAAAAAAAAATCAAACTAATGAAAGTGGCCTTGACAACAGTGATGGGACTCTCGGCGCTGTTTCACAACCTTTTGAGTCAGTCACTGCAATCAGGCTTTTCTGTAACCCAGTGAGACTTCGTGAGACTCCGTGAGACTCTGTGAGACTCAGTGAGACCCAGTGAGACTCCGTGAGACTCTGTGAGACTCAGTGAGACCCAGTGAGACCCAGTGAGAATCCGTGAGACTCTGTGAGACTCCGTGAGACCCAGTGAGAATCCGTGAGACTCTGTGAGACCCAGTGAGACTCCGTGAGACTCAGTGAGACTCAGTGAGACCCAGTGAGACTCAGTGAGACCCAGTGAGACTCTGTGAGACTCTGTGGGACCCAGTGAGACTCAGTGAGACCCAGTGAGACCCAGTGAGACTCAGTGAGACCCAGTGAGACTCCGTGAGACCCAGTGAGACTCAGTGAGACCCAGTGAGACCCAGTGAGACCCAGTGAGACTCCGTGAGACCCAGTGAGACTCAGTGAGACTCCGAGAGACTCCGCGAGACCCAGTGAGACCCAGTGAGACCCAGTGAGACTCAGCGAGACCCAGTGAGACTCCGTGAGACCCAGTGAGACCCAGTGAGACTCCGTGAGACCCAGTGAGACTCAGTGAGACTCCGAGAGACTCCGCGAGACCCAGTGAGACCCAGTGAGACCCAGTGAGACTCAGCGAGACCCAGTGAGACTCCGTGATACCCAGTGAGACTCAGTGAGACTCAGTGAGAATCCGTGAGACTCCGTGAGACTCTGTGAGACCCAGTGAGACCCAGTGAGACTCCGTGAGACTCAGTAAGACCCAGTGAGACTCTGTGAGACTCTGTGAGACCCAGTGAGACTCTGTGAGACCCAGTGAGACCCAGTGAGACTCTGTGAGACTCCGTGAGACTCAGTAAGACCCAGTGAGACTCTGTGAGACTCTGTGAGACCCAGTGAGACTCCGTGAGACTCCGTGAGACCCAGTGAGAATCAGTGAGACTCCGTGAGACCCAGTGAGACTCAGTGAGACTCCGTGAGACTCAGTAAGACCCAGTGAGACTCTGTGAGACTCTGTGAGACCCAGTGAGACTCCGTGAGACTCTGTGAGACCCAGTGAGACCCAGTGAGACTCTGTGAGACTCCGTGAGACCCAGTGAGACTCAGTGAGACTCCGTGAGACCCAGTGAGACCCAGTGAGACTCAGTGAGACCCAGTGAGACTCCGTGAGACCCAGTGGGACTCAGTGAGACTCAGTGAGACTCCGTGAGACTCAGTGAGACCCAGTGAGACTCCGTGAGACTCCGTGAGACCCAGTGAGACCCAGTGGGACTCAGTGAGACTCCGTGAGACTCCGTGAGACCCAGTGAGACCCAGTGAGACTCCGTAAGACCAAGTGAGACCCAGTGAGACTCAGTGAGATCCAGTGGGACTCCATGAGACTCCGTGAGACTCCGTGAGACCCAGTGAGACCCAGTGAGAACCAGTGAGACTCCGTGAGACCCAGTGAGACCCAGTGAGACTCAGTGAGACCCAGTGAGACTCCGTGAGACCCAGTGAGACCCAGTGAGACTCAGTGAGATCCAGTGGGACCCAGTGAGACTCCATGAGACTCCGTGAGACTCCGTGAGACCCAGTGAGACCCAGTGAGACCCAGTGAGACTCCGTGAGACCCAGTGAGACCCAGTGAGACTCCGTGAGACCCAGTGAGACTCCGTGAGACTCCGAGAGACTCCGTGAGACCCAGTGAGACTCTGTGAGACCCAGTGAGACTCAGCGAGACCCAGTGAGACTCCGTGAGACCCAGTGAGACTCAGTGAGACCCAGTGAGAATCCGTGAGACTCCGTGAGACTCTGTGAGACCCAGTGAGACCCAGTGAGACTCTGTGAGACTCTGTGAGACTCAGTAAGACCCAGTGAGACTCTGTGAGACTCTGTGAGACCCAGTGAGACTCCGTGAGACTCCGTGAGACCCAGTGAGAATCAGTGAGACTCCGTGAGACTCCGTGAGACCCAGTGAGACTCAGTGAGACTCCGTGAGACCCAGTGAGACCCAGTGAGACTCAGTGAGACCCAGTGAGACCCAGTGGAACTCAGTGAGACTCCGTGAGACTCCGTGAGACTCCGTGAGACCCAGTGGGACTCAGTGAGACTCCGTGAGACTCAGTGAGACCCAGTGAGACTCCGTGAGACTCCGTGAGACCCAGTGAGACCCAGTGAGACCCAGTGAGACCCAGTGAGACTCAGTGAGATCCAGTGGGACTCCATGAGACTCCGTGAGACTCCGTGAGACCCAGTGAGACCCAGTGAGACCCAGTGGGACTCAGTGAGACTCCGTGAGACTCCGTGAGACTCAGTGAGACCCAGTGAGACTCTGTGAGACTCCGTGAGACCCAGTGAGACCCAGTGAGACCCAGTGAGACCCAGTGAGACTCAGTGAGATCCAGTGGGACCCAGTGAGACTCCGTGAGACGCAGTGAGACCCAGTGAGACTCAGTGAGACCCAGTGAGACTCAGTGAGACCCAGTGAGACTCCGTGAGACCCAGTGAGACCCAGTGAGACTCAGTGAGATCCAGTGGGACCCAGTAAGACTCCATGAGACTCCGTGAGACTCCGTGAGACCCAGTGAGACCCAGTGAGACCCAGTGAGACTCCGTGAGACCCAGTGAGACCCAGTGAGACTCAGTGAGACTCAGTGAGACTCAGTGAGATCCAGTGGGACCCAGTGAGACTCCATGAGACTCCGTGAAACTACGCTGGAGTCAGACAGACTTCTGCGTCTGTAGACACGTTTTCTGGTCCAATCCTCACGTACAAACTGTCCACCTGATTCAGCTTTGAAGAGTTTCCTCTCCAGACTGCATGTTCCTCTTTTCACAGATGTTCAACAGGCTTTAGGTCAGGACCCGTAGGAGAACACTTCAGAATAGTACGCTGGTTTTTACCGGTGTGTTTTGGGTAATTTTCCCGTTGGAAGAGGCTCAGTCATGTTCTGGGTCTGCTTTGGTTGTGTGGTCCAGGCTGTCTTCAGGAACATGAAACCTCTAATCTCAGTGAAGCTCCATGTTGCTCCAGAATGCCCTGACAGTCCTGAGAGTTCATTTACCTGCAAAGATTCAAGTCACCCTGACCCAGATGCAGCAGAGCAGCTCCAGAACATAACCGAGCCTCCTCCATGTCTCACAGTAGCTACGGTCTTCTTTTCTGTGAAGGCTTCATTACTGCATCTGAGATCATCGAGCTGATGTGATTTACCAAAAAAGCTCCAGTTTTGTCTCATCTGTCCAAAGGAAATTCTCTTGTGGCTCGTTAATTTGTGTTTGGACACGTTCCTGTCTTTTTTTTTTCGTTGTTTTTAGTGATTTTCTTTCAACGGTGGAGCCCGTCTCATCATCCACTTTGGCTCAAACAGTGATGAGGCTGTGATCTTGACACTGATGAACCTTGGCCCCGGAGTTCAATTTGAATCTCTGTGGATGTTCTGTGGCTCTTTGGTTAACATTTGTATTATCTGTTTCTTCACTTCAGGATCATCCTATTAGAACAAAGACATCACTGCAGTTTCGCGTGACGCTGGACCAGTTTTGACTGCTTTTGTGCACCCCGACTCCTAGAAACAGTCTGACAGATCAAAGTGATGTAGATTTGTCACAGACTTGGGTTTACACGAATCAAATCCTGGAATATGATTTATAAGTGGCCGAATCTGACGGTGGGTTGTTTTTTGTTGTTTTTCAGCTTCTAGTTCAGTACGTTTCTATTGCAGAGCTGATTCTGACTCTGTTGAGTCTTAGCTTTCACTTGGCAGCAGATTTTCAGTTACTGAGCGTAGCAGCTGATCTGTGCATCACTTGGCCCCCGTACAGGGGTCCCGCAGCCAGGAGTAGTCGAGCAGAGCTGCAGCTCTCTAGAATATGTTTGTGTCCATATCAAACTACTCAAAATACTATCAGAGCTCTTTAAATATCAAACAGCTCTCGAGTCAAGTCTGACACCAGAATTTCCGGTTTCCATCGACAGCGCTGGTCACAAACTGCTGGTATATTCATATAAAACTGGCCTGCATGGCTGTGTTCACAGGTATCATGAGTCCTAGTGCTAAATAATAAACATTAGGTTCACATAAGACCAGTGACGGAGTCACCAAACGAAGCAACGCCTGAGCGGTCTGGTTGTAAAACTACATGATTGAGCTCCTTCATTCATCAGCCAGTTTCTTTAAATAATCCTCAACGCCATTTGTCCGTAATGAGAAAATAAGTGATTTAATCTTTAAATACTCAGATTTTTGTCTCGATATCTGAGAGAAGACATTGCACTTAAATTATCTGTCTAATGACACAATTTTTCATGATTTGTTGTGACGGTAAAATAGAATAAATAGTAGTAGTTTGACCTTTAATTTTTCCTAATCTCATTCCCCACAAATTATCCAAATGGTTAGAAAAACTCCAAATAGTGCTGTGAACTACATAAAATGATGTGAAACAGTTGAGAAAAGATGGAAGTTGCTGTAATTTTGGCCTCCTGAAGTTATCTGGGTGTCCAGACAAGTTGCTTGTTTTGACTGCTGTCATGGCAGCAAGAGATAACTGATGTTTTATTGGCTCATTTAAGCATTTCTGTATTTGTCATTGTTGCACATATAAATGGGATGTGCATAATTTCAGCTCCATTTTAGCTGCCTATTCTGCTGTTTGTCTTCTACATATTCGAATTAACAAGATTTAGTCTCTCAATGCAACATGTTGATAATGTGCTGAATGCATAAACACAAAACACAAAACAACGCCCATAACATCCAAGCTTTGCCTTGAAACATCCTCTCATGTTCGTTCTGTTGGTTTGATTTCAGTCAGAAGCACATGTACGTTTATACACAGGGTTTACTTAGGGAAGAGCTTTACGCGCTTTTGAGGGAATTTATGCTCGCACGAGCAAACACGTCTTCACGCCACACTGATGAAAACAAAAGCGAAATAATAAACTGCCTTTTCTTCTAAATCTACACAGTCAGGGAAATACTACAGTCGTATAAGATTGTTGTATTTCAGGATGCACAATGTGAATTTGCTGAATCTTGGGTTTAAGGTCAAGAATAGTGCAAGAATGGTGCAGGATGATGACAGACCAGCACGGACCAGCACAGACCAGCAAACCGTTTCCCTGCCAACATGTTCTGCACGTAAACACCCAGCCAACATTTGTATGTGGAGCCCAGCTGAGACAGAAATTGACTAAAAAATTAGGATTGTCGCATCGGGTCTAAATGAGCCACAGGTACAAATGTTGTGCGTTAAACATCAAAATGAGATTCAGATGGAGGTCAAACAGCTGCTCAGACTGAGGGCACATTTAACAGAAAATCAGACCTGTATCTGATGCACATGGGCTCCTTTCACACTGCAGGTCTTAATGCTCAGCTCGCATGTTGTTACCACGTGGGGGGGTATTTTAAACGTGTCTCATATCAGGCTTCAGTGTGAACAGGTTTCTGCTTCGACGTGACCCACAAGCTCAGACAAAGACGATGAAGTGACGTCAAGTGCAGCACGTCAGATGTACGACAGTCGGAGTGGGACTGAAGGACTTCTTTTTGGAGATTTTGTGCAGTGGATGTGGGCAAATTCATTAACTAATTATAATGAGAGGAAACCTGAGGAAAAGGTGACAAAATTTTAACAATGTGTGGATCAATGGCTTTCATATCCGTACAGAGACGTGTGTGGACGAGGGATCAGAGCCGGGAGTAGTGGACCGTGACGTGACCGGCTTAACTGAAGCAGATTTCATCCAAAAAAATCCCACCAATGCAGAACTGTGACATTAATCACGTAACAGTGACATCAAAGACAGATGAAATATGTCAGTTGAGACCGACGTTGTGTTGAAAAACACCAGATACGTATCCGATTTAGGATCACATATAAAAGCGACCCAGGTCTGATGTCAAAAAAGACCCGATTCTGTGTCATTTGAACCTTTCAGAGATAAAAGAAGAAATAAATCACATGTGGCCAAAAAGGAAGATCAGATTTGGGTCACGAACACAGTGGCAAGGTTGTGTTATCACAGCTTTGTTAATATGAAGCAGGGGTCTCGGGCTCCGGTCCTCGACGGCCGCCGTCCCGCATGTTTTAGATGTGTCCCTGCACCAACGCGCCTGATTATAATTAACAGCCCTGATTGGCTTGTCATCAAGCTCTGCACAAGTCTGTGGATGACACAGCTGCTTGTATCACGACGTGTTGAAGCAGGCGGACGCCCAAATATATGACGTCAAATACTTCTTTTTCCCTTTAAAGAAAAATAAAACAATAGACTCGGCTTCGATTCTGTTCACTTTTGTGCTCAGATCCTGCTCAATCACCAAACTCTTTAATATAAAACAAAATGTTTAATGTTTTACTGCTTAAAAAGTGTATTCTCTTTATGTGATAGATAACTGCAAAAATAATAGCTTAAGAAAATCTGTAGCTGCAAAATGAGCAGAGGCAGAGTTCAGCAAAAGTTGAAAACCGAAGACACATATAATATGACGATATCTGCTCCTGACCTGTACATGACTGCAGAAATGAACTATTTATAACTTGTAACACAGTAGAAAGCCCTGCAGGCATATGTGTATTTATATATGTGAGTGTGTGTCAGTGTATATGTGTGAATTCTTTAATATTAATGCTGCAGGGATGTATCTGTTTACACGGTCACAATGTGGGAACATTCCTCTTTTCTGGGGGCAAAAAGCAAGTCCCCATAATGTTCACCATTAAATTTTTAATTCTAATGTTTTTAAGGTAAGGCTAAGTCTGGAGGACATGTAACATCCTCTGAACTCACAGAAATGCGACTTGATTTGTGTGCATATTTGAGAGTGTGATGTTGTGGAAACCTGGCCTGTGTGACGGCTCTTCCCTGGATACCAGGCCGAGCAGGCGGATGAAATGTACACATTGGCTCGTGCACTTCAGCACGCTCACGTTTGAGCAAGCAAACACCCTCCCAGCCAGCACGTGTGCTGTCACAGAGGCTATATGACCTTCCTAAAAAGATATATAAATAAATAAAATGAATAAATAAATAAATAAGCTTCCCAGATTGTGAGTCATTGGGTCAGAAGCGGCTGTTATTCTCTGTCACTCCTGTTTGTTCATAAGCTCTAAAACCCATCCATTCACTGAAGTCGGCCTTTCAGGTCAGCGCTTCAGGAAACTTAAACACTTGCACACAAATATGTACGCAAGGATGCAAACGGAGAGAAAGACACACAAACGCACGGTGCAAACACACTTTGATCCTCTGCTGAGAAAAATAAAAAATGTTTCTGAACACGGCGAGTAAGCTGGGAGCCCTCAGGTGACCCCCCCCCCCCACACACACACACACACACACATACTGTATATGTACTGCTTCTGCGCTGCTGCTTTAAATAGAAGCACTTTTATCTCTGTGAATGACTGAGAGCAGCCAGTCAGGCCTACACACCGACACCGTTATTACCAACTGACTGGACGGTTAATTCAGTGACCCTGTGAACACAATGTGTCCTCTGGTGGACAGCTACCAAAGCTGAAAAGGATGTGAGGTGACCAATATGATGTATTCGGATGTACAGACGTTTTTAGGACCAGATCCGATACCATCAAGGAGAGGAATTATCTGAAAGTGAAAAGATCTTGTTTAATACAGGATTATCAGAGTTCCTGATATGGATTTTAATTGAGCTTATTTTGTTTTATCTTATTAATATTGACAGAGTTTATTCTTGTATTTTAGTCCAAATCAGAGGTCGGTGATGGTGAGGAAGTTTTTCCAATGTTGATTTTAAATAACTACAGCACTGTAAAGCTTTGAAAGACCACACACAAATAATTGCACCATTATCCACGTTCATCTGTGGCCCAAACAATATCCTCCTAAGTCCAATGAATTACTTTTTTTTTGCCTAAACCTAACCAGACTTTTACTAAAAGTAGAACGAACAACAGCTGGCAACAGACAAAACAAATGTGAAGAAGAAGAAATGATTCCAGTTATAACTGCTATACCAGCGTTCCCACGAAAAGGGCTCGTCTGCTGAGACAAAAGCTCTGCTCAGTTCATCCTGCCTCCGTAGCAACTTTATTCCAGCCTGCTGTGTAAATATGATGGAGGTGGAACAGAATGACCTCTTTTTTCATCAGCTGTGTCGCCTTCGGAGGTAGTAACAGAGGCTTAACCGGGTGTGAGGATGACTGCGCATGGGTACTCTGAGGAACCCGGCGGGCTATGTGACGGCTTGGGTTCGACCCGCATCTCCCACCTGCCGCTGATGCAGCATCCCGGCACCGGCGCCAGTGTGTCCACCAGAAAAACCAGGTAGAAGGTTTATCTGAAACTGCACCGTGTGTTTTATTCAGTACTGGCTGAAGAAAGCAACCAGTGAGCAGAGACATTTGAGGCGTGCTGCTGACTTTGGACCGCAAAATAAAAGAAAGAGGCTGAATGCTTGAATGCTTTGTGGAAACGTTCCCTGGGGAGGGAACATTACACCTTCGTGGGATCTTTGTGAATGCACAGCTGAATGGAGTGGAGGCAGAATGCCATGGAGACGATGCAAGAGGCTAAAGCTGCAACATGTTTTTCCGAAGGAACTGTTCACTTAAGGAGAGAATAACAACATTATAAATCATTCTTAATTCATTTTTTGTCAGCTGCTGAAAATATTAAAATATTATGCAATGATAATTAATATTGGATAGATATAATCAGTTGAAAGGGAGAACTGTAAAATGATTTTATTTATGAAAACAAAGAGTTGGGCAGGATTGATCTAACTTAATTGCTTTGGGAATGTTTTGGGAACGCTTTGGGAATGCTTTGGGAACACTTTGGGATTGGGACTGCTCTGGTCCGTTTTCTTTAGATAGGCACTGTGCAAGTTATACTAATGAGGTATGGTTGTATAGTCAAAAAGGTCTGCAGTAGGAAAAGTTGTTCAAACAATATGCAACAAAAAAGCTCATGAAGTATTTCACCAAATACTTGAATCACATTTCACAGAAGTTGAATTATGTCTTTTACCAAATTAGCTTGATAAATTATAACTTAATTGCAAAGGTTGTTAATACAAAAAAAGCCCTAAAAGTAAATTATGTTAATATGGAAGCATGAAGTGTTGCTTTGATAGTTTTATCTGCTAGAAGATTTGGATAGTTACCTTGTGATTATATTCAGGGTCTCTACACTGAAGGAGATAATAGTGGAAGTAATAAAGCTCCTGTATCAGCTTTTATCATGCCGGGCACTTGCATGTTTCAAGGTTCATCTGTTTTGGTGAGATGCAAAAGGAGAGTTTGTGGCCTCTGCTTCCATAGAACTGGATCAGTGCTCAAATATTTATCACAAAATAAAAGGCAGAGGCTGTGAACGCTCTTTTTGCATCTATTGACGGTAGATTGCACAACATTTGGTAGTAAACTTGCAGTAACTAGGTTGCAACGGGCAGCAGGAGTTGCCTCCGCAGAGAGTTCTTTATACCATTTCTGTACACATACAAAGTATAAATGACACCATCACCTAACTGGTTTGAGGTTTGTTTGGGGTTTTTTTTGTATTTGTCGAAGACTTAAGTACCAATTTACTTTTACTTATGTCAAGTGCATGTACCAAGTACATTAAACACAAACACGTGTGATATCACTCAAAAATGCTTCGATTCACGTTTTGGTGCATGACAAAGGTTTACACGCCTTAACACATAATAATCGAGGCTGTATCGTTCCTCCTTTCAAGAGAAACACTGACAGGAAGGAAAAAATACAGTTGGGACGATAAATTAAACAGTGCTGATCTCTTTCACAAAACGTTGCAAGAAGTTGGCTGTATTTTTACAACATTTTCAGTCACAAATCACCTAAAAACTTTCTCAAAACTTTACCTGAAAAGTTTAATGCAGCTGAGTTGTCAAGGAAAAAAAAAAAGAGTGAGACCGCTGTGTTTCAAATTGAATGTGACAATGATTTAAAGATATTATAATTTTATACATAACAGTTATCAGGCGAGACAACAATCTGTTATTTCACAGTTAAAACCCAAAGGTTTTACAAGCTGGAAGTGCTGTATGTTTAAAGAGTCGACAGGTTCGTGCTTCCATCCGTTTCTACAGCTGAACACTCTCAATCGGTCTTTGTTTTTAAGACAAAATTACGGCCAAAATTAGAAGTACATACGTGTTATCTGTGCCTTGGACAGTTTTTGGGATTTGGACTGAGCCCCTCAGTTCCTGTGAATGGAGCTTAAATTTCAGACCTGAAATCAGAAACCTCTCAAAGGGTCACAACACAATATGTACAGTCGTGAGAAAAGGCAAGTACAAACTGCGATCCCATCACTTGTTCATAACTTGAACTAATAGTTTTCTTTATGATGTGTCCTGTACTGCACAGAGATATAATGTTTGCAACTAATATTAGTTTGGTAAACCGTGTAGTGTGGTTTTAGGGTTGGACACGTGAGGCTGGTCTTCCACTTGGGTCTAAATGTAACTTAATTTATGGAGAATTTGTCCTGTTCTTTTGTATTTTGAGACTGGTTTTCATGTTTTCCTCCGAGGCTTATTGATTTTGTGACTTTTCATCTGGCACCACTAACATCTTAATTTGTCCAATATTGTCATTTATGGCCAAAGAGCTGTAAAACTAACAAATCCCTTTTGTGTTTTCAGTGAAATCGCAAATGTTAGAATGGTAACAACAAGTTAAGAAGATGAAGATGTGAAACGTGTAAGTATAACGTCAGCGGTTGTTTTTAACTCAAACAACAACCTCAGATTGTTGCTTCACAGGCCTGAAGTAAATAAAGTCCTCATCTACTGAGAAGTCCTCTTTTTTCTTTTATTTCTTTTTGTTTTTAGGAATTTCTCACAGCGGCATCGACAATAAGGCCAATAAGGCGTGAACTTTGCTTTAGTGTAACGGTTTACATTATACATTTCCAGACCACATTTGGAAATCGTTTCCTTTTTTTTTCACTATTTCAGCGCGAGATCCCCCACAGCACAAAACGAGCCCCATAAAGAAGTTCTCCCAGTTTGGTGACACCTTTTTGATTAACATTAATGCATATTCTACCTCTTCATTACTCTTTTGGCAGTTCTTTTCTCCTTTTATACCTGACTGCTTCTCATTTTTCTCTAAACTGAAGCACCTCAACCCACCTCTCATTTCTCAGTCTTGATCTTTTCTTGCCCTTTTCTTTTTGTTCCCATTGCTCATGTAGTTTCTGCATGTCTTTCTCCCTCCTTTTATTCTACACTTTTTTTCCCTCCTGTGCCACATCCCCTTTCTGGCGCTGCATGTCTGTGAAAAGAGGTCCGTTACACAATTGCATCAAGGCTATTGAGGTCTTGGGGCACAAAGAGTGTATTCAAACCTCTGTGCTAATTTTCAGGAACCAGGCTCGGCACAGAATTGCACTTACCATCTGCTGCGTGTGAGAGACTGTGATTGTCTGTGTTTACAGTGGATGTGCATGTTCAGCATGTGCATGTGTGTGTTTGTTTTCCTCTCTCTTAACACGGATTCAACTCAGCAAATCAGCAGCAAACCAAAATCCACAGAGGTTAAAAACTTTTGGAAAAATTGTAATAGGAGAATTGTTTGGTTTCAACAAAAGGCACACAATCGGAGGTGTAGTGCACCTTTAAGTCATGCGCATGCATTCAGGACACACACCAACACAACAGATCTCATATGTGCGAGCTTGATTTCTCGTCTTGATCTCAGGCAGATCTTATTTTCTAACCTCACAACTTTAATATAAAACGGTTATTCAAACTGTAAGACCTCACAAGCAGTAAAACCTAATCTCTCTCTCTCTCTCTATCTCTCTCCCTCTCTCTCTCTCTCTCTCTCTCTCTCTCTCTCTCTCACACACACACACACACACGCGTGTGTGCACACAGAGCCATGTGGGTCTATTTGGGTCAGAGCTGAAATGAAAGCGTTGTCGCAGGAACAGACGGTTACACAAACACAGATTCTCTCTTAACGCTGCTCTGCGTATGCGTATGCATATATATTTATTTATATACGCGCGTGTGTGTGTGTGTGTGTGCCCGTGTGTGCGTATACGTGCGTCTGAGTGTGTATTCGTGCTCCTGTCAGCTCCACTTGTCTTGTTGGGCCTTGTTTGGACAAGTGCGTCGACGCATCCCTCCTTTCTTGCTGTCATGTTTATTCTCGGCTGTATACCTTTATGTTTCTGTGTCATATTAACCTATATTAACACCGCGAGGCGCCGTGCAGAAACCACCTGACTCCTCTGCATCAAAGCCGCCGCAGCTGTTTGAGTCTGTCTCATCTAACTAGACTAATGTGTTTCCTTTACGTTCCCTGCGCGCCGCCGGGTCGCCGGAGCAAGATGCAAACTCCCCAGAGTAATTTCAGCAAGTTTGAAGAGCGAGTTTCGCAGCGCTGCCTGCGTTCGGGGCCGATCAGTGCGCAGATGAGTGGCGCTGCAGTGATGTTATATAATGGTCCTGGCATCTAGTCGCGGCCCGGCGTGGCAGCAGATGGGGACGGTTCAAGACAGACGCGCTCGTCTGTTTAGAAACGGGAACGGCAGTTTTCTGCTGCTGCATCGACAAATTATTCAAGTGTTGACAAGTGACATGTGCTGGTGAAAGATTTGGCAATAAAGCTCAAGATGTTTTTACCCAATTAACCTCCCTAAGATGTAATATTTTAAAGCAAATGTGTCATAAGGTTTCAGGCACATGAGTCATCATCAAGTTAGAGTTACAACTCTTTAGGTGCAGGAGGATTAAAGACTCCAGCATCAAATGGTCTAACAACCACAGAGAGGTGACCTGGTCATCCTGGGATCAGTCTGAATCCTCGGAGAACCAAAGACGAGCCGGACATCCGCCGGACAGCCGCCGGACATCCGCCGGAGAGCCGCCGGACATCCGCCGGACAGCCGCCGGACATCCGCCGGACATCCGCCGGACAGCCGCCGGACTGAGCGGCTGTCCCGCTCAGAAGCGGCCTCCCGAAGCCATCCCAGGTTTGAATCCTGGTCTGCGGTCCGTTGCTGCTCGTCTTCTTCTCTCTGTCCTCATTTCCTGTCTCACCATTTACATTAAAGGACATCAGAGACACACAATCTAAAAATAAATGAATAAACATTGAGACAATGAAACGCATAAGAAATGTGACAGGTTGTCTCAGATGATGACCAGTCTTTCTGCCAAGCACCTTTAGAAACTGTGATCTGTTGTTACAAGAACTGGCAGCTTCTTTTTCTTTCTTTTTTTAAAATTTATTCAGACATGCACTACTTTCCATTAATCGCGTGGCAGCTGAAAGTTTGTTGTGTCTGAATTACCCGTTTTGTGCTTTTTGGTACCATTTTACCATATTAATTTCACTAAGTTTGACTAAAACCTTTTAAGTCATCACAAGGTGCAAACCTAAACTGCTACAGTTACAATAATGGACAAACACTTAGGACAAATGAGCTATATTAGATTAAGTTGCTATTTTAAGCTTTTGACTGGACTCAGAAATAAACTTAAGTGACAGTGTAGAGAAGGTCCTTACAGACAAGTTGCATATGTACAAAAAGTAAAACAAAAAAAACAGGACATTTTGTTTCTTTCTCGTTGCCGCCAGCTCTGGACAAGGTGACTGCTGAATGTTGCAGAAACTAATCTTGTTTCTAAACTCTGCTAGTTTTCTCCCTCGGATCATTTTCAAATAATCAACTCCTCTTTGACATGTGGTTATGCCCCGTTTCCCTCTACAAAATGTGGGTTTGGTGGTTTTGAGACCAGCCCTGGCGACCAAGTCTTTGTCAGACTGTCTAGTGCGTGAACCTCTGTGACTGAGTAGTCTTGTAATGTGAACAGCAAAATTACTTAGAGACTCCTGATTACAGGGCAGCAACAGCAGTCTGCCAACTCTGAAAGTAGTGCTGTCTGGGAGCAGGTGAAGACGAATGTTCCCAGTAGAGCAACATCTTTGGAGCAAACAAGGGTTTTCGTTTTTCTTCTGCGATGGTGCAGCTTCTCGTTTGTCTTGAGTTATAACAACCACACTGTTACTGAAACACAGCTGAAGTGCAACTGAATCCCTACAAAGAGACGTTTACAGTCCCACCTCATGCAAATCCCAAACTCTGCACGTGCTTTGTTGTTTTCTGTCTTACTTTCACAAGCAGGTCTGAATGAAATCATAAGGAACATTAATGAAAACATGAACAATGATCTAAAAACAATGCAGTGCGGGTCTGGTTAGGTTTAAGCACATAACAGCGGGGTTAAAAGATGGAAACACTTTGGTTCTTGATGAAAAGAAGTTTCAGCTGAATGCCTGTTGAACCAGGAAATCAACCGCAGCTTGTTGTATTAAACTCAGACTCTTTTGTTTTGGAAGGTCATCTTGTGATAGTAACATTGAACAGTCAACGCCGTCGGTTTCCACTCCGTCAACAACTGGGTGCCACTTTTAAATCAGAATGGAAACCAACCAGATCTAAAACAGTGAAAACAAAAAACAAAACTAAAATGACGCAACTATGAAATAAATCTGCTTACATTAGGAGTTATTAACCACTACTGTGAGCTTTGGGTCTTTTTATTGTGGAATTCAATCAGGTAAACCCCATTTTGTGCTTTTTATGCTTCTTTTTTTTGCATTACAAAAGCCACAATATTAAGTGATGAGTGCAGTTTGGTGACTGTGTGGTGTGTTGCAGCGTATGTGAGGGGGGGGGGGGGGGGGGGGGGGCATAGATATATACCGATTACATGACAGTAACATGCACATACTTTCTATGTACATGTATGTTTAAACACTCATATCTGTGTAAATACAACAATATGAATATGAATACACACACATACTGTATGTATATACATATAAATTATTGGTAAAAAAAATAAGTTCTCAACAAACATGTCATAAGTTTATCTATTTAGATATTATATGTTGTGTGCTGTTTACTTGATTCATAGATAGATTTGTTTACATATAAATACAAAAAACATGCACACATATATACATATATATATATATATATATATATATATATATATATATATATATATATATATATATATATATATATATATATATATATATATATATATATATATATATATATATATATATATATATATATATATATATAGTTCTTTTTACACAGCCTATGTTTGCAACAAAGAACTGAGTCAACAAATGCTAAAACAAGTGAGTGGAAAGAAAATATATCTTAAAGCTGCAGCAAATTGTTGATTAATCAATAAGTAGATTAATGAAGTTGGTATTTGCAGTTACAGCTGTAAACTGAGCACCGCTTTGTTCCAGCCAAGCTGATGTGCTGTACATTCCTCTGTGCTTGTATTTCTATTTTTTGGTCCTTCAGTGTGAGATCACAGCGTGAAGAAGCTTCAATTTAAATCCCAAAAATAAAAAGCAGAAAGCACACGACAAAAACAGCAGTCTAATGACTGTACAGGACACGAGTTCTGCCATTGATCACCACCAGAGACAGACTGAAGTGACTTCAGGTGCTTTTAAGAAACATAAAACAAACCATAAACCATGTGTTCAAAGAGTATTTGATCAGAGCAGAAGACATTTAACCAAATCCCCAAATATAGAGAAGTCACAGCTGCAGTAAAGGACAAATAATCCTGTAAAACCTCTAAAATCAGCAAGTTCAGCAGGCAGCAGAATAAATATGTGTATGTGTGAGCATCTGCACTTGTGTGTGATTTCTTTTTTTGGCATTTCTGACACCTTCTGCGGTGCTGAAGCCTGTCAGATGTCTCGTTTTCAGATTTTCTGACAGATTGGGATGTTAAAACTGTGATTTCAGCCTTGTTACATCAACTCCCCCCACTGTCTCCCTACTTCTCCTCCACCCCCATCTACACTCCACCGCAGAGAAACCGGCGTCAGCCCTTTAAGATGTTGTCAAAGGGAATTACAGCGTGTCCTCGATGCGCTCAGGATATCTCCTCCTCCTCCCCCCCGGCTCACCTGGGGAGGAGCAGTGGGAGCTGCAAGAGGAGGTCAGATGATGTATCTCAGCTTAGTTTACTGTACTTTCAGATCAATTTGTCCCGGGAACGGAGCTGACAGAAATGTGTCTGTCTATTCCTGGAAGCCTGCGAGAGTGTGTGATGATGTTTTAAATGACTCTGACAGAGCAGGTTCGGGGTCAGCCTCACTCTGACTTTTTTTGCACACACCAGATGTCACATTTTGTCATCAGTTTGATTTAGGTGACTTCTCTCAATTTGACAAGAATGCAATAATGTGGTTTTATCTCCCGGTACTTGTCATACCTTAAGATTGTTTGAGATGTTATTTATTTGGAGTGAAAATGAACAAATTGGTAGATTTGACCCGCAGCTTCCACAGACTGGAACGATTTAGAGGAATGAGGTAGCGGAGACGGCGTTGCAGAAGTGCATGTTTGTAAAATTACGCAGCCTCTCACCTTAGAGATGACTGAATGTTCAGTAAGTTGAGTTTTATTCTTTTCCGTGTAATATAAAACCCGTGTCTCTTCTTCTGTCAGTCATGTGACCATCTATTATTTAGAGCATATTATTTCAATCTGAGTGCAGGTTTGTTTGCGTTAACATTCAGAGATTGTCCAGCTCTGCCTCAAAACCCTCCAAAAGTCTGTTTTGAGTAAAATAAACAAGAGTCTTAGCTACGATGCTGATGTCCCACTTTATTTCAGTCCCACTTGCAAAACAACATGTTAACAAACGTCTCAGGCCATGTAACCAACATGGTTTTATACTTAGTCCACTTCTATTTGTCTTCCAGTTGTATTTCTAGGAAGTCATTTAATTTTGTGCGTTCATTTTTTAATTGGATGGTCTCTCTAATGATCTCCAAGTATTGGTATTATTTTTATCCGATTCCGTGTTCTTGCTTTTTTCACCCGCTATCAATAATGTCTTCATTAAACAAGTGTCTTCCTTTTTTACAACTTCCTCCATAAGCTGTTTGGCAGCTCCACACATGTATTTATGTCCAACATTATGGTCTCAGGCAACACTCTCTCCAGGAGCTGTTTGCCTTTTAGTCATACTGTGATGAAATATCCTTCTTTCTCCCAGACAAACTCCCTCCAAGTCCTCAAAGTGGTGGATGGATGATGAGCTGGACGTATATTTCACTCATCTTCATCGATTTTGTGCTCTGATTCTGATTCTCTCCATTTCTTTTCTTTTGATTTATCTCGATTAAAAGAATGTATTCGATTGACTACCCTACTTCTAATTATTAAATTCTCATTATCAATTTATTATAATTTTTAACATAGTGTTAAATAAATATAGTGTTTAATAAAAATAGAATAATAAATAAATAAAATTAGAACACATCAGCCGGCTTAATTTCAAGATATTTATGGTTTCTGATTGGTAACTGGTTATTGCACCGATAATTATATTATTATTATTATCTTTATAATTAAGACAAAGAAGGAGGAATATATTTTAAAGAGCGTAAGAGTGCTGTTTGATTGAAGTATTATAGTTTATACTGCAGGACTTCAGTAACTCATCACAGTGTTGATATGGAGGGAAAATGATAACAAGCTCTAAACCAGACTTAAATAATTCCCACAAAGAATTGCAGGCGTTCGATAAAGGTTTCATAAATCAGATAAAGCATGTCATTGTATCAGTCTTAAAAATCTATGAATTAAATCACAATTCACGTTTTGGCCGTGTCCTTCCCGTGACAGAGGGGTTTCCGCTGCCGCGCACAGATTCGATCCGCTGTTTTATGCTGGATGTCCTTCCCGATGCAACCGTGTGAGAACAGACGTCACACAGCTGGGAGGTGAAGCAGTTGCTTTTCCACCGTGAGGCAAGTGCGCCAACCACCAGGTCGCTGGAGCGGATAAGAAAAGAAACCGTAGGATTAGGCATGATTTTCATAATTAAGACGCCTACGAAGACAAAGTTTGTAGAGTTACTAAATCTGGTGCTAAATACAGTAAATAAAAATGAACTGAACATTCATAAAACAATGTTTTATGACAAAATACGATCTTTTGACCTCCTTGAAGATGCACTGGACTGGACAGGAGACTGTGATGTTAAACAAGCCCATCATGATCCGTACGTGGTGTATGTGGCACTTTGCCTTGAAGATCTAACAAAGACGTTTATGAGCAAAAAGCTGCAATAAGAGAACGTATTTTCTGAAGCGCAGAGAAGATGTCTGAGTGTAAAAAGAAAACTCAAACTGGAGAGCAGGACAGACATGAGAGGAGAACCTGAGTGCAGAAACAGTTTTGAGGTGCAGCAGAGCGTTTTTACATGCAAGCAGGGACCTTTTAAATGTGAAGTCAAATTTTTGAGCATGAAAAAGAATCCTGCTCTTGAGTTGAGATAGTAATGTACCCTCCTATGTCATCCCAGCTTTTATGCAAAACTAGAATGGCTGCACACCATTAAAAGTATGCCAAATTAACCAGCAGAAGTTCTTGTTTGCAGTGTTCCCATGCACATCCAGAGTAGCACCATGTTCGATTCTGACATCCAAAATAACTCTGAAATGCACTGAATCTCAAGCAAGTCCCAAAGTTAGAAGGCTGGCATTTGTTTTCTATGCAGATTTATGGACATTTATTCACAGTGAGCCACAGAGGTAATTGTATCCTCAGGTAATGTGTGTTGCTGAATCAAAAAATAAGTATCTTGTTAGTGTTTTGCAATTTCACTTGGAGCTGAAAAGTGCAACTTTTAATACAACACATTTTAAGCACATTAAAGGATAATATTGGTGATTTTCCTACATTACAGCAGCCACCAAAAGAATTTGTGAAAAGGGTGGATGCTTGGTTAGGTGTGTGACTCGTCCTGTAAAAGGCTGGCTCGACTCGCATCAAAACAAATCTCATTTGATTCAATCTTTGCTCTGGACAACAGAAAAAAAAAAGAGAGGGAGTCCGTTTGCAGCTCATGTGGCTCTACATCTGAGAGCAACAGTATATTCAGTGAGGGAAACGTCAAATTGACCTGCTACCGTGGCTCACGTGCAGGAATACGAACCCACAGGCTGCTCGGCTGCTAAAACGTAGATCAGAGGAGCTGCTGAGCAGTGATGGTTCGGATATATCAACCGTTACGTCAATACCCTGCTGTCACGTTCCTAATATGGTTGCCGCTGGCTTTCTCCATCTCTGCTGGTTGTCATCACATAGATCAGGGGTGTCAAACTCAATTCCTCGAGGGCCGGAGTCCTGCAGGTTTTAGATGTTTCCCTGCTTCATCACACCTTGATACAAATGTCTGTCATTAACAGACTCGTCCAGACCTTGATGACATGCCGACGACGATCATTAATTAGAACCAGGTGTGTTGGTGCAGGGAAACATCTAAAACGTGCAGGACAGCGGCCCTCGAGGGCTGGAGTCCGACACATGTGGCATAGATGTACAACGAGAACGCCTCAGGTGGAACATCTGGATTCCATCAGCTCCCAGTGTCAATCATGTCTCACTAGTCAGAGATCTAATCTGTAGACCGGAGTCGAAGTTCTGCACAGGACAGCTGTTTCTCACAGGTCAGGATGGTGCAAACAGCAAGCCAGAAACGGCAAGTGCTCCTGACGCTGTCAGCTGATATGCAGGCGAGGTTTGCAGTGAATTCAGCGAGTACCTGCGTGCAGCTTTCTGCAAAAGCAAAACAAATTACAGGTGAAACACGTTTACAGTCCAACATGGTTTAATTTTAAAACAATGGTTTATAAAGAGTATCGTAATAATCTGGATGTAGCCAAAGAAGCCGTCACAGCTTCTGACCATTTTAGCCGTTTCGCCCTGTGACAGAGCAGCAGCAATAACTGCAGCACAGAATTTCCCTCCTAGGATAAATAAAGTAATAATGAATTGAATTTCTTTAAATTTTAAAACATGCTTTTTATTTCTTCTATGTGGTGTTTTAATGTCTTTGTAAAGCACTTTGAATCACCTTGTTGTTGAATTGTGCTATACATTTAATCTTGCCTTACCTTGCCTAAATTTAATATGCTTATAATAATCGTTTTAGCGGCGTTCGTGCACCCACGATGGCATCTACCCACTAGACGTCAGCATCCCAAATTAGACCATTTACAACAGTTTTGTGGTTGAGTGACGGATTTGGAACAAAAATGTCCAAGAAATGAAACTTGTGTGAAGCGTGAAGACAGTTTAAGTAGAGTTAGGAGGCAAATGCGTGTTTCTGTTTATTAGAGTATGCTTTCTTCCTATGCAACAGTGTTCTGTGCCCAGTTTTATGTTTGTGCTTTGATGCCAAACAAGGAGCTGAGGAAGTTAAACTTATCCAACAAAAAAGTAGTTAAAAGCAGTCTTCATCACTGCAAAGCAGCTTTGTTGGCTGAATTAATAACAAACCTCCAAATGTCTTTTAAAACATCCTTTTTTTATGACTGTATGTTGAACATATATTAACAGATGTGTCCTGGCAGGAAACTGGCTCCTAATGTCAGTGTTTGACGGTAACCATCATGCTCCTGGGACTCAGGATGAAGCAGAGTCTGACACTTATATTCTAGGTGAACTATTTGAATTGTTTATTGCCCGATTCAGAAAGCAAACCTCGTTGGCTGTTTGGAAAAGAAAGTGTGCTTGTTAGTTTACGTTTGTTTGAAAAACAGAGCAGTCATGCCACAAATATAGCATCTAAGATCTTACATCACCTTAATACATCTCACCAGGTGACTCATGCATCGCATTCTGGAAGGGCTATGCTCCTAAAAGGTTCCCGTTTCATCTACTCTTAACTCTGAAGAGCTTTTGAATCATCTCCTTAGCCACAAAGACTTAATTTAAGTGCTCACTCCTAAGCTCACTCACCGAGATTAAGCTTTAATGTGCCAGATCCATGCTGCTTCCAGAATAACACAACTCGTTGCACTACCCAGTGACATCTCGCCTCGCTGGAAAAGGCCCAGCCCAAAATCGCCATCACTGGCTGCAGTCTTCGCTCCATCCCGGTTTGTTACCCCAGCAGCTGCAATCTGCCATCCTAACCCTAACGGTACACGGATAATCATTTCTAGAACTGGTTCTGCTGTCTGGTATCTTTCATGGTAAAACTCCTAGATCCACATCACCCGATCCACAGGATGGATCCACTGATGCGATGCTGCTCCCTCCAGATGTGATCTGTCCATTCAACACTTACTGTCACAGTTCACCTCTACCCACTTCCTTCATCCTCAATTTACCAAAAATTCAGTTGGCCACTGCAGAGGAAGTCCTGGCAGCACAACACAAATAAAGACCTTCAGTTGAACTTTTAACAACATGTTTTTAATGGGTTCAATTACAGCATTCACATTTCTGAACATGCGCTCTCTTAAAAGCACAACAAGCCATATCTATCAGCTTGATATAATTTTACCAGGTGAGGAACGTAAAAATTCTCTCCCAGTGCACAGCAAACCTCTTTTGCCACCAGGCTGTAAATATGTTTATTTCTGCTGTAAAGTTGGATATTTATACATAGTAATCAATGGAGGTTGACTCGCTTACGGAGCCAATCCCCAGTGGTCATCCACGGAACTGCAGACACTGGAAAAAGGAATTGTTGACTTACTGTTGTTAGTGAATAAAAATCTAAAAATGTGGTAAACTTTTAAATGTAGCAACTACAGCCACTCAATAGAAAAGAAATGTGTCTCCAAAGTGACCAATATTGTATTTGCAGATACTCTTATGATATTACAAGACTAAAAGCAAAAGTATTTGTACATTTAAGTTATTTGTGCAACAAACAGTGAGAGGGTTTAAACTTCCACCCCGTCTGGAACAAAAATATTTATTATGGCACACAAAATAATTTAAAAAAATGTTACTTCCATCACTTCATATCATACGTATATAGACTGATGCTCTATTTCAATCTGACCTCTTTGCAAACATAATAAAACTCACAAAAACAATCTCCTAAGTTTAAACCACTACTCAAGTGTAAGTGGACCGACTGAATTATGAAGCTTTCCCAAACTGGATTTTGGTGCCTCCAGAAGTTGGAGGGAGATTTGGAGAATATTCATATTATGAGATTGTAAATCTGTCAAGATATTCCGTTTTATTGGAACATGTGTTATTCCAGTGAGCCCCCACTGCTTGTTTACTGGAGGAGGACAACAGAAAAAGCTTTATAGGACACAAAAATAAACATGTGTCAAATCAAGAATATTAAATCAGCAGCTGCTTTTTACGCATCAATTTGATCCCTGATGGGTAAAAGAATATAGTTACTGGGATGGTTTATTTCATATGTAGTATGGCTAACAAAGAAGACACATTAAACAGTAAACAGAGATTATGATGCGCCTTTTAAATGCAGATGTATTTGAAGGGCACTAAAATTAGAAGCGATACTGATATTAGTCTTGCATTATCATTTATACTTCATAGATTGTTTTATTGTGATTTCAAGGAGACACATTCTCACTCACCTTTACCAGAAAATGACAGCTGATGAAATTAATAGAAACTCGCAAAATTGGTAGAAACTGAAATATTCAAACTGAAATAAGAAAATATAGATGAATTATAAAATCACCTTCACTAACAACAGGTTCTGCAATCGATATGCAGCAAAGACTTGATGACAGCTTTGAATGGTGCTGGTATGCTCAAACGACACTGACGCATTTAAGTACCGGAGCTTTGTCAGGCAGCTGAAGGAATCCTACAAATGCATCAATGAACAGCAAGGAGACAAAGAACATTCAGATATAAGTCGTTACCAACTGGTATTAAAATGTCAGATTCAAATCTGGCTTTAACGGATCAGGGAAGCATTTTATTCAAGAATAAAGGTTGGTTCATCCTAGAAACAATTACTACAATCAAACATTTTTTTAACAGATATTTAATTTATATCTTCGTCATTTTTTTTTTGTTTGCTTTAAAGCACCAAAATTAGTTTTCCATGTTCAAAATATCAGTTTTCAATGTCATTATCCCACCCTTACCTTTGGCAAAAACCAACAAATCCAACTCTGGATTCCTGTCCCAGTCGTCTCACATTACGGCCCAACTTCCAACATCAGCAGCTATGAAACCAGCTCCCGGAGCTACACTGGACTCTGTGGCAGAGCAGAGCAAAGCTCAGGTCCCACAAGACGCATAACTGCCATGAAATGGAGCAGCAATCGCGCCAGCAGCTGTGAATCTGCGACTCAGCAAGGGAAGTCGCTCCGTTGAGCGGGTTGGAAGCATCCGAGAAGTGACCGTCTGATGTGTTAAAGATAAACGTTGAGTCTATTTTAACGCCGGCCCGCCGCTAACCTGTATCAGTTTACACCCAACAGGTCGAGCTGACAGAAAGTCAAACACGATCGACACATCGGCATAAAGTTAACCTGTAGAGGCTGTGGGTGTAAAATTCCAAGGGTTTTAGAGACGATTTGAACAGCATACAGAGGTTCAGGGTAGAATTTGAAAACATTTTATTTGGCACCAGTCATTCTTTCAGTTTGTACAAAAGTCCTGGTGAGATGTAGACGACTGTGTGATTATGACGTGATCTTGAGCCATAAACTTGTATTCTGACAAATCCAACCAGAACACTACTGAAGGGGAAACGCTTTGCTTTTGAAATGCTCCTTGTGAGACTTGAAGAAGGAGCACAAGGACTGGAAAATCGCAAAAAAAAACAGGACCACAGCATGTTCGACACCCTGTGGGACCAAAGCTTAAGAGACTCGAGAAATTAATTACAAAAGAGAAAACAGGAGGGTGACTGAGCTTAGACAGTGTTGTAAAATGACTTAAACTTGGCAGCTATGGATGAACTAAAAATGAAGTCCCTATAGGTGGATTTCTATTAGTGGGGGTTCAGGGTAGATTTTTCCAGGGCCGGATTGTTGATGCACCTCTCCGTGTCACCAGGAACAGCCCATGCAAAAGTGGCTTTCAGGAACCTTTACGAGACAAAAACATCCCTCAGATTACAAAAATAAAAAACAACGATCACTGGATGGACGAGCTGGTTCAGGCCTTGTTGGCGTAACACGCCAATGTAGAGGTCCAACGAAGGGTTTCCTTTGAATCCCAGTCGCTGCCACCGCGGTGCAAAACCGCAAGTAGCCTCCCTTGTTTACCTGTTTCTTTATCTCTCTATGCTTTTGCTGCATTCTTCTTTTTTGACTTCTTTCATGTGGCTTTTATAGATTTACTCTGAATTCCTGCTAATGGAAGCACACTTTTTCATCACCATCCATTTAAAAGGGAGGGTGAATTCTGGATCTGGTCACATTTGTTCATATTTGAGATAAAACATCAATAAAACACAGAGCAAGCACATCCGTTGCCCTCCCTCAGAAACTGTGCCCCATCATGGACTCTCCAAAGACCAACCAGACCCCCAGTCTTCCACCTGAAGCACCACAAACTCTCTCCATGTCTGTTATTGGCTGGTGCAAAGTTATTTTATGGTTTCGGGGGACAGGCCGCCCTCAGTCCTGTCTATGCTGAGGTGATGTTTTGTTTTCATTGTCCATCCATCCATCCATCCATCCATCCATCCATCCATCCATCCATCCATCCATCCATCCATCCATCCATCCATCCATCCATCCATCCATCCATACCTGCTGTATCCTTTGCAGGCTCACGGGGGTCTGCCCCGACTCCCGACTCATTACGGGCGAGAGGCAGGGGTGTTTGCATTACTACCTATTTCATTATCATCATTTTTATAAAGTAAGTAATAATTGAAAAAAAACATTATTTTTTAAGAATTATTCATGTATGGTTTTGCATTTTCCCTTAATTATCCCCCCAGGTTTATTTCTGTCTGCTGTTTTACATTACTTGCAGTTATTTCTTCATTTTAGGTCGGTTCTGATTTTCTTCTCAATCCCCATCTTTCTAAGATGAACAACTCCTGGTTTAAGGTAGCTGCAAACGGGACTCAAACCCACAACCTTCATCCCATCAGCTAACTGACGCGGATCCTGATCACGCCGGCAGCTGCTTTGCGGGCAGTCTTTCAGTCTCACCCTGTCGTTTGCTTTCAAAGAGCTTTTTAGAAGCAGAGATATGACTTAATCTCATCACCTCTAAACCTCCCTGCTTTGCTGATTGAGCTATTGAGTCTTTGTAAGCGAGAGCTTTTTCAAGTTCTTCCCTTAGATGTTGGCTCTCGATTGTCAAAAGCAAAAGCAGTGTCTCGGATTCAAAGATGCTACGACTCGGCGCAGCTGTGTAATGCATTGAGCTTATTCGTTCGTTGTCTCAACACTCGTCTGCTGAAGCTTTTCAACGTTTTCGCTGCCATGTAAACTCTGAAAACGCAACTGCAAATAAGGAATTTGAATGAAAACGTGACCCCGTGACCCCGAACTCTTCATTCAACCTCTTGGACGGTTCATCCACTAGGGCAGGGCTCTTCAGTTGCGGTCCTCGAGGCCCGCTGTCCTGCTTGTTTTAGTTGTCTCCCTGCATCAACACACCTGGTTCTAATTAATATTCATCATCAACAGCGTCATCAAGGACTGGACAAGTCTGTTAATGACACAGTCATCTGTATCAGGGTGTGTTAAAGCAGGGAAACATCTAAAACCTGCAGGACACCGGCACCGGAGGACTGGAATTGAAGAGGCCTGCACTAGGGTCTAATTATTTTTTTAAGTATTCCCATGAGAGTTTTTTTTCTTTGCTGGTGCTTATAATACAATAATTTGCCATCATCAAATAAAGAATTTCACAGAAACTCCTCACAAATTAATGAACAGCCATTTCCTTTGTGCAGCTCACTGAAGGATGCTTCAGTTTGTTGGAGGTTATGTTGAACCGAACGTACTTGGTCACAAATAAAAACCTCCTCGTCTGGAGGGTTCTGAAAAGAATGTCTGGGTTTTTCACAAGGTGCCGATCTGCCTCAGTTACAAGGTCTGCTTCTCTTTGTTCAAATCTATACTAAAATGTCATATACCAGTGTATCACTATTTAAAAAATTGTTTTACAAGATCATGAATCATTGTATGTAAAGAAATGTGTGACTATTTAAAAGATGCAGAAATAAGATAGCCTGTATTAAATGTTAATTGAGGTTTTTATGTGAAGCTGATGAAAAGAAAAGAAAAGAAAAGAAAAGAAAAGAAAAGAAAAGAAAAGAAAAGAAAAGAAAAGAAAAGAAAAAAGGACATTTACAGTTCCAGAAAGTTTAGCGTTTAGTTTTACCAAAACATATTTTCTTACAGCTTTTAACTACAAACTTAAAAGGGGGAAATGGTTAGTGTTAGAACTAGAAAATGTTTGGTGTGATGTACTTTGATGCTTTCGTGCAGTCTTTTCCATCTTTCCGTGCCTTCTGCTTCTTCCATTGTCACACCAGCCAACATCACATCCTCGTTCACCGCATCCAGAAAACTCCTCTTTGGTCCTTTCTGTCTCCTCCATGCCTTCTCCATCTCCATCTCCATCTCCATCTCCTTCTCCAGCATCCATGCTCTTGTTTTTACACGTATCTATCCCTGTCACTCCTAACGAATATCTTAGCATCTCCAGCTCCACCTCCAGCTGATGCTTCCCGTCTCTAGGTCACTGCCGTTTCCAAGAAGAGCTGGTGTCACTGCTGTCTTGCAGGCCTTTTTCCCTTCACGCTTGCTCTTACTCTTCTATCGCAGATTACGCCAAACATTCGCGTTCGTCTACCCAACCGTTCCTGCACGTTCATCTTCATCTGTTTCCACACAACAACAGCACATTTGAGCTCCTGCCCCTTTTTCACCCCTGCTCCTTGGATCTTGAACCCACTGGGTTTTATTACAACACTGTACTTTTAAACACTTTTATCAATCAAATCTGCACCTTTTCACATTGTAAATTTCTAATGTTGTTACTGGTGTTTTGCTGACAGTGGTTGTGGCCTTGTGGACATGTTAATTCACACGAATCTGGTAGTAGACAACAAAGTTGTCAAAGGCGTTTTAGTTTGGACAAACGCCCCGTGAAGTCACTCACAGGTTTTCTGTGTTTTCTTCACACTGTGTCTGAAGTATCTTCGTCTTTAGACGGCCTGAACAAGAGGGACCCTTGAAGAACCAACATTAAATGACAGCTGCTTGCAGTTCCCCGGGGCTTCATCGCGGCTGTCTCCTCTTTTTGGCTTTTTCCAGCCATCAATCAAAAGACTAGGCCCCTTAAATGTGTTGCTTTGTATTATTTCATCTGATGTGGTGTATAAAAAGAATCACCTCCTGCAGAGCTGTCTTAGATGTGAAATCCAGTTATAGAGAGTTAGACCTTTTAACATGATCAGTGAGGACTGGCTCGCCTTTCGCGCCAGCCTCCAGTGGTGAGTCGAGAAACTGCAAATAAATTCTGGCTCTGGTTTTAGTCATTGTTAATATTTTTATTAGTATTATATAGAAAATTTAGACCCTGTGATCATATAGGTCACATGAATCGGACAAGTCAGGGAGGTCTGAGGTTCGGATCCAGAGTCCAGTTCTAGCAGTTCAAGCAGTGTGCTGAAGCAGGGTAACATCTAAAAACCTGCAGGACAGTGGGGCCTGAGGACCAGGGTTGGGGAACACTGGTCTAAAGTATATCTGCACCTCTCTAGTGCTTCTTACACCTGGTTCCTGCTCTCACACACCACAATGTGATCTGCAAATATCACCGTCCGCGGAGCTAGTCTTTCACACATCCTTTTCATATCATGTCCATCTTAACTCCATTTTTGAATAATAAATAATTTGTTAATAAAGTGTCAATTTAGCATAAATGAGCAGTGGCAGTTGCTTCTCTGATATTACTGCTGATGTCTTTTCCCTTTACCATTTTGTTAATAGACACTGAACTCTTCAGAGCACAAACACGCCGACCGTGCCCACACCTGCTGAAGGTCAATTCAACAAGTACATTTAATTAGCACCGGTTTTAATCAGACGGAAATAGCATTTATTTTATATATTTAAAAAGAAAGTATGCAACATTAATAAAGTCAGAGTTTGACCAATGAGGGACTGTATGAACTTTTACAGTAAAGACCTCCATACCTGGCAACCTGCAATGTATAAATGGAGCAGCCAAAGATACAACAGGACTAACGTTTCACAAACACTACTTCATCTGAAAATGGTTGTATGATGAATCCCTCCACCAGGATACATCATTTCACAGAGCAGTAGGTTCCTGCCAATAGTTTGATTGAACAGATCTGTGTGCAGTTTGATGTGCTACACCTTCTACGGAGGCTGTGTTTGCATGTCTTCACCAATATTTTGAGTCACTGACAAGCAAACACACACTTTCATTTAAACAAGCCTAAAACATCACATTTAAACATCATTTACAGGATATATATATAAACAGAACAAATGTTGGCACGATATCCACAATGTATCCAGACCTGAGAGGGTTAATAAAAGAAGAGTACAACTGATATGTTTTTCCACCCTTCTTCTAAAAGAAGGAGCGACTTGGTTGAATAAGATGACAGTTTTGCAGCCTTTTACACCTGTTTCTTTAATTAATGCAAAAAGATGAGCGTTCTTTCTGCATATTAAACAAATCAAGTTCTGACGTAACACAAGCGAGTGTCAATAAACTGCACAACAAACAATTGTATTTTTAAATGAGAGTGATTATGCTCAGTTAGGTTCGTTATTCACAGGATTTCAGGTTCCCTGAAAAAGCTACGACGCTGAAGCGACAGTTTGGTGCAGCTGTAACTCAAAAGAACAGGCATTTGTGACTATTTAACCTAACATCATAAATACATGAAAAATTCAAACACCATACAGCAATGGAAGTCGAAACCATTTTGTGAAATCTTGATTTCTGCTCTAAAGTTTGACTGACTGGCTTTATTATGTTCACTACTTCAGCTCTGGCACCTGCTCTGAGAACCAGACGCTTCTCCTTAGTTCTGGCAAAACAACAAATTGACAAAATTGAACAAATTGTCATAATTACAGATTACGACACGTCTGACACCAGGGGAGGTCATACAACACTTTCTTGTTTACTGCTGGATTAATCAAACTCTTCAAGTTCCTGAAGTGTGCTTGAACGTCGTCTTAGCTGCACTCATTTAAATGCTGACTCAACTGCACTTTGTGATTTACTGATTTGGATAAAAGCATCTGCTTAATGTCATGAAATGTATCATAACTCAGTTTCCACAAACAGTGTAATAGTCTGACAACAAAGACTCCCCCAGTTCTCACGACATCGATCAGTAACTTGGTTCGCTTGTGTCTTTTATCAGGCGACCCACAGGACTCACCCCCTACAGAAGCCCCTACAGAAGTAGGGGGTCCTATAGGGGGACTTGCTTTCAGGCATAACATGTCCAGCGGTAATGTTCCCGGAAATATTTGGTGTTGCTACTGATGTCCTATAGGGACCCTCTACAGAACCCCCTACAGGACCCCCTACAGAACCTCCTATAGGTCCCCCTACAGGACCCCCTACAGAACCCCCTACAGGACCCCCTATAGAACCCCCTACAGGACCCCCTACAGGACCCGCTACAGGACCCCCTACAGAACCCCCCCACAGGACCCCCTACAGAACCCCCTAGAGGACCCCCTACAGGACCTTCTAGAGGACCCCCTACAGAAGCCCCTTCTTCTGTAGGGGGTCCTATAGGGGGACTTGCTTTCAGGCATAACATGTCCAGCGGTAATGTTCCCGGAAATATTTGGTGTTGCTACTGATGTCCTATAGGGATCCTCTACAGAACCCCCTACAGGACCCCCTACAGAACCTCCTATAGGTCCCCCTACAGGACCCCCTACAGGACCCCCTATAGAACCCCCTACAGAACCCCCTACAGGACCGACTACAGGACCCACTACAGGACCCCCTACAGAACCCCCGACAGGACCCCCCTACAGGACCCCCTACAGAACCTCCTATAGGTCCCCCTACAGGACCCCCTACAGGACCCCCTACAGGACCCCCTATAGAACCCCCTACAGAACCCCCTACAGGACCCACTACAGGACCCCCTACAGAACCCCCGACAGGACCCCCCTACAGAACCCCCTACAGAAGCCCCTACTTCTGTAGGGGGTCCTATAGGGGGACTTGCTTTCAGGCATAACATGTCCAGCGGTAATGTTCCCGGAAATATTGGGTGTTGCTACTGATGTCCTATAGGGACCCTCTACAGAACCCCCTATAGGTCCCCCTACAGGACCCCCTACAGCACCCCCTACAGGACCCCCTATAGAACCCCCTACAGGACCCCTTCAGGACCCCCTACAGTCTGTAGGAGGTATTGCACAAATGACCAAAATGAAGATGTTTATTTGTCCCTGATATTTTACTCACATGAGCATTTCCACATCGCACCAAACATCATCCGCAAGTGTTTTATTTAAAAGTTTAAAAAAAATGCATTTGTTCTTTAATGAAGAAATGTGCAGAATCATTAATAAATTTTATTATGAGAACAAAAGACTTTTCACGGCTCTCCTTGTGATTCACGGTCCTGCACCTCTGAGTAGGTTGTATTCCGATCACTTATGTTCTTGATGTTTAATGTGCAAACATTACATCAGTAGCAACACCAAATATTTCCGGGAACATTACCGCTGGACATGTTATGCCCGAAAGCAAAAAGGATCCTTTTTAACGGCAGAATTTCTGCCTTTGATGATTTATAAATAATGTTAGGACTTTTTTGTATTTGGTGGTGTGGTTTTTTTTGTTTTGTTTTTTATGGCAGTTAAGTTTGGTTCCAACAGCTTGGAATGAGTTTTTCTGTCCATTCTGGGCCTTTTTGTTTGCCGTGAATCACCAGTACAGACCCTCCTCTGTCTTCACAAATCTCCTGATTTACACACTAATCCCTCATGAAGAGCATGAACACAGACTTTACAGTCTGTGAATATGAATAAAAAAAAGTATTGAAACTCGTGACCGTGTGCATCGGTGGCACGGATAAAGACACAGATGGTGGGAATATTTTCAGTATTATTCTATACTGCTAGTTTTGGATATCAGCTATTAAAAATGCGACTGCGTGGCAAAACCAGAATTCTGTAAATATTTTATAGCACCCCAAAAAAATTCATATATCCTGTTTTCAGGAGAACTCATGTCTTATTGAGAGGATCAAGGGGAGTGTCAGAGGAAAAGGCTGATCTGGTGTGTTTACTGTGGGGAGTGCAGACAGAGTAGTTTTCTGTACCGTTACAGTCTTCAAACTGGCTTTAAAAGATTGTTATAGATCGTACTGACACGTAAAATTCCTCAGAATTAAAACACCATAATTAGAAATGTTGGAGCCTCACGATGCACCTTTTTTTTGTTATTTCTACTATCAGTTAGAAATCGGATCAAGTTGGACTGTGTGTTGGCCATGCCACTGTGCAAGCTGCATTAACATCCCAAAAATGATCATCATCGCAAACAAAATCCAGTTGACTGAATGAGAAAAAACTGCCCGTACACTAAAAAATGAGCACTTCCATCTCCCCGTGCCCTTCGCCCCACATCATCATCATCATCATCGATTGTCTAAGTGTATTTGTTTCCTTCAGTCATTCACGTGACGTCGGACGAATAGGAGTCCCAGCATCGTTTTCCTTCAGATTCATCCCTAACAAACACTTTCATCCAATAATGGACAGTCCAGGACTGTTTAGCCCATCGCAGGATTGTTTTTGTATTTTTATGCTGGTTTTTTTTCTTTTCTCTTTTTTGTCTATAAATGTTTATAGGGTGTCCATAACATGTTTCCACATGATTTAATTCCATATCTTTTCTTAAACTCTTCTCATGTCATTTCTTCATTACTTTTTTGCATGTTCTACAACTCCAGCAGCTGTTTATTAAAACAGTTTTGTGTCATAAACTTGATTTGCTCGTGAATTTTATTTAAAAAAATTCCTAAGACATGAACTAAATTCTCCGTCTTTGCATCTCGCTCCTGCCTTGTTGTTAACTTTTCTATTGATCAAAATGCTTTTTGAGCCAGTGAGTCACATATTGATCTCAAAAACTCTAAACGCTTTCCAGCCACCATTTAATAGCCCAGCTTGGTTACGGGAGACTGACATTCACAATGAACAGAATTCACTTTTGTTTTTACATAATGGCTGTTTCTGAATTCAGCTCCGTTTAGGAATTCATGTGTTCAAAGACCTAAAAACCTTGAAAAGAGAATTCTCAAAACATTCAATTTCATACGAGCTGCTTCTCTAAAATACATCATACTTTCAGACTAAACCGAAAAAATGTAGCCGATGCAGAATGTATTATTAAGAGCATCTGACAAGAGTGTATAATAGAGACAAAAAGAAAAAGTACAGTTACCTTGAGACGAGGTCAAGTGCTTTTCATGCTTAGTAGAGACTTTTCTTTGATGGAAAATATAAGATTTAGCCATATCCTTTTTTGTGGCATAATTTAAAACTATTTGGACATTGGACAGGGAATTTAAGCCAATTAATTATTATACCTGCATTCAGTATGAAGATGATGAATATATACAAGAGCTGTGCAACAGATATTAATACCCAGCTCTTATTTAAAACATCACTCTCCTAAACTGCTGAGTTTTACATCCAACTCATAACTGAGTAGTGCTTTCCACCCTAGTTCGGTGAATATCTTCTCGCCATCTGCTGAAAACCTGGTCTTCAAACACAGTCCTGGCATCTGGAAACTGAGTGCAGCCTTTCCCCCGAACCAAAACACGGGTCTGTTACAGCTAAAGATGTTTTACAGCCAGCGCCTGAAACTCAAGTGGTATTACACTTTAAGATTCACGGGCATGTCCATTTTTTTCCACTCATAACATTAATGTTATGCCTTATTAGGCATTAGGATTATTTTAAATGTTAGAAACCTCACAAACATTTCACCTGCTGGCAGCTGATAAGGGTCTCCGTGACCCTGAGTGGGGCTGAAGCAGGCACAGAAAGTGTATAAATGGATGGATGAATTGTAGCGGTGATGAAAATCAGCACCTCCAGATCTGAGACTGATGTTCTACTCCTCTAATAGGAGAGTTTAAGTATCTTGGGAGTTCACAAGTCAGGGAATAGTGAAGCAGGAGATGGAGATGCATCGTCTGTGGTGATGTGAAGTCTGAAGTGATGAAGAGAGAGCTGAACTTAAAGACAAGACTGTCTGTTTACCAGCCAATCAATGTTCCTACACTCAACTATGGTCATGAACTCTGGGTATTGACTGAAAGCATGAGATCCGTCCCTCAGAGGTTGGGTGAGAAGTTCAGTCATGTCAGGTGGGACTTGTAGTACAGTGACTGGGAGAAGGAGGTCTGGGCGTCTTCGCTCGGGGTTAATGGATGGATGGAAACATTTCCAATATGCAGCTGTAAACAAAGCGTCATGGTTGTTTTTTTTTTGTTTTTTTTAAGCGTGCTTGACTGTATTGTGGATTTTTGCATCCAGACGTTCAGCATTCAAGAAAATATAGAGATAAAGTTAATAATTTTCTGCCACAAAAGGGACCATCTAAAAAAGTGATTGCTGCTACTATAAAATTGATAACGTACTGATTTTAGTCCTCTCAAACAGAGCCGGTCTCACGTCCCAATAAAGTTTATCAGATTAGACTGTCACGGCTGGTGTAGGAAACTTTCACCTTCACTCTCACATATGCACAAGAAAACTTAATAATAAAATAAAAGATAAAAAAAAGAAAAAGATTGATTTTAAAGGGTCCTCAAGCCAAAACGTGCCAATGCCAATTACAACCAGAGCAAAATAATACATGCATCCATAAATTGCAGATAATCTTTTACAAGCTTACACAATAAAATAAATTGTGTGCCTCTGTAAACATAATTATGGACAACAAAATAACAGAAAAGAGGTTGTAAAAAAAAAAACTTTTTAAATCAAGCTAGTGGGGTTTTTTTGTAATTTTGTTTACTTGTTATCACAAGAAATTACTCAGTGACCTCAACAAAACAAGCTTTTCTCCAGATGTCCAAAAATAACCATTTGATAGAAAACAGTTAATTTATGATCTCGTTGAAACAGTTATCCAGCAACACAACAAGCTGTCAGGGTTGCTTTTCTCCTCAACATGTCACTTTAAAAAACAAGTAACAATGAAATGCTCAAACTGTTTTTTTTTTTTTTTAATGAGTGCAAAGCGCATGTGGCTTCATATTTTTTTATCAGATGAGGTGCAGTTGTAGATTTCAGTGCATCTCCGTGTTGTTCTGGGTCTGACAACGTGCCTGCGGGCCTCTTAACGCTGGCGTCATGAAAGGAGCTGGATAACGACTCGTTTTGTCAACTCAAATTGTCAAATGAGGACACCACGTCCTTGCGCTGCCTCTGACATTTTCTGCTCCTCTTGTGGCATCAAATTTGGGTTGATGAAGCTCAGTGGAGGCCAGAAACTATTTCTGATCCGGAGTGGAGATTTGGACGAGGAGCCTCCTGTAACAGCTGCCTTTGACTAGTTACAAATGAACGCTTAACTACACAGCAAACTGTGTCCACACTGTCTTCATTTTTGCTTTATTTTTCACACTTTTTCCTCTAAGACAGAAACTGAGGTGATGAGTTGTGAGATTTATTCTGAAACAATACTTCCACCGTCAATGTTTACTCTGCAAAAAATCAATGCGTTTGTGTTAAGCTTTCTGAAAATCTTTCACATACAAACTGGGATGATCTTTCCACAACTAAGTCAAAGTGAACTTGACAACAGTCCAAACACTAATACGTGTCCCGATGAACGCTTCGTCCAGCCGAGTCCCTCCGAAACAGCGACAGCGATATGACGACTTCTCATATTCTGTGCTAACTAAACCACAACAAGTCGAGTTTAACCAGCAGCTAAGCTCTAAGCTGAATATTTGCAGTGTTTAATTCTATATTAAACATCGGTTTAATCGTTCTTTTGTGTCTTACTATATGTTTTATGTAAAGCACTTTGAATAACATTGTACATGAAATGTGCTACACTAGTGGTCATCAACCCTGGTCCTCACGATTCAGGGAAACATCTAAACATGCAGGGCAGTAGATCGTGAGGACCAGGGTTGATGACCAGTGATCTAAAGCATGCAGGGCAGTAGATTGTTAGGACCAGGGTTGATGACCAGTGATCTAAAACATGCAGGGCAGAAGATCGTGAGGACCAGGGTTGATGACCAGTGATCTAAAACATGCAGGGCAGTTACATCGTGAGGACCAGGATATGGCGATTTACAATGCAGATTTATTTATTTATTTGCTCGTTGACATATTGGGACCATTATACCTCCAAGGGTAGAGTCCAAGTCAAGGCACCATGTCCACGTGGGTTCAAAGTTGAGTACAGAGTGGCCTTGGGCTTGACATGGGCAAATGTCATGGTTTCTTAATGGTTTCTGGATTATGAGTCCAAACCCGAAGCCTATGTGAGACAAATATGTTGGGCCCATAAGAGATACAAGTGGGCTAAAGTGTCATGAGGTAAGAAAGGGAGCTCCATATGTGATTGGTTTCATGTTGGACCTGCGTCAATTGCTCACAATAGTACCTGGGTGATGAATGTGCACGGGCTCAAAATGACTAATTTTACCAAGTACCACTTGGGCCAACTACATTAGGAGAACTTAAGTAGGCAAAGCACATGAGGACAATATGGATCCCAATTTCATGTGAGACTCCTTTTTTTAGCTTCTTTTATATCTCAGATGGACTCCAGAGAGCTTTTTTGGTCTGTTCAAAATACAGCAGAACTTGAAGTATTAAGAGGTTATTAAAAGGCAATGCATTTCCAAACCCCTAATAAAATACATACTGGTGATGTCTTCCACGTAAGAAAAAAATGTGCTTCACAATAAAACTTGTATGTAGATCTACATGTTAATTTATTCCAGCACTTTCAGCTTCGAAGGAGCAAACATCATGTTTCACTTGCATGTGCCTGCTCGGGTTTACTCGTGAGTGATGGCATTATAATGGAGAAAATGTGATCAAAAGCTACAAACAATTCAGTTTACTCAAAAATAATATTTCCCTGATACTCGAAGCCTCAAAATAACAAAGAGCTCCAGTGTGTGTACAGTTCAGATGAAACACAGGAGCAAATCAAACTACAGCTCAATGACACAATTCAAAACTAGAAAAAAATAAATCAAATTAATTTCATTTTACAAATAAATCCACAAGATTAAAAAAATACTTAAAAGTAGATAGAAAATTCATCAAACAGGAGGGTAAATAAATCATATCTGTACAAAAATGCTTAGGAACTTCATGTGCCTGTCAAATTCCTTTTGACAAATCTGTTTTGAAATAACCGCTAAATGAATTATATTCATTGATTAAAGTAAAGCAAGTGTTTTTCTGTTTTTTTTTTTTAATTCTGCACGTGGATTGTAGAGAAGCTGTATGTGACACTCAGAGCAAGCCTCACATCCTGTTTATTGTGAGCAATTAGACTTAAGTGACTAATGTGTCTGCATCACATTGTTTAGACGGTAATTGCAGAGAATTATCCTGCAGAACTGACAATCTTGTAATTTTGAGCTGCAGAAAGTAAAGGAAAAGAAAACTACAGAGATTTCAACAAAAGATTGACTGCATGTCTACAAATGCAGATAAAAGCCTGTAACGTGGCCTTCTCCATAACAGCAACCTTCTGCAGCTCCTCGTCGAGGACTTAAAGACATAATTGCTGGAGCGAGTCCTCGTTTGGCCCCGCCGCCTCCCTCCAGCTGGACTTGTCCTGTAAATCTCTGAAGAAAGGCTGGGAGAACTCTTATCTGGTGTTGAATCACTTTAACTGGATCCTCTCACTATGAAGACACGCTGCTACTTTACAAACTCAGCACATGTGTTCATAATAATAACAATTTCAGCTGCTTGCACTGTAATCATTCTTTTGATTATTAGTTGTAGTTTGTGATCATAGGTGAGGGCAGGGAGGTGGATTGGTAAATTGATTCTGTGAGTGTTTTTCTTAATGATCTTAGCTACTCGTCTGCAGGCCCAGCCTGGAGGCAGAGTACACTCTTACGCCTGCTTTGGTTTGATTTTGCACAACTGACGACAACTGGCCTCGAGAGTGTAATTGTAATTCGTCTTTGGTCTCTACATCCACATGCAAGCTCCACATATGGCACACATCTGGCCACGCAGTACTCTGCCATGTGAATGACGTGCACATTGCAGCCCGTTGCAGCAGAGCAATGAGGAGAACAGACTCGATGCTCGAATTTCTAGGTTGGTGATTCAGTGCTGCCACCACATGTCAAGTATGGAGTGAAGAACACGCATGTGAAAGTTCTCCAGTGAGAACTTTCCTGGTTATATTGCTTCACACACACACACACAAACACAATAGTGTGAGGATCTGACGGCTCTCTATCTTTTTAATTAAGGATTTTATTAACAACAAATGTAAATTAACTTCGGGGCACACTGTCCTGCATGTTTTAGATCAGTGGTGTTCAACTCTGGTCCTTGAGAGCCCCTACCCATGTTTTAGATGTTTCCCTGCATCAATACACCTGATCCTAAGTCCATCCATTATCTATACCCGCTTTATCCGTTTCCGGGTCACGGGGGTCTGTCGGAGCCTATCCCGACGCATATCAGGCGAAAGGCAGGGGTACACCCTGGACAGGTCGCCAGTCTATCCAGGGCCACATACAAACAACCAATCACACACACATTCACACCTAGGGAGAATTTATAAAGATCAATTAACCTACACTGCATGTTTTTGGACTGTGGGAGGAAGCCGGAGTACCCGGAGGAAACCCACGCAAGCACGGGGAGAACATGCAAACTCCACACAGAAAGACCCACCGGGCCGGGAATTGAACCGGGAACCTTCTTGCTGTGAGGCAACAGTGCTAACCACTAAGCCACCGTGCTGCCCTGATCCTAAGTAATTATCTTTATCAGCTTGTCATCAAGGTCTATGCAGGTCTGTTAATGGCACAGTCATTTGTATCTGAGGGTGATGAAGCAGGGAAACGTATAAAACATGCAGGACAGTGGCCTTCAAGGACTGGAGTCCGAGACCTGCTCTAAACTGTCAGTGGGGTTAGGGTTAGGGTTGGGTTAGGGTTGGGTTAGGGTTAGGGTTGGGTTAGGTTTAGGGTTGGGTTAGGGTTAGAGTTAGGGTTGGGTTAGGGTTAGGGTTGGGTTAGGGTTAGGGTTGGGTTAGGGTTAGGGTTAGGGTTGGGTCAGGGTTGGGTTAGGGCTAGGGGTGGGTTAGGGCTAGGGTTGGGTTAGGGTTAGGGTTGGGTTAGGGTTGGGTTAGGGTTGGGTATGGTTAGGGTTAGGGTTGGGTTAGGGTTAGCCCCTTCAGCTGATGAGAACTGGGACAAGCTCCAGCAGGTCCCTGTCATCCTGAATTGGGACAAGTGGGTACAGATATTGAATGGATGATTGAAACATCCAATAATGACTGTTGGTCAAATGGGTAAAGCACAGTTATGATTTTGAATTACAAAAGAAATAGGAACTTACAAAGTAATGTAAATTTTCATTTACACACATTCTCAGTGTTTTGTTGTCATGGTTACAATGAAAGCACAATACATTTATGGCAAATCTCACCTTTAATGTATGTGCCTGGTCTGTATATGTCTCACCTGGCCAAATATATTGACCAGTTTGATGTTGAAAAACAGTTTTTACATCGTGGAGCCCTTCATCCACCACAACAGCTTCTCTTCTCTGACGTTTGGCTCTCTAACTTCTTCTTTCTTGTTGAAGATGACTGTTGCCACTAAAAGCTCTCGTTCTAACGATGTGAAGGAGCAGCGGCTCCACCCTCCTCCCGAGTGACTGAGCTTCTCACCTTGTCTCTAAGGGAGTGCCCAGCCGCCCTGCGGAGGTAACTAATTTTGGCCGCCCCCCAGGCCTGGGGTTGGGGCTTGAAGGCGAGCGAATGGTGGACGGGTGTTTGTCCATAGGACCCGGCCAGGCTCAGCCCGAAATGGCGGCGTGGGCCCGCGTTCCAGTGGGCTTGTGGCAGGTGCCTCAACGACCCAGTCCCTGGACCAAAACTCTGGCAGCAGGGACATGGAGATGATTTAGATATGATTCATCAAGAACCAGGTGGATTTGTGCTGCAGGACTCCTGTCATGTTCTTTCTTGTCCGTTTCAAGCTTCCGTGCTGAAAGTAGATGTTAAAATTATGTTGATTTTTTTACATTAACTGCTTGATGTTTAAAAAAAGATTAAGTTTGATATTGGAGAGGACGTCCTCAGTGGGACAGAAAGTAAAACAAAGAGACTTTTATCAAACTTCTCACCCCGTTGTCTCATTTTTCACTTTTAATTTAGTATTGTCTTGATTTAATCATGTTTAGATGAGGAACAATAAAAAAAAAAAAAACAGTTTCAGAGGAACTTGAGGATAATGTGTTGCAGGAGCTGAAAAGCCTTGTGGGAACAACAGAGGGGCTGACTTTTGATATTAAAAAAAGCAAAATTAAGTCTCAGTGCACTTTTGTCACATAGTTTGTTGTTTGTAAGAAAGATGGTTATTCTGAGACGCAGCGGCCCCTCGTCTCCTCTGTTCTGACAACAGTATTAAATTCTGAGTTTATAAAAAGCTGCATTTAATGACACAGTATACGTCTGAGGAAGTGAAAATGTCTTTGTTTTCATCTCTCTTGCTGCTGTTACAGGTAGAAAAGAAGAAAATGTCACCTGACTTCTCTTTTTTTCTCCGCCGTGTATCTTTTTTTTCCTTACCAGCTTTCCCCATGTGACTTATATCTTTAAGCAGTAATTATCTCAAGTAGACATTTTCAAATAAACCCTTTAATCATTATTTTAATATCATAGTTATAGTTCTACTTTGAATCTGTTCTAGTTATCAACATAACAGGTATAAGCTGTCCTCAAGCATAAAGGAAGTCACATGAAATAAGGGGCTTTGAATTTCAGCTATGTGGAAACAATTTACCTGGTATTTTAACACTATAAATTACCTTTATATCTACAGTTCTATCGTATTGCAATATTACACGGATGGAAACCTTTCTTTTATCAGCACATACTCTCATTTGCCTCTGCAGTGTTGCCTTTTTTTCAGCCACGTTCCCCCTTCGTCTCCGTCCATCCCGTTTATCACCTTCGTTGGTTCACTCTGTGTATTTTTTTTATTTTTTTTTGTTTCTTGTTCCTTTTCGCTGCCAATGCTCCTCTTGTTTCACTGCACTTCTGCTCTGTTAGGGAGAAACTGCAGGGTTGAGAGGCTAAATTCAGCGTTACATATGGGCAAACATTGTGGGTTGTTTCTTAATTCATTTATTTATTTCCGAACTAAATCCATGCAGAACATGGACATTCTGTGAATAAAAGGAACATTTTATACAATTATTTTTCTGTGATAGGAGCCTACATCCACCACAGTCCTGCCGGCTTAGTTTTGTGTGAACCAATCAACCCCCTCGTGTTAACATCTCCACTTTAACAGCAAAAAAAACATATCTATAGCCTTGTACAAAAGATCTATTTTCTGGTCTCTATGGCTACATTTCACATCCTTGACAACTGAATGGGTGGTGAATTTTTATGTGCCTCATCATATACCTGTAGAATTAACAAAGTCACAAATTAGTGCATTTAGCACTTAGCATTTTTGTTGAACTTGATATCTGTGCTGGGATGAGTAAAGAGAGCATTACCAATCTTATTTTAAAAATAATGTGTTTTGTGTGTGTGTGTGTGTTAATTGCACTAACAGCAGCTGCAACTGGTGTTTGGCTGTGAACCAGTAAAGTCGTTCGGTGCTAAGCGGGTAGCTATCAATTCAGACACTTCAGCTACTTAACACTTTTGGTGAATTTGACTTCTGAGCAACAGAGTCATTCTTATTTCAGAGGTTACATCTGCTTGTTTGGTGTTAATTGTACTAACAGACCATTGTGACTGGTTCTGGGTGGGTCTGGAAGGGTGCGGGGGTGAACTTAGTCCCCGGGGCCCAGGGGCCCCTTGTCCTGCATGTTTTAGATACGGCCTTGCATCAACACACCTGATTCTAATTAATAGTCATCATTATTATATTTTCTTTTCTTCCGCTAAAGCTCCAGAGCCCCAAAGGTTTTATTCAAAACAGCCCTACGACTGTGTAATGCCAGTTTTAAATGATACACATCCCTGTGAGGGGAGCGGTGGTGTTACGTTGAAGGTTTGTCTCTGACTCCACCCTCTCAAACCTGCTGCTGTGAGAGGAGCTGTAGAGGAGCTACTCTACTCTGTATTTGTATAGCATATCTCCTAAATGAGGCTCAGCAAACATGAAAAGCACTTATTTAGATCATGGAGTGTTTGCGGCAGGACTAAAAGGTAAAAGGCACGCAACTGTTTCGTATGGTCATAAAAGATTAAAGACCACCAGCAGGCTTTGCAACCTTGCATAAATGTTCCAAGCAGTAGCTGCACAGAGCGAGTCATTACAACGATAGTCAATATCCATGTTTATTCTTGGCCAATATTCACACGTGACTCACACTCTTTGTGAAGAGTGACATCAAAGCCACGTTGTCCATCGTTTTACAGTCTTGGTCGAAGGCGACTCTCGGGTTCCAGAACAGAACCAAGTCTAGAGCCAGACCATGTTTGAGAAAAGTATTCATTTCTGGTGAGTAAAACTGCCTCTCAAGGGCTTAATTTAGGCTGCGGTTCCTCCTGAAGAAATACCAGTAGGGTAGAATGGCTTTCTAAAAGGTGTATGAAAGGCTTCAGAGTCCTGATGGAAATACACCTAAAATGTGAGTTTCTAAGCAGCTCTTTGTTGTGTAAAACTGATTGAAATGCAGACATCTAAAAATGCATCTGATTATCCAGTGTGTCTGCGAGAAGCACATGAGGTCAGGGCTTACACGCTGGGAACTCACAGGGGTCCAGAGTCCAGCTGGAGGGCACCGGGGCTGGTTCTTGATATGGGAGCTTGTTAGCACGTTCTCCTGTGAAGACGGGTCGGCCTCAATGAAGAGGGAATATAAATTCATTTGATGTTTCTATCTGTGTTAAAGCTAATGAGGGCATTGACAGGTCTGTCTGCATTTGTGTACACAGTTTTATTAGAAAACCACCAACATGAGGACTTTAGGAACCTAGTTCTCACAACTTTACAAACTTTGAGTGTCCAGACTCGGTTTCGGGCTCGCTTCTGTTCTTATGAGGACAGATGTACAAACCTGTTTGAGTGTCTCTGTGTGTATCCAGATTCAACGTCTCTATTATTTGCACACACTTACTAATACATTTGCATGTTGCCATTTTTATTTTTCACAGATGCACTAAAAACTGACTCATTCTCACCACTCATACCGTCTCCCACTTAACATGTAGTTGCAGTGCTGATTGTAGGAGCCAATCGGAGTGCAAATATCCTGAAGACATGTCAGAGGTTTGTGATGCTGGAAGAAGTGCCATATGCGCACAGGCAAATTTAATATGCTGCTTTAATTAAAAAGAACCATACATGCTTCAACGGCAGACAGCAATGAGTGCAAAAACATTCAAAATCACATGTATAACAACTCTAAAATAACTGGAAACGTAGATAAAACAAATGTAGACATTCATCATGAATACAAAGAGAAGTGAATTTATTGCAAAGAAAACTGCACAGTGAAAACGGACAATTTAAAAAGAAAAAGTGACAAAAACGTAAAAACATATGGAATATCCCCGAACAAAGGGAACATTTCAAACAAGGTAAAGCTGTAAAATTATCACATAGCTCCAAAAAGATGCAACGATTGCAAGCATGGAAATCATCCTAAATGGTTGTGGCAGCATTGTCGTTGCTCATCACTCCTGATGTAAGCCCAGACTGTACACATGCACCGACGCGCAAAAAGGTTTCTAAATCAAAACAATTGAAAATTATCTGATCTTAAACAGGTTCTAAAATTAGGTAACTACAACCTGAGGGGAACAACAAATGATGATTTAACTATATTTCAACCTTACTGTTGCAAGAGAAGAGAATGAAAGCAGAAAGGAAACCAGTAAGTCACAATCAGCGTGGCCCTGCATCGGGTAAGTCTGGCTCTCCAAGCACGCGTGTTGGTCTATAACGGGGTCAGTCCTGGTCCTCGAGAGTCCCTATCCAGCATGTTTTAGATGTTTCCCTGCTTTAGCACACTTGATACAAAACGCTGTGTCATCAACAGAGTTGTGCAGACCTTGATGACAAGCTGATGAAGACCATTAATTTGAATCAGGTGTGTGGAAGTGGGGACACATCTAAAACATGCAGGATAGGGGTTCTCGAGGACCAGGATCGCCCACCCCTGTACTTATCAGTGCTGCTCACCCGTTACCAGAGGTTACAAGGAGGCACACAAGAGAACGAGACTATAAAACTTCTGCATTTCCTTGATGTGAACACTGAACACGGCAACAATAGGAGAGCTCAGTGTTTGGTCCATGTTAGATTACCACAGACAAAATGACTGTTGTGATGTGATAAAAGGTACTTGAGGCCTCTAAACCAGTATTTCCCAACCCTGGTCCTCGGGGTCCACTGTCCCTGGATGTTTTAGATACTACCCTGCTTCAGAGTGGCTGTGTCATCAACAGAGTTGTGCTGACCTGAATGATAATGCAGACCATTATTTAGAATCAGGTGTTTTGGTGCAAGGCAACACCTAAAACAGTGGTCCCCAACCCTGTAGGTCTTGAGGATCAAGGTTGATGACCACTGATCTACAACATGCAGAACAGGGGTACTTGAGGACCAGGATTGAGAACCACTGGGTTGGGGTCAGGATATGTGCAAACAGATTTTTTTTTTTTTTTAAATACAGTGAGTTAGACATTAGACAGTTACATTAGACATGCTTCTTCATTAATTAAAAAAAAAAAATCCAACCACAAAGCATAGGTAACACTAACTCCAAGAGATGGTAAATGTTTCTACGTTTCCACAAGTATTTTTGTGCTTCGGTAAGTTCTTCAGCGCTGTCTCTTAACTTGGTTCTTTGCAAAAAACTTGCTATTCTTATGAAAAAAGTTTACACTCCTGTGCAATGTGTCGTATCTACGGAAGCAGGATTTGTGTGTCGAATGTAGACAAATCGAACCAGTGTAGCATCCCACAGACTGTAGAAAGCATCGGATAATGCATCAGTGATAAAAAAAAAAAAACAATCGTTTTTGGAAAAGCAGGTTTGACGCCTCTTCTTTCTTTTACTATGTGGCGCTATGTTGCCCAGGAAGCTGCTCACCGTATGTCAATCAAACTTCAGCAAATCCAGACCAAAGGAGCGGCTGGCAGACCTATCCTGCTTCAGATATTGTTTTGGTGAAGAAAACAGAAATTACTGCTGCATTTAGACCAGTGTTTCTCAGTTCCGGTCCTCGGTCCCCCCAAGTCCTGCATGTTTTAGATGTTTCCCTGCTCCAACACACCTGTTTCTTATTAATGGTCCTCATCAGCTTGTCATGAAAGTCTGCACAACTCTGTTGATGACACAGCTACTTGTATCACAGTGTGCTGAAGCAGGGCCGCATCTAAAACATCCAGGACAGGGGGGCCCTAGGACTGGAATTGAGAAACACTGATTTAGACATTGGGTTAGTCTAAACTGCAGATTACTTCACTTATCTTAATGCAGGGGGCTCAAACTAAATTCCTCCAAAGCTGGAGTCCTGCAGGTTTTAGATGTTTCCCTGCATCAACACACCTGATTCTAATTAATTATCGTTGTCAGCTTGTCGTGAAGGTCTGCACAAGTCTGTTAATGACACAGTCGTTTGTGTCATGGGCTGAAGCAGGAAATTCCCCACCCCTGGTCTGGATTGATTTTCAAAACAAAACTGTATAATTTGTGGTGTGTGAGAACTACACAGTTGGCCTTTCTACTTCCAGGAATATTTAGAGTGTAATACTAGCCAGTCTGCCCGTCATACTACAGTACGTCCCATAATTAAACGTACCATGTTGCATAAACAAGTCAGAGTGACTTGTGCTGCGGAGTAGATGTTTTTACTTTTCTTTTTAAATATACTAAATGCCCACTGGACAAGTATACAGTACATACTGTATACATATAAGACTGCATCTTTATTTTCCTGACATTTTCTGCTCCTTGTACGCTTAAATTTATCTATCAGATCAAAAATAAATAAATAAATCTGAAATCAGTAATACTAAACGTTTAATTTTTTTGAAAAATGTGTTTAGACATAGGCAGAAAATACATCTGCTTAATTATTGGTATCTTTAAGACAGTTGTTGGATGGGACTGTGGTATTTCACACTTTTGAAACAACACGTGCACGCACGCACGCACGCACGCACACACACAGTCGGCTTGCGTCCAGCGTCAGGGAAAGCGTGAGCGAGCAGAGCCCTTCTCCCTCTGGGACATCCCGACATTTGACAAGAGACTGCAAATGAGTGTGTTTGTGTATCAGAGGGAGAGTCGGGGGTGGGGGGGCGGGGTGAGAAGTGGAGTCAGTGAGTAAGTGTGTGTTCATGTTGTGAGATTGAGAAAAATGTAAGCGTAAACGTGCGGATGTGTGGAAAAGAAGGCAAATGTGAAAATGACAAATGTGTGAATATGTGTTCCAAAGCAAAGCGAAGTGTGACAGTGTGTGTGTGATGACATGGAAAAATGTGTAAACACAAAGAAGGTAGTTAATGTGAAGGTGTGACAGAGTGTGTAAGTATGTACCATTGTGTGTGTGTGTGTGTGTGTGTGTGTGTGTGTGTGTGTGTGTGTGTGTGAGTGTGTGAGTGTGGGAGAGCTGCCTCGGTGCCCCATCCCAGTTGTGTTTCTCCTTTTTCTCTGCGTAAAAAAAAAAAAAAATCAACTGCAACCATGAAAAAGAGGGAAAAAAACTCTCATGTGGTATCAAAATCACAAATTTAACTAATTTGCGAAAAATCATAATTTCTTCCTGAACACGCCCACACCGTCTACTGAAAAGCAAAAAGTTTGATGGCGCCAGATGGTGTGGAAAGCAGGGAGACAATTAGAGATAATAAGAAAGGAGATGCTAATCAATTTGTTCACAAAAATATGTTCTTAATTTAATGCTTAATTTTCAAAGAGACCGAAGTTCTGCTACACAGATTGAGAAAAATAAGGTTGGTAAACATTTATTCAAATATAAATAAATCAAGATTATGCAAATACAAACACATTCTCTCCTTCAACAGGAGACTTCTCTTCCCTAAGTCCATTTTAGTGAAAAGATATTTCAAAAATCAAACTTGACATCTGCCAAAGACTTTGACGTGCAAATGGATCACTCAGTTTCTCTAACTTGCTTTTCTTGTTTTGCTCTGTGGATCAGTTGTCTGGTCTGCTAAAACAAACTAGTTACCAGTTGAAGTTCTGCAACATCTGAAATGTGACGCGGCGGAGCACCGACCAAGCACCAGCGGCACGCTTGACGAGCCAACGCTCAGATGGCTCTGATGATGACCTCCAATGAGGATCAGGTGTGTTGATGCAGGGACTCTTTAGAACAGGGGTGGCCGATCCTGGTCCTCGAGAGCCCCCATCCAACATGTTTTAGATGTTTCCCTGCTTCAGCACACCGTGATACAAGTAGCTGTGTCATCAACAGAGATGTTCAGACGTTGATGACAAGCTGATGAGGACCATTAGTTTGAAGCAGGTGTGTGGAAGTGGGGACACATCTAAAACATGCTGGATGGGGGCTCTCGAGGATCAGGATTGGCCACCCCTGCTTTAGAACATGCAGAACAGCGGCCCGGGACCATCCTGCTCGATATGCACAACAAAACCGTCATGAAAGTGTTCAGTAAGACACTTGACATTCAGCACCTCTGCCTGTCACATATCCACAATTACTGAGGCGGGTGGGGACGATTTTAGCCGGCTGGTTGTAGGTACAAGCTGTCTTGGGCAAAGTGCACTAGGTACACATTCTCTCCTGTTCTGAGAGCATTTTAGCACTTATTATTATTATTATTATTATTATAAGGTTGCATCTGACGCTGCTTGTGCTGTCTTAAGAAGTGTTGTTTTATGTCGTTGTTGTTACCGCAGCTGTTAACCAAACTTCCCCTGAGGGACAGGTGTGAGGTGTAAAACAGGTGAGAAAGCCCCGAACTGAACTCTCTGGATGGGAGTGTCGCTTCCTGCGGATCCAGAAGTACGGAGACTCATGAGCCCACGGACGCACGGCTCAGTGATGCGTTGAGTGAAATAGTGCAGACTCAGAATCACGCTCCTACAAGCATCTTCTAGTGGCTGCACTTGTGTGAGCTGCCTCTGCGCTGTCATATACGATATTTACATACCGCTCTCAGCATCTGCTGCTCAAGCTGCTGGCATGTTAATTACAACGTTTTCATCCCGCTGATCCAGATGTCCGCAGACACCTGTGTGCTCCTTTCGTGCTCACATACAGAAAATAACAGAAAAAGAAAACTTTACTCCTTTATCAGAATATCTCATGTTTCAATAAAATGAAGATCTTTGCTTGACATTTTTGACAGAGCAGGAGTAGATCTTTAATTTGTGACTTGAGAATAAAGCAAAACCACATTAATCCATTCACGGAAATGAGCTTAAATAAAACAATCATTACACAGCTTTGCTATACATACGTGTGTGTGAATGTGTTAACTATAAACTACAGGAGAAAATATTTGTGGTTAGAGAAAAGAGTCTACAGTGGCTTTCAGTTAAAGGGTTAATCATTTGTTCATATGGAACAAAAGAGGTGTAAGTAATGATTAATCTGAAGTCCCTTAACCCTTTAAAGGCTGACGTATGACATTTGAAGTGTTTATTATATGTCTTTACTAGTTTCTAATTGTTTTATATATATATATATATATATATATATATATATGTGTGTGTGTTTGTATAGTTTTGTATAGAGCACAGCACTGGTGCACTGAGAACCTGAAGTTCCGACATGCTGTGATGAAAATGCCAGACAACTCGTTGTATCTTGGAAATAAGCTGTGAAGTGTGCGACAGAAAGTGGGAAACATCTGCTAGAAGGCTCAAGCACTTTGTCAAACCCAGAGGTGAGCGCAACACAAGCCATGCTTTCAGACTCCAGTGGAAGTCTAAAAGCATCAAGCATTTTCTCCCGAAAAACTGTTTCTTTAAAAATAGTGTCTTAGTTTCAGGATTGAAAGCTTGCACTTAGTAGAAATGCTGCAAAATAAATTGGTGAAGCAAATTGTAGTTGTTTGTTAGTTGCTGAGCCGTACCAGACAGACAGAAAAAACACAAGAGACAAAGCTTTGCTGACTTTACACAGTTTCACTGATGCGGACATCAAATTCCAAACAAAATAAATACATTTACTATTAAACAAAGTCATGTTTTTGCACGATAATGATGGGTTTTTTTTGGTTTTCTTCCATGCAATGTTGAAATTATCCCATGACTCCAGCACGCACAGCCAAGAAGCCACGGCTCCACGTAGGAATTCTCCTCCTTGGGAACAGCATTGACCCTCCGGTATGATGGCGCCTGTGCCTCGCTTAGCCGCTGCTGTTTCTACTCGGTTTTAACAATGTTTAAGCTCCTTTCGTTTATGAGCGCCTGATGCTTTTGTCTATCGGATCTTGGATGTATAAATTATAAATTCTGTCCTGTTAAAACTAGACTAACTCCTGTCTCAAAGTTATCCGCTGTCTAAAATGCTTTTGTTGGAAAGTGGAGGATTTGTGGAGGAAAACTGGCTTGCGTGTTCACCTGAAACGATCTTTTAATTTCTTCCAACAATACTGTTAGAGAGGTGAGGGCTGCATACTCCTCAGATCTGATTTCGAAAAGCCGAGGTAATCATAAGGTGCTATTTAACACCATTAGCTCTATTGTTACTCCTATTCCTCATGCTGTTTCTTATTGCTCAAATGATAATTGTGAAAAATTCCTGGCCGTTTTTATTGAAAAAGTTAGAACGGCGTCACCCGTTTCTCTGTCTGAGCTGTTCAGATTAGTTGGCTCAATTAAAGTTTCTTCTTGTTCTCTTGATGTCTTACCTACATTTTCTGTGTGCTCACAATAATTAACTCGTCCCTGCTGTCTGGTCAAGTCCATGATTATTCCAAGAGTGGTGGTCATCCTTCTGCTTTTAAAAATAGCCAGGCTTGATCCTTCCATTTTCAGCAGCTACAGACCCATCTCAAACCTGCCATTTATTTTTAAGATCTTAGAAAAAGTTGTTGCTAAGCAACTTAAAGCTGCTTTAGATAGACACGGCATCCTTGATCACTTTCAGTCTGGTTTTGTGCAGAGCTCATGCTACTGAAACAGCCCTCGTTAGAGCCACCACTGACGTTCTGATGCAGCGATGCAGGACATTGTTCCATGCTATCGTTATTGGACCTGACCTCAGCTTTGACACCGATGATTATCAAGTCTTACTCTATAGGTTAAAAGACTGGGTTGGGGTATCGGGATCTGGTTGAAATGGGTTTGCTCATGTCTGTCTGGAAGATCATTATCTGTGGCTGCTGCTAAATTTACATCCTCTTCTTCATCACTTACCTTTGGTGTGCCACAAGGGTCTGTTTTGGGGCCTTTATCTGCTCCCTTTGCTACACATTTTAGGCCCTTTTAAATACTTTTCTAATCATTGCTATGCTGATGATATTCAACTTTACATTTCCTTTAAACCTCAGGATGTTTTTAAGATACAAGTCCTGCTTAGGTGTTTGGATTCTGTCAGGAGTTGGATGAATGACAACAATTTTCTTCAGCTGAATGATGCAAAAACTGAAATCTTTGTTTGTGCCCCTGAAAGATTTCTCCCTCAGATAGTAGAGAGTCTTGGCCTCATTTTACCTCATTTATTAAGCCCTCAGTGAGGAACCTTAGGGAGGAACCTCAGGGAAACCCTTGACCCCGTTTTGTCTTTGGATTCTCAAATTAATTCACTGGTTCATTCTTGTTTTATGATTTAAAAAATATTGCCAAGCTGGGTCCAATTGTGGCATCCGCATTAAAACTTGGCTTCACTCACCAGCTGCTAAAAATACTGATGTATTAGAGTGATCTTTTTTGATCACGCCCTTTCTCCTTTCTTCTTCTGCTGGAGGAATGGGTTGAAAAGTTCACTGTGAAATCACATTCCATGAGATATGGCGCTGCAGTCGGGAATGAAAGCTGCCGTGCCCCTGAAAGTTGCAATATGTGTGTGTGCGTGTTGACTTAGTGCATACAGTGTACGAGTGTGCTCACCGTTCAGCCTTTTAGCTCCGTATTCATGCACAGTGTGTACATATGCGTGTGTTTCCCTTTACACTGAGCCGGAGATTTTCTTGTGAGTTGCTCCATTTAACTTGAGTTGTATGTGCACGGCTGTTTGTTGGCTGTTGACGTGCTTCTGCAGCGACGCAGATGCACATGAGTGCTGACACTTGTGAGCAGGCGCGTGGGTGTGTGTTTTTTCAGGGGGCTTCGTAGCTTGTGTGTAAAAACGCTGCTCTGATAATTATGATAGCATCCATCATGCGGTCATCATGAGTAGATTAGTAAAAGGTCGCAGTTTTGTGCAAACATCGACCGAGGAAAGATTTGGGCGGAAAACAAATGCTTTGGTAACTTAAAATATTCAAAGAACCACATTAGCTGTTTTTTTTACCCCTGAACTAACCTCTGGTTTTTATTTTCATTGCAGAGATCAAACAGGTCTGTTTGGTTGCGGAAAAGCGTGGACGATTACACAGTGGAAACATGTACCGTGTCCAGACAAATCAGTATTCCAGATATTCCCCTGAAGAAAGCAGCACCTTGTGCCCTGGAGTCTCCAAAAGCCAGGGTCTCGGATGGTATTCGATTGTATAAGTGCAGAAGTGTATTCCTGCAAGAAACATTCCACATTTCTGTACAGAAACGAACATTGAGATTTTAGAGCAACAAGTGTTGCCTTCCAGACCACATCTTTCCCAGGAATGTTTATTCACCTTTCTTTGAGAAAGCGGAGATACTGGACCGGCCTGCCTGCATTCCTGACCTGTCCTCTGGAGAGAATGTTAGGAGACCTTAAGGGAGTGCAATTAAATAATAAATCTATAATAAAAAAAAGAAAAGGATTTAAATTTAGTGAGGAATTAAAACAATGCAAGAAATGTGGAAATATAATGCACTAAAAGTGTTTTAATCTTCTAATTTTGCTATGTCTCAATCTAAATTGTTAATTTCCTCCTTAATTTCTGCTGCTACTGCTTTAATTTTCTTATTTGGTCATTATATTTGCGCTCAATCTCCGCATGGTTTTGGTCCATTTGGCTGCTCCTGTTCTTCTCGAAGGTGACGAAAAGTTAAAATTTCAAAGCTCCAAATCAGGGAAACTATGACCCAAACCAGCTCCTTCCACCAAACACTGAGCCATCCTCCTCACAGTCAGTTGATGTAGTTTAATCCTAAAGAATGTAGCTCGGTGAAAAAAGGACAGAATATTTATCCTTCTTGGCTTTGTTTTTGTCCACATATTGACTTTAGAGAACAGAAAAGCTAAAAACACGAGTTTGTCGGCGTGCACCTCCTCGTATGCTCATTTGAATTCACATCAGTTCACTGATTAATCCTTTCAGCCTTATTTTCCGTGCAGGCTCATCTAGTTCTGGCCCAGAACCACTGTGATGGAAGTATCCTTGCAGAAGAAAATATTTAAGACAAACAGGGACATGAAAACTGGAGAAAAATTAAAAACAAAGAGCCTGATTTCTGAGATAATACTTTAGCATGAATATTTATTGCTGTCAAACTCAGATTTGTCCTCAGGCGTTAGTAGCTGCTTCAGTGGGTCTGCTCTGTGTTGACCTGTGTTTTAAGCTGGGTTTATAATGGGAGCCTCCCAGTGTGAAGCTGTGGTTATAATGGGAGGCTCCTGGTGTGCAGCAGCGTGATTGGGCGCTGGGCGGCTGCGGCTCACAGACCTGCTGCGCATCAAGGTTGAGAAATAATGAAATAGAGAAGGATGGCTCGCCGTGGGTTTCCTGGCGTGGCCCAAATATCGCGTCTGATGTTGGAGTGGCCTCTCTGTTTAAGAGAAACCGTTAAACTTCAGTCCCACATCAGTTTATCGTTCAGGTTTCTCCCGTTATGACATGCACAATTATTGCCTGAACAAGATTAACTTATTCAAAAATGAGCATTGTAAATGAATATCGGCGGTACCAATAGGTATCTTTACATGGATTTAAAGTGTTATGTTATTTTCATTAAAGATAGTACAATATAACTCTGAATTTTTCTGTTTGTTGCTGTTTTTCTGTGCTAGCCTACATTTAAATATGATCTCCTCTCTGCTTCTCCTTATTTATTTTCACATTAAAGACTGTCTTTAGTGCTACAGTAGTCAGTTTGGGTTTCATCTCAAAGCAGGGTGGGGAAACCTGGTCCTCCAGACCTTGAGGGGTCCTGCATGTTTTACACGTTCCTCTGCTTTAATACACTCGATTCTAATTAATGGTCGTCACCAGCTTTCGAAGTCGTTTGCATCTTGGCGTGATGAAGCAGGGAAACATCTAAAACACATGAACAAATATAAAGTAAGAGCAACCATACGTGAGTAGGTACCATAAGTCTGAGTTCAGGTTATCAAGCTGTAGTACATGTTTATTCTTCCGCTTTGTGTCTGAACTTAAGTTGATAACAGCTTTTGGGATGGTCGATAGGCTTCACAGTTGTGTAAAGGTTGCACATCTGTGCTTTTCAAAGATTCATTCCTGAAATTTCTGCCAGATATCAACACAAGATGCCGAATCTGCTGGCCGTGGGACTGTTGGGCCTGACCTCTGACCTCTGGGTGAAGGATGTTCAAAACAAGTGTTTGTCTACATGGATCAATAGTGTATGACTCTGTGGAGAGGAGATGATTCCGTTCCTATCCATACAACTGCTCCAACACCAGAGGTAGGATTTATAACAAAATACTATGTTGGTCCATGCATTTATGCATTTTGGTTGCACATTTGCAACACAGATGATTAGCTGATGAACTGTTATAGGATAAAGAAAATCAGACAAATAACTATGACCTGCATAGGAGTCACTGTAAACTCAATTTATGATTAATAATTAAAAATGCCGACCAATTTAAAGAAATTTTTTTTCACAGAGAAATTAACATTATTTTAAATTGAATGGAAACATGCCTAAACTAAAAAAAAGTACGTCAAATGAGAGTTAGAAAGCACAAGAACAGAAACGACGTCCAAACTTGACTGATATCTGACCCAGGTGGACCGCAGTCCCTCCCGCCTTACCTGAAGTGAAGCCCCGCCCCCACTCGCATGTGCTCCCCTGCACATGCCTAAACGGCTCGTTTTATGTCGGCGCCTCCTTTTGGTTCCTTGCTGCTCTCAGCTGTAATCGGTCCAGCCCAGGATCGATTATGATTAGTGGGCCGATCTACCAGTTTTGTGGACCAATAGGAGTCCTAACTAATACCATTATGATTACGGTATACCGGATGGCCAGTCCAGCGGCGCACTAGTGCAGGTAAATGATCACAGGCAGGCGCTGCGGTAAGTTTGATTAACATGTATCAGAAATGACTTGATGCGTGGTGTTAAACTAAAATGTGATACCCCGTAGAGGACTGTTGCCGTGCTCTCAGACTCTGGCTCGTGTTAGTATGCAAGGCCAATTTACGTAGATGATTCATGCCTGAATGTGGGTGTGTGAAAGGTGGAATGTGACAACTTCCAACCTATGCAAATTCGGTCGGTTTTAATTTATGAAGGGAAAATTGCCTGCATGTGTGCTAATGCAGGTTTTTTTAATCTGATCACTTGTCTGTGCAGCCCCTTTTTGGATTTGTGGTGCACATTTGAACATTTGGTCTCTGGAAAACGCCTAGAGACAACTTGTGTTGTAATAGATGCTTTATAAATAAAAATGAATTAAATTGAATTATTTAGTTGCAACGAGCAACAATGGATACAGTCTAAAAGGAGTTAGTAACTCATCTGTTGTGCTTGTTTGGCCTTTAAATCACAGTTCAAGCCCAGCAGAGACACAAACTCCCTCCTGCTGACCTGGTTCACACCGTCTCTGCGTGATTTAGCTGCTGTGAAGCCACATGAAGCCCGGAGTGTTTGTGGGAACGAATACGTGTGGAGGTTTTGGGTTTAGGCAGAAAAGGTAACGAAACGGCTCTGAGGTGACGCAACAGTTCAGCGGCAGCACCCAGTCCTCCGCCTAACAGCATTAAAACACCCTCTTACACGCTGATGACTTCCATACGTTTTTGTGAGATTTTTCTGTCCATCTCCTGCTGACATGAATCCCACATGTAAAGGGAATGGGATGCGTGTGTCTCCCTGGCTATTTAGAGTCCAGACATGTTGCATAAAGGTGTTTACTTCATGGAGAAGCAGAGACCCCCAGAGATGTGTCAGTGACGTGTCAACCCTCTTTTGATTGCAAGTGCAGGATTTCAAGTCTCAAATACATCAAATCCAGCTGGGTGTTTGTGCAGATCACTTCGGGAGATCAAATCTCTGGAGTTCAGTTCGGAAGCGAAAGCAGAGATTTCTCACTGGACTCCTCACCTGGGACTTTTATTTTTTTAACCCCTCCCTCTTTAGGTTTTTTCATGCAGATAAGCTTATTTGAGCATGTGTTTGGTTCCTAAACAAGATCCTGATTTACATTCACTCCGTTACACTTAATCACACTTGGAAAGGTCTCTCAGGGGAAGTTGCAGGAGGCTCCGGCTGGAGTCTGCACGTATGGTTGATTGGTCAAAAAATTACCTCATACCCCCGATGCATCTTCTTTAATCTCCTAACGTGTCCCGTCGGGAGTAAAGGGAACTTGTTAGGCGTAGGAAAAGACAACCGGGCTGCAAGGACAACCAGCTCTTCGCAAGGCTCCCACTCAGATATTCCTGCTCCCTTGGTTAGGAATTTGGCAGCACACCATGAATGCATGATAGAAAATTAAAGATTTAGTAGAAGTTTCAATATATTTCTTATTACTTTTAGGATGTAAAATATACATAAATCTTTTGATTTTTTTTTAGCATTTATGGCAAATTATGAATAATTAAAGCATAAAAAAGTCAGCAATAGTAAAGTAAAAATTTAAATTCTAGGTGAACCCTAAACTCTGTTTTAGCCATCTAGATGCAAACAAGCTTTTTAAACTTTAAAAATAACAGTGCCGACAGCTCGTCAACATTATGATCCAAGTGAGCACAAAACTGGCGAACTGAGAATCGTAACTCTGATTTCAGTTTTTTTCCACTTACTTTTAACAGCCTGATGATACGTGTTAACAAGTTTGCTCAAGGATATTTTGTGCTCAGCTCTCCTCAGCAACATTTAGCTTTTGTGTGTCTTTTCAAACATTTATACACTTACTCATGGAAAGAGTTGTTCATTTTAGTACATAAAACTGATTTTCTTTTTTGAAACCCCCCAAAAAAAGGTGAATTTATGAAGAAAGTTGATGGAAAAAGATGATCTAAATAAAAAATAAATAAGCTTTATGGCTTTTTCTCGGGTTTTAAACAAAAGTCTCTTCTTTGAAATGTGACATTCCGTTTCAGCCGCTGATCCCCATCGAAAGCTGGTGGCTGACGTTTTAATAATTCAGTTGCTTTCAAGTCATGTTCGCAGTCGGATATCGGCGGTGCGACGACCTGGCTCAAAAAGCACAACAACACAAGATATAAGGTGTATTTCCACTCGCAGGAGTTCCAGGAAGTTTTTTCAGGGCTGGATCGTAGATCCCTGAACCCAACGCCAGGAACATCCCTGCAAAGTGGCCTTCAGGAACCTTTACAGGGAGAAAAACATTCCTGAAGTTCTCAGAGAGGTACTCAGATTGGCCTACAGGAAGTACCTGGCGGGGGGTCTCTGCTGATCAGGAAAACTATATTCCAAACAGCGAGATGAGACGGCGAAGGCGCTTGTGCACGGTTGAGTGAACAGTAGTGAGCATGTTGAACGGTGCAATCTAAAACAAAGATCTGTGGCAGTAAAGATCTCCACTCCACCGAGGAAAAGCTGGAGTTTTACAGAAGAGGAAGCCCGGCGTTCCGATCACTCCTCAGAACGGTGATTACAGACCAGCGGCTTTAACTCCTGCCATCATGAAATGTTTTGAAAAGTACTGGGAATTTAAAATTGAAAACACAGATTCATTCTGAAGCCAACCTCTTCCCCGCACTGGGATGGCGTCTCGGGCACGTCCAACCAGAAGGCGGCCCCGAGGCAGACCCAGGACACGCTGGAGGGATTGTATTTCTCGGTTTGACGGATGAACCCACTGCAGTTTGCATTGAGGCACCTTCAAGCCCAAGAGGTCTTGGCCTGTCGTGTTTATTCATTTCAGGTCTAATTTAAATTGACTGCAGCTTTATTTTTTTCATAAAGAAAATGAACCAGACGAATCGAAGTCATTTTAAATGAATTCATTTTGGTTTTACTCCCTTTAAACCAATTGAAGCCAGTATTTTAGAGTTAACAACACATTCTCCATCTCCAGATCTACTGACACTGGTGCATCTCACCGCTTCATTCATTCAGACGCCTCATTATACTTTTGTGTTTACTTCAGATAAAACTTGAGGGATGGTTGTTACACCCCGTCTGGTCAGTGGGGAGTCATACCCCACTGTCCATCCATGAAGAAACCAGTCAATTTATACCAGTACCTTGGTAACCACATTGATAATCTGTTCAGCTTGCAGACTCGCATTGATTTATCTTTGCCCTCGATTAAAGCAGACTTTTTTTTGTTTGTTTGTTTAAACGTAGACTCGGGGTGTTTGGTATCAGCCGAAAACATAATGCTCTTATGTTACCAGGCCGTGCTGAAGAGCATCCTCAGGTACAGCGCATCAGCGTGGTGCGGTTACATCTGCACATCCACCTCCTTTCAGAGTACGAGCTTTTACCTTCTGGCAGGCTTTCCAGAGTCCCCCGATGCAGAACGAAACATGTTAATAACTCATTTGTGCTCACCTCAATGAGAATTTTAAATCACACTTTTTTCAAGACGCTTGCACAAAATGTGGACTTAGTGAGTAGTTTTTACTTGAATTCTTAAGAGGTTTATTTTGTCATATCTCTGTTATTTATTATCTATGTTGAATTAATTGTGGCATCATATCATATATCTTTGCTTTTATTCAACTGCAACAAGGCAGTAAATGGAGATATAAGTGGTATTTTTATCCAACGTGTCGTTTCACAGCTTTCTTTCTGATTTTTTTTTCCTACTGTAGAAAACAATAAAAGTAAAGAAATAAAAGAATGCGTAGGTGTGTCCAGTGAGGGGGCTGGGACTTTATTTAGCAAAGCAGTTTAGTGCTTTAAAAAGTGACTGAATCACGGGTATTCATTTAAAAAGTGGTTTTCCCGTCACAGTCAGAATAAATGCCTCGCGGTGCACGGACACGGTTTCGGATAACTGCTCAGATTACCTACACTAACTATGGCTACTTTCTCACAGTTTCCCGTCTTTTTTCTTTAAACTTGTTTTTGCAAAATAACAAAATTGAATCCACGTGCATTCGTATGTTTGTTTTGACTGATCACATACACAAAATCATCCACACATTTCCCTCAAATCGAAAACCCACAGAATGAATAATGAAATTCAATTTCTTTGCATGAAGGTATAAAAATTTTATTAAGGTTTGAATCTCAAGCAGTACTTGAACCTACTGTGAAGCTGAAAGAAAAAAAACAAACTGTGTTTGAGGTGGAGAGCTCATATTTACCTGATTTCCCATGGGGGTCCAAAACACAGCATCAGACACAAAAGGAGTTTTCAGAAGACGCGCTCATCTTTCACAGGTTGATTTATCTGCTGAGACACAAGCCCGAACCCAAACGTGGCCCATGAATATTTAGACGTGCACCAACTGCACGCATCATTAATGAGCTACACACTTAACACACACCGAACACGGCGAGGACGCGACAGCTCTCCATCCACTCGGTGCTGCTATCAGGCCAGAATTTGATTCCTCACCTTTATTCTTGCTCAGTTTTAATTTTTATTTTTACAGCCCCCTTTATTCTCATTGTGATTCCAAAGGCAGAGCTTAACTTAAATTAACAGCAGCACCGTGATATCCTCTGAGAATACCGACCAGACATTACAGGTTGCCTGGGACGGACTCAGCGACGTGAAGAACATCCAGAATGAGAAGGATGGGGATGCTAAACAGGTAGGCTTTTCCTCCCTCGTCCTTACCGGCTGCATCAGGCATCCACTCTTTCACGGCTGCAGATTTTCTATAACTGTCTTGTTTTCCTTTTTCCCGTCTCAATTCCCCCATTTTTGAGACTTGAGAGTGTGAAATCAGCCAAGGCCTGGAGCATTCGCTGTGGATGAGAGTCTGTGCAGAGACGGCGGACCGCCACAGTGAATTTTGAATTTTTAGGACCTGTTTAGGCATCAACAGTCTGGTTGCATCTTCACAAGCCAGAATCCAGCTAAACATTTAGGTTCCTGGGGCTTATACGGACACGTAATCACCCACTTTGATGCTTTGGTGTCACTTGATGACAATTTGTCAACTGCAACACAGAAATCTGGTGTCCTGCGTTGCTTTTTTGCTGAGAAAGAATAAGAGAAATGAGCTTTTTATGTCAAGGTTTATTACACACATCTGCTTGTGAATTCCACACACAAACGTGAAATGAGAGACACAGAAAATATTCACACAGAGCAACGCCCAGAAAAGATAGAAAAGAAAGACATTAATGAAAAAAGACACCAAAGAACTGTATAGCTGCTTACAGAGCAACACAAATTGAAGCCATTTAGTCTATAAGCCTCCCTGAATGTCACGAAATTCAAAACTGCAAAGACGCACAACATTTCCTCAAAGAGATGCAAAATTTCCCCCACATAAAACAAAAATATAAGACACCTCACAAGAGAACTAAAACACACATAAAACAACTCAAGGGGCACAGAATGATAGCAGAGAGACAAAGAGCATCAACAAAAAGACCAAACACAAAAAAAACAAACCTAAAATAACTATAAAACACCACAAAATGCCCATAAAATTCAAGACGCATTCCTAAGCTGCTTAAATGGTTGCGAAGAGACAATAAATGACCAGTAATACAGATAATTGTTTCGAACACACACACGCGGTTCCAGACACGCAAAAAGACTCCAATGAGACTCAAAATGACTTGAAAGAACAATGACTGCTAAAAGATAAAGAGCCACCAAGAGACACCAAAATGCAGAAAGAACTGACATAAAACGCCCTGCAAAGATGTATAAAGCATCTCTGGAGGGAAACATAATAACCGCAGACATCACACGGGATCAAAAAGCACACAAACTCACCTAAATAAATCAAAACGCAGATCTTTAAATGCATACGTGCACTCCAACACACAACAATGAGCAGATTCTGGACATTTATAGCCAATAACCTTTGACCTTGGAGCTCTCAGATCTGCAGCCAGGTCAACAGTCAGTTGATGTGAACTTAATTTGCAATAAAAGAATAATAGTATGTGGAGTCGAACTGAAGGTGAGCAGCTGCAGACTCTGACTCGAATTTTGTTTAACAAGCAAGTGAACAAACATTCTGCAGGTAAAATTCTAATTTGTGGTATTTAGAAACTTGCTGCAGCTGCAAACAGCTACTTGCTAAGTCAATATAGAGCAGTGAGTTGATGACTTTTGGCACCCTGAATCAGCGAGTCTTCACTTTGAACCGACACCAGTCCGTCACCAGCACTCCTACTCCACTGCACGCCATCGTAGACGCCTGCCGTGATCAGATTCTAGCTGCCTCCTGCACAACATGCTTCATTTCTCTGCGAATGGCGAGTGAAACACTGAATTCTGTCTGAAGCTCCCCAAAGAAGCTGAAACCATTGCTTAAACTCCCGCAGCAATCCTGTAACCTTGTTTTTGCGTCGATGGGCGTCAGTATTACAACTCCGGTGACCCGACAGCTGCATCTCCACAAACGATCAAAGAAACGTTTCAGCACGACACCGTGGCTTGAACGCCTCACTGCAGTGTAAGTAGTACAATATAGTTCATATCTCCTCTCTGATCTTTACTCTCTGCGTAGTCATCCCACAGGCCGGATGGGACCCTCTGGCGGGCTGGGTCCGGCTCATGGGCTGCATGTTTGACACCTCTGCTCCGGAGCAACACTCACTGGTTCCTAGTGTTGAACAAACCGCTTTAAAAGTGCACCTCTGAAACACCAAGTTATATTGTATTTGCCAATCTGGTCTACTTTTGGCTTTTCCATCGTACTACTTACTCAAATAAAATGGAATGATAACTATGTATTTGGCTGCTATAATATCACCAGTTAATGCGCTAAATAACTTTCTTTGTCCTGTCTTGTAATACCGTTTTCTGCCACGTGTGGCGGTAGCGAGCGAGACAGCAGCATCTGGTGACATAAAGGAGTCGCACAGTTTGTGGGTGTACTTGAACTTGTTGGCAAGTAAACCGCTGCTGAGTTTTGCTTTGTTAATCCTTTTTGATGGTAGATTATATCAAGTAGCTATGACGTTATTTCAACGCTAAATTCACTGATCTCGACAATGTCCCGCTTCCCGAACTAGATTGAAGTGGCGCTGATTTGACTCGTTTCAGATTTACAACCGCAAAAAGAAAAAAGCGCAACTGAGAAAGACAGTTTGGAAATGGAGATGGTTTTAGAAATTATGGCAAGAAAAGTGCAACTGAGAAAAATGATTGCACTCTTGGTTACGGATTCTGTGTTTTGATTCTCAGATGCTGGGTTTTGATTCTCAGATTTTGGGATTTGATTCTCAGATTCTGGGTTTTGATTCTCAGATTTTGATTCTCAGATTTTGGGATTTGATTCTCAGATTTTGGGTTTTAATTCTCAAATTCTGGGTTTTGATTCTCAGATTCTGGGTTTTGATTCTTAAATTCTGGGTTTTGATTCTCAAATTCTGGGTTTTGATTCTCAAATTCTGGGTTTTGATTCTCAGATTTTGGGATTTGATTCTCAGATTCTGGGTTTTGATTCTCAGATTTTGATTCTCAGATTCTGGGTTTTGATTCTCAGATTTTGGGATTTGATTCTCAGATTTTGGGATTTGATTCTCAGATTTTGCGATTTGATTCTCAGATTTTGCGTTTTGATTCTCAGATTCTGGGTTTTGATTCTCAGAATTTGATTCTCAGATTTTGGGATTTGATTCTAAGATTTTGCGTTTTGATTCTCAGATTCTGGGTTTTGATTCTCAGATTTTGCGTTTTGATTCTCAGATTCTGGGTTTTGATTCTCAGATTTTGCGTTTTGATTCTCAGATTTTGGGTTTTGATTCTCAGATTTTGGGTTTTGATCCAACAGTGCCCACTTGTTTCTCATGGCGTAGACCAACCCACTTTACGCAGCTATACTGCCCCCAGTTTAATTTGAGTTTGGAGTAGGAATTTACATTTTCACTACATTTTACACATTACTCCTTTAAATGCAAGAAGATGCATTTCTTATCAGATGAGCTGCTTCTAACGCTTCAATGTGAACGGCAATTGTATGTATTTTACACAGCTTCCCAAGATTTTTATTTGAATGTTTTTAAAAACTTGTCTGACGTCACCGGTGATGAAACTAACTCGCAGAGCTGCAGGAAACATCATGGCAGAGGTGACTACAGCCTCCTATACGCAGCAGTGGCACAGAATATGCTTTTATAAAGATATACTGGAGATCCCCTCCTCATTCCGCCTTCATTTCCCAACTATGCATTCAGCAATCCCGGGAAGTCACAGTATTCCCTCCCCAGAGTGCGCTTTCACATAGCATTATGGCGACGCACGATCTTAAGACTTTCCGTCAGCAACAAGTCTGTTATACTGACTGCTTTATTCAGATGGCACTAAAATAAAGCACCACTGTAAAAAAACGTAACGTTCCACCTGGTTGTTCCCCTGGGACACAGACAGCTGTGCTGGCTTGAGTTTCGCTGTTGCTGATGGCGTTTGTGATGTTACCACATCTGTGGGAGGGAGATGCGGCCTGTTTTTCACCGACGCTGCCATCAGCATCCCGTGAAAGACTAATTTCATCCTCTGCACATGACTTTACAGCGACCCTCGCATCCCCATTGCACCATTCTGCAATGCCAATTCATGTAACATTCATTTCATTCACACGACGGCTCTGTTACAACTTTCCTCGACGGTAAAGCTGCAGAACAAAATGCTGTGCTGATCTACCTCCTGCACCATTCACGCAGCTCAGCAGGGTGGAAAAAAGGGGCGACTGAGGGGGAATGAACTACCCGTGTGAATGAGGCTTAGGACATTCAAGAAACCGGTGATGGAAGAGAAAATGACAGTGGGGCGGAGACCAAACGAGAGTGAGTCTTGGACAGCGACTGCAAACTCTGAGCCAAGAACAGCAATCGGTCCAGAAATATTGATGAGCATCACCCCAGCCAGTGGTGACAGCACCACTTGTATGAAAGAGATGGAGTTAAATCCTTCGGAGGAGAACAGATCAGCATCTGCTCTGGAAACACACACAACTGTTTTCAAAGCAGAGCTTGGACCCAGGTGTGGGGAAGCTTGGTTCACAAACCTTAGAGGTGGAGTAATGATCCTCCTACAGAGTCCGTGTTGATGTTCCTCTGCATGTTCTCTTCTTTGTCAAGTGTTCTTGTTTTGAACCCAAAGGAAAAGCGGATCCACGTGACATCCAGTGGAAAATATGGTTGAAAGGACATCAACCAGGTCTCACCCACAAGTGGATGCGGCTTACGTGTTCAGTTTAGGGTAGATTAACCTAACCCGAACACACCTACAGGCTTTCGTCTGGTTGAAACAAACTCACGTTTGTGATCTTCCTCGGTTTGGACCATTTTGTCCAGTATGAACACAGAAATTGCTCCTGGCTGTGGACCTATAACAAGCAAAGTGATACCCAGGGAAAGAAGTGGTCTTTATTAGACACCGAACAACATCTGGGGCTGTCCTCCAGATGAGAATGATAAAATAGTGACTGACAACTAATCCCCGTGTCCACCGCATCACCTGGGATAGCAGGTGCAGGTCTCCAGGATATTGTACAACACAAGACACCGTTTACTTTTTCTGCGACCGTGGCAGAGACGTTTGACCAATGAGGTGGTGACATTCTCCTGCGGTTCGAAGAGATTCAGTCCGGTACGCTTGGATTTTTCTGTGCGAAGACAAGCACCCTGAAATGAAGAGCATCACAATTGTGCTAGTTATGCAGACAGGCAATAAAAATGTTGGTGGTGCTAGAACAAATCCTGTCATTTAGGGAACATTCCCGTGTTAAAACCGCCTTTGATGTTGATGAAAGTAGTGAAAATAGAAAGAAGGTTCTGGCTGCGGAGAAGGGACCCTGTGGTGCAGCCTGGAGACGTGACCGCATCTCCACAGGAGATTCGCTACCAGACAGGAACAAACTTGTGCAGCGGTGGCAGCGACTGCTCGGAGGTGCCGGTGGAAAGAGCCCATTTCACTCACTTTCTGCACACATGCGGTTCAAACCACCGGTTTGTCTGTAGGATCCCTACCCACACCGTCACCTTCCAGTCCTCTCAGCTCTGAAATACCAATTTCTATCTGACGTCGCTTGATTTCCCCGAGTGTTAACATGAATTGCCATTTTTCTGCAAACGTATTTCATTCTCTTACAGGACTTTTTACCGTCTACAAACTCAGGACTGTTCCTGTAAGTGACAAAAGCACGTAAAGTACAATCTAAAGAAGAGTTGTGTGGATTTAATATTGGGTGTTTAGGTGCGTTCAGACGTGACGATACACACGACACAGAGAGCAACACGAGGTGTACCCTTTGAAAAAGGCTGCGTTTTATTGAAATACAGCAGACATCAACAGGTTGTTTTGCTGAGCTGGGCGACAAAAACCGCGCCCGAACACTTTTCAAACTGTAAAAACAATAATCATGGCTATTATCTCATTATTTCAACTTAGCGAACTCCAAAGACTTTTCTAACCCGAACTGAGTCGACTCGACAGCAGTCTGGGACGCAAGCTGGTCAACGAACGAGTCGGGAGCAGAACAAGAACAAGCTGGTGCTCCGTGTTAGTTCTTGATGCAAAAATGCTGGTAGAGTATGGAAAGGTAAAAATTCAAGGAACGGGATTTGAAACAGTGTTCTGGCCTGTTTTTGTACCCAGCGCTGGTTGTTTGATAGTAGCAGTAGTAGAAGAAGCAGAACCTCAGTTATGAAGCAGGGCTGGCCTCAACTCACCTTAAAAAGAACATTTAGAGCACCTGGTTTCCCCAAAAGAGATTAGAGGCCGTCTTTTCAAAGCACACATTAAATTTTAACGTCACCTTTTCTCACCTGGCTAAAGAAAATCCAGTTCAGATAAAATGAAAACTCTGTTGTCTGCAACTTTGTCTTAATACACATTTTTCATAGATGAGTATTTTAATCTGAAAATGGGATCAACTGCCCACGTTTCCAACGAAGGAATACTTTTAAAGGAACAGTCTGAAAAAAAGAGGAATAAAAACCCACCAAATGGAATAAACATGGAACATACTAAACTGAAGACGGTAAAGGCTTTTATCAGCACGATTTTGAACATTCTTCTGGTGCAGATGTGATGCATCTGACAAAATATCAATGTGGCGAAGTGTGATTTTACAGCTGAATACAACTTCATACGGGGCTGGATAAAGACCCTCGAGGTTTACATGACAGCTGACAAGACAAGAAAACTTGTTTGGAAACAAAGAAGTGTGTCCGTGCAGTGATGCTGGTTGAAGGGAGAACGATGCTCTGCAGCTACAGCTGGAACAGTCGCAGGCGTCGCAAATGAAAGAAACACTTTGTTCGGCGGCTTGATTGACAGTTGAGTGCTAAACTTAAGCTACAAAGGTGAGGGCCGGACATCCCAATTCTTTTCCTCTTCAACATAAACAACACATCTGGATTTTTCTGGATTTCGGACACAGACAACACCGCTTTTGGGCGCCACTGGAGACGCATACAAGCAATCAAAGGCATGAAGCATGTGACGTACCACATAAGTATCAGCAGACATCTAAAAGGACGCACGGTGGAAAAGCAACGCCCGTGAACAACTTGTTGGCTTTGCAGCGATAATTTGTACCAGATCCAATTTTCGTCAAGCGAGTTTCTTGATTTTTGGATTTGGAAAAGGTCGTTTGACACATTTAAATGGGGGTGGAGGGCAAACTGAGTTTGTGCAGCTTCAGATCAAACTTAAAAGTACATAAAGTGGTTTTATCCTTCATAACATCCTCCAGCTGGTAAAACCTTGAACCTTGCTGGTGACTGATACTCAAACTAAGTGCAAAAACAAACAAAACAAAACAAAAAAAAAAAAAAAGCCTTTTGAGGAAGCCAAGTGCACATTGAAAAGGTTCAGCAAGAACAAAAACATCAAGTATAAATGAAATAAAGGAAGGACTTCAGGGCGAAAGTCACACCACAGGTTCGTCTTCTCGTAGTGCGGATCCATCAGGAGGCTTTGACATTCGCTGCCACAGGAAGTGACACAGTAGAAAATAAATATTTGGTTCTGCTGGGAAATGAGTCACAATAGCTCTCTGAGGCTGCTCGCTTTCAAACTGTGAGTAAAGTTTGCTATAGTAGATCATAAGAAAGCTTCTATCGTTGAAGTTTATGCTAATAATCGGCATAAAAGCGTTTCTGTAGTGCTGAGCACATACAGGGTGACGTAACGTTATATAAAAGCAAACAGTGCATCAGAAAGGCTGAAGCGGGTTCAAAGTGATCAGATGTCTCCTTGTTAAGCATAGAAACTATTTCACAGGAGAAGTTCTGGCGTAATCCCAGAGACCTCATTTTAATAGCTTAGACATCCTTGAAACTGTGACAGTAAAGACGAGTGGTCACGGTTCCCCTCCATGGTGCTCGTCTGCCCCATTCCTTCCTCTTTCCACATTCAGACAATAAACCAACGACAAGCAAATACATTCAATCAATCATCGAGAAATGATTCGATTAGAACTCTGCACTTGGAATAATAAAACCCTCTTGGATGCTTTCTAAGGCCGCGCATCGAAACCAGGAGGCGCCGTCTGCGCCGCCGCCGTCTCTCGCTCGGGTTTGTTTTGTAGAAGAAAGTGCAGCGGCGCTGCAGAGGAGAACGCCGGTGATGCTCAAGTTTAAAAATCTACAAAGACTTCAAGCAAGAGTTGCTTTGTATGGACTCGTACCAGCAGCCAAAGCAAAGCCGGCGAGCAGCCGCCGGTGGACGGAGTTGAGAACGCTCCCCTGCTGCTGTGCTGTTTGTTGAGGCCAGCCCCCGTTTGCACTTGTAAATAGAGTATTTCAGATATATGTAGTCTTATCTTCTTTAAATCTGACCAGGACACTACAGTGGCAGAAGCAATACATAAAGAAGCTCATATTTTGTTGTTTTTTTTTGTTGTTTTTTTTTTCCTTTCCTTTCCTTTCATTTTTTTTTTTTTTTTTTTACTATTATTCTTTTTTGTCGGAATGGAACTAGTTTCAACTAAGCCTACCAAGCCAACATGTAGTTATGTATTGAATAAGAGGCTATTTATCTTTTTTTTTCTTCTTATTTTTGTTTATTACAGGTGTGTATGAAGGTGGGCGGGACGACATGAAGAGAGAAAACAGAAAAGGAAGAGAGAAAAGAGACAAAGGAGGACAAAAACGAAGGCGTGAAAAGAAAAGTGACGGAGCAGGAATGACGAACACAAAGACGGAGACGGTGGTGTGATTCAGGCAGCGCGATTCTGATCGGGTGTCGTTGCTGTTGGGTTTGTGGGTTGCATGATCTTTACCATTGAACCGTCCCGCGTTTGCCACTCCGACAGTTTCTGAACTGCGTTTGTTTGTTCTTTTTTTCCATGTTGTTGTTTGTTCCTCAGCGGTTTTGAAACAAAGATCCACGACAGTCACTTGGTCATACAAGCATGTTCGTTGGAACAAGAAGTGCAGATTGGCTTAAGTTTCTTGTTGTTTTTGTTTTTTTCGCATTTTTTTCTTTACTTTTCTTCAAAAAATTAAAAAAAAATTAAAATTAAAATTAAAAAAAAAAAAAAAAAAGAAAAGGGTTCCAGACAGAGTGGCTACCGTAATAATAATAATAATATTATAATAATATAATAATAGCACTTGACTTCACTTCAGCACAGTAAAAACAAGAGAAAAAAGAATAAAAGGTCCAAAGGTGCTTTTTGTGTTTGTGTGTTTTTTTAAATCTGATTTGATGTGAAGCAAAGTCCCCCCCTCTTACTGCCTCCACCCCACCCCACCCCTCCTCTCCTCTGCTTTACTCTCAGTGGGGAAGTGGCGGGCGGAAGTCCAGTGCCGGTTAGACGAAGATCAAGTGACTGAAGTACTGCCAACTGGTCTTTCTTTTTTTTTCCTTCGTTTCTGTAGTGGTTCCACTCTGGTGTAGTACAAAAAAAAAAAAAAAAGAGGAGAAGGAGAGATGGGAAAAGACCCCCCCCCCCCCCAATACACACAAAAAAGCTGCGTGCACCATGTTTGCTGAAAAGTCTGTCAACGGAAAACAAACAAACAAACAAAAGATGAAATTGTAAAAGAGCCGAGAGAAACCGAGAGGGTTTTTTCCTTTTTTAAAAAAAGAAAAAAAAAAAAAAAAAGGACGAAAAAAGGAGGTTCTGGGGGGGACGAGTTGCTCCCATTTTACAAAATGTAACAAACTTTCCGCAAAATTTTACAAATCTGTATCAATACAGGAAAACTAAACAAACAAACATATATATCCTATTTACATCACAAGAAGAACAACCCTTTTTTTTTTTCCAAAAGTGTAGTGAGAATGCAGCAGATCCCAGCTTTGGCACTCGGCGTTTTTTTTTTTGTTGTTGATTTTGTTTTTTTCTTGTTTGTTTGTTTGTTTTAGATCCACCCTGTCTGTCTGTCTGTCTGTCGGTCGGTCTGTCTGTCGGTCGGTCGGCGTGTACAGTCAGACCGCTGCTGCAGGCACACATTCAGTGCTCCGGTTCACCTTCCTCCTAGTCCTCACATCTCCATGGCAACGCAGGTCACGCAAAACATCACCTCACCCACGTCTGCTGGTCCATCCATCCGTCGAGTTCACGACCCACTAATCCCCCTCTCACTGCTTCCTCCAGACTGAAAGTTGTGGGATTTAAGGGGCTTATAAAGGGCTTGCAGTAAAGTGCAGATCAGGAATAAAGTCTAATGTTGTGGAAATAGTTGAGAATGTAAAGACACGGTTTTCACTGAAGACTCAGGTGTCAACAGGACCGAGCCAGGCTTCCTTCAAAGGAGATGTTCGGGACAAATCTGGTTGATCATTAGCAAAGGGAATATTAGTTTGAGTTCCTGGACCTTTTCTTAAAACTTTAGCTGAGCCGTTGAGTATTGATTTTTATTCAGAAAAAAGCATGTTTCTGGCAATAAAGGAATCTTTCCTGAGCTGCTGGTGTTTGACGGGGCTTTGTTTTCATTTCACGTGCAAATGTGCAACTGCGAATGGAAAAGTACCATATTACTGCTGGTCAAGTCCGTCTATATGGTGTTCAAAAAATTCACCTCGGAATACTAAAAATCCCAAATATTAAAAGATAAGGAAGTGAATTTGCGATCTTGCACCATTTGTGATGGTGGAAAAGACACGGTACTGCGTCAAAATGATAAGATACGTCATTTATTTTCACTTCTGGGATTAAAATTGCACGAGAAGAAAAGTTAAATTTATCTAACAGAACCCAACTAGAGTAAAGCCATTTAGGAGATAAATGCTGCCGGGGTGGAAACTAAGTTTGGATGAGGAAGAGCGATGCATTGACGTTCATTTATAATTGACTGATAATGTAACTAGTTTTAAATACTCATTTAATTGGCCAAAACTATGTGAGGAATGTTAAAGGGATGCAATTTTGATGATTTTTGTTCTTTGAAGGCGTCTCAGGAAAGCCTGTATAAGTAATCCTACCCAAAGTTTGAACTTTAACACTCTGAAAACCCTCTTGCATATTTATCCCTCATAAATCAGCTTCTCACTTGTGTGCCTCCTCTCCTGCAGTGTTTTTGTGTCCTCAGCCTCGCTGCGGCATATATCGAGAGAAGACCTGTTTTATTACACGATTATAAAACTCAGATCACTGAAAGAACTGAAGCAGAAGCCTGGAATCCAGCGGAAAGCAGGGAATTTTCAATTATCTTCAAGGATCGTGACACTGGATTTGCCTTTGTGCTCTTCAGATTTCAATATGCGTGCCTGGCCCGCTCCTCAACAAAATAAAACCTGCCACCTCTGAGGGTCCGTCTTAATTAAGCCCATCTTGTTGTCGGGAATGTGACGTCTATGCAGGGGAAACTTCGGGTCGTGAACCCTGACGAGATTACCTCCAACGTGATGGAGGAGGATGTCATGCGGGACCTCGAATGCGACAATCATTAAAATCGGTAAAACTAGGAAAAGAAAAAAGAAAAAAAAAAAGAAAACAATATCTGTTAATTAAAAAAAAGAAAAAAAAAAAGAAAAAGGTTCTTTTCTGTGTTGCTCCGGTCTTCATTTCCTTTCCTTAAGGACGTCCAGCAGCAGCCGATGGCGATGGAGGCAAATCCTATTTCCTCCTGAGATGGACAAAGAGAGAGAAGACAGGGAGGGAGAGTGGTTTAAAACCGTTAAATATTAGTCAAGTCCAGCCAAATGTCAGATGGACAGGAATTCAGAACATTCTTCACGTGGAAGTGATTCCAAAAGAAGTTTCCTTCAACAGTTTTGTGGAAAAAACAAGGCAGTTTTTTTGAGGCCTTAAGTATCTGACACCCCTCTAAAATAGTAATGAATATATATCTATTATTTACAGTTAAATGCAGATGTAGTTTTGTAATAAAATGATTTACAAAAAGTGTTTTTCTAACTTTGCCTGTAAGAAAAAGTGAAAGTTTGGAAGATTTCTGTCGTTTGACTTTTTCAGTTTATTGTGTCATTGATCATCTTATGGTAGCAACTGATCAAATTTCCAGTGAAATTACAGTTTTCAGACTTACAAGATCCGTCACTACATCGATACGCCGTTCAGAGCCCGAGGAGCCAAAACAGACCTGGAGCCTTTTGAGCTCCACTTGTAAACCGTCACTCAAAATATCAACAAAAAAGTAAGAAAATGACTAAAATGAGTAAAAAAAAACTGTTAAATAAATATTAGTGGAAGCACGTTTAAAAAGTGGCAACATGGCTGTAGAGAGATGCGTGAGAACCACAACGAAACAACCACCCGAACGCCTCATCACAATTATGATGTTTACATGACGCACTGCTGCACATGAAGTTGGAGACATTTTCTTTTTGGAAGCGTTACCACGTTTTTATTTATAATCATTTCACGAGAAGATTCAAAGACTCTTTTATTCCAACTCTTTGGACAACAGAGTGCACCGATGGCAGTCAGAGCCGGTCCGATTCTTCCGATGCTTTTTAATGCACGTGGTTGCTACGGTTACCGTTGCCAGCCACGCCCTTTCACTTCAAATCAATACTGCCATGTGTTGAACATGTTACTCTAAATATGATTTTTTAAGTTTAGTCCCCCCCATTAATCACTTACAAGGTTTTTGCCGTCAATATGTTCAATTAAAGGTAATAATAGAAATAAAAGAAGAGGGATCACGTAGCTTGTAACTTGTGGACATCAGTTCGGATTAATATCGTATTTTACGCATACATACACTAACTATGACACTACCAACCTCGCTACAAAGTGAGGCGACAAATAAAATCTGTTCTTGTTTCATATCACATCCAAAACACTTATTTTGTTTTTTTATTGCTGCTCATTAGTGCCAGTCCGGGTGTTCCTAACGAAATGCACTCGTGTCCCGACGAGCTGCTTTGTCACAGACACCAGTGGAAAGAACAAAAAGGTCCACAAGCGCTTTTATTTAAATGTATCAAATTTCAATTTTCCCTGAGCATCTTTTTGAAGATCCCAGTGCAGCAACTTCTGGTTTTATGAATAATTATCTTTCTGCTGTGTGAATGTGATACTTTGACATTCCGGTTCAGAGCGCAGAGAAAAACAATACAGATCTGATTAACTTCAAGAATCCCACTTTAAATTTAAATGAACTAGGAATAAAAATGCTTGAAAGCACCCATTTAGTATTGAAAATGATGGTGCAAAAATGTTACAAAATAATTATCCATCCATCCATTAACTTCCACTTATCCTAATCCGGGTCATGGGGCCAGCAGCCGAAGTGGAGCCGCCCAGATCTCCTTTCCCACGGCCACCTCCTACCAGCTCTTCTGGGGAATACCGAGGCGCTCCCATGCCAGCCCAGAGACGCCGTCTCTCCAGGTGGACATGCCCGAAAACCTCACGATGGAGGCATCCAGGAGTCAACTGTCTCCTCTTGAAATGGAGGAGCAGCGACTCCAGTCCGGGTCCCTCCGGGATGACTGAGGGGAGAGTCCAGCTACCCCGCGGTGGAAACTCATTTCAGCCCCTTGTATCCTCCAAAATAATTATTTTTAATCTTGAAATTGTGGATACTTGGAAAGTGTCCGCTGCATCTGCGTTGTACATTAGAAGGACAACAGGGACGAAGAGGCAGTGCAGAATTTTAGCAATTAAGCCTCCGTCTATAAGCTTCTGCAGTTGATAAGTTATTATGAGATGCTGCGCTGTGCTCTGCTGATTAAATGAAGCCCTGTGCTGCTGTGATTAGTGAGACACGACAATGGATGGGGCGCACACACACACACACACACACACACACACACACACACACACACACACACACACACACACACACACACACACACACACACACACACACACACACACACACACACACACAAGCTGGGGACATTGTATTTCATCAGTTTTCACTGCAGGGATTTGCTCCATAAATTGTTGTGACTCTAATATATCCAATCTTCATCACTTCTTCTCGGTATCGACTTGCTGCTCTGACCTCCAACCCTTCACCTGATGTTTCCAGTGGCTGGACCTCAAGCACAAATGGAGCCTGATGTGCTCTTTTGACATTAATGACAACTTTCATTATTCCATTAGTCTCCTTTTTCATACAAACACGGGCCATTTCAAGACTAATTTACCCCATTAACCAAATTTGCCCTCTCAGTATTCTGAAATTGAACTGTGTGAAGATTTCACTGTAACTGCGGCTGTTAGTCTTAATATTATCAGCAGACATTTGTCTTTTTTCGACCATTTACCCCCCCCAATCAAGGCTACCCTGAATACAGTTTCCTTTTAATTATTGTTATTATTTTGATTTAGATGAGTTTATTCCATTTCCTTGGTTTTATCTCGATGTAGTATACATGAATTATTATTCTTCGGCTGTGGTAATGGTCCAAAGTGAGTGGAAATATGATTATAATTTTCACAGAGATAAAATACACATAAAAGGATTGCTGGATACCGACGTCTGTTACAAAAACGTGGTTAATTTGACAGTTTCCACCTTACATCCAATTATGTGACAGTAGCAACGCCGTCAGAGCCCCTCACGCCTCACGCCTCAGTTTTCAGCAGCCGATACACATTTGAGTTTTCACAGACTCGTTTTAAGACACTTTCTTGTTAGGTGGCTCAGTCTGAGGATGTTTTCATCAATAAAGACGCTCCTGAATGATCTGGAGAACACTGTGTCTCCGTTTCTGCTACTTGTCACTTTGACCACGAGGGTGACGACAGGGAAGCAGTGACAAAAACATTACTGAAGGTGAAGAAGGAGATGCCTGGAAAGGCTGCAAGAATTCACCCCCCTGGGTGCGTCAGCCCCAACTAAGGGAGACAAGTCATTTCCCTTATTTATTTATCACTGGCATGTAAACATTATTTTCAATCAATAAGATGAAAAATTCTCCTTGAAATGAACAAATACTCAAGCATGCTGACGAAGCCTACGGTAGGACGCACAGAAACACAGACAACTGTGTGTCCTGCCTCAGCAGCAGTTTTGGCGCGGCGCTGGCGCCAGTTTGCTCACACATTGACTCGTATGCCCGGCATAACCACGGCCTGAGGCCGCTGATACCTCTGGGTCACTGTTGTGACCACAGAGCCGTCACAAACCTGAGTCCAAACACTTCAATGAGTCAGGGAGCTCCACCTAATCAACTTGATCCCGTTGCTCCGGCACCACTACCCGGCGATGGAGAGGACGGCTGCAGATCAACGTCCTCTTCAAATCGCACAGTGATGTCATGAGAGGGAGGTGGATGTCATGACTGCTGAAACGATTGCTGTCTAACAACGCTTCCCATCTTGTGTAGACTCAGTTAACTTTTTAACTTTTAACCGTTTTCTGTGTGTATTTTGACAGTTGTACAAGTGTAGATCAATAACAAAAGGTGAAACTGTAATGTGTTGTGGTTTGTGGTTTAAAAGTTTTATTGAAAACTTGACCTCAAACATTTTAGTCTTGAAAAACAAAGATCCAATTATAAGTGGAAGAGGCTTCTCAGAGCGGCATGCACTCACTGATTCATCATCTCACTCTAAGTGCTTTAAGAGCTTAAAAGAGTGTTTATGGGTGTTTTTTGAAAACTTTGCTTCCTTCAGCCTTGCTTCCAAGCTGCGACTGCATTTGGATAAATTCTGCTTCCTAAGAAACAAAACATTTCTTGAAAAGGGAGGAATTTTCAGCACCCAAAGAGACAGAAAATTATCTCAAAAGTTTTTAGACAAGACACGACTCCAAGGAAAACAAGACCCCAAATGAAAAGGCAAAAACAAACCAAAAAAACAGAAAACAAAGATAAGTTCGGTGCTAAAGGTCCCATATTATGCTTTTCTTGACTTTCAAAGGTTCAAACTTGACTTAAGAAACAGTTTTCTGGCTGTCTAGCTGTTCACTGTAAGATGTGCATGAATGATTGAGCAGAAAATAAACATTTTAAAACGTCTACCTATACTTCCGTGCTGTTTTCTTTTTTTCTTTTTTCTTTTTTTTTTTTTAAAAACAGCCAAGACAATGCCACGACATGATCGCGATTCCAAAGTAGTACGTCAGCCACCCGACACCAAACACCGGAGTCCACGGACTCAGGTGTGTAAACGCAGCACAAGACCCAAAATGATGTGTCACTTTGTGCGACTCTCTGCTTTCATTTTCTTTAATAAAGTAAATAAACAAACTCAAATAACTGTACTTTTAATTATTCTAAACCCGCTTGTTAAGCCTAAGTTATTAAAGACTTTTGTCCACGGCGATGTCTTGTATTGTACTCTACACCTCAAAAAAAGCACATCTTCTCCGTCTTTGCTTTTGCGGTCTGTCGGGTTCTCTGCAAACGAGTGCCTGTTTGATGGCATGTGCATCCTTAGAGCAGCGCTGAGCCGTGGCGTGGAGCACGGCGCCCGCCACGTCCCACCTGAGGGCTCTTTACTGACAGGCGAGCTGACAAATGAATCATCATTCTGTCGTCTGGGTCCGACTCGGACCAGTTCTTTGCATTTCAGCTAAAAAAACGGACTGTATCTCATATTGTCCTTTTCTCCGCATCTCCATTGTTATCGCCGTCTCCTGTATCATCTTTGAAGTCACCCTGGATGTCGTTTTTGTTGAAATACACTCTCTTTTTTTTTTTTTGCTTTTGAATTTCCTCTTTCTTGTCTGCTGCAGCTCCGGCCACCTCAGGCTGCGCCTTCAATAAAAGGGCATCACGCTGCTGTCGTTTTATTTTTTTCTACATCTGTCTTTCTTTCTTCAGGCTGACTGTATCTTGTCCTTTTGGGTTTGGCTCCGTGACTCTTGGCAAACACAAAACATGTATCTGTTAAATTTCACACATATCAAGACAGAATACTACTAAATCTGACATTTAAAGCGAAAAATACATGTTTTTTTGTTTTCCAGTGAAATTTACAGCACCTTGTATACATTTTAAATTAACTTGGGGAATGTTTGGAGATTCATTTTCTATAATAAACATATTTTGTCTATGAAAAGTAAATGCCCAAAGATATTTTTGTCTCGTTTTAGTTTTTGAACTGTGTTTAAAGTGTGAATAGCAGAGGAATCGTTTTTCGGTCTCGACTCCATTCTTGTTTAATAATAGATTAATAATAAAGTTCACGTTTCTGTCTTGAACGGAGCCGGGCTGAACGGCTCACATATATTGGATATGTTTTTTAAAAGAAAAATAATTTTACGCCTCTCAATGCTATTCAATCACTGGAAACTCCATTAAACTATTTTAGGTGTACCAACGAAACATTTCTTTACAGTGCAGAAAGCTGTGCAGGTGACACAACTATTTTTGACATTTCAATATATAATAAAGCGTTTCAGTGGATGATGGTGAACTATGCGCAGGCCACTCTTTTCAAATTTGTGATCTGAATTATCCATCTGTATGCGAGCAGCACTTTTGCCTTAACTTGAAGGGTGAGAAGGATTTATTTGTTCTGATTTTGTATTTTCATATGAAAAAGTCAACTTCCCTTAAGTGCTCCCTCTGGGACAAGAAAAACCATTTTTGAACTTATCTGAGGGAAGAAAGGGAGCAGAAATTCTTTTAAAAACACCTCTGACAGTGAGAGCGCTATTTGCAGATCCAAAATATTTGGTTACTTAAAATGCGGCATATTGATTATTGATTTTAACTGTCAAGTGTGGATTTTGAAGCTGTCCCAAAGTGATGACAATCTTTCAAAGATGACAATGTAAAAAGTTTACTCTCTTTTTTTGTAGTTTCTTGTAACAAGGAAGTCATTTGAACAGATGCTATTTTGATAAGCTAAAGGACACGAAGTCACAATAAGACTTTCAATCTTCTGTCACATCAGACGGTGGAGGAAACAAGCAGCATCACTCTTTGCTCCAGGCGGAGCTTTTTATTCATCAAACTTTGCCACACCAGGGAGTCTGATGCTATTTTAGGCCTTCTACAGTGTTTTATTTTCCCCTAAAATTTCATGAAATTAGTGTTTGTTACTGAACAGCTTAAGCCAAAACTCATACAGCTACACACAGAGCGAGCGACTGGCAGGAGTGCATTTGTTTGTTGCCGGGATCGAGGAATTGGCTTCAAAACTAACAGACTGGGAAGGGGAGGGGAGGGACACTGGGGACTGGTGAGGGCCATATTGAGTCACTTCTGTTGAAGGTAAAAAAAAAAAAAAAAAAAAAAGAAAAGAAAAGAAAAACTAGTCTGGCCATCAATCTATCCAACCATTTTCTATATCTGCTTCTTCCTGTTTTTGTTTTTTTTTAATCTAGCTGGGAATTTAAATTTTGAAGTAGACCACAGACTGAATAAAAGATTGGACGAAGCATTCGGTCACGTGACCCACTGGTTTCTGAAGGCCGGTTGCTGAAGCCGTGTCGCTTTAGAAGCAGACGGAAACAAGCCCACCGTATGTCAATCAAAGCTGGCTTTGCTCGCGGCTCTTTCACCCGAACGTCGCTGAAATATCTGCAGGGCTGCCGGCGGACACGTGTAGCGGGGTAGAATGTTTAACGTGGTGACTCGACGGCGAAATAAAAATGACAGTTGCGTCATGGATGTGAAATCAAACGGTTGAGACCAAACGTCTTTTTGAACCAGGGTGTAAATATGTTTAATTCTGCTCTAAAGTTGGACATTTTAATAGAGTCAATGGAGACTGACTCGCTTTTGCAGCCAGCCCCTATTGGTCAGTCGTGGAACTGCAACGAATCTGAGCGTCAGTGTGGAAGTGAGATGGTTGGCGCTTGGGGTGGACAAACAACGGTAGCCTGGCCAGCAACCTTAAGTCTTTTCCTCTTCAAAGAAGTAGTTAGGTTCAACTTTGACTCCCAGCAGAAGAAACTGCCTCTGAATGACACTGGAAAAACATACAACCAATCAGAGCAACCGCCAGACGTGGAGAATGTCTGGAATAGGAATGCTGGAGAACGGCCGCTGTCAGTGTTGCAGTAACAGCTTGATCCGGAGCAGGATTCGGCTCCAGGAACCTGGATGTGAGCTTTGTGGTTGAACATTTATAATGAATTTATTGATTTTTGGTTAAAAAAAAAAAAAAGCGAGCTCTAGCTGTGTTGTGTATCTTAACCCTTTGAAGACACGACATACGTTTCCTCTGGTTGTAAAGTCTATACAGTATGTGAGGAGAGGAAATCCACAGGAAACGCACGACATTCACTAGTTTCATGACATTTCTCTCAGGACAAAAGAAAGATTGAAATAAGAAGTAATTAACTTCACTGGCATTCTGCAGCAGGAGAAAATAACTACTTACATATTTTAACAGTGAAAGTAATACAGCTGCAGGTTTATTTAAAAGACAGAGACCTTTTACCACGTAGAAAAACATTTTCAGAGCCGTGTGCACCGAGTGAACTCAGCGGATTATCAACTACAGATAAAACACCTGACAATCAGGTGAACCACAAACTAAACTCGTACACGACCGAACTCACCAGTTACCCAGTCAGCCGCCCAGACGCGTCCTCCGCCATCTTCCTCTCTCTGTCCAGGAGCAGCTCCCGTCCTCTCCGAAAATGTCCGTCCTCGAGCCAGCTCCCGAACACCTCCCGCGCTCCTCCTATGACGCCCCAGTTCTGCCCGCCGTTCTTCAGCTCTGCCGCACTTTGCTGCCTCAGTCTGCGAAGCCAGTTTAAACGCCAGAGTTACGGTCACATTAGACGCCAAACATCACCAAACAACAAGTTCATCGTATTGATCTGCTACAAGCTACTGGACCGCTGCAGGACTTCACTGATCATCAAACTGAGCGTTAATCCATCCATCACGTGGGTGGTGCCCTTGAGCAGCGTTTGACGAGTTTCTACTTCCTCTTATTCTAAGAAAAATGATTATGCTTGTGGAAATCCATTTTAAAAAGGACTAAATGTTTGTTAACCTTTTGTCAAATTTGACAATTTTCCGAGGTTCTAATGAAAGGTACCAGAAGGGTACCTTGGAGGGTACCAGAACTGGCCCACAACAACAAAATACGCAGCTCTTATGCAGTGTAGCTCTAACTTGACATTTCAATCATGTCAATGGTGTTTAACCACAATTAACTGCAACAAACACGCAGTGGAGAGGAAGTAGGAGCCACTAATAGTTTTTTATTAAAACATTTGTTTAAAAGTATTGTAATCAAAGTTATCGACGCCAGTTAATTCCTTAGAGGCGTACACTTTTAACGGTACATTTGTCACCCGTCATCACTATTTGGAACTATTTTCTTTACATTACCTGAATTTACTTTAAAGGGGGAGGGGCTTAGAAGTTGGGTTCATTCAAAGCAGAAATTCTGACCAAGCTGTCCAGCTTTGCTCTACCGGTGCATGGACCTAAACTATATAAATGATTTACAGCAACCAGATGAGAAGTAAAAAGTTCAACCGTAAAACCTTTCATAAGTGGTGTCAATTGTAGTTTAACTCCTGTGTGCATATGAACACCTCTATGTCCTCTAGATGAGACGGTGAATATGAACATGGTTTATCATAAGAACTGAGCCAGTTTTAACGACGTAGACCAAATTGCTTAAACACATCATCTACGTCCAGTAAAACCTGGTTTCAGATTCCTTTCTCCGCGTCATTTCGAGCAGTCAGCGTATTCTGAAGTGCTCTCTCGGTACGTTCAGCTACATTTCTACCCACTGACAGTTTTCGCGGTGACCTGTGCCTCTATAATGAATTTCAACTCCCCCTCAAAGGGTTTGAGCTGCTGTTTTGTTGTTGCCACATTAATATTGTTTCCATGATATTAACCTACAAGTTTAGACGACTTTATTTAGTCCTCCTTCCCATCAAGCAGCTTGGGACGTGTTTGGCCAGATAACACAGCCATTAGACTGGAAACTAATATCTGCACAATAATTTGGACAAGCGTTTTATTCTTCCCCTGAGTCAGCTCAGAGTTCAGGCTCAGTCACCGAAGGAAAAAACAGAACAAAACAAACTAAAAAAAAAAAAAAAACTCGGCACGAACCTGCACTGACAGCACATTGAAATCCTGTGACTGCTGTTGATTTTATAAACTCTGTAATAAAGCACACACTTTGATGTACATTTTACATCAATACAAAGTGCTGATTGAATGCAGTGCAAAGAAAGCTGTTATCAGGATTCAGACTGGAAGGAAGGAGCTAATGATCTCTTTTTATTTCCACCTTTAAAATACTTTAACCATGTTTTTCGCTGTAGTGAAAAACGCTTGTCATGTACATTGACAAGCATTTGTGAGTTTACTGAATAAACGTGTGCCTAATATAGTGGCTGCGAGTGTTTGGGTTTAAGATCTCTCTTCTGGTCTTTAAACTATAATAACATTTTACCAGAAAAGCCCCTCAACACACATTGAAACAAAACGCATGTTAATCCAGAACTATAATACCTGCCAGCAAACTGGTCGTGAAGCTCAGCGTACTGTTGACTGTTGAGGCTGTTCGAGCGCTGGTCCATGAGCCAGCCCACATCAACCTCCAGCACCTTACTCTTGCTGTTGATTACAGCTCCTTCCTGGCAGCGCTGGATGATGCTGGATGGAGTGCTCTCTGGGGAGCTCACAGGTTTCCCCTGGCCTCCATTCATTCCATTTTTGTGAAAAAGTTCTGTCAACTCCATGCTGCTGCTCTGCAGCCGGGTGTCGGTGAACCAGCGACTGAGTTCGGAGCGCGCCAGTCCCATCTGACCCTCCAGTTGGCTGAACTCCTCAAGGGAAGGCCACTGCGTTTGAGCAAAATCGTCCTTGAGGAGCGCCAGGGATCGGCTGTCTGGAGGCACTGAGCAGGAATTTGAGTTGGGAATGGAGGGTGCAGTGGTGCTGGGAGCATTAATGGAGAGGGGATGCAGCGGTGGAGGAGGGCTTTTAAGATTGCCCACACTGGTGCTTGTTTTGTGAATCCCATTCAGCTGTTGAGTTTGGTGCTGCTGATGTAGCTGTTTTTCACTTAGGCCAGCAATACCACTGATGCCCATCCTCTTAGTGCCCATGGAGTTTAGGAGGGCTTGTTCAAGGTTGTCCCGGAGTGCACGGCGCTCCGCAAACCAGCTTTCTATTTCCTGATGAGACAGGCCTGTAGCTGCTGCCAGATAGTCTACATCACTGTGTGAGGGAAAGCTGTTTCGCAAGAAATTCTCCTCCAAGATCTTCAGCTGATTTGCCGTTTTTCCTTTCATTCTTTCCAGCAAAGGGAACTGAGTCAGCACTGAGGACTTTTGCTGAAAATCTGGTTTTCGGGTCGCTGCTGTGTCTCCAACATCCAAATGTATAATTCCATTATTGTGAGCGCGGGATGTCTGATCCTGGGACCGTTTACCATCCATAAGAGGTGTCCCATTGGCCTCTGCCAGAAGACTGGCAACCTTATCTCCACCAGGATAGCTGGCTTTCACTTCCAATCCTTGCTGGTCCTTTGACATCTTGCTGTCCAAAGGAAACCCTTGAATCTGGGAAGAGCCTTTAGCTGGAGTGCGAACAGACTGGATAATGGTTGGCCTCCTGATCTGTGAGTTGATGAGTGGGGGAGAGTTGGGCAGATTCAAATCAGCAGCTGGCAAAGTGTGGGTATTGGCATGTTTCTCTTTGGAAATGATGGGCACGCTGCGAGGAACAAGTAAAGAGTTTTTAAATGGTGGGGCACAGATTGGTGGAGGAGCTATCATTGGCCTTGTTAAGGACTCTGGAAACACGATAGAGGGCAGAGAGACCACTGGCTTTGTTTTGGGATTTCCTATTGCAGTGAGATTTTTCCCTTTGGATGATGAAGATGACGATGATGACGACAATGAAGATTGTGGTATTAAAGGCACAGTAGCAGATGGCCTCTTCATTTCTGCATTAACCAAAGGAGCTGCTACAGGTCTCTTCATCTCTGAGCGTACTGGAGGCGGAGCCATTGGGAAGCGATCTTTCTGGGGGGGAGGAGGTGGAGGGGGGGCCATTAGGACCTTGTCTTTGGGGTCGCCAGAATGGGGAGCAACTGCCATAATGGGCCGCTTTGATTCTGGGCCAAACACTGATGTGAGGTGTGTCCGCAGGGATCGTTTCAGGGCGTGGCTGGAACCAGCTGTGACTATGGTGGGAGATTTTGTAGTAGTGACGACACTACACCCGTTGAATGCAGTTGTCCGGACATGACCTGGATGTTTGACTGTTGTGTGGACAACGGGCTGTTTGGAGGCTTTGGTGGATGACTGAGAAATTGGGCTTGTAGGCATGTTGGTGAATGTGTGATGGGCAGGAGGAATGGAACCATTGAACATTTTCTTCCTGGCTTCTTCCACCTCCTCTGGGGACCAAGTGATGCCTTGCTTCAGCCGTTGGGTGGTGAACCAGACTTTGATCTGTTCCTCCGGGTGCTTGGAGGCCGCTGTAAGCCATGACAGCTCAGCATGTGTCGGATAAGGAAACTTGTTGAATGATGCGATCAATGTCAGGTTGTCATCTAAAGAAGGGTTATATTTGGTAGTGTTCAAGGGAACAGCTATTTTTGGTACAGAGTTAAAGTTGGGTGGGCGCTGAAGCATCGGAGTGACATGGGAGAGCCCTTGGAGGATGGTGGGTTCAGGGATGATGACTGTTCCGTTGATGTTCAGCGCTGTGATTTGATCCTTCTGGATCAAGCCGTCCAGCTGGCTTTTTAGCACAGACCCTCCGTAGAGGGACTGTATGTTACCTGGGGTTTTCACCGTGGTAGATATGCAAGGTGGAAACACAGAGCTGCTGTTGCCTTCACCTTGCTCATTTGTCATTTCGCATTCAGTTGAATTGTCTTTGCCTTCGATTGTCTGCTCTAAGATAGTCTGATTGTTCATTTTTAGTCTCTTGAACTTGAAGTTTGTCTCACCTGGGTGCTGGCTCTCATTGTGCTCTGTGAGCGAGTCAAACTTCTTGGTGTTGAAGTTGCACACAGCACAGAGGTACAGTGGATTTAGAATGACATTAGGGTGGCTGCAGTCCACATGTTCCTTAAAGTCATTCAGGTTCTGTGTTGAAAATGGGCAATATTTGCACTCGTAGCCTCTTGGCTGCTTTTTCTGGCACACCTGGTCAGAATCAGTGTCTTTCTTGTTTTTTGCCACTCTGGCTTCTACCTCTTCGATGACAGGGGTTTGATCTCCTTTACCAGGCTGCTTGTCTTGTTCTAATGGCTCAGAGTTGTGTTTTTCCAACGGTTTTAGAAATGTCTGCTGGTCTGGGTTCACTTGACTCCTCTGCTGTGAGTCTTGGCTGTTTTCTGTAGATTCAGACTGTTCTGCCATTATGTTGCCCGGCAATGCTTCCATGTCCATCACCTCCTCCGGGTCGTCCTGCTCATCAGGCAGGTCACTGACAACCCGGACCATGCAAGGGGTGGAGGACTTTCTTCGACTGGACATAATGGCTGCAGCTGGTTTGGTGGTGTTGCTGGTGTTGCTGATTGTATTGACGATATTCTGGTTTTTGACAGGTGCTGCTGGTGGCGGAGGACGTCAGGGTGTTGGTTTTCAAGCGAATCTTACTGGGGTGGATTGTAGCTGATGAGTGTGGATACTTGTAGGTGAGTGAAGTTGGAGTCTCCAGCGTGTGAGAGGGAGGGCGAAAACCGGCCGACAGCTTTGGCCCAGGACCGGTTGTGCAGTGGCGTCTCCCGCTCACTGGCAGTGTCAGCTACCGACCTGGGCGTCATGGGAGGGCATCACAAACAGCAGGGACGCTCAAGCTGCAGGAAGACAAGCAGAGGGAGATGATTACATTTTTAAATTGTTTGGCATCAGAATCGGGATCTTCAGAAATTAAGTAAAAAAAAAAAAAAAAAAAAACTTCTCACATTGTGTGATTTCTGGATTCACCTAAAATAAAGTTATGGGCCAGAAAACGCAGGCTTGGTAGTAACACAGATGGAGGCTGGGTGGAGGGAAGGATAATCTGCACAATCGGTGAAAATGTTCTTATCAACTTTATTTTGACGTGTCTTGGCAAATTCAACAATTATGGGGCTGCTCGAAAAATACATTAAGTATTTTCATTAAGCCTTTAAGTATTTTGAGACTATTAATTATTAGAATTAATTGCGTTTTTAAACACTCAAAGACACATACAACATATAGTTAGTATTTTGCATATGCATTTGCTAAAATGAAAAACATCATTTGCATCCCAGGGTCAAGGGCAAAAGGCGAGACGGTTTGACTTTATTGTGTTTAAGCACTGTGGTGTTTAATTAAGTGTCAACGATAAACTGAGGCAATGCTTCGTTTCCAATATGAAAAGTCTAATCTTGTCAATGGAAACAAAGTAAAAATTCCGTATCTACATATCTAATATATATAAGTGTGTGAAAATCTCCTCAGTTTAATAACATTGTTGAAACAGCTTTTTGCAGCCTGTGAATTATTTTTTATTTAAACTTAAGCGAACGATGACAGCGAACCACCAACTACCAACCAACCTGTTGTATTTGATTAAAAAAAACAAACCTTTAACACAATGAGACGTCTGACCATGACCCGACTACATGACTGCAAACTTGAAAAATTAAAAAGAACCTGATTTAGTGCAGTTTTTTTTTCTTTACAAACACCAAAACCAGCTACACAAGCCAACAAAAACAACAAATGGCTTCACTTCAGAGGCGTTACAGATTTATTTCTGTGTGTATTTGACTTATTATCATCATTTGTCTTTTGCATAGTGCACTAAAGTGTCTATCACATGTCTAATATGTTGTGAAATCATTTCATGATAAAACAACCAGCACCGTATCAGATGTGAGGCAGTTAGGATGAGCACATGTACTTGTCCTGCGGATCCAGTCTGGCCTGAATAGACTCTGACAATGACACATTTTCTTTTTGGTTTAAGCTGATTACTAAAAAAAAAAAAAACACATAGACGTTAGTTATGTAATGAATATGGGCTTCGAGTGCAGCTTTCATTTAGGGGTATTCACATCCAAATTAGAGGGAGGATTAGGCCGGAAAGCTTTTCAATATGTAGAACTGTTTTTTTAAAGGTTCAAATGTAACTGGCTATTTGACTCAAAAGCTGTTAGATGGGCAGGTGTCGGCTTTTCTTTTCTGTCTTAAGCTATTATTATTTCTTTTTCATTCAGAAAATCTGGTCCGCGGGTCATTTGGTACCCGGCCGCACAGAAAGAATAAATAACATCTCCGTTGTATTGTCTAAGTCTAAATGATGGTTTTTTTTGAAGACCAGATTCTCTCCGTTACATCCGTCTATGACTTACTCTTGACGGATGTCAAGACCTCAAGACCCGTGTCTCGGTCACATGATGCCTGCAAAATGAGTAAAAATCAAAACGTCGACGAGAAATTCCAGTGAGCAGACAGAAGAGGAGCCTTTAACGCTGCATTTAACGGCCTATATAAGGAACGACACTTAAAACATGGATTTATCGCAACGGGCACCTCCCACGCACGAAGCCGACTGGACACAGACAACCCACTTCGGGGTTCCCTGCTCCCGTTACCCTGAGTCGGGACCGTCTCGTTGCAGCAGAACAGGCTCAGGGCTCCCACTGATTCAGCGCTTTCACGCTTTAACGTTACCATAGCAACCAGAGGCCGAGAGGATGTTCTGTTGTTGGCGCGACGTTACGAGGACGCTGCTGATAAAGTTGCCCATGAATACACAGTGCATTTACATTTATTATTGTATACAGAAAATACCACAATTTTTCTGCCGGTCGTATCTTTTTTATTTTGTTGTATTTATCCGCAACACCGTTTACAGATCGATCTGTGAAAATACTGTCTGATATTAAATGGGTCCGTGGCGCAAAAAAGGTTGGGGGCCAGTGATTTAGCCAAGACTTTCATCCAAAAGTTAGAAGTGAAGAAGGATGTTAAAGCTTCATTTTGTTAGAAACTCTGCTGTAAGCATTAAGTGCTATTGATTTAAAGTCAAAAAAGACACATTTAAAGTACTGAGTAGAAGTCAGGCATATTTTGCTAAAGGTGTTAGGAAGAGAGGGTTCTAGTCAAACAGCCTTTGTTGCTCAGGAAGTTTCTTAAAGAGTGAAATTACCTGGAAGAATCGAAGTGGCAGCTGTTATAAGAGCTGGTCAAATTCTTTTAAAGCTTAGGAACGGAAATTCAGTGCTCTCTTAATTATCGTCTTAAGATTAAGACACACTGGTTGGCGTTTATGAAAGGAAGGCTTCCTTTACATGCAAAAAAATCACGCTGGAGGAACTTGGTCTACCGTTTATCCAAGACTAGCACACGGAGAGTATTTCCTAAAAATTCAAATGCAGCAAACTCACTGCAGAGTGCAAACATTCATAACCTTCATAACAGATTGTACGGATTGTAGAAGAGAAAAGAAATCCTGGGACAGCTTTGTGAAACTAGTATCGACTTGTACCAGAGTGACCTATGGAGAAGACCTGGATCCATGCGTGTCCGTGCCATCACGCTGCCTCTGATTTAGATTTTTTTTTCTATTTATTTATATGCAGTGTCCTCAGATTCAGCAAGAAATTGGCCAAACGTGTCGAACAAAAAACTCTCAGTCAGCTGTTGCCTTTAAATCATTCTAATGAAAATTTTTAGACATGAATATTTTATTTATGGCGATGGGAGTTTGGAGTTTAAGTATCTCGGGCTTGTTCAAGATTGATGGAGGAAGGGACTGGGAGACGTTGGTGCAGCATCTGCAGTAGCGCGGTCTCTGCACAGGTGCGTGCTGGCGAAGACTTAAGCCAACGGCAATATTCTGTTTGCCAGCTGATCTTTGTTCCTGGCCTCACCTTTGGTCACAAACCAAAAGAACAAAACTGCGAATGCCATCTGCTGAATTGAGTTTCCTCTGCAGGGTGGCTGGACACTCAGGGAGGAAAGTCACCCGGCAGGGATTCGGAGTAGAGTCGCTGCTCCTCCACATTGAGGGGATCCAAATGAGTTGGTTCGGGCATTTGGTCGGGATGTTCCCTAGGCATCTCTCTGGGGGGGTGTGAAATGACGCTGATCCAGACCCAGGACGGTCTTCAGAGATTATATGTCTGGGCTGCCCTGGGCACGCTTTGGTGAATTCAGATTTGAACTCCTGGCTTAAAAGGCTATATATATTACAGAGCTGTGAAGTCTAAAGCCTTTCATAACATTGCTGTACATTGTTTTCCCCAACTGTCTAGACATTTCCGGGCCTGTATGCACTTACCTGACTCTAATAGACACGTTATTGGTATATGCTGTGTTTCTATGAACCCAGACAGCATAAAAGGGAAGAAAAGTCAGAGAAATGTACATTCCTGAAAGTTTTCTCTCTGTAAAACGACACTGCCCAGAGTCGATGCAATTAATTCCTTCCCGTTCCCTCTCACTCTTTAAAGTCCAAACCTGATTTCTGTCTGCGCTTTTTTAAGTCAAGTTTAATCAGATGCTGAAAATGACAGCGCTTTCTGACAAACCCAGAAGGCCAAGACTTAAAAACGTAGAGATTCTGATTGATAACTAAAAGAGAGATACCATTAAAAAAAAAAAAAATAAGAGTGCCACTTAATGAGGACACACTGTTCCAGGCCATTCACATGAAAAAGCAATAAATTTAAAGACTCCATGGAAACTACAAAAGACAAAAAAAAGTCTCCAAACTCCAAACCCCATTAAAAAGACATTAGGAGTATTTCATAGATTCGGGCAAAGACATCTTCACAGGATAATTACCCTGTAATCATGTAATAAGAGAGACTCAGTGATGAGATCTCCTGACAGCCATCATCCACACAATGGAAGAGGGACCGTGAGGTGAAAACAGGTAGGGTGGGAAAGAGGAGGCAAGCGGGGTGACAGGTGTGCGTAGACACGGTAAAAGTGGGGGCAAAAGGGGCCGAGACAAAACGGCAAATAAAGGAGTATAAAAGACGAGAGACCAGAGCGAGAGCAAAGTGATGAAAAAAAGAATTAGAGAAGGAAAAAGAGGAAAATGGAAACGAACGGAGAGTCTAAAACCTCCAGGTTAATAAAAGAGAACAGCCACAAAGCAGAATACATTTAACTAGGCCATACCCTCACAGACACAAAGAAAGAATACAGAGGAAGGATGGAGGAGACAAGTGGAAAAATGGAAGCAGATAAACATAAAGAGAGAGAGAAGGAATGGGGGAGCAGAAGTTTTAAGGAAGCACGTGAGACATGTGGGAGATGAGCAGAAAGAAAGTGTGAGAGGCCAAATGAACAGCAAGAAGACAATGACAGACAAGAAAGACCAGGGAAAAGCTTAACTGGTACAAAAAATAAAATAAATTAGGTTTTGGTGCAACTTCTATCAGTGAAAAAAGAGTCTTTGAAAAGGTGCCATAATCAGTGGGGGGGTGGAGCTTGGTGGGCGGGAAGCATTTGCCAGAAAAAAAAAAAAAAAAAAAAAAAAAAAAAAAAAAAAAAAGAGTATCTGAACACTTAAAAGCTTGCCCAATACTAATTATTTGTCCCATGTGTGTTTTAATGTTGGGCATATTTCATGCTCTCACAGTCTTGATCAGTTTCTTATCTCCTGCGCTGGAGACGTATTTTATAGCTGCAGAGATGCAGAGCCCGCTTTGAATCAGTGCGCTGTGCAGCGACACCGAACTAATCCCATGTTATTATAAATCTCATGCATTTACATTGCTGCTTACTTCCTGCTTTAACTAATGGCGCTGCCTCAAAAAACAAGCATAAAAATGAAAGCGGCCCTGTCTTCAGGTAACTGATTAGCTGATTAACTGTGTGACTGTTTTTACTTCTTGAAAAGGTTGACGCCACCCAGCGATGGACCTTGGAGACCAAAATCTCCGCAAAAACCTAATTCATATATTCTACTTTTGTGCATGTCTGCTTGCATTAAATACTTTTAACGCGAGATCCAGATGCAGACTGGAGTAAAGTGGGAGAAGACAGGGAGGCAGATGGGAAAAAAAAAGAGATGAAAAAACGGGAAAACAAATCGAGTGTAGGAGGAGTTGAAGAAGAGTGAGCAGAGAGCACGTGCATAAGAAGAGGAACCAGAGGAAAAAAATAGAAAAGGTACTGTGGATAGACCTTACAAAAGTTGACCAGAAAAAGACACAAGTGTAGGAGGAGGAAGAAATTAGATATCTGCAAATACTGAAATGCACCGAAAGAAGAGAAAGAGGGAGGGAAATGGAGAACAGAGCTGGAAATGGAGAGAAAATAGTTTGGGTGGTAGAAAGTAAGAAGTGAAGAAGCAGACAGAGCTGCAGGCTGGAGCATTTATTTCAAACAGCGACGGCAGTCTTGCTTCCTGAGGAAAAGTGCTGTGTCTGCCAGCTTCAGAAAGAAAGAGAGAAAGAGAGAGAGAGAGAGAGGGAGAGAGAGAGAAAAAAACCCACATACAACAGTGTCATGTTTTGCTGCATCACTGGATCGGCCTTGAGGACTCCGGGCCAACTTCTGTTGGGGGGGGGGGGGAGTCATATGCCGCTTGGCTGCATCCCATTTTGTTGGGCTCAGCTCGCCTCCATGCTTCCTTGTAATTACTTGTACAGTATTTGTGTGCAGGGGATTGTTTGGAGCACTGTAGTACTCTAATAAGAGGAAATAATGAAACCGCACCAGTGTAAACAATGATTTGCAATTTTGCATGAAGCAGAAAATTTTCCTTTTGGGAGGAAGGTGATCAAAAGTCCAATTTGGACTCCTTAGCTGGCAGATATTAGAGATGAGTATCAGTGCTATACAGATGAGACATTCAGGACATGTAGAAAGGAGGAACTACGAAGGCCCCTCTCCCTCAAAAAGCTCTGAAGCTCAACACAACTGAAATGCAACCAGGATGTGTAAAGAAGACTACACTGAAAGTGAAACCAAAGTAACCCAAGTGGATCGGCAGGGTGAAACAGGGTTCACTGCAGGTTTCACACACAAAGATTTCCTTTTCCCTTCCATCGAGGCCAAAGGAAACTGTTAGTGCAACTGCAAATTACATCCACTGGTCTATGTGACTACAGTGTAGAAACAAGACAAGGGTTATGGAAGTGTGCCAAAGGAGCCATGAAACAACAAGTAAATGGTAATGAGGAGGTATCTTGGCAAATGAGATGAAAAATTATGTGGATAAAAGTCAGATTTCAGGGAGCCAAGTGTGCTAATGGGAGAGGTTAAAGACATTTTCTTGGAACAAGGACAAACTGGAGGGGAAGAGGGCCTGCAGGCAGAGAGGCAGTCAACAGTTTAACACCGAGGATGTTCATCAAAAATCCCACACACTTTACTCTCGAGGTCAACAGGTGTTCTTAACCTAGACAGTCCGGGTAGTTGTTTAATTCACTCTCCGAATGTACTTAACTTACTGCGTCTGTCACGGTGTTTGAGTTCATGTTCCTGTTTTATTTTGAAAGCCTGTGTCCTTGTGTGTTAGTTCCGTCTCGACTTCCCTTGTTCCCATCTGCCCCGATTGTTTGCTCCCGTCTCGTCAAGTCCCGAGTGTATATCTCGTCTCGTCTTTCCCCTGCTCCCTGCTAGTCCGCTCTGTTTTTCACCTTGTCAGGTTTCTGGTCATAGTTATTTCTAGTTTTGTCATTTTGGGGCTCTTGTTTTGTTTTGCAGCACCTCTTGTTAAATAAATCACATCGTTTTGGATCTCCTGCTGCCTTCGTCTCCTGCATCTGCTAGTCGTGACAGAACGGAGGAGGGCCCAGGCTGACACGCCGACGGTGTTCAGGGGACCAGCCTCTGGGCCGGGCTGACCGGCGAGACAGCGAGACAGCAAGATGCTTTCGCGGCCACGGCCGAGGTAGGCTGGAGGGCTTTGGGTCCGCCAAAAGCCAAGCAAGTTCCTCAGAAGCAAGACGCCCCACTGTTTTTGCCAAATACTCAAAAAGAGTAATATTTTCTCCTGCAGGGTCCACGCTGGCGGGTCCGTTCCGTCAGGACTGGTGGATGTTGGACCGCGATGCAGGAGATGGAGGCGGCAGGAGTTGCAAAAAAAACATAATTTATTTGACAAAAGGCACTGTCCTCACCTGAAAATGTTTTTACATGAATATTTTTGGTTTGTACCAAAGTCACTACTTGTAAAATGTGAATTCTGTCGAGATCATTCATACAAATAAGGCGCCATGAGGCTGGGCCACACATCAAGGAAGAGGCACGTAATTCTCCGGGACGCACCGGACCCCTCCATCTGGGCTCGGCTCCTCTTTTCCTCACAAATAAAAGTCAACCCTGCTGGCATTCTAGTTATATTTATAATGCTTTAATGCCTGAAACACGTCCCGGGGAGGCCACCAGGAGGCATCATAAGCGGTTGCCCGAACAACCTCAGTTGGCTCCCTTCGATGTCCAGGAGGGGAAGGTAGACTCTGACGGAACATCTCCCCTCATCTCTAAAGGAGAATCTTTCTCATGGAGGAAACCCATTTCAACCGCTCATACTCATACCTGAGTCGGTATCCAGAATTTGTGACCATAAGTGAGGAATAAAGCCTTTTGGCTCCACTCTTGCCTCACCACCACAGACTGATACACGACTGCCGATGACACCAGGCCACTTCTGAACCTCTGCTCCACCCTTCTCTCCCTTGTGAACGAGAGCCCGGGATGCGTGAACTCCTCCTCTGGAGGCAGTACCTCCCTCCCGACCCAGAGTAGGCATGCCACCCGTTTCTGACTGGGAACCATGGTTTTGTGGTTCGGCGTACAGCAAACAGCTATACCCTGAACCTCTGAGCAAACACTTATTTGCTTAGAGCAGCAAAATCCAAGTTTCCTCACTCCAAATTGCACAGCAAGACTTTCATCGGTTAAAAAAACTCCCACAGGAACAGGGATTTGAGTTCAGGATCGAACGAAGAGGTACGCAAGTTGCTTTAAGGTCTTGTCTACACCTTATCTATTATGTTTGGACACAGTAAACCCAATAAAATCAGCTGTATATGCCTGACAGACTGAAAGTGACATTAGTAACTGAGTTTCATCTGCTTATATAGATGCCAAGGACTGGACCTCTTGGCACATCGTCAATAGTATTCCCTCGAGTAGGAGACTGGGCCATCCCCAGTGATTTTGCAGTACTCACCCGCAGTGCGGCTACAAGGCAGGACAGCAACATGCACATGAATCAACAAGAAGAGCCACCAGGGACCAAAGGAAGGACTTAAAATCACGAAGCCTCTTTCCTTTAAGGTGGTTTTACTCAGAATTGAAGTGTCCTGCTTTTTGAGTCCCCGTGACGCGCCTCACAGGCACACAGTCATCATAAAGCACACAGAGTGCCAGCATCGTGTGTGTGTGCGCCCGTGGTTCAATTTAAGTCTGTGTGGATGTTAAATGATGGATCAAAGGATGCCTTTGTGTGGGCACCTCGTGGTGCTAATGCATCATTAACACAGCTGGTAGTATGACCCAGCGCTTCTGAGAGTGCCAGGTTATTTCCAGCAGCTTCCCTTAAGCGTATAGGGATCCAAATCTCACTCGTTCTACATAAGTGAGCTTTTCTGCGAAACATATCAAAAGGACGTCATGACTCATTTAACTTTAGATTATTTTAGCTGACTCCTTAACAAGAGAGAGGAGAGGCCTAAAAGTTCAGCGGTAACTGCTGTGTGTAGGAATTATGGGCTTGATTAAATAACATAGGTCAGAAAACAAGACTCTGAAAGGAGGCTGAATGTTGTACAACTCTTTAATTGACCACCAACCATCAAGAGAAGATGCACCTCGCTGCCTTTATGCTGAAACCACATTTCGGACTTTGATCCTCAAACCAAATCACGTTATGACACTTGTTGACACTAATTGCTTCAGCAAGATGCAAAAAAAAAAAAACCTTTCACCAAAAAAGCAGTAGGGCATCTTGTTTTACCAAGGACCCTCTAGAAGGTGCCTGGGCGAATTATAGCGCTCCACCCAGGGACCCAAATGACACGGCTAAATGGTGGTTTAGGCATCAGATAACTTGGAATCATTAAAAAGCAATAGCGAGCAGCTGCACTTAACACTTGATGGATCTTGGGAGACACTTTGTTGTACTGACACGAGCGAAAACAGCCTTTTATTGGTGCTGATCCCTGACAAGCGTCCGGACGTTTGGCTGAATAATTGGAGCGCTGTTCGCAGCTTTGCGTGGACAACCTGCCTTCGAGGTTGAGCCTGCAGAGCAGAACACGTCCGGCATCAGTCCACTCATCCCTCCGTCACAAACGAACCATCATTTGCTAAATAAAACAGCCATCAGCTTTCACTTCTCTAAGGCCCCTTCTTCCTTCGTTCACAAACTCTAATGCTGATTAAAAAATAAATAAAAACAATAAAAAAATTGGAGTAGTTAAGACTCAGGTTGGTCTCTATTTTTATGGTTATTTTTTTGCAACAATTATTCAACTCAAACTCTCCTCCTTTATGTATAATGATGCTTATCTAGAACAACTTTTTATTAATGCCACATTAGAGACAGTGTTGTGCAAAGGCCTTAGGCACGCCGTTCTTGTCGTCTGATCAAAGTTTTAATAATTTGATTACTGGAAAAAGATGACTTACAATACAATATTTGATTTCCAAGTTCCAGCTGAATTTATTCGACCTTTAATCTACCCGTTATTCATACTTCAGCCTTCACACCAACCAGGACCACTCTAGAAAACACACTTCTCATCAGGAGTAATCAGGAGCTCCCCTCAGAAAAGACAACTTTTTCCAACAATTTCAGTGACTATTTCAGAAAATGGCATAAGAATCTAACAAAAAGAAGAACGAGCACAAAAACGCGCACACCAACACGTGCACACGCGGTGCATCAATTGTCCCTCTGCAAACCGCCTTTTACCACACAAGCATGAAATATACATTTAATGCAATTAGCAGCCTTAAATAACTAATCAAGGACAAGACTCATGTCCCAACAGGGCTGAGGTTAAACAATAAATAAGTAAAATAGTCTTTGCACATTCAACTAACATGCCGGAGAAACGGATAAATAATCACAGTCAACAATGGCAGTAGGACTGTCATGAACAATAACTTTTCTTTCTTTTATTTGGATGGGACACACACACACACACACACACACACACACACACACACACACACACACACACACACACACACACACACACACACACACACACACACACAAACTTTCTACTTCTAAAACTTTTAGTTTGCAGTGTTGGACAACACTGCTGTGCTTCTTTAGCCCCCCGCCGTCCTTCTATGCTAAATTTTAATGGATGCAGTGACTCATTAAAAAGTGAAGGGGAGAAAAGAGGGAAAGGTGGAGAGGGAGGGAAAAGGGTGGAGGTTGTGTTGTTGGGGTGGGCAAAAAAATTAGGAGCGAGACAGAAAGGGATAGAGACAGCGAGCACAGTGCTTCATTTCCATGGTGTTACTATAGCAACAGCAGCGCAGGAAAGACAGTGAGGTGCCCTTCTGCCGTCGCAGAACCCTGCCACCGAATATTAACCAGGCCTGTACGCTCAGGTGCTAATTAGGCGAAGAGGAGGGGGAGAGGAGGGAGGGAGGTCAGTAGGGAGGAAGGGAGGGAGAGGCGAGGTCAGAAGGAGGTGGTAGAGGAGGAAGAAAAAAAACAAGAGGAGACAAGAGAGAAGAGGAAGAACAGAGGAGGTGTAGAGGAGGTCAGGTAAGGGCAGGCGATGGATGAAGGGGGACGAAAAATGAGATGCAGAAATCAACCAAAACATTACAAAAACTGACAGGTGAGGCTTGTTACGATGCAACGTTTCGCTGGGAAGTCTGGATCGTGGCATCTGTGTGACACGTGCCAGCCACTGAAATGTTGTTACAGACGGTGCACATAACCTTGTGTACGGCTTTCCCGAAGAAAATCGCTCCCATGCCACGCAGCAAAAACTCCTCAGGTATGGCTCAAGGAAAAAGAGCCCCAGGATTAGCCTCGTCCAAAATCCTCAGACACTGATCTAAACAAACATCTGCAGAAATAAGCCTGAGCTGCAGAAACCCCAACATGTTCTCCACATGGCCAAAATGATCCAACATCCAGGTTCAAGATACCCGAGGACACCCCCAGAGACCCGTGTTCCTGTCGTGACGGATCAGAGCCGCTTCGGTTCAATATTACACAGGTGGTTTCGAAATGTTGCAGATGACTGGTGTAAATGCACAAAACAGAGGACAGAGAGAGAAAAATCCAAAAATGAAGGAAAAGAAAGGCAAGGAAAGGTGAAAACAGGAGAACACGGACGAACACGGATAAGTGAAATGGGGTAATTGTGAGATAAAGGTAAGAAATGGTAACGATTAGAGAAGAGAGGGAGTGGAGATCGTTTAAAAGGAGAACATTTGGAGGATGCTCTAAGAGGAAATTGTGAAATATAATGTGAAACATGAGAGAGAGGCGGACAAATGTGGTTAAATAGGTTAAACCCTGCTTAGAAGGTAAGGAAATAAACATACATAAAAATCAAGAAAACTTTAAAACAGAGATGCGAAACTAAAAGAAGAAAGGGAAAGCAGATCAGAAGAGGAGAAACGAGTCTAAATAATCTAAAATATAAAGATGAGGACGAAACAGGCGATGTAAACAAGAGAAAAGAAGAGCGCTTTAAGTGGTGAAAAAGTAAAAGGTATGCAAGTGTCAAACTGATCGGTTCTGCTCGGACAGGTCAGAGCAGGACAAAGGACGTGGAAGGAGGACAGGCTGGAGGGAGGAGAAGGGAAGAACAGAATAAGGCAGAAAGAGGGAAAGAGAGAGGGATGATATGAGGCGAGACAGAGGAAGTGTGGAAGAGGAGCGAGCTGGGTCAATAAAACATGCATGAGACAGTCGCTGTGTGTACATCCATGCGTGTGTGTGTGTGTGTGTGTAGTTCATTTGCATATGTGCTCCTGTTCACCCCTGCAGAGACGTCCTCCTCTTTCTTCACGGTGTCTGTTTGTGCACAGTCTCCTCACCTATAGGTCCGGCTCACATGTCTGCTGCCTGAATGGCTCTGCCTGCCTAACGCGCCACATCTAAACACGAGTCCCGGGTTCACGTGCTGAACCCGCACACTGGACTGGGGCTTCCTTCATATGTATGCACGCGCTTCTCCGCTGACTCGGCGTCGACGTGAGCTGCGACACAGACGTACGTTGGCTCGTATATAGGTCAGAGCAGCCTGTCCTAACAGCCGCTGCGCCGCCTGATGGCTTCGCTTCACATTACTGAACTGAGGATGACGTGATGGATCGAAGGAAAAAAAAAAGGGAGAAAAGTTTTTTTTAAAGGAGTAGGGAAGCTTTAACAGTCAATCAGGAATCACTGGATAAAAACCGTGGGGATGGACGCCGCTGCATCAAGTCAAATAACAGTCTGCAAAACCAGCAAAGGGGACCTCGTAGCGCGAGTCGGCTTCACCTGATACTTGATTTAGTCACGTTAGATTTTATACAATTTTGATCCCAATTCATATCGATCAAACGCCACAATCTTCGCCACAATCTTCTGTTTTCGGTGCGTGCTGGTGAGCACCACCGCTGCAGCTCCTCAGCCTGCTGCTATTGGTTACTTTCCTAAACCAATCAGACGACTGGAGGACGTTCCTTCAAGAACGGTAGTGTGAGAGGGGCTGGGCTGATCCCAGGTGGGGGTTGTTAGGACCTGGTAACAACATAAAAAAGATGCCCTGGGGGTAAAAAATGGAGTTTGGGTGTTTTATAGCCAAAAAAAAAAAAATGTTTGCAATTTTCTTGCTATAAAACACCAAAACTCCAAGTATCAGTTCAGAGTTTCACTAGTCTAACGGGGCAAGCTGCTGCCTAAATGTCGGTTACCCGCAGACGGTGGCGTCTGGATGCCTTTTATCTGGGAGCAGCCGCCAGCAGCGGTCGTAGGTGGCGAAGAAACTAAATCCTTGAATGGTACAGACGCATGGGCTGGACTGCTGGGCTTGGAGCTTAGAGGACCGAAAAAATAAATAAAAAAAAAAAACTGTAGAAGCTTCTGATGCTCTTTCTAAACTTGCATTTACTGCTTTCATAAATATGCACCTATGACACCTGAAAACTGGTTATATTACTCAGAAACTTTACGGTTCAAGATAAGCATATGGGACCTTTAATGCAATTCACAGGTGGGAAATTGGTAATCAGCTCCAGGAAAGCAGCGGAAGCCGATCTTTCGCTCAGGTTTCTGTCTGCCAACACTCTGCGGAGTGACAACACTGACGCCAAGGTGTCGCTCCCCTTGAGGATGACGCTCCTGCTTTCACTTATGCGTAACAGCGCTCACCTCTCATCTTCCTCATCCCCACCTTCGGTATAGCATATTAAATGATATCCTGCTAAACCCGAGCACTTATGTATTTGATGCGCTCAGTAATAGACGTCGGTTAGCACGAACACATTATTCCAGTGAGTGATAATTGTGGTTAAGGTCGTACTCCATCTTTTATTTTATTGGGTAAAAGTTGACTCCATGTTATAGTGTCCACTTTAAGGAACAATTAAATTGATTTCAGTGGGCACGGCCAGGTTTGCATGCACTCACATTAATGTGAGGTGCTTTGGATAAAAGCTTCCACCAAATGGACTTCTTTAATAACAAATCAAGTGGGATTTAATAAAACGACTCCTAACCTCCCAAAAAAAAAAAAAAAAAAAAAAAAAAAAAAAATCAATAACTTATACAATGATCCTAAGCAGCCTGCTGTTTATTTCGAGCCACACGAACGACAGTCTGTGCAATGCAAAAAGCAGCATTTTGCTTCCCCAGTAAAACACTTCCATACTGTAATTTAAATGGTTCATAATGTCACAATCTCCAGCTCTTGTGACACTTGAAACCAACAACCCTAACTCTCAACCGTCACTTCTTCTTGCACAAGCTGAATTTCCACATCGTTCATGCTAAACACAGCTTAACCACATAAAGCAACTACCACAAAGCACGGCCATAAAGACGGAGAGTCATTGATGGAAGCTGCTTTCCTGGCGGAGGAGAGCCTCTTCTCCGAGTTGCGCCTCACAGACGGACGTTTCCTCTGCATATTTGCGGACCCCCTTCCACACTTGAACTGTTTTGCATAAGATGGCTCTACATGTATGCATGAGTTCCTGCTGACCTGAACTACATGAAAAATGTTACGCTGTTTATTTGACTTGATTTCAAAAGAATAGCTCCATGGAAGTTGTAAGCCTCCTTTGTGGGAGAAATGTGGCAAAGACAGCGGGGCTCAGTGTTTACAATGCTCAAAGTGTTTCCTTACACTGACGGCAACTTTGAAGAACTTTGAAAAGTAAGAAATCTCCATTTTGGTAACACTTGCAAAGTCATTTCCCTTGCAAAACATCTCCTGTTACTGTTTTCTCTGTGTCAGAGCGAGAAACTGTGCCAAAGTCTTAAGAAAGAAGCGCGAAGGAAAAGCATGCTTCTGTCTACCTACGAAAGTCGTAACACGACTTTGCTCTGCAGGGTGGATAAACCGTCACGCATCTTCAAAAACTGTAAAATTACAGCATTTTCAAGGCTCCAAAAATACAACACTCCTTTGTTTTTCAAAATACGAGGCTCTCTTCCAAGTGTTTTTGCACAACTGTAACATGTTTATACATAAATAGGTGGAAGACGGAGCGCTGTACCACAGAACAGTTTGAGCCCAACCGGAGACTCTATTTCCCGAGGACTTTTCATTTATCAACTTTGCTGTCAGTCCCAGTTTGTGATCGTTCAGCAAAGAAAATGTGAGGTTACAGGTCTGCATCACTAGTGAGCTCTGCTCCGGTAAGACAAGGAGGTAAATCCCAATAATCCCAACAATCCCAACGCTATGATCAACTGCTGTGAAAGAACAGTTGTGTCCCGTGTGACTGGGATAACAGTCTTTCAGTGCTTTATGACACCATCCATCCATCCATCCATCCATCCATCCATCCATCCATCCATCCATCCATCCATCCATCCATCCCACAACTGCAGCAGCCTGAGAAGAGGCCCAGACCTTCCTCTTCCAGCCATGCATGATCTCATATATTCATTTTCGGATACTCGTCAGGAGAGGAGACTATGGCCCAACTCAGAATTAAACGTGGTCCTCTTATGTTGAATCGTACCAATTGTTGCATGACGTCCATTTTGCTATTACCATCTGAAGCAATTCAGCTCATTACTGTTTTTTTTTTTTTTTTTTTTTTTTTTACCTCATACTTCACTCTTACTCACTCGCCCAGGGATTACAGTGACAATATCTTCCTGCTGTTCACTAACTCCACCGCTGTTTGAGGGATTCAAGCTTGATCATGCATTCCTCTCATTGAGAGCTGCTGTTGATATGACCCCCTGAAATGAAAATGTAAATGAAAAGAGCCACCCAGTGATGGTACTTGTGCAGAAAAGCGCTGCTGGGGCTGTAGTGCATTTTTTTTCTGGATGGGGAGGCACAGAGTGAGGCTTGATCTGAATGGGCAGGGATGGGACACCTCGCCGAAGAGAATTCCATTAGTTCGCTTTATGTGGAGGGTTTTACTGTCACATGGTCTGTAATACTGTCTCAGAGGGACTTTACGGCCTGTCAAGAAAAATTTCTGGAGCCAGCGTGGAGGGAGTCCTACTGAGGAAAAGAAAAAAAAAAGAAAAGAAATGGACTCAAGTCTCCACAAAAAGACTTCTGATAAACTTTTATCAGTCACAGTGCTTTGCCATGGACCGATTTATTTCCACTCTTTTGTTTATAGTCACAGGAATTTTTGCCCCCTGTGGCTATGGATTATGTTCAAAAGACAAAAGAAGGAATTAAATTTCAATCACCTGTACGGCCAAGGATTTTTTATATAATGTTATATAATGTTATATATATATATATATATATATATATATATATATATATATATATATATATATATATATATATATATATATATATATATATATATACAGTCACAAAACCAATCCAGGACTCATCTCAGACACTGACTTCATAACAGAGTCTAAAGTTCTTCCTTTGTTAAATCTTAACTTAGACGTGGAAACACATTCAGATATGAGGTTCATTTTCAATAAAGCCAAACAATTGCCTACAACTGAATGAATGAACACAGAGGACAATTTTACTAATGCACAAGGAGGGAAGGGAGGAAGTGAATCACTGAATTAGCCGGTGAAGAAACGCTGTGGGGAGTCCGGAGGTTTAATGAACGAACGCTGCCTGAGATATAAAGAGCGCTAATAGGGTGGGACAGAGTGAACTCATGAACAACTGGGCAGAAGGAGACGGACCGCAGACTCTGTGCCTTATTAACACGCTGCAAAACTCCTTCTTTGTTACTGATTCATTCTTTTTGGATGACTTACTTATGCACACAAATGTTTATTTTCACCTTAAATCATCATGCAACAAGTTTCTGTGAAGAAGTGCAGAGTAAATTCTTCCTAACATTTTGCCACCAGACAGGACTCAGGGTCGATCTAGACCTTCCGGTTGGGGGGCTGGAAGGTCCCTCGATCCGTACCGACACTCCAGCATTTGATACCAGAAACACGGCTGTTATTCCCGACATGCTCGATGTAATTTATTACACTTTTAATAAATTAGAATTAATAAAGTGCAATGAAAAGAGAGAATGCATTTGTCAATTTTAACTACTTGTGATTTACGTGATTTACGGATCTCGTCAAGTGAACACAAAGGGAACGTTGACGCCCTCGTCCACCTTTCAAAGTTCTGCGTTGAGGTCGTTTGCGTCACGGAGTGCCGTGAACAAATAACCGCCAAAACCCTGGAGGGCGTCAAGTCACGGAAGGATCTGTTGGATGCTGATGGATGTGGAGCAGCAGGTGCTTTTATTCCAAATGTTGCATTGTAAAGGAAAGAGAAGACATGTGGGGAGGTGGTCTGCACGGACTTTGAACGAGTAGAGCAGAAGGGACAAAGCGGAAAAGCGAAGTGCTGAAGTGATGCAGTACACCAAACCAGTCACATCCATGCAAAGTCAGTTTTTTTAATGTGCACGTCGGTTGTTCACACTGCTGCAGAGCCTCTGTGTCGCGGTGCCATTAATTTGGCCTTCACTTGTCCCTAATGCACAAATTATGGAAACTGATAACAAGGTAAAATCAAACCTAGATACGTAAAGATGACTCTGGCTGATAATCTAGTGTCCTTGGTGTTATTTTTTTTTAAGGGTTTCTGACTCCAGTGGCCTTTATTTGACAGGAAAGAGGGATGAGCAGAGGAAAGTGCCACGGGCTGGGACTCAAACCGCCGCATATGGGGTGCCTGCTCAACCAGGCGAGCCGTCTGACGCTCCCGTGTCATGGTCCTGCTTCTGCAAACTGTTGCTCGTGGACAGTAAAACGGATCTCTGTGTGACGATTGGTGCCCTGCTGACAGGAGAGTTCAGAGGTGTGAATGGAAAAATGTCTGATACTCACACTTAGGTGTTGACGTTGCACAAAAAAAAAAAAAAAAAAAAAAAACTTACTTGAACAAGCTCGGAGACTGAATCATCGTCTCCTGAACTTTCACATCAATATGCAATTATCTCCTGCAACGCCCATTTATTTCACATTTGATTAGCTGCATGTAAACATATTATCTCCAAGGCAATAACTTGCACAATCTCTTATCTCACTTATGAGAAACCTGAAGGAGATGCGTAGCCGGGATCAGCTGGAATGCTGAGGCACACACACACACACACACACACACACACACACACACACACACACACACACACACACACACACACACACACACACACACACACACGTTATCTTGTTTACTGTTGGGATTCTGCAGTCTGCCTAAGCACCGTTTCCATGGTAACATTAGGAGTTTGTTCCATGATGAAATAATGTGAATATTGTTTATTCGTGTATGAATCAATCGGATATTACGATGCACTGATCACACTGATTTCTGAAAAGGCTTCATGCCTGTCTCCCTCATCTTGTCTTTTCCCTCGCTCTCGCCACCATTTTTTAATTCCTAAAGGTTATCCATTCATTATATTAATATTAATAAAAAAAAAAATTTGAATTCAGCCTGTGGCCAAAAATGCTGCTGCTTTTCATCCCTCTCTCCATGAAGAAGCTGAAATTCTCCTTTTGCAAGTTCTCATTTCTCACAGGGAGGTCAGAGGTGAAAGTAGGTATTCACAGTTGAGCTGAAGTGCCCTTGAGCAAGGCGGCTTTCCTGCACAGGGGCCTTGAACTTGAGTACTCCACGGAAAAACCTTCTACTAGCTCAATCTTAATCGCAAATTAACTAACCAGGGGAAATAAAAGTTAAATTAAGTAAATAAAAGGCAAATAAATAATCACCAGTGCACTGAGCTGCATCTCAACAAATCCCATTTTGATCTCAAGGTGAGAGCCGGAACGCACTAATAAAAAAAGAAGAGAGGGTGGAACGAAGGAAAAAAAAATAATTGGAGGAGAGCAACTGAGAGACAGACGTAGGGGAGAGATGCTGGTGGGAGGACGGTGAGGGTGAGGCGTTGGGGAATCAGGGGGCAAATGGAGAAACAGCAGAAGTCGGTGACACAGCATGCATACAGTATATTTTCTATTTTTGTTTTTAATTAAACCTATATTTAAATTAAGGAAATATCTGCATGGTCACCTGATGACAAAAGAAAACACTCAGGAAGCAGCAGGACTGAAGAATGTCGGATATTTGACACGTTTTTGTTGGCCTGAAGGTCACTTATTGTCCATAATTTATTTTTTGGGATTTAAATTTTGAAGTTCCCATTAAACAGCTAACAGAGGGGTATCAGAGCCCGTTTACGGAGAGCCTGGACACTTCCTATTGATGCCAGTGCACAAAAACTATATATTATATATAATTCAGCCAGTAAGATGAACCTCATGTGTCATTTTAGAGAGCACAGTATTGATTACGCATTGTAAAATGTAAAAATATCCATTCCTTCTTTTTCCAGGGGCAACTATTCTGACTGTAAATGATTCGCGTTTCCTAACGAGGGCTGCATTTTATTTTTACGGCAGATTACGACAGGATCTCTGACCATGACGGCACTCACGATGCAATTTAAATTTTTTATGAAGGAAAGGCTGTAAAAAGAGTTGAACTGGCACTTCTCCAAGATGTTACTATCAAATCACACGGGAGAGTGGGACCTGGTCTGAGACCAACTCGGACCAACTCGGATGAGTGCAGTACAGGGACAGAGGTATAACGGAGCGAAATGAGTGCTGTGCAAAATGGCATGAAGGCGTAACGGCGACGGCTGAAAAGTTTGACATCAGTCACATCTAGAGGACGGTGAGACGGGCTCGGGGGGCCTCGGGGGGCTCGGGTGGCCTCGGGGGGCCACGGCGTCTACATGTCTAAATGTCGAGGAGACTACATACAAGCCATAGTACAAGACAGTTGCCTGGGTAACATACATTATAATACTGATTTATATCAATAAATCGATCAGAGCCTTCAGCCAGGGATTCAAATAAAGTCGTAGTACGGCATTACTCTGGTCATTGTTTTTGTAATATAAATAATAAATAATTACTAACTGAACGAGAAAAACCATGACATGTTCTAACAAAAGTTTGATTTTGTTCAGTTTCCAGTAAACAAAGACAGTGCGATGATTCTACATCCCACTAATCATCATCTCATCTCTGGTACATTTACATAATTGCTTTCAGTGTCACTTAAGTTCACTAACACATTCGATGTTTAAGTTCTTTTCTTCAAAGAAAACTGTTAAGCTTCTTCTAGAAATGTCATCTCACTCAGAGACATTTTCAGCTCGCAGTTGGAACTTTTCTGTTAATGTTTCCCCAACAATTGAAATGAGCGCTCTAAAACTAAAGTAGAACCAGACCCAGAGTCCAGAAACGCTCTTGGGGTGACCACTGGTGCATCCAAACGCTGCAGCCGCGGACGGGCGCGCAGCTGATTGTGATGGTGGGATTGTAACCTGAAGGGCGGCTGGGTCACAGCCCGCTCAGCGGGGAGCACTTACTCCGTCCACGAGGGCCCCGTCAGTCACACTTTTACTTTAAAATGAAGCACGTTGACCATAAGCACACCTGCAAGGAATGGAAAGAGCTGGTGATCAATACGGGTGACCTCACTTCCTGAGCAGGTGGCTTTGAAAGCTCACCTTCTGGCCTTCACAGATGCGTCCAAGCCGATCAGACTCGAAAGGTTTCGCTGGAAGTTTTGATGATATTAAGAAAAAAGGTCATGTGTTCTGTTCTTGTGTAAATCTCCATCATCACTATAAAAACACAGAATTATTGTTTGGTGTTAATCGCTCCTGTAGACCCACATCAGTGGAAAATTTATAACTATAATTTATTTAGAACTGAAGTTAAAGAGCTGAAGAGTTTACTGAAGATCTGCCATTAGAAGCTTCAAAACTATTTCGTTTTTCAGGAGTTTCAAAAGTAAAAACCGGCCAAAGTAACTTGGGACACGCGTCCTGGTCGTCCATGTCTCGCATCAACATCGACTAAGCGGGCTCGGAGATGGATCGCGGCAGAGGCACGAGACTCGTGGAAGCAGTGATGAAAGAGAACTTGAGAGCGTTACTGTAAAAGAGACTAAACAAGAGTAAACTAGGACGTTTTCATAAAAGTATATTCATGCCTACAGGGTCTATTATTAGATGGTCTGTGTAAACTTTTGTTTGGGACCTAAATGACTATAATGGCTTTTATTGATGGTAGGTAGACAGGAAATGGGGCCAGTGAGAGATGGCAAAGACACACAACTGACATAATTAGAGTGCATTTGTGATGTCTCCTGGTGAGAGGTCTGTGGGTTTCAGATTAATGAGGTTAAATTTCACTGAAAGTACACTTTGTTTTTTGTGTCTCAGGGAAATCAGCAGTACCTGATGTTCTCCTGCTACACATTGAGAGCATTAACTTACTCTGGAAATGTTTGATTTCATGGCATCAGTGTTGATGAGCTAGTTCAGCTTCCTGCTGCCAGAGTTCTGGTGTGCCGGAGCGTCATGGTCGGAAGTTTAAGAGGGTTTCATAGCGTGCGCTTTTGCCGCCTGGTTTTCTGCAGCTATTTTAATCAAAATAAAAGTGATTATAAATATGCAAATTAAGTCATTTACTAATTGTTGCAGCCAATCCCTCCCTGTCTGCAGCTCTGAACTAAACAGAAATTTGGCAAAATGACTTCTATGCCAAAAATGCCAGTCAAAAAAAAGAAAGAAAACATGTTGGAAGGTCAAAGGTTGAGCCGCTGTTTTTAGGCGAGATGCTCAGCTCCGTCTCACTGCCCCTGGAGTCTCCGCGACCTCTGATAGAGGTGCGCAACTAAAACAAAACAAAGGTGGATAAACACGAGACAATTTTCAAATTAAATGTTTTGAAAATTCCCCAGAAGCGTACCAAAAAATAAAAATAAAACTTAAAAAAAACAAAAAAAAAAACAGCTGTGCAGCAACCCTGCTGAGCAACTTCTAACATGAAGCGCCGTCGCCGGCTGTTACCGAGATTCGGTAACTGGCTTTTTTACTGAACGGTTTGTGAAATTTGGCCGTAAACGGCAGGCTAAACACAGCGGAGCGCAGCCCTGAATGGTGGCTGGTTTAATCATGCAAACACACACACTGAGGCACTGAAAAACACAAGCACGAACACATTAATATGCATGCACAAGCAATGGGAGGCACGCGGGGATGCTCACACACACACGTTAAGCTGCTCATTCTGATAGGTTAAGCTTCACTCCATTTGGTTAAATGTTTTGTTAAAGAAGAGCTACACCAGTAGAAAGAGGGAACGAAGGAAGAGGAGGGGGTGAAAGTGGGGGTCTTGGGCAGCAGGGGAGAAAGGGTAGGAGGCAAGGACACAAAGCCGCGAGAAAAGAGCGGACAAAAGGAAATAGTGGAGTTGGGAGGAAAGAAACTGAGGGACGTACAGACTGAGGATGATTTTAAAAAACTGAGAAATGAAGAGGGACGTAGACTGTTGTGAGGAGGGGGGAAAGAAGGCGTAGAGGGGAGGGAGGAGGACCTTATTTAGGAAGGAGGTGAGTGGGGGGATGGGGATTGATAAATAAAAGAGGGATGTCAATAAGAGAAGGAAAAAAAACATGGGGTGCGGTGTAAAAAGAATAGGAAAAAGGATGTAATCCAGACAGGTGGCGGTGACTTGATGGGCAGGGGGAAAAAAACAAAAGGAGAAATAAAGTAAATGAAGCCTGAGGTAATGATGTGAGGCAGAGGAATAAAAAAGAATCAATCCAGAAATGAAGAGGAGAAAGGGAGGGGTTTATACTAAAAGGACAGAAAAGGGGCAGAAATTTGACCTCAACCCCGTGACATCACCTCACGCGGTGGCCCGATCAATGCCCAACAGGTAATATACGTAAGATACGTTGTGCGTTTGGTATGCGATCAAAATCAGCTCCATGACTTGGTGTGTAACCTGCTATGAGGAGATACTGTGTGAGGAGATTTGCTGTTAAACACACATTAATTACTCATCATTAAAAGAGGAGGGAAGAGGACAAACAGACATCATTATTTGATTATCTCTGTTCAGCGTTAGGAGGGCGTTTAAAGATAGGATTTCTTCCTGAAACATATTTATGCCTCTGCAGGGACTATTATTTGTGAATTTGGTGGTTTTAAAACTACATTTTCTTGGCACAATAATTGTAAGATTTCAGTAGTTAACGGGTTAGATTTAAGAACCAAAAAAACAAGATTGAGCATGATTACCAGCCAACTTCAGTCACGTGTGAATTTAGGATGCTGAAGAAGTGCGTTTCTTTGAACTACACCACTGTTAAGGCTCGTTTTTCTTTCTTTTTTGTTTTTAGTCTTGCGGTGACGGTTGTGATACAAACTTGGTGAAAGATTCGTAGTGTCCCAAAAGAGCCAATCAGCCAGTGATGTTCCTGGCGAATGTTTCCGGAGTGACTGCATGATGTAAGGAAAACGTAGGATGGAATATCGATGTTGAAAATTGCATTGAAAGTTTGACTTTCTGAGCTACTGCATGGAGATAAAGTCTCTTCATCATTGTGGCAGAACTTTCTCTCTTTCAATTTGCAAAAATATCACCAGAAAATCGGGGAGAAACTTCTTTAAAAAAGGTAAAAAAGTGTATCCGATTGGCCAAAAATGTTATTTACATTGAGAGCGTGAATGCATGACACCTAGAAATACAAGAGTTTTTGTTTTATTATTTTAGCAATTTTGATATTGTGCATTTTAATAGTGATAAAAGTACGATTTCAATACTTCGCGCAGCCCTTTATTTGGTTTATACTGTACGGCCACACTAGACTGCAACCCCGGTGTCACTGAAACATTTTCACATTTTAAACTGAATTGCAGATGGAGCCTTCCCCTGGGTCCCACCGCCCATACAAGAGTCCCAAACCACCCCACATGTGGGCTCCACCTTGCACATCGACATTACGTTAAACCGCGGAGGCCCTGTGCAACAACTCGGAGGGTCTCAGGAGAGATTTCACATGTTATTCCACACCACTCATCCTTTTATATGTTTTATAGCAGAAAGGCATAGTGAGGAATACATTTTTGAACAAGAAGATGACTGTGTGATTCTCATATGATCTTAAAACCTTCGGGTAAACTAATAATCTCCCGAATCCAGTCAAACAGGCAGAGACCAGAAGCTGCTCTGAGGACCGGGAAAAACCGGTGCAAAGTCAGACCGCGGTGCTTCTGCTCCTGGTGGGACCTAAGGCTAAGACTATGGAAAATCTCCCGTAGCAGCAGTGGCGTCTCCGGGTGGTGACTCTGAGGGGACTCTGAGGGGACACCCAGACAATGAAGGAGAAGCTTGTTGCTTTTGGTCGGGGAGGTGTGTAATTTCAGCACAAAGAAGCTTTATTTGTCAGCATACATTTCATGAAGCACACTGAAATGAGTCGTCTGCTTTAATCACTAGTCCGACTAGGAGCCGTGGGCTGCAGGTAGGCAGCAGTTAGGGTTAAGGGCCCACAGTGGTGCATCTCAGTTACCATCCCGGGGGGACTCGGACCTGGGTCCATTAGACCCCAGCCCAGACCCAAGCCCAGTAGGAGTAGAAGTCCCACAGGGAACAGTGGTCCGGGTTTACAGCGGGCTTCAGCGATTGTGCTCCATCTTCAGGTTTTATTGGGAGCATTTCAAAAGCGGAGTGATTCCAAGCGCTGTCTCCTCGGACAGATTTGTGACTGAAGGCTTCGCAATCACTTGGGAATCGTGTGGTAGTCTGCTCATCTGAAGACCAATATCTCTCCATGTCCTAAAACTATACATATACGAGGGCGTCAAATAAAATGAGCTTTTTGAGTTTTAATCTAAACCTCTCCTTGTACGTGGTTCAACTGTTTTGTTGTCTACGCAAAACCTCCACAGGTTAACGTGATGTGGAAGTACCCCACGTTGCGTTTTACTTTGAAAATTCCCCAGATTCCCATTGCTATTCTCATACGTGGCTTCCTCCCAGGCCGATCTGGGTTTACATTCATGTGGCTGCAGCCCAGCGCTAAAATAAACTTGCTGCGTATCTTTAGCAGAGACGCGCAAACATTCTGGGACGCTTCTTTACCGCTTCACGCCACCTGCTGTGAGACCACGCTCAGTGACTAGAAGGAAGTGGAGGAAACCAGAGGAACGACGGGACGAGGCAGATGAGATGAAGCAGGACACGAGCGAAAGAAAGTGTAGGCGACCGGAGAAGAAGGTAAGAGGGAATCAGATGATTCAGGAGGCAGACAAGGAAGACAAGGGGTAAGGAGAGGAAGAGCGGGTTAAAGTAAAAATTACCTGGAAAGAGAGGAAAAATTAAGGGAATTCCTTTGTAGTTTTGTTTATTAAAAAATAATAGAAAAATAAACAGGAGAGGGAGACGAGGGACGTTGTACCTCCCGTCTCAGTTATAATCCTGCATTTTTTACAAGAGTAGAAAAGATTTGCCGGAAAGAAAGAGTGATGGATAAGAGAACGTCAGAAGGGAAAAAAAGACGACGAGAAAAGGAAGAGGAACTGATGAGAGAAGTGAAGGACAGACGATTGTCAGAGGCTGGAGTAAAAGAGGAGTAAAAGAACACAGATGGGAGGAGACAAGGGGGGAGACATAAAGGATGAAGGGATGAAGGGAGGGGAAGTGTTGGGCTGGAAGGCCAAATAATGGAGCAGCTCATCTCATGGTGAATTTGAATGGAGGCTGAATTAATTTAAATCTCATCACGGCCCGCCCTCTAATACCTTATCAGTTCTGCACGGAGACAAGGGACGTAATCGCATTAGACCCGCCACTCTGCTCCACTGCGCTCTGCTACACGTGCACACACAAACGCACACACAGACACACACATGCACTACCTGTGTTGGTATGAGCTGCTTTTATACACACACCGCCGAAGTGGTGAGCATCAAGGCATCACCATGGCGCGCGCGATTTCATACTGTGTGTACGTACATCAAAACCGATACGTGCACACAGTGTGGAAAAAAATGGCCCCGATGAGCAGCATGGAGCAGCGTGCAGGCAAAGACCCATGCGGCCACGTGGATTTACACTTCTATCTTTGTGAGGATTCTGCGCTGCCTGGTTCCCTCCCCTTACGAAACTTTGATATAATCCAACAAATAAACACGTCCCTTCCCTCAAATTATCCTTTGCAACATCAAGTGTGATGAAAAAAAAAGAAAAGAAAAACTGGCCAAAATGAAAGATCTCTGTTCACCAATGTCGTTGCTTCCAAAAACTCAAGTTGGTTCTCCCGAAGATAGAAACAGGAGAACAAGCGCAAACATCCAGAGAAACTAAAACAAATGCAAATACACACCCATGGGTGTTCCAGCAGACTCGCTGCAGAGACATACTGACAATTGGGTGTAAAAGCACACACACACACACACACACACACACACACACACACACACACACACACACACACACACACACACACACACACACACACACACACACACACACACACACGGAGCCGGACGAGCTAAGCAGCCTTCCAGTTACCTTCTAGGGGAAAAGGCTCATGGGAAGTTATGCACTCAGCTGTTGACATTGGCTGCAATGGGACAAGCAGCTTTACAGCTCTCGAGTCCTCGTACAGTACTCACACACACACACACACACACACACACACACACACACACACACACACACACACACACACACACACACACACCACTGCCGCCAAAACTCTCACACACGCGCGCTCATTCTACACAAGATGGCGGGTGACTTGTACGCTGCCCACACTAACTCGCGCACGCCAAACAAGATGGCTCCGGGAAAGTCTGCAAAAACTAGCTCTAAATATTTTAGATTTCATAAACTGGCAGAAAAAATACAGACAGGACAAGTACAAACAATTTCCCTCCGTTCGGTGTTTAAAATACGAAGATGTGTTTCCGTGTTGCCGCGGCGTTTTAATGCCGGTCTATGAATCAAAGCGCCACTTTTGCTTTTCCAGTAAACTTAACATTTAAAAAAAATAACTTTACCGAGCCAAGTCCAGCTCAAGGATTCTTACCCCTTTAAGAGGAGTTTTTCTTTTACTTGCCATTGCCTAGAGACAATTTGAATAAATAAAACTGTGTTGAAGTGATCTTATTTCTTTAGTCACAACCATATTTAACCCTCAGCGCAGCTTCTAATGTGTAAGCCGGACCATTAAGACTTGGCCAATCTGATGTAGTTCGCTGGAGTTCGAGATGACGTACTGTGGCACACTGGGAGGGTAAAGGGTTAGAAGTGGACTAAGTCATGAAAAAAAACACTTCAGGGACTTTGAGGAATTGATCTGATGCCTGAAAATCCCAAGCAAGACCTTTTTTAGTTTTTTATTTACCTCCTTGTATAACTTGCTGTTTGCTTTAACTTGAGCACCAAAACTCCTGCGATTGGAGAAGAAAAATAGGGGGACACGATTATTTTCCTTTAAGGCATTTTGGAGGAGTGTTCAGCATTAATTTACTGTGACGGACACTGCTGCACTTTATTTAATGTCTGGAAAAAAAAAATGCAACAATATCTGATTAAACATTTATAATTTGACATGCATATGAAAGAAAAAGCAGTTTGTACCTATAATTTGATGCAAAAAAAAAGGGCAATACCCCATATTGTGCTTTATTTCCACTTGGACTTCACCAACAGTGATATTAAGATTAATATAGTTCCAGGAAAGTAAACTGGGCCCGTAAGTCGGAGCTTCATGAAAACCAAATTTGGCTTCAAAAACTAGAATTTGTGCATCTCTTTTGGACATTTTTAGGAAAAGCCTCAGACTAAAAAACTGTCCTGAACTCAAACTTTGCAGTTCAGTGCTGTTGATAAGTGGCAGCAGCAGCAAGAAATGCTGAGCTGCACTGCTAATAACAACTGCAGGATAAAACTGATGTGGAGGAAAATCAGCTTCAGCATTTTCTGCATTTCCCTGCATGTACAGTCAGTCAGAAGCCGGAACGGCAGAATGGCAAATAACTTATGAAAAACAACTTTAATGAAAATTAATTCTAAGTCGTAAACGCATCCCCCGGCTACCGCGGTATAAAAACACAACGCACTTCAAACTTTCTTCTCTGCAACTAAATACTTTTACTTTTTGAACTTGAAAATAGCTCCAACAGTAGGTTTGTAGCGCTAAAATGCTTCCTAATTGGAAGAGCGTAAGACAAAAAGCAAGGTCGCTCCTGAACATTGTAAAACTTTTCCAATCTTCCTCATAAAACAAAATGAATGGTACGGCTAATTATAATTTGTAGAGAAATGTCACATCAAGTCACGAGGAGGGGTTAGCCAGAAAAATTAATCGCTTCTGGCCTTGAAACAAATCATTCTAATACTGAAACACATAACTATGATTTCATTTCTTTATAACAGGGAAAAACCTAAGATGATGCTGAGCCCGCTCCACTAATAATCAATTTGCCTCTACAGCACTGATGAATGAAACATCAGAAAATACTTTGTAAACAGCAACAACTTATCAAACAACTAACAATGGAGAAGTCAAAGATCAGAGCATCTCTGTGCTCGTAATAAAACTCAGCCGAGACTTCAGAAGGACTCTACATGCTGCAGCTGCCCTCAGTAAAAAAGCAAAAAAAAAACAGCTGCAGTTAGAAAGTCATGCTAATTAAATTTTTAACTCAAATGTCAAATTAGAATTTGATTTGCTTCAATCAATGAGAAACTAAACAGGAAGGAATGAGTCACAGCTACATAGGAATTTTGTTTTGCTTTATAAAAAGACATTTGCTTTATATAAAAAGACAAAGTACCAGTCTGAAAAGCAAAAGAACGTTTCAAAGTTTGTACAAGAAGAAAGTTTTTTTTTTAGAGAAAAAGATTTTACCTTCATTAATAACAGATGCTTTACTTTTTCCTCTAAAGATATAATTATGTTTAGTCACAGTTTTTAAGATTTTTTTGTTTTGAGCCTTAAGAGCTCCTTTACGTCTTTGCCTTGTAAGAAAAGCATCCGATGTTCTGCTCTGTTTACCCCATTAAAGTCATTATAAAGTGGAAAGAATAAATGTGTTTTCAACCACATAGCCGAACACAAATTATTAAAACAATACAATAAACCATTTAATTAAATTTCAAAATTATTTTAAGATTCAAATATCTGATCTCTCGTGCATGACCTTTGTACGTAGATTAACTCAAAAAGCCTGCAATAATTTTATAATGACAACAATGAGAATCACAGGAAGAAGAATCTGGCTCTGGTGTTTTCTGATTGGTTGAATTCCTGGAGGCGTCCCTCAAAGCAGAACTCCCGGCTCAAAAGTGACACATGAAATCCTGTTGCCAGCCCCACACACACACACACACACACACACACACACACACACACACACACACACACACACACACACACACACACACACACACACACACACACACACACACACACACACACACACACACACACACAATATTGCTAAAGTATTCGCTCACCCATCCAAATAATGGGAATCAGGTGTTCCAATCACTTCCGTGGCCACAGGTGTATAAAATCAAGCACCTCGGCATGCAGACTGATTTTACATCTATTTGTGAAAGAATGCGTCGCTCTCAGGAGCTCAGTGAATTCCAGCGTGGAACTGTGATATGATGCCACCTGTGCAACAAATCCATTCGTGAAATTTCCTGGCTCCTAAATTTTCCACAGTCAACTGTCAGCTGTATTATAAGAACACGGACGTGTTTAGGAACACAGCAACTCAGCCATGAAGTGGTCGGCCACTGACGGAGCGGCGCATAGTGCCAAGAGGTCGCCAACTGTCTGCAGAGTCAGTAGCTACAGACCTCCAAACGTCATGTGGCCTTCAGATTAGCTCAAGAAGAAGCCCAAGTGCTTGATTTTATACACCTGTGGCCATGGAAGTGATTGGAACACCTGATTCCAATTATATGGATGGGCGAGCGAATACTTTTGGCAATATGGTGTACACTTGTCATACACCCAGATGTTGGAAGTGCAGCGAAATGCCAACTGGCCCAGAAAATTTCAGCCCCTTCAACATCTGAAGTGTCACATTCTCGCTTGTTTCACACGATTGTGTCGTCTGTGAATCTCCATAGGCTTTGAATGGGGTGATGTGATCCGTCTCCAAAGAGTTATGCTTTGCTTTTCAAGATAATTCTTTATCTTATTAGTGCTCCTTAATGTGTGTAGGTCAATTTAGTTCAGAAATACTGTTTAGAGATATGAACTTGATGCAGTGTTCAGTAGTAATAAAAACAAAAGTACACTGTTTGAAACATAAAGAGTAATCAGCCCTAAAAAAATAATTTCAGTCTGAAGGCTTATCAAAGATGCCCATTGGTCAAAGGTTATTTAAAGTCTTCTAAGGCTCAAAGTTCAATATAACATGAAGCCGGTGACAAAGTAAACTCACGCTCAGTCAATTCTAAGGTTGTACACATCAAGACATCAATCAGAAATCTTTTGGTCTTTACCAGTTCTTAGTTCTTAGGAAGGATTTTAGGGAAGCAATTGTCCCTGCTTATTAATCTAACGTGGATTATAAGCAGGGGTGTACGTACTCGGCCCTCGATGGCTGGTGTCCTGCATGTTGTAGATGTTTCATCACACCTGATTCATCAGCATGTCATCAAGGTCTGGTTAGTCTGTTAATGCCACAGCTATGTCTATCAGGCTGTGTTGAAGCAGGGGAACATCTAAAACCTGCAGGACACCAGCCCTCAAGGACCGACTATGTGCACCCCTGCTTGAAAGCTCTTTTCCAAACACGTTGACAATGACTATGACTATTCACAAACTGAAAATGTTCAGGACTATTCAATATTCTAGGGTCAAATGTGAGGCCGTCACATTTGTCCAACAGCTAAGGCTTGGTTAAAAAGGAGGCAAGCAAGAGAACAATGATCCAAAACGCACTTGTAAGTGTACTAGAAATTGTTTCAAAAAGAAAAGAATCAAGGTCTTGCAGAGATTCAGCAAAGACTTCAACCAAAATGATGCGACCTTTAGAGAGTTGTGAAAAATGTAAAGGGTTGCTGTAAAGACTGGGCCAAAAGATATTTCTTAGGAATGCCTTCATGTCAACATACTGACTCATGGGGTAATCACTACTTAGTTTTTAACACATTGATTCTGGATTGTTTTCTTACCCTTTTCTTTTCTTTCTACTTTCTTTTTTTGTAATATTTCGTGTGCTGTTGAACATCTCATTCATCTCAGATTGTACTTAACTAATTGTGAGATCTGTAAAGACCACAGAGTTTTCTTTAACTCTCTTTTATTATCATGATATGCAAGACCTGTCTTGTCCGTAGCACTTATTTTCTACTATAATGATGTGCTTCCATGCAAGGGTCTAAATAAGCACTGGAAAGATTTTGAACACACTTAATTGCGAATTTACTGTAGGTCTCAGATTGGTATTTCTTTACAACGGAGTATCGTGAATTATCACCTATAATTAAGAAGATGCAGTCCCTAGTCTTGAAAGCCAAAGTTAAAAAAAAAAAATAACTGTTCAACAGGGATAAGCTTTTGCAGATGAGTTGGGGAGTTATCAACGGTATTTTTTCTGAGGAGCTGGTGTTGGAAAGAGACACCAACCCAACTCCAGTTTTTTTCCCAGATTTTTTTGTGTCTTCTTTGATCATTATTTGTGAAAATAAAAGGCAATTACGTAGGTTTGTGGGTCCAAAAAACTCCAACAAGATCTGGATATGTTCCACCTGAGATTTGGTTCTAGGTCTTCACCGTCTTCAGGTAAAGGTTTGGTAAGTTTTCAGTCTCCAGCATGCAACACTGGGTGGAAATGGAGTTTGGTTGCACAGCATTTTAACCAGCAATGGGAAACTGTAGTCGAAATAAAGAAACGTAGAAAGAAATGACAAAGTTCAAATTATTTAAAAGTTATATGACTGATGCCTGCAAGTAGGCCTTTATAAGAGAGGTTTTCTGATGCGATGTGGACCAATAAGGAGCAAGCACCTCCAAGCATCTCCATCTCCGAGGGAAAACCGTACACTTATCCGTGATGACCCCCATGTTTGGAAGCCTCTTTTTCCCGTGTACTGTGTTGGGAATGGGCAGGAGGAACAGGCCCGGGAAGCCAGCTGGATCTCAAGCACAAGCTGCCAGCTGCTTAGCTGAGCATGAGGCAGCGTGACAATGACTGATGAGGACGTGATGATGGCTAGCCGTTTCCTAATATGGCTGCAAATCAAAAATCACAACTAATTATACATAAAATTGCTTTATACAATTCTACCTCATGTGATTAAAAAAAAAAAAAAAAAAACCCAGCAGGATTGAGTGACTTAGCGAACTACCACCCCTGACACCTGGTGCTGGTCGAACACCCCTTTTTGCTGACCACCAACAAATAAACGAAGAAGACAGCAAAGAAGAAGTAAAAAAAATAGGAAAATTAAACTGGAATGATGAGACCAACATGAAGGAGCTGAAACACCAGTTCCAACAGTTTTGTTTAGGGCAGCGCTGGGTCTTTAAAGGGAGACAGGAACATGCGTTGGTCCTGCAGAGATTCCCGAAAATCCTTGTTGTAGAGCCGTTCCCAGCAACGGAGATGTGCTTCAATGATTTAGGCTGCCTGCAACCACCCCAGATCCCCCGCTAAAGGAAATGGGACAAATATTAAACCCTTTTTACGCACTCTCGGACCACAGGAACATTTTTGCGGTTCTAGTATAAAAACTGCACCAGTGGATGAAGACCCTTGGCGCCCGAGTTCATGGAACTCCTTTTACAGAGCTTGTTTTTCGGTCCTAGATGGCTTTCAGACTTCCCTAACATTTTGAAGCAGGGCTTGACATTCTGATTATAATGCAAGGTCACACAATTAGAATTGACCGGACATCAACAAGCAGTCAGTCATTTTATCTAACACCATCAGCTTTAGAAAATGTTCTCACATGCTATCCCTCTTGGAATTTAAATAGTAAATTCTTGTGGCCGTGCGGTTAAAAAGACATTAGATGGCACATCTTGTAAACATTACTCCACTGGCTCAAGCGTAAGCAATTTCAGAAAAAGAGAGAGAGAAGAGAGACACAAATCTCAAAACTGGCAGGTGATAATGTTTTGAGGTTTGATTTTTTTTAGGCCAGTTTGACGAAGGTCTCATGCGATGAGACCGACTGCTTTTTACAGATTGTGGGAGAACAAAAACCCCAATTTCTTCCTCAAGTTCACTAAACACATTCAAACACATTTGTATGATCAGGTGAACCAGTTAGTAATAAGGGTGTACAAGCACATTAAAGTGCTTCATCGCAGTTTATTCTTTGTCCAAAAAGCTCCTGACAGGTACTTGTACAGTTTAAAAGTGGACATGTGTCAGCTCACCTGATTTTTGTCCGACTCTCCACAAACGTTATCATCGTGTAAAAATGTGAAGCAGCTGGCGTAGGTGAGATTTCTTAAAGTTCATGGCTTAGGTATTAAAAAAATTATCTTTGAAGCAGAAAGCACCTCTTTGTGTGAATATTTTATTGAGAATTAAAAAAAAAAAAAAAATCAATCAAAGCTCTTGATTTTCCAGTGAATATTACAAGTTACTGGTGTGATTCATTTGAGTTTTTATGTATTTATTTATTATTTTTAAAGCCACTGTCCCTTTGATTTGTAATTTTCCCACAAGCAACACATTTCTTTGGAAGACACGGACTTGATTTGGCTTAAGAATAATGGTTACGTTTAGCCAGAAAATGAATGCGAGGTCTTATGATTTCATTTTGCTCAGACAATCATCTACAATCACCAACTAATGAAAAAAGATAACTGAAAAGAAATAACTGAATACAAAAAACAGATGACGTCAAACACTCAGTTTAGCTCTTCATATGGTTTAATCCATAGTTTGTTGGAAAGTCACAAACAAAAGTTAATGAAAGATTTAATAAGCATTATTACAGTACATATACAAGGCCAACCTTGCGGACGCGTGCGCAAAAATGTGCCGAATAAAAGACCGTTTCAGACAGGTTTATCAAATAAAAAATGCTGTACGTGAATCTTTAGGAGGATGTGTCTCCTTTTATGTGTATTAATTGGTCCTGGTGCAACCTGAAGGACACAAACTATGACGTTATTTCCTTTATTTGCTTATAGATTCAACTGTTAATGGGCATTTTTCACCTTTTCAGTTGTAAACACTAACTACTGAGAATGCGGAACCAGGCCACGTCATCTCTTTGTACCAAACACAATCTACATCTTGTTTTTTCATCTATGTAGTAAAAAACACACAGCTTGTGTTATACTTTTCTTTTGTTTTCTCTTAGGCATTGAGAAGTAAATCACAAATAATCTCAATGTGATCGGCGCTTCCTTAGAAAAACCTTTTCTAGCTGGTTTTAGTGTAATAATTCGGTATTTATATTTACAAAACTCGAAGTGTTGTGACAGGAGCCTCTATCAGTGACTGAAGATTGATCAGTGATGCACACGTAACGTAGACGTTTCTGCATTTCACAAGAAGAACAAGCAGCCAGCTATTACTGATAAATATAAGTATTTGAACCCTGCATTCAACACATCTAGGAGTTACACTACACGCTTTTCAGAATGGGTGCGTTTCCATTAGTAGGAATGAAACCTCAGAGGTACAATGGTCCTTTTAGCCGTTACGTCACTTGGCGTGTGTCCATTACCCCTATATCTGCACAAAACCGAATATTAAAAAAGAAATCCTAATGGAAACGGCACTAATTCAAAAAACTCCCTAATATTAAAAAACGCTTTTCTTCACTTCTAGGAGGTGGATTTTCAGGCAATTTGATGATCCACTTACATGCAAAAGAGTAATGGAAACACTTTTTGCAAATGATATATATATATATATATATATATATATATATATATATATATATATATATATATATATATATATATATATATTTAACATAAGTGCTTTGCCTCAATTGCAATAATTTGTCCAGACTAAAGACGTTTCAGTCCATTTTCTTCAATGTTGAGATTTTCTTTTTCATTGTTTTGAAGAGAAGTCTCAAAGGACAAGATCGTAAGAGTTACAAGACTTATGCTTATTGGAAAAGCACCATTCGATGGAAACGCCGACCCCTGCAGCACTACCTTTATTTAACTTTCAGAGATTTGATTCTCTTTTGCGCAAAACTGTCATGGAAATGCGACTTCCGTTACAGGAAGCCAGTAGCAGTCACAAAAGCTGGAAACTTACACTCCATACCATTGTTGGTGGTAATGCACCACTTGTGTTTTCTCAAATGAAAAAGAAAGAAGAAAATTACCAAAAAAAAAGAAGGGTTCTTTCAGTCAAGATTAATTTAGGCCTGATTTGGCATTTGCAGAGCTCACTAGGGCATCAGGACCAAATCAGAAGGCAGTCAGGGGTCAGTAATTAACACTTAATCCTTATGTGTGAACCCAAAAACTAGGCAAAGACACTTTTTTTTGCATCATTGAGTATTTGCTGATAGCTCAAAAACATTAAATATGGAAATATTTGGAGCCAAAGGGAGAATCCTGACTTGAGCTACAGCAAATGAGAGAGAAAAAGATCAGGTGAGGAAGGGAATCCTAGTCCCCAATAACCACATGCTTTATCTTATCTTTCAGGACAAATCATTCATTCTGCACAAACAGCTTACACTGCTTGGGTCCTCCCTCAGTCCATTTTCAAATAACCATCTGTTTTGGAAGTGGTTATACCCAAAGTGGTGTTTTGCTGATAAAATGTGGCTTTAATATCACATTTGTATCAGGTGACTAAGTCACTAGCCTTTTTTATCATTGCCAACTTCCCTGTGTTTATAACCCAAAATAAGCACAACATTGTCGTTTTTACTTTAACTGACACGGGTCGGATGTGTGCTGGCTCCCCTCAAGACGCCGTCTGGCCCCCCTCAAGACGCCGTCTGGCCCCCCTCAAGACGCCTCCTGGCCCCCCTCAAGACCCCGTCTCCGAGGACACACCTGATATAAGTAGGTTGATCCAGGATGCAGGGATAAGTTATAATAGTTTAGAATTTTTTAATAGTTAATCTTTTTCTTTCAATTTTCAGTTTTTTTTAAATTGGCGAGTTTTAGTTTAGTTTTGGAGGTATTTACTTGCAGATACTGACAAAAACATCTAGGATGAAAGCACGCCATCAGCAACGGCATTTCATTTTTCTATTTACTCAAAGGAAAAACTACCTCCAAAAAACATCCAAAAAACAAGGCACGAAACAAAAAAACAAAAACTAAGTTAATTTTATCAGTATTTCCATTTTGTTTCACTTAGCTGCATAGTTATTTTATAAAAACTTTAGTTTTTATTCTTATTTCAGTTAACAGGATTGTTTTTTCACTCTCAGTTTTAGTAGTTTTACTTGACACTTTATAGGGCCGTCAATCATTTTTTACTGATTTTTATTTTTGCTGAAGTGACCAAATATGGTAATTTCCCTGTAAACGGTCAACTGTGAAACTCTAACAAGACAAGAACGTCTGCAAGCTCCTCAGCCTCAGAGCGGAGGACGCCATGAAAAGGACTTTAACGGGAACCGTAAAACATTATCAAATGTTGGAGCAGCTGACAAATAAAACGGAGCAGCTGCCTACTAAAATGACAGATTGTGGCTTCGCAAGAAACAAAACGCAGGTCTTTACAAAGTGAAGAAAGAAGTTCTGTGTAGTCAACGAGCGCCATGGCAGCAGTGGCAGAGGAAGGTTGGCCGTACTTTGATTTGTGCTACAGAGGTGGAGGTGAAGCCCGTTTGCAAATCCTGTTAGTCTTCAGGGAAGCGCGGATCCATCTCCTGCAACCAGGCCGAGGCCAACCAACCACTCAGCTTCAGGGACCGGGGAAGCCAACTGTCAGGTGGACGGCCAAATTACTTCAAGCCTTCAAGATAACAAGTCATGTGATCTGAACAGACTTTAAAAAAACAAAAAAATCATACTGTCCAAAATCCAGCTGCTGAAGGAAAAGAAGAAGAAAAGCAGAGGAGCTGAGATTATTCCTGCTTTTCTGTTTCATGTCCTTGCGTGCACAACAAAGGTTTGGATGAATGAGAGGTCCTGAACTTTTACGGGACATCAAGAAGGGTAAAGGTCGCCTCCTGACGGTCGACACACGGCAGCCCTGAAACGGTTCTGGAAGAATCTCATTGTGTGGGTATTCCTGGTAGTGGAGACGCTCAAAATGTATCGTGACTCCCGCTAATGGAAAGCTGTCTAAAGCAGGCACAAGGGGCCTGGGAGGCAACGGTGGCGGAGTAACCAATAAGCTACAGCTGCCCCAAGCTTAGCCTAAATCATAGCCTGTGCCGTAACACCTGTGCACCTGAACATCCTCCGAGTGTTCGGGTGGGTGCGTTTCTTTCTTCACATTTAGCATCTTATTCAATTACACCAGATCACAAAGATGAACATGCACCTTTTCCAGCACAAACCTTTCTCAGCTGACACGTTTGACATTAAACAGACAGAATAATAGATCACTTATAAAAACCTGCAGCCTGACTCAGCTGCAAGTCTCCACCTGAAGTCAGCTTTAGAAACAGGCCTCCTCTTCCAAAACCCTCACATTTAAGGGCAGCCTGACCCTAACAGGAGCCTGCACACACATAAACAAGCACATGCGCAGACTCCTCTTTTGTAATAACGCATCAGTTAATAAGGCCATGGATTTTTGTTGGCCGAGGCAGTTAGAGACAGAGGAAGGCGGTCTGGCTGCCAAATCAGTGTTTTCACAGCCTGAATCACAGCTTACCACTGATACTAGCCCAGGGAGGTGTGTGCACAGACATGCACGTACACACACGTGCGCTGAACAAACGTATATGAGCCATAACATTGTTTCAATGCTTGTGAAATGACAGACTCATGCAAATGCACTCATACAGACGCGTTTGTCTCCCTGCAGCTGCGAACTCAACCTTCACACTGGACCGAAACCTTTAAAGGGACCTGATTAAGTGCATGGTCTTGAAATAAAATGTGTCTGCACAAAAACAAAACCAAAAAAAAAAAGAGACTTAGGGAGGACCAACTGAGAATCACAGAAATTCAGACAGCATCACACCTGCATTTCTTACTCTGTCTAGTATCATTATTTAACACACACACACACACAAACAGCAAAGTGTTCACACTGAGTGGCGTGGAACAACAGTCGCCATCAGAGAGCCTTCTTCTTGGAGCAAAGTATCCCCCTCTCTGCCTTATTCTTTTTGTCTCCATCTACCCCCCCCATTCTCAATCACTCCTCCGGTGCAGTTTGGGCTGTTTCCATGGCAACTCGCCGAGTCCCATGGTCGTTGGAGTGAGAGAGAGAAGAGCGCTACCCCACTCATCCTGCCCAAAATCAAAGAAAAGAATCTTCATTGAAACCGTGGACTTCAGTCTCTGCGTGTGTGTGCGTTATTGCTGAGTTGTTGGTGTATGTGTGTTTTATTTTCCAAAATGTGTGATCTGAGTGATCACCGAAAAGAAGAAAAACATTTTTTATTGTAGATGCATACATATATATAGATAGATATGTATGTATAAATAAAATCAGTCTGTGCTTGGCTCTGTTGTTGCCTTTTGGAGTCAAAAAAACAATTCGCTTCTACAGCTGCTTCAGATTATGATGACTACCTTCTGATATTTTCTTACGTTGGGTTATCACAGATATAATTATCAATCCATGACGCAGCCCGCCAGATCCAATCTTTTCTTATGCAGTTTGAATGATCACTCGTATCGAGCATGCAGCTCAATGTTTTGGCTTTATTAGAAGAGCAATCATTACTATTATTATTGGTGTGTGTCTGTGTTCGGAGTCCTGTGATGATTGCAACACCACAGCAACGAGACGACACGGGCAAAATAATGAATTTTTAGTGCAAAAACAAATTCTAGGTCTGTAACCTAAAGAGAAATGAGATTAAAAAATGCTCGAAAGAATGATAATGAAAGAAAATGATGCATGTCTTAAGGAGCTCATGCCAAACTTATGATCAAGTGCTCTCATGATAAAATTTTATATATAATAATTAACATTTAAATGCTAATGAGATATTTGAGTGTTTATCACACTTACTACAAAAAATACAATAATAGCATATTTATGATCTATTTTCTGGTGACAGCAGACCATGAGAAAAAAAAAAGGATGAATGATTGACTGTTTGCATTTTTTAAATTAATTATTCTTTCAACAGGCTGCCTCAGAGGAGAAAGAGGGAAAGAAAGAGTGGAAGAGAGAAGATGGAGGGAAGATAAAAAAGAGAAAGAAATGAAGGAGAAGGAAGATAAAGCTGCCAATCTGTAGTGGGGGGGGGGGTTGTGGCGACGAAAAGGTAGAAGATGGATAAAAAGGTTGGTGAGGACAGAAGATGAAGAGAGTGTTAAAGGAGTAAAAATGAGAGAAAAATCATAGGGGGAGAGGGTGAAGAGAAAAATGGGAAAGAATATAGAAGGAGAAGGAGTCAGGAAGGAAAGAGGCAAGAAGAAGATAAAAAAGGGAGGCAGAAGAAAAGAGGGGAGAAATCAGGAAGTGAGAGAAAGTAGGAGAGGAAGAACTGAGAAAGAAAGAGGAGATGAGAGGATGTAATAAAAAGAAAATGGAGAAATGAGAGAGAAAGGAAGAGGAATAAAGGGAGGATGAGAAAGGACAAAGTAAATGATGCCAAACATATGAATAGAGGCAACAGATTGAGATGATGAGGTAGAATCAAGGAACGGATGAACGAAGAGATAAGTGAGACGCGGTAAGAAAGGAGACAAAAAGGAATCGAGATAAAGAAAAGACAAGACGGACATCAAGAGAAAGAGAAGATAAAGGGGAGGAAGTTAAGGATGGCCAAAGATGATAGAAAACAGAAAATTAGGCTGGAAATCGTAAATGGATGAGAAAATAATACAGGACGGCGAAGGAAGGTAGAGGAAAGAAAAAGGAGAAGCGCTTCCTCCTTTTTTCATCCTCTATTCCAACAAATCCCCTCTTTATTCTTCCACATTATCCGTGCTTCCCCTTCTTTCTCCCATCCTCTCCATCTTTACAGTCTTCTCATTTTCCTCCAGCTTTCAACCTTTGTCTAATAATTTCTATTCATTTATTTTCCTCCTCTTCTGCCCCCCCAATTCGTTTTTCAAAAGCCTCCCAAACTCCTGCGTCCTCCCGCAGCGTCTATTTGTTTGTACATCAATAATATCTGGTGACAAACGGCGGCCTTTTCATCGCTCACATGGCAACCTGAAGCCTGACACACTCACTTTCTTATTTCTTTTCATTTTCATTTCCCTCCCCCTTTTTCTGTGGAGAGTGTGGTCGCTTCGACAGGTAGATGTCAAATTCATTTTTCTGTCCGTTTGCGATGAATACTCCTCAAAAAAGCAAAAAAAGAAATTAAAAGAAATTGTTTTTAAAAAAATGTCTTACGTCTTATTACATTTTTGTTAAAATAATATTAATCAACACATCAAAACCATAATAACAACTTTCAAAAGTTGAAATTGAAGCATAAATACAAAAAAAAAATGCAGGCAAAAGTATAAATGTACAATCATAGTATAGATGGTGTACAATGTAATAGTGCCGTATTTATAGAGCTTATGTAGTTATAAAGATTAAAGGGTTATTTTCTGATAAATGAGAAATGCACACACACACACACACACACACACACACACACACACACACACACACACACACACACACACACACACACACACACACACACACACACACACACTTCATCCTCAACATGAGAGGACACCAATGGTGCTATTTTGTCAAAATTTGACACAATTTCCTGAGGTTTTGATTAAACGTCAGTAACATGCTTTGTTCAAAATACCGCAGGGATACAGCAGGAAAGCACCGATTTCAAACGCGTGCTTACACCTCTGTTCACAGCCGCTGGCTTAAAGGGTGAGAGTCACCCGCCACGTCACTTTGCCTCCTTCTTCCACGGGATGCGCCTCCTGTAAAACTGGCGTTGTAGCCGTGCGTAACTCACTTCTGAAGTGCAACAAATACAGTAAGATGTAAGATTCAGCAGAGATAAAGATGTGAATGATGGGAGGGCTGCACAGTTTATCAAAAATTTATCTGCAACAGACGAGTTCATATCAATACTGCAAAAACAAACACAATATTGCCATAAATGGTACTGTAATATTTCGCGCTCTGAGTGTTAATAATATATTAGGTCAGTCAGATGGGCAGCCAGTGCTCTACTTTTTATTTGTTTCCTTACATAGTGCAAGGCACCTTGATCAACCACCAGGAGGCCCTAGTGATGAACCAAGACTGAATCCCTCACTAGTTCGTTGGGAAATGTGTTAAATATGAGAGGTGTGGCCATTGCTTTAGGTACACAATAGATCAAAAGGTATTTTGGAAAAAAAAAAATCCATTGTGAGGAAAAAAATAGTTTTGCCTCAGGGGTTGTAGACACTCAAGAAATAAAAGCAGAGTTGTAAGGACCGAAGGTGTTCAAGGTGATGTTTCTATTTAGTGAGATGGAAAACTCTCGCGGTGTCACTGCAGAGCGACCGTAACCTCTCCGTTACAAACGCGAATCTCATGTCACGAAGTGCAAGTTTGTGTGTTTGTGTCTCTCAGTCCTAATGTACTCGTCTATTCGGCTCCTTATATCTAACCAGACACACACACACTCGCACACAAAAACCGGCAGCCAACCAGAGAAAATAGTTTGGCTGCACATCCTGTACTGCTTGTTTAAGCTCCACACTTTGAAACACCAAACTCTAGTCGCTCTGTTTCTTTGTCTCTTTTTCACTGTTTTGTCCCCTTTGTCACTCTTCCACTCACTTTCTCTCTCTCTCTCTCGCTCCCTCTCACACACACACACACACACACACACACACACACACACACACACACACACACACACACACACACACACACACACACACACACACACACCTCCGTGTGGACAAAGCCTTCATTCAGAGGTGGCTTTGGTCTAGCGGCTCGGCCTGCTGGTGAAAGCCAGGACCCGTTCCAGTTCTGACCGACTGGTTTTCATGTCTGAACAACTGGTTCGTCGTGTTTTGGTGGACTTGTTTTGTAACTGGGTTGGCTGGTTTCCATGCCCTGGTTTCGATTTGGTTTTCAGACTGATTTATTGATGTTTAGGTTCAGCAAACCTACTTTATCATATGAATGGGTGAGGCCACTGTCGCTGGATGGTTTTTATTAATAGTTCCCAAAGTTTCCAAAGATTTATAGTTTTCACCTACTGTTTTGGCTTTGGAAAAACAAACCTTTACTTGAACTACACGTTCTCCCATCCAAGATATCCGCCACATGCAGGTAATATAATATTTAGATGCTTGGATGCCGAACGTTTACGTAAAGCTGCGCCACCTGTTTTTACCGCAGTGGCTTTTACATCCTGGCTCAAGCAACATACATACTTATACATACATACTGGAAACTAAGTGCGACTCCGAGTCACATGCATGGAATGTGACGCCAGGCGTGATCCTCAACGCGCACTTGTAGATCAAATCAACAATAGGGAAGGAGATGAGCATGATGGTGTCAGCGTTCTACAGACTTATGTTTTCTTACAGTGTTAAATTGTAAACAACCGTGTCCCGGATAACAACTGTGACCGATTCCTTAGCCTGACGACGGCGGAGCGGTGACGGTGGTGGCATCAATGATGGCACACAGAACTATCAAAGTGTCAAGCATGCGTTTTTAACAGTGGTGATGCATACCACGTTGCACGATGAACGAGTGAAGGGAGAGTTCACAGATGTGCGCGTGTGAGGCATAAGATCGGGATGTCTACCTCTTTCCACGTGAGGGACGATTATTAAACCAAATACCTTAGAGCTGTGTAGATGCTTAAACACGATGCTAAAGTGCTCTTCAGTATAACTAACCTTGAATTAGTTGGATCGTATCTCAGTTTTTTGAGATAAAACTATAACATTTAGGCACCGAAACCTGTATGATGCCTATTTTTCCAATCTTCTAAAAGAAGTTTTTGCAAACAGCATAATCTAAACAAACACCCATGAACGATGGATTATAATCTGAAACTGCAGGCAAGCTGACGTAAAACAGAAAGGTGAACAAAAATGTATCAGAAAGAAAAAGAAGAAAAACTCTCGAAGAGCATTTGAAAGCTCTGCAAATTCTTACAGTTAACAGTTACGATAAGAGTTGATCAAACGCCCGTTAAGAGTTTGGAGATTCTGGTGGTGAAGGAAAATGTTATTTACTTGGCAGAACGTCCTGAACCATTTTAATTTGATCCTAACTTGGCAACACACTGACAGTTTCCACGTCGTGCTGCATTCGGACTATGATGCAGCACCTGAGTTCATCTTCTGCTTGGAAACCAACAGCTTTTTAATGTTCCATCATCTCCCCATGGAAAAGTCGGCCTTATGTTCCTTAGACCAATGTCCTAAAAGCTGAGCATAATAAATCAGACCTTGATATCATGAAACATGCCTGTGTCGTGGCCAAAGAAAACCGAAACTTTTGCTGTAAAATCCTGGTCAGGATTTTCTGCTCGACCTCACTTTTGGTGGCACCTAATGTTACTGAGCCTCAACATTTATATGGACGTAGTTGGTGTCACATGTATTGCTTAGATGGTTGTGTGTGTGTTTTTTTTATTTCCTTTTCAGCTCGGAGATCAATATTTGGATTCAGATTTTAGAGGGCTGATTTTTTTGAGGTCAACACCTTGTTGGCGAGTTTGATTAGATGCTCCTCAGGTTCCGGTTGTCCATCCATGTGACTTGTGGGGACAACCTCTCTTTCACACCTTGCAGGATCCTCTTTAAATATGGTATAAAGAATCACTGCACTCGAGGATGAACTGCCAAAACTTTTGGGGTCAAAGATTAAAGTCGGCCCGCCAATGTTTTTAATGCCAAAACTCCTGAACTAAACGAAAACAAACTCAGGGTTCCTTGTCAACGTCTAACGGGATCACATTTGGAAAGGCTGGCGTTTTAAATTCAAGTCAAATGTCAGAATGTTCTGGAAAAAAAAGCCATTATTCAAAGAAAGGATCGCTGTGGTCATGTTTTAGATTAGGTGATTCTAATGTTACATAACAATGGTAAATGCTTTTTACTTTCTGATTATTTTTTCTTCACTGATTATTTTTTTTCTGACTCTCTGGTCATTAATGTTTAATAGTTTAATAAAACTCAAACAAACCAAAATGAAGACATATGACTCCCGAAAAGGTCAAAACTGGACGTTTTACAGTTGATTTAAACTATCTATCTATAACTTTATATTAGTTTTTGATATTTCAGCCTTGGTATTTGACTTTGTTGCAGTCCTAAGTTTGTTCCCTGCAGTGTTTTTGGATATTGAAAAAAAAAAAAAAAAGAAGTTAAGGTTTGTCTTTCAGATTTTTAAGCATGCAACTTCAGATGCACAAATTGTAAAAAAGAAAAGAAAGATATAAAGATGTAAAGAAGATATGTTCTCGTTTCCGTTTACTTTGAGGTCTGGTTCTCTGTCAGATTGTTTAGATATGATAGATTAATACGTACAATCGCCTTGTTTTTTTTAAGCAGAAACATTTTCAGGTTCAGACTTGATCAGCTTTTGCTGGTGTAACTTACTGACTTTGATGAGGGCCAGATCAGTTTGGTGAGTTTTTTTTCCCCAAAGTTTCCTAGTGTGTTGGCTGTGACAGACAGTTTCTCAGATTTACAGAGTGGCTGACTGCATTTGCTGGCTGTCTGCACTTCTGTGATAAAAGTTGAGAGAACAATGCACAACGTTTGCTGCCAGATTGTGATGCAATCTGTGAGTAAGTATCTACATGGCTTTACATACAGCTTTTCAAGAGGATGCATGTAGAACGTGTGCATGCATGTGAGCCTGCGCGTGTGTGTGTGTGTGTGTGTGTGTGTGTGTGTGTGTGTGTGTGTGTGTGTGTGTGTGTGTGTGTGTAGCATGATGCAATGGGGATCTGGAGCAGCTAGTGGAAAGCAACTATATACTCCAATAAACAGATATCCTGGCATGGGCGATGTGTGTGTGTGTGTGTGTGTGTGTGTGTGTGTGTGTGTGTGTGTACATGTGTGTTTGTGTGGGAGACTGCATACTGTATTACTGCAAATGTGAGTACTGCTGGTGCGTGAGCAACTGTGGAAACAAGTGTGAAAGAGAAAGACAATGAGTAGTATTACACACGCAAAAAGGAGAAGGAAAAAAATCTTATCAAGGGGCTCGTTAGAGCAGCAGCAGAGATGAATGCATGTGTGTGTGTGTGTGTGTGTGTGTGTGTTGACCAGCTGGTGTTCCACATGTGGATGTGTACGATGCAGCCAGTGAATCCAACTGAGAGACCCACTCCTACAGTGGATCGCTGCCCACTGTGAGTGTGTGCATGTGTGTGTTTGTGCGTACTTATAAAAGGCCCTGCCATTTGGTGGGAGTGTGATGAATGTGTGAAGTATGTATGAGTCAGTGCATTTGTATACATGTTTATCTAACCACTCTGCATCAGAGCAGAGAATCCCAGTGCACAGGCACAGTATTAACCCATTAGGAGTGTGAACAGAATTCAGGATCGATGCAGTGAGTTGAAATATGGTGGGACACCGTCATGTTCTATCGGAATCCAATAAAAAGAGAGTCACAACTTTGTGACAGTTCAATACAGTGAACCAGAACAGGATCTGGCAACATAAGAATGAATGCAACATGATCCTCCGTCATAACTCTGCTTTCAAAATGTGAGCTACAGTGTTTGTTGTAAATAAAACATTAAGCAAAAGCCTTATTCAGAGTCACAGCAGAAAAGATTTAAAAAAAAAAACAAAAATAAAAACAATGGCGTCGGTTCAAGCTGAACTCAAGCAAAACTCGAGTGATTAACAAATCACAAGAGATATTATTTAAAAAGTACACAAAGGTGAAGAAGATCAAAAATGTTGGATAACACGAGTGGTGCAAAGTCAATGGTGTTTCTACAAAGCTGCCTTTTAACGCAAGCCAAGGATATTATTCAATAAATGGACCATCTCTCCGTCTTTCCAAAGTAAATCAGGTCTGCACTGTTGCCTCGCAGCTAGAAGGCTCCCGGTTCAAAGACCTGCTGGGCCTTTTTCTGTGTGCGGTTTTCGCATGTTCTCTCCGTCCTTGTGTGGGTTTTCTCCAGGTACTCCGGTTTCCTGGGCCGGGCCAAGAACAAGCATGTTGGACTAATTGGTGACTCAAAATGACCAATGGGAGGGAGTGTGTGTTCGTCTATATGTGGCCCTGCGGTGGACGGGCGGCCTGGCGGCCTGGCGGCTTGGCGGCCTGTCCACAGTGTACCCCTGCCTTTCACCTGAAGGTCAGGCCGGGCAAGGCCGGGCAAGGCCGGGCAAGGCAAGGCAAGGCAAGTTCATTTGTATATCACAGTTCATGTACAAGACAATTCAAGGTGCTTTACATAAAAAACATTTTAAATATGCATTAAAAAGTAAAAAAAAACTACTTTAAAACCAGAATTAAAGACAGGCATAAGTTAAAAAGAATACAACAAATAAGATGCAAGAAATGTAAGTTGTAGTGCATTGTGGGAGATCACTGAAATGCTGCAGTAAATAAAAAGTTTTTAACCCTGACTTAAAGCAAATGAGAGTTTTAGCAGCCCTGATGCATTCTGGGAGTTTGTTCCACAGGTGAGGAGCATAAAAGCTGAACGCCGCCTCACCTGTTTGGTTCTAAGTCTGGGTAAAGAAAGTAGGCGTGGCCCTGACGAGCTGAGGGTTCTGGTTGGTTCATGACGGACCAGGAGATCAGAGATGTGTTTCGGCCAGAGACCATTCAGAGGTTCATAAACCAGCAGCAGGATTGTAACATCTGTTCTGTGACAGACAGGAAGCCAGTGTCAAGATCTAAGACCTGGAGTTGTATGGTCCAGTCTCCTGGTCCAGTCTCCTGGTCTTAGTGAGGACTCGGGCAGCAGCGTTCTGGACTAACTGCAGCTGTTTAAAGGGTTTGTTTTGGAGACCAGCGTTACAGTAGTCCAGTCTACTGAAGATAAAAGCGTGGAGACGTTTTTCACAGTGGTTTTAGGACACATTTAGGTTTGAATTCTGATATCTTTCTGTACTGTAACAGCGTCACCTTGTGTGGCGTGTCTGAGGTAAGATACCTGATGTGTGAATGACAAGTAGTTACTGTGCAGTATTTGTATGGCAGTGTCGTCATGCCAACCAATGAATTTATTAATACGGGTTCTTTGAAAAGTTGTATATTTTCCAAGTGTAACAGTGTGTGTGTGTGTGTGTGTGTGTGCGCGTGCATGTGTGTGCGCGTGTGTGTGTCCAGAGGCAGTGCAGTGGAGAGGAGCTAATCCACTAAAGTAACACAGAACTGACAGAGTCAGAGGTCATTATCATTCACACACCACTGAACACAACATTCACACTATGCAGAATGTTGATCTGCAGCGCACACACACACACACACACACACACACACACACACACACACACACACACACACACACACACACACACTATATCGTTACACTGTCACACCCACACACACACACACACACACTATATCATTACACTGTGACACACACACACACACACACACACACACACACACACACACACACACACACACACACACACACACACTATATCATTACACTGTCACACACACAGTGTGTCTTGATATTCATCTTTTCCGCTGCTTCTTTCTTTCGTTAACACACATGTGAAATGGGAAAAACACTTGTTCGCAATTCAGCTCTTCTTCTCTCTACACCTCCTCTGAACCAAACTAAACCTACGACAACCCAACCACCCACTATAACACACACACACACACACACACACACACACACACACACACACACACACACACACACACACACACACACACACACAAACACACAACAGATGGGTCTAAATCTCCTGTTGTCTCAAACAAACAGAAAGAGAGAGAGAGAGACCAGTGTGAGTTGGTGTATCGTCTTGTCATCTAACATCCTGTTAATTCCTGCAACAGCGTCAAACAAAACTCCTCCGAGTCCCACACACTGCCACGAACACAATAACATACAGAGCCGTTGGCCTCGGACAGAGATGATCAGAAAGCAAGCTAATGCAGCACAGATGTAAGGCTGATCGCATGCATTTGTTTTCCACGTTCGGCAGCTGAAACGCATGTACTCGTCTGCATTTTGCCCCGTACAGACAGGCAGGACAGCGTGCAGCGAGACGTGTCACTGCTCGGCAGTCTTTACTTTGATTTCTGAGTTCCTTTCTGCAGACCAGTTGCCCTCCCGCCTCCCCCCCAGTAGCTGCTCGCTCTGTGCAGCAGTTTGGTCTCCATAACAGCAGGCTGTATTGTAAGCCCCAACCTTCGCCAAGTTAGCATCTGTTCCTCCAGCATTTGGAAGACAGTGTGTTCGTGTTTTTTTTCTCTCTCTCAGGAAGTCTTAAAGGGCCATCAAACATAGTAGCACAGATTTCACAACCAACCACAAAAATCAATGGCCTATTGCTACGGTTTTTGGGGCACCAGTGGCCTCGGGATCAGGGAGACTGAGAGGGAGGGAGGTGGCCTGCAGCAAAGGGTCACAGGTCAGAGCTGGAACCTGGTGTGGCTGCAACGAGACTTACACATCTGCATACGGGCCACCCCAAACCCAATCACTCCTTCCCATTTCAAGATCCTTTATCGTGTTTCACAAACAGATACGAATCATAGATGAAAGGTTCTGGATCCAAGATCGTTTTGGGTTGAAAATGCAACAAAAATGCGACAAAATGTTCACCTGGAATTTCCCCCTGCCATTGTGCCATTTTTGTCTTTTATTAATCTCCCCACCACTTCTGAGTTATGAGGAAGGAGCAAGACTTGGTGTGCACGCCTCCGTGTGAGTGAGGTCGTCATCGGAACGACACAGGATGAGAGCGACCCTAAGCGGGTTATAATACCTGCGTCTGCTCAGCGAGCAGCTTATTGTTGCTTTCACTTCATCTTTCAAAAGAAGCATTTGGATCCTCGCGCGACGTTGAAGCTCCAAATTCCTAATGTTGATAAGATGCTGAATCAGCAGGAGATTTTGGTTTTAAAGAGGCAAAGATGTAATCCTTTCGACATTTGACGCCCACACAGTTCATAATGTGAGGATGTTGCAAACAAAGGAACGCCATCCATTTTACGCACCGTTCTCATCGGCATTAGTCAGAAAAGTACAAACTTTAAATGTGAGACATTCGTCAGGCGCAACACGAGACCGGCGCATAAACTACGCAGGAACACACGCAGAGCTTTTTAAAGGACGAATGAAATGACAATACAGTTTTTGTAGGAAAATGTGTCTCGTTCTTGAATCTTTATTTTTTCATCATTGAGTACTAATTCAATATTATTTAGTTTCAGTTTAGGAATGTTAGATGTAAAACCCCTAAATGAGTTTTCACATCTTGTAATGACGGCAGAAAGAAAGGAATTGGAAAACTGCAAACTGAGCCATTTGGAAGTGCATTAAACCGTTAAAGGTCTGGACACGCCCACTCGGTCTGAATGAGTGGGGGGGGGGGTCAGGTCTGGGGACTCTAGGAGTCACTGTCATGAAGAGCCATGAAGAGGTGGGTAGCACTTTTCCACAACTTACTGAATCTGTACCTGCCTACCTAAGCTGGCTTCTTTGGAGCGTTTACCGACCTTCCCACCGGACAGAAACAAGACTCAAGAGCAGGCTCAAAGGTGGGAATAAAGCTACACCGGTTTCAGCCCACCCTGCCTAGTCACCAAGCTCAGTGCTGCAGTCTGCCGTTTTTGGTTTTCCAGCATGATCTGGGAAATCATCACCAGATCCTGCCTGGTCCGTTGTTGTCAAAACAGTTGAAAGGAAACATCAACCCAGGAGGAAGTGATGCGGAAGATGGCCTCCAAGCTTTCTGTACAACACATTGCCTCTCTACTGTAACTCCTCACACCCACCCAGGAAGAAAAAAAAAAAAAAAAACAACTTGGAGAAAATCAAGATGTTGTTACAGAGACAACAAGCTGTGGCCTCTCGGAGAACATCAACGGGTGTAATGCTGCACAGATGTAAGCTCGGTGCAACTCCCACTCTCCGTTTGCTGCTCTGCTTTAAAGCAGAAGGAGCTGTTCAGAGAAGATGGCAACATGAGAATCACATGTACAAGCATCGGACAGTTAACCACACCATCACTGCTTTTTAGGCATTAAAGAGGGCAATCGTGTGAAAAAGGAACTTTCTAGCATATTTATTCGGGTGTTTGACGTCACTGGAAATTAAAAAAACAGAAAAATCTGCCATAGTACCACCTCGACAATGTCTTTGGCCTCATCTAGGTCTGACAAATGTCCGCATTCAGTGAGAGGTTCAAATTTGCAGGGACCTGTGACATCACTGACCCGGAGCAGAATTAACCAGCTTCTCCATCTTTATCTCCGCCCAGTTTCACGTCACGCTGCACCCGTGTAACACACAGCTGCAACATCGATTTCAACAGGACGTGTACGTACGGGTGGGAGGGTGGATTCAAATGTTTGACTCCACCCCCTAAAACTGCCTGCAACAAACAGACATGGTTGAAAGCTGGATCTTTTATACTGTAACGTTGGTGTATTTTGGCAAAAACATACCACAGGTACTTCACCAAGACTTCAAGAAAGTTTTTAAAAGAAAAGTGATCGCTCACTAAACTCTTATACATTCTCTTGGTAAAAGTAAAAGTAAAGTAGTGTAACTATATACATATATATGTAGTTACACTACTTTACTTTTACTTTACTTTCACTCTTCACAACATCTCTAAGTACAAACAAAAAAAAGGTTAAACTTGTTACTTTCAGCTGACAGAGGCGCTACACACCACAGCTAAATAAAACTAAATAACCTTCTTGTTCTCTGTTGCGTAACTGATGGCAGCAACACATTGGTGCATCGTCAGATGTTGCATCAGGGAATGACATTCACATGAAACCTTTTTTTTTTTTTTTTAATAAAACCTTTAAATAGTGCACACAGAAGAAGGAGCACACGTGTAACTGTTAAAGGTGCATGTACGGATTCTCACAAATTCATTAAACATTAAATTACATCTTTAGACATTTGAGTCTATTAAATATCTATGCAAAGCCAGATTTGATTGGTACCAAAAAAATAAAAGAAATATGGTCAGATAAGCAGCTTTATACTTTAAATAATCCACATTTAGAATAACGTATGTTCAGCTGTTTTAAAGAAGCCAAACAAACACAGCAGAGCAACAGTTGTGCAACAGCGTTCAGGATGGATTTCGCCTCCAGGCGTATGCACAGATACTTGGCTCTCTAGACAAGTATTTGCGTATATGCAGGACAACTGTTGTTTTGACCCCAGAGGTATTGATTTTTTTTTTTAATATTATATTTTTACTTTTTGCACACCAATGAAAAATAATGTAAAATAGATTGTTAGGAATAAGAAAGGGAATAAACGGGTAATATTGTACAGATGAACCTCAAAGTCTTTCTTCTCTGCTCTCCCTTCGCTGATATTGTTTTACACTTTGAGAGAAAAAGAGTCGGGTTCAGCAACAACTCAAAAAACTTCCAATTTTAATATAATTACAAAACCGAGGGGAAACAATCGTAATAAGAACCCATTGATTAAAAATATTTAAAAAATCACTACTCAACAAAAGACTCAAAACAGTTCCAAGACTTCTCCTCAAATCCAGCGGGACAACTGAGGATCTTCTCATTGTTTCCTCCCCTCCTCCATCTCCAGTTCCACCTTTAATTCATCTCTCACTACATGTTTGAATCACATCTTATCAAAGTTATCAAACTATTTAAAAAAGAAGAGCACATTTGCACAGACGGAGATGAGTCTAACAAGCAGTTCTCCCCAAATTACAAAAATACATATTTTATATATAAGAAGTACATCCCGAGAGTTAACCGCTGCCACCTTTATGACCTCCAATTATGCAAACAGGAAGTTTTCTTGGAAAAACATCGTAATCCCAGGGAATTCAATCGGATCTCTGAGATTTCTAACCTGCACATAAAACTTGTTGCACGTTGTCATTTTTATATGCACTCTCTAGGAGTGACTTTATTCCTTTCACATCACACGGAGATTGGAGATACTTTAATTTTTATGACTTAATGGAATGCCATTACGAAGATCGTTGCACACAAAGGTCCCAGGAAACCTGCCAAATAGATATTCCCTCAAATTGCACCACGGCAGACTGAGGAGAGGACGCCAGTCGACATCAGCAACCGATGGTACATATTTTCCGCTCTACCCGACGACTGTTTGGTTCGGTGCAGACCCACTGTGGATGTCAGTTACGGACTTTGTTTAATTAAAGTCTTCTTAAGTCAGAAATTTATGGGAAATTACACGTCAGAAAAATAATGACAAGATTTAGGACCATGTTGTGATAAAATGTGGAGTTGGAGTATTAAATTAATATAATTATGTTCAAGCATTCATTGCCAATAAGTGGTTGTTATTCTTCATGGGGTGTATTTGCTTCAATAAATTAAGACTTACACTACACTACACCTAAAGCGGCTATAAATGAACGGGGAAAACCAAGTGGGTCATAAGTCGATTAATCATCAACTAAAATTACATACATTTATTTCTGAATGGACAAAGTCCTGGTGTGACAAGGTTATCTGCCAGGTTCAAGATTAGTTTCGTTAATCATCACTCATTCCGGTAATGTTACCGTTAGACCAATCACACCTAAACTAATGCAGTTGACAACTAAACGAGTTAATAGTCTCCTGATGCCGTTACGGAAGAAAGAAACCAGACATAAAATCTGTGTAACGACTGAGAACAATTGCTCTAACAGATGATAAGATAATGACAGGACACAAAGCAAAGAAGATTGTTTCCTGTCCTGTGAAGGTCTTCTCGTCAGGCTTATAATCGGCCTTATCTTACATTACCAATGCCTTATCTTACATTACGAATGCCTTATCTTACATTATGAATGCATAGCAGGACAACAGCCGTTGGATTCAGCTGAGATCCGCTGGCTGAGGCCTCGTCATTTTCACACTCAAAACCATTCAGGGAGCATTATTTTCTCATAATTTTGTCATTTTGTCTTCTAAAGATACCCCTACTATCTCCAGTGATTACTATACCATAAAGGAGCTGAATGAGAAAGAAAGAAGAAATCCCGGATGATCAATATTTGGGAACAAAAAGCCCATCTGCGCTTACTGCAGCAGGCAGTTAACAAGACTGCGACTCTGGATTAATCAGTGGACATAAAGAGAGCAGAAGAATAAAATGTCTCTATTAATCTTAAATCCTTAATGCTACATGTAAAAGACAACAGCATATATTAGAAACTCGTAAATATTCTGTGATGGCTGCTTTGTTACTGCAGCCTCACTCAGCAGCGTAAATGCAGGTTGGGGAATCCATAATATTTACTGAGTTTACTGACTTGGCTGATGCCCGTGTTTTCTTATCCTCTAACAGAGAGGGTGATTTGACTGATGCTCATAACAGATTGCATCACAGCAGGGGACGAACTAAAACGGTTTACGCACCGCAGCTTTCCCTAAACTGCCTAACAGTGGCAGCGCTCCACCTTGTAAATTTGGAAGAGCAATTTTCAAAATTTCCCAGCAGTCCATCTCCAATTGGCCTGAACTGGGACTACTATTTTAAATCAGTGAAGTATTGCTGCTTTAACAGAGGACCACCTCTGAAGAGCAGAGACAGGACCAACACCTGAGCACATTAAAAGCTGTTTTTTTGTTGTTTTGTTTTATTTCCTTCTCATCGCAGTTACTTCCTTCTCCTAGTCAGGGCTCTCCAGATTTTATGCATGCCATATAAGTGTGTTTACTGCGCTGACATGTGACCTACAGCGGCCCGACTAACATTAAGGTATTTTCACAACCACAAAAATGAAAAACAGCTAGATTGTAAAATGTCACACGGCACAACAGTTCTGCTCCTTGGTTAAAACCAGCATCCAAAGCTTCTGTTTGTGTCAACAACAGCAAATGACCACAGGTGAGCTCCAAACACCCCAACGGTCCTTTTCACTGGGTAGGAAGAGATCATTTTACCGTTTCAGTTGGATTTACACGCTACACATGCTCTACAGATCGTCCCGTCACGGCCCAGCGGCCACGAGGACCTGATAAAGCGGCGTTTACGCTGGTCCTGCAACCCTGACACGTTTCAGCATCGCAATAAAAATAAAAACAAGTGCCAAGCTACAGAACGAAAAGTGTTTCTGTTGCCATTAATGCAACTTTTGCTCCTGGATTAAAGTGGGAAACGGTGTCAAAGAGAACTTTTGGGCTCCGTAACAATATCAGGCTGTTGCTCCACGTACGAGGAGGTGCGCTCAACAAGAACGTGGACCTCGACGCTGGCGGCGGTGGTTGAAAAGAGAACGCCAGCCAGGCTCCCTTTGCACACCCTTATATCATACCAGAGGAGGGCGTTAAATTAGTCCTGAAAGGCGTTTAAGTCCCCCGACCCAGCGGACTGCAGAACTGCAGAACTGAGCACGAGGGTTACAGATAACTCGGATGCTTTTGTCAGTCGCTGTCGCTATAAATCATTCAATAATTGCATCCTTCGGAGGTTTTCATTTATTTGTAAACCTCCATGCCCGTTTACCATAATGACATGCCTGCACCGCTGTGACACTTAGCTGCAGGAAGTTCAGTAATCCCGGCGAGATTAATAAAGTTACCGGCTACAAACAGGTGGTCCTGTTTCACTGCGTCAGTAGTTTTAGCTTTATGTACCTTGAGAGGAAGTTTGGATAAATGATATTTGGAGAGTCTCTGTGGTCTAGGAGTTAAGTGGCTACATAGTCATTTGGGAATCTTAGATGCAACGGCGGCTCAGGAAGTAAACCAGTGTTGACGTGTCCATGGGAAAGACGATGAAACTCCACAGCATTCCCAAAGCTTTCTTCAGCATATGTGTGACAGAATAAAATGCTCTATTAATAAAAGTTCTCCGGGTGCAAAGAGAAAAGCACATAAGTTCACTTCCTGTACTAGTCATTTATAATCAAAATAAATCATTGCTATTCTTTCTTTCTAATTAAAGTTGAAAATACTTTAAAGACACTAAAACTGAGCATTCAACTCTGTAATTCTGCTCTGTTGTGAAGCACAGTGAGTTGAGGTGGATTGAGGGACACCTCACTATTGTAAAACAAAACATAAGATTTAAAAAACAAATTAAAAAGGAAAAAATAAACTACCACAGGTCTCGTCTTTCTGAAGAAAGAACGGATACGTTCATGATCTGCATGACCCCCCAGGAGATTTATGGCTCCTGTTTCGTAATAATAGGGAACATTTTTAAACGACTGGTCGATGTCAAGGAGGCAGAAAGTCAGACGTTACTCGTTTTATTCTTTTGTGGGAATCAAACTCCAAAATGACATCCTTGACTCCTCATCACATTTTCGCCGGACCCTTCTGGCTTCTTCAAAATCTTTCAAACTCCACACCTAAACAGTCTGGGAGAGGTTTTTCACGGTTATAAAAATCTAGATGACCCTGAAGAGATGAAAAGTTGATTTGCCGTTTTTCCCGACGCTCGACAACAACTTCTCCTGACTACAACAGACAATAGCCACCGTGAATACTAAAAGGCTTGGTTTTTTTGACCCTCTCCCGACTCTGTTTTTACTTCATTCACCTTCCCCGGCTCTGAAACCAAACCTGCAACCTTCAGAACTTCATCTCTTTCAGTGACAAACTTCACACTTCTTGAATGAGTTGCCAATTTTTACATATTGTAATAAAATTGCATTCAGTCACCTATGATCTCTGAAAACGAAGCAACTAATAACGGGGTATTTTGTTGGTGATTAGCAGATGGACTAAATGTGGGTAATTCGAGTGCTTTTTTTGTCCAGCAATTTGCTCTTTTCTTTTCTTCATTCTGAACACATCTTCAGCCGTAATTGGATTGGTTACCTTTAAAATCTCTAATTCTACTCTTAGCAGAGCTTTTAAAAATGTATAAAATCTGCACCTTTCTGACACATCTCCCATTATGAAAGAATAAACATATCTAGAGTTTTTTTTTTTTTATTATTATTATTTTATATTTGAGTGGCACTTAAATGAATTGAACAAATGTGTTGTGAATGGATGGCAGCGTGCGCGCGTGTGTGGACGGATAATGTGGGGGAAGTTGCGAAGCAGACCTTCCAGACTGAAACAGTCGAACACTAATTACTCTGAAAAATACTTGGCTTCATCGTGGCCTCAATTATGCGGCGTACAGGCCCCTGACGCTTAAATCTTGACCTCCTTATCTTTTAAGGTGGGGGATCTCCAATGGCTTTGAACCAGAGAGGCAACCACGCCTCCAGAGACGTAAAAATAAATAAATAAAAAACAGATCAGAGGAAGGCATGACCTAGAGCTGATTCCAGCAGATCTAAACAAACCGGCCGAGGTGAAATGTTCTCGAGTAGCTTCTTTTTATGTGCAGTGTTAAACCAGGCAGGAGCTACTGGGAAGGCGTCTGGTTGGACTCAGTTATTTAATCCTTGCTGGACTTATTGTGCAACTGCTGAATTAATTTATCTTCATGCTCGAGAAGTCATGAAACAGGTGATTTGACCCCCACAGAGCCCTGACCTCAACATCATGAAGTTAATCTGGGATCACATGGGGAGATGGAAGACAGTAATCGGCTAAGTCCACAGATGGAAAGACCTCCCCGATTCCGGGGTGGGGGTGGGGGTTGTCCGCCGTTTCACACTGGCGGTCAAAGCACCACCATTCAAAACAACTAAAGTGGCTCAAAAAGCAGCAGCACCACCGTGGATCACTGCGTTTTTAACTTGTAACACTGACGGCAGTCATTCACCAGCGTTCCTACGCCGCTGAACGCCGGTTTGGATGTCTGTGGTTGTTACCAGCCCAGCTGGCGCTTTGCCTACGTCACGTGCTGTATATGTTTACCAATGTCATCCAGAGGCAGTTTCTTTGGGAGCAGCTGGTACTGGTCAGCCCCAGAGGAACCAGACTAAAACAACTACGAAGTCACGTTAGTGTGGGGTCGATTCAACGCCAAACGTATTGATCTTGGCTGCGTGGCGCCTGCCCGCAGTAGATTGAGGCGGCGCTGATTTGACTCATTTCAGGATTGTTTGAGATTTAGATTTCTTGATTAAAGATTCTGTCTTTTGGATTTTTAGATTTTGGGTTTTGATCCACAGAGCGTTTGGCGTTGAATTGACGAGGAGGGAGGGACGCGCCTTTTCTCCTTTTGTTCGCCACAGTAGACCAACTCGCTTTGCGCAGCTTTGCTGTCCCCACTGTGACTGGAGCGTTGCATATGGATTTAATTTCCGCCTTCACATTACGCACCGCTCCTCTAAATACAACATGACAGCTGAGTGACGAGAGAAAAATATCGTTTTCAGTGGCAGTGTCATCTTCCTGACATCCTGCAGGCATGACATGCCAACCAATACTATGCACTCTTCCAGATTATGCTGTAAAACGGTGGTGAGCAGCTCCAACTTGGCTGGCTCCAGCTGGCTGGTCACTTGTTTCCCTCCAGTGTAGAGCAGTCATCTGTATAAGCTTTTAACATCGTTTAAGCTTCAAATCACACATACTTTATGTGCCACCCTCATGTTTCTATATGTGCAAGATATGACATTGGCAGGCGGTAAATTACGGACTTGGAAACATGTTTGTCCATGAAGATTGGCCTTAAGGAAAACTTCCCCTCCTCCCTCTTCATTTCTAAAAATGTTGCAGGATGTATCAATAGCTGTGTTTAGTTAAGATTCTGGTAAATCCTCCTGCACAAAGGAGATTATCCTTTACGTTCCTATTGTTGTGTGAATAACTCAATTTTAAAATTTGGGAAAAGAGACAGGTTTGAAGAGAGTGACGATGCTTCAGTTTAGCAGCTGCACTTTCTGCACTTTCATACAACAAGTCAGTGAAAAAGCCAAGCAGAAATGTGCGCGGCCACACCGGCTGCCCACACACACCTCCTCCACAGGTGTGTGCATCTGCGTGTGGAATTTAGGGTGAGTCACTCTCTCCCACGTAGCCGATACCTCCAGCAGCGGCTCCGGAGAGCACCTGTACCACTCCTCACACCGCCAACCCTGCTCCCGCTTTTCCTGCAGCAATCCTGCCGCTCAGATTTTCAAACAAGCGTGCAGCGTTTGTAGGCAACAGATGGCGATTTCACGAACAACACTATGATCAGAGTGACACCACATTAGGGCAGCGCATTAATCGTGCATCCTTTGTTTTCTTCCACGGATAAACAGACACACCAGGAGTTTTCAGACATTTTGATCTGCTGAACTTGAAGATGTGATATGTAGTTAAGTATTTTGTTCTATATTTTAAAACAGTCTATCTCATTTTCTAGACAACAGTCATCAAAAGCAGTAATTCTGCAGTCACACACTGTTGCACATGATCCAGAAGGTGTTTAAATCACGTTTCAAAAGCATGAGAGGTCAGGAAACTTATTCAACATCAAAACAGCAGGAGGGAAAGTTGTAATGCAGTGAAGCAAAAAAAAAAAAACAACACGCAAAAAGTTATCTGGTGAAATGCTGCGTCTGCAGACTCAGCAGCATGCCATTTGATGGATGCTTTCAAGACAAGGTGCCTCACACAAACCTTATATGTAAATATTTTTAGCCAGGATGACCCATGTGCAAACTGCACCCCTTCACCCTGGCAGTATCAGTGCAGCACTCCACCCCTTGAGCATCACACGGCCAATTCAACAAAGCACAAGTACAGTGAAAACAATCCTTCCCGAGCACTCAGCAGAGCTGGCACCGGCCCGCGGGCTGGCTGCTGCCCAGAAGAATCCTGAAAGAAAACAGAGAAACACTGGATCGCAGCCAAGTGGCGGTAAATGTTTTCTTCAGTTGGTCAAGTTTTCTGCAGCGGTAAACCCAGAGACTGCTGCTGCTCGTGGTCAACTAGAAAAAACAAAAAAAAAAAGAACATATCCAGATACTTGAAGAAACGTTAAAGTTCAGAAACATACATTCTACATGTCAACAGAAGATTTTCCGCACTGGCTGATATATTTTTAGTACTTTTGCAACCCTTTTGCAACATTGAGATGTTTTGGTGTTGGTTTGAATCCACCCGGCACCTCCACCGCTGGCTAAGCGTTTCAGAATGTGATGAAAACAACCGTCTTTAGTGGCTTTGAATGTGACATGATAATTGATGGGCACTCCCTTCATTTCATCATTTCGGGGTTTATAGTCGTGTTCGCAGCTTGTTTGTGGGGATGGGAATGCTGCTCTGTCAGTCAGTTGGTCCAGAAGAGAACAAATGGCAGTAAAACATTCCCAGCAGCCTCAGCTGTACTTCACGTTGATTCTAATTAGGCGCTTACGAGCAAACCGCTCTGAAAACACCCGATCCCGCCTGACCGGGGATGTTCAGCACACTTTGGCCTGGCTGGTATTTAAACAGAGGGCTACTTGGCAGTGGAGGAAATCTCAAAACATACAAACTTGTTTAATAACTTGGAATGACGTGTAATTTAGGACTATAATGAAAATGCAAGTGCATGTTGCCCTCAAATCTCACTGCACTTTTCTGAGTTAATGCATCATCACAGAACCTCTTTATTTGTTGCACAGGTATGTTTTTATGGATCGCCTCTGAATGCTGCCTGCTTGGAAGCATTTAAAGATGATGAGTTAATCCAAAGTTTTTAGGGTAAATCTGCACAAAAAAGAAGATAACAGGTGTCAAATAAAACGCGTTTTCCAACTTCTATGGCAGTTCAAACCTCCTCTCAAAGCCTTGGCTTCCTGGTTTCATGTGGATGCACATGTGGCGTTTTCAAAACCGACCCGACTTTTAAAACCGTTTTTGTGTCTGATCTGCAGTGTATAAATGGATGTGGCGAAGCCGCGGCCGGAGCCGGCTCGGCGTGCCTTTAAACTGGGCTGTAAATGTAAAAGTAAAAGTAAACATTCATGTCCGACTGCAGCACAGATCTTCTGCGCCCGGTGGGACCCAGCGGCGGCGAAGTGAATGACGGTTCTGGTTACCGCGGCGTCTGAGGGATCACGGCGCCGCGGTCAAGTTTACAAAACCTTTGCAATCTTTCTAAACTTTAATGATTTTTCTCATGCCTGTTGACTAAACGGATCCTCTGTCCATCAGCATCCATGAGCTTCACATGGATACCGTTTTTGTATCAAGTCGTCATTACAATCACCCGTTTCATACAACCTTTGTTTCCCCTTTTCCTTACTCACCAGTTTGTTCAAATCTGAAAAAAGATGTATTTGAACAAATTTAAATCAAATTGATCAGAGGAACAAAAACAACAACAACAACAGACCTCCGTTAAAGCTGCAGATGTGGTGACCAAAGAAGCGTCTAACAAAGCAATCTTTGTTGAAAAGTTTCCTAAATGTATGTCTGGAATTACACAACCACCGAATGCAGCGGTGTAGACTACAAAGTTTGTTTAGTTCAGTGCCGCAGGGGCACCAGAGGCGGTAAAGCTGCCATGTTTGAACCGTTACAGCTGAACCTGCTGACCTGAACGCGCAGGTTTCAGCTGAGGAGGAATCTACACCCGCGCACACACAAAAATATGATTCTACCTGATTGAAAAACCATCTCAGGTTCTCTTCTTTCCTTCAGCCATCCCGTGTCCGATTTCACTTACAGTCTGAAGTACGCCTCTCTTCTCCCTTGCTCTCTTCCTCTAGTATCAGATCTTTCCTGTTCACTTATTCTCCTTATTTTGTCCTTTCTGCTGCAAAATCATTTGATGCTTTGCTCTCAAATATGATTTTCCTTCTTTGTTCTGATTTCCACCTCTCCTAAAAACTGCTCCCTCACTTTTTTACACCAGAAGGTCAATCTCCTGAAAAGATTAAGTCTGTTATGAAATTTGGAAATTAAATGTCACATCAGGAAGGTCAAAGTGCTCCTTTGACCTTTTTTAGTTCAGGGGGAAAGCTCCTGAAGTTACATTAGCAGCTGCTTTTATGAGAAGATTTCTATGTGCTGAACATTTGTTAAGCAAACATAGGAAATAAAAGTCTATAAAATGTGCATGGCTGTAAAAAGCCAGCGGGGACGTGGTATGGCGCAAAAGAGGCGGGCGAGTAAACGCATCTTCAACAAGACTCCCAGACAGACTGAACCCAACGTCCATCCCAGGTTAACTTTGTGTCTCCATGCAGGGCTTTCTTTAGGACCAAAAGACACAACGGAGACAAACAGAGCCTAGAAAAATAAGGATGGACTTGAAGTTATGTATTCCCGATGGACAAGAAGGGATTCGGTTCGACGCCAGTGTAAAATATCAGTAACAACACCAGTGGAGAAGTGATTTGCTCCGACTGGAAATACTCACCAGTTCTGCCAAAAAAAGGGGATCTGTGATTATTTTCCTTATTTGCAACATCCAAGCTCACATAATTTCTACAAACAGAATCCCAATTCTTCTTGACAAGCACCAAAAGGAGTTATTCATCGCTGCGCTGCAGGACTTTTATGCTAAAATGGTTCTCATGGAAGGCTGTCGGTACCAGAGATGGCAAGAAGTGTTGATAAATGTAAAACAAGAGACTTTACATGAGCATCTAAGGAGCCTTCAGGTGAAGGAGCAGAAGTGACATATTTAAAACAAAAACAAAGAACTGGAGTTTGCCTTTTTGAAATGTGAGAAATCCCCCCCCAAAACAAGGAAAAAGCCATAGCAGTGACGGGCCAAGCTGCAGAGGTCCTTGTTTTAGATAACCAGACGACCCGTGTCAGCCATCGAAAATGTCAGATTTAACACGTGAGTGACCACTTGGAGTCACAGCTCAGTGGGCTGGTTGGAAAACTGCTCTCCTCACACGGAGACGGTGACTGGACATATTTCATGTAAGTGGAAAGAGGTGCAGGCTGTCAGCGTTTAGATGGAGGCTTTACAGTCGTCTGACTTCAGTCCTACAATCAGGATCAGCATTGCTGGGTCTTTATCTGTACTGCTCAGGTCTGGCCTCGCTTTAACAATCTGCATGTTGGATATCAATACCGATCAGTGAGCCGCTTTCGCAGGATTCATGGATTACGACGGCATTTTATGGCTGAAACTCAACCTATGGGAGGTGAGCTCATCTTGCACAACTGACAGCTCGGTTTGCGCTCCCGCCTAAATACTGGTTGATGGACATTTAATTGGTTGAGATAAAACGATTTCCACCAAATTAGCCTAAAAGAGGTAGAAAAATACTTTATATTTCTAGGTTCACCCTTAAAATGTCTTATTGTGCCCGTCAATTGGCTTAAAACTGAACAGATATCAACTTCCAAGGCTCCTAAACAGGAAATGAGGAATAATGTTGCTCAAGACGACCACATATTTGGACTCAGAAGACTTGCATTCACTGACTCCGAGTTACATACAAGTCAATACAAGTAAGCAACTGATGTGCTTTGTGACACAGAAGTTTAAATCCGTCTCCATGATCTAAAGAGCTCTAAAGAGCTGTGCCACCTTCAGGAAAAACAAGGCTGTGGATGTTGAATGTGGCGAGAGATTTAAACATGATTTCAGAATTATCTAAGTGAAATCTTTCCACAATATTCCTTCAAATGCAATGGGTGTCAAAAACAAAAAAAAAAACAACCTGCAAGTGCTCCAAAAGTTCACTACAGGACATGCTGAGAACTTGTGTAAGAACTAAATGTCAAAGTGCTGTATAAACTGTGCAATTAGAAGCAAATTGCTCAATTTGCCCTGTCAGGCAGACATGCCAGGAATAAGCTTTTGCTGCCCAAAAGGAACATCGAGCGAGCGTACAGCTTGCCAACAAGCATATAGGTAAGATGGGAAGTACACTCACAAAAACAATAAAGCATCTTCAGCTGCATTTGGCACAGAGGCAGACGTGAGAAGCCAGTGGACTACTCTGCTGAAAGGAATTCACTTTTTGTCCACTGACACTGATCATTTTCATTGTACAAGAACGCCTGTGCCTAATACAAGCGCATTTGGCTGTCACTGCAGTAAATTAATTTTACTTTTGCTCAGGCTTTTGTAACATAGGCAATACTTATGAAGTGTTTACAGCACAAAAACACTTTGAATAAGCAATCTGAAGCAATCTGTTTCAGTTTAGATACAGTAAAGGCAGCCTATAGATTACTTAAATCCAGTAAAAAAACAATGAAATAAGCCCAGTTTTAGTCACAAAAAAGAGCTTTCTTTTCCACCAAAGTATATCAAATCTTTTTTTATCTTCAGACTCGACCTTTAGGTATCAAAGGGGTTCAGACGTTTTCTTTTACTCAACATTGTTACTTAATTTTTTCGACACTTCTCATAAATGATGGACACGTGGAACGTGGCGAGTCTGCATCTGCAACGCCGTTTTAACTCTCCGTCCACATTACGCTGCTGTACAAGCATACCACACGGTCATCCGTACTCACCCGGCATGCACGAACAAGTCGAAACTTGTAGCTCTTAGAACAGAAATGCTCTCTACAGCAGATCAAAAATTCAGTTTTTGGAGGTCCAAATGTGTTGGAGTAGTGTGGACAGCAGGTGCAAGCGTTGTGGTCACAGATGTTTCAGACTAGGCGCATTTCAGAGTCGGCTGGCGGCTCTTCTGTTCAGGCTACACGACTCGCGTCTTGTAACTGGGAGTCTTGAAGTCTTGAAGTCTTGAAGTCTTAGTAAGTTGGCTTGTTTATTGCCTGTCAGCTATTGGCCGTTGCCGAGTCTTTGACGAGTCTTTGAGTTGTTCACACACACACACACCAATCCAGTGCCGAATCCTGATCGCCAACGAGCTGCAGATTCCCCGCCAACGGCAAACACTCCGTCTGGCAGATCGGGATTAAAATCATGCGGTCTGAAAGAGCGCTTTCACAAAAGCCTGTCTCAGACCACACGTTTTGTTTTTTATTGATGAGAAATACAGTGCCAGTCACGAGTTTGACACACCAACATGTTCATTTTGAAAGCTTTTCCAAACCTTTGGCTGGTACTGTATGAAAATATTCCAGACTTCCTCCTTCCACTGTCATTTTAAATAATCGTCAGCAACATTCATTCTGACAAGGCATTTCATCCGAGTGTATAGAAAAGATGCTCTTCACTATCTTGCGCACGTGCCGGAGTTATAAACTGTGACTCAGATGCTGCACGTGCTTCACCCAAAGTCATATCTGTCATTGTTCCTCACAGTATTACTGTTTACTAGCACTTTGTGATACAGAAAAGGATTCTGGTTCCTCCAAACACAACATATTCATCAGTCGGAGAAGGCGCTTTTACTCTACATGGATGCAACAATTTCCCCGGAGACTTCCATCAAAGGCAGCTGTATATTTAACACTGTCATCATGCGCACCAGATAAAAATGAATCTGGAGTTGTTCACACAGATAAAATGGCAGGTTTGCAGCAAAAAAAACAAACAAAAAAAAGAAATGCAAAGAGAGCAGGTTCCTAGAACAAGTAGCGGCTCGGCTGACAAAATCTCACATCAGCAACATAGGGAACATAAAATGACATAAAGATGTCATTTCACTTGTTTGTTCTTGGCTTTTGAGACGCGAGTCGCATCTCCTCATGCTCTCTCCTGTCAGGCTGCCATTAACCCAACTTGAGTTGTGCTAGAAAACGCTGAATTCAAAAACGTAATTTACTCCCTTTTCAACCAAAGTTCAGCAACCTTAAAAAAATGTTACCTTTAAATGTCACACTGGTGGTTAAATCAGAGGGAGCTGGGCTCCTAAAGTGTGCTTTTTCTTTTTAGATGTAAATTTTTACCCATAATAAAATTTTGGAGGTCAAGGATACAGAAAGAAGAGGGAAAAAATTGAATTGAACTTTAATTGAATCCAACTACTTTCTTTTTTTAAAAAGTAACAAAAAAACTAAAAAAAAAAAAAAAAGAAGACGGAAGGGAAAGAAATGCTGGTACTCACTACACTTCCTCCGAGGACGAGGGCTTGGGGTTGGGGCTCCTCCTGAGGTTTCACCTCTTCCTCCGAACAGTGCACGTCCTTCCCGATCTCTGCTTTTTTCTCTGTATGCTTTCTCCTCGCCGGACGATCCTCAGGGCAGCAGCACTCAAGGTAATCTCCTCCGAGATCTGAAAGGAGACCGGGATGTCAAGCAGGCGTGGATGTGCGAGAGAAAAGTGAAATATCAAGAAGATGAATCATGTCTTCAGTACACATGTTTAGGTGTTACGGTGTGTGTCAGAATGCTGGTATAAACAGAGGTGTTGCTGTTGATGGTATATGATAGTAGGTGGGTTCTTATGATTGCATAATTATAAGTGCGAATAAATAAATGAGATGTTTCAACTCAGCAAGAGCCTTAAAGTGACTGCACTCTATTTTTCACCATTGTGTCCCGTCTGCAGAGCTACACGCTTTACTACTTCACTTCAACCTTGGAGGAATCCAATCAGACTCTGCAACTTAGGCTTTGGCAGAATGGATTTACAGTGACGTGAGAAAAAAACAAAACAAAAAAAAAAACATTACTAGGTCTTGAAACAAGGTGAGTACGACCTCATGATGTACCACATGGATAGTGTACAGGGCCCTCAACAGCTTGCAGAACCACCTTTGGCAGCGGAAACGTGAAGCAATATTCTTCTATATGAACTGATCAGTCTCTTTTACATTTAATGGAGAAATCTTGGCCTAAAAAGTTGCTTTGACTCATTCAGGTTTGCAGATGTTTCCACCGTATCATTTCCATCTGGTTGAGGTCTTTGATCCAGCCATGACAACAGCTTGACTCTTTCTTTCTCACCAGTTGGGTTGTACATTTGTGGCCTGAGTTCATTGTTTTACGAAACCTAATTTGACTGTAAGCTGTACATGTCCGGACGCTGTAAAACAAGCCCAAATCAGCAACCCTCCACCACCGTGCTTGTGCGTAAATGTTGTGTTGGGTTTTTGCAAATGTGGCACCATGCACTGTGGTTACGGACACAGCTAAGCTTTTATTTTTTATTTTTTGTTACGGATGCATCTTTGCAAAACTAAGCTGTGCTGTCACGCTCTTTAATGCATTGAAGCCTGCATCTCTGAAAAACTGCTTCTTTTGCAATATGTTGATACGCTGCTAAAGCTGTTTTGTCTTTCTTCAACACATTAAAGTTAGTTAAAGTGCATGAAAAAACATGCATCTATGTATTTAGGTTTCGGCTTTTCCACTGCACATGTTGTGCCACTTTCATTAAATCAAAAGGTCAGCTCTTTGTTTGAAACTTTTCTCAAGCTTGATGAGTTCAACCTGCTTTCATCAAAAGGAGAAAAAACTCTGTTCTTTTGACCTCAATCATAAAACCGCCAGACATGCACAGTGGCGCTTAATAAAAACAAGAAAATGTGATTAGTACATCACAAGATCAAGCATATGCACAAAAATTTATTTAAATAAACAAATAATTCATCAAACTCACTGGCTCATTAACAGCAATAGGCAAGAAGAGACTCAACAGTGGGTTGCATTTGATTGCACAAAATGAAAATTACAATGAATGAAATAAGCACTGTCACACATCGTGGTGTTATATCTGGCTATAGTGGGAATAAATTTGATTTCAGAAACATCCTTCTTTTTATTTAACTCTTTTAATGTCTGTCATGATATATGCCTATGCCTACATTAGGCTTGTTCGTGTATTTTTTTGTATTTATTTTAATAATATGTTTGGTTTGTATAAAACTTCCCCCCTCCACCTATTTTTTTATTATTGGGGTGGTACAGAGGTCTGTTATAGGGTTAAAAGCATTTCAAGAGAAATGGTAAAAAAAAAAAAAAAAAAAAATCCTAATTCCAGCTTCATGTGGACGAACGAGAAAAATAGTGAAAGGGAACCGACCGTTTTGAATTCAAAACTGTTGTCAGTATCTTTCCAACGATTAAAGCAGAGTGCTTGAGATTCACCACAACATCTTCCCTTCTCTCTGAAAAGAACGGATGACTCTGAGGAGACATCCTGAAAGTCTAGATCAGAACTTAAGAGAATCTGAGGGAGACTGGGCGGAATTCATTGAAGATTTAAAAGCCTTATTAACAAAAAGGAACTTTGTCAACCTGAAATCCTCAATATTTAGCTACAATGACAAATTAAATGGTCCGGGCACCGTTCTGTTACACAAAGGTATGAAAATACACTTAATCTCTTGCCAGAACCACCTCAAAGGGTTCCTTTGTCTAATCTTCAAGATGAGTTTACCATAATTGTACAAAAGAGAACCTGGTGCTCACCTGAACAACCTGCAATGTTAAGATCATGACATGGATCCAGACGACTTCTCATTCAGAATGACTCAGAAGCAGTTAAAGGTAGGGTAAGCGATCTCTGGATGCTGTCACCTCTCTTGATAGTTTAAACAAAACATGTCGAGATAGCCACTTCACCCAGTTCCTGCAGTGCTCGCTCAAGAAACCACGAGCCACCATGAAATCCCAAACCTCCTCCCTTCCACCACTTCATGTGTTAGATGAACTCCATGCCTGTAGGGGACTGAGGCTCACTCCACGCTCCCCCTGCTTCCCACAAGCCACACCTTCATCCAGCCAGTCAGTGGTGGCTTCTGTGTGGGGTGGTTCTTTATATCTCCTGTTTCTGTAGTTGATTGTAGTAGATTGGTCGTAGCGCCAAACAGATGCGTGCAAAGGCAGTTTGATAAGCAGCTGTTGGCGCCGCCCCTTGGATCAGGTAGCCCCTTGGATCGGGTAGCCCCTTGGATCGGGTAGCCCCTTGGATCGGGTAGCCCCTTGGATCGGGTAGCCCCTTGGATCGGGTAGCCCCTTGGATCGGGTAGCCCCTTGGATCGGGTAGCCCCTTGGATCGGGTAGCCCCTTGGATCGGGTAGCCCCTTGGATCGGGTAGCTCCTTGGATCGGGTAGCCCCTTGGATTGTGCACCAATGTAAGCCAACATGGACGTTAGCTACTTAACAACACAGAGTTGGAAAAATGTGGCTCATTACTACTTCAAAGCACGGACGCAGCAAGGACCTGCAAAAATAAAGTTCAACCCATCTTTCTTCTCGTCTTTCTTCTTCTATCAAGGCAGGGTTTTGGCCAATCAAACAGGAAGCAATAGAGCGCCCAGATAGATGACATAGTAAATTGTATCTCTACGTGAAATTTCCTGGCACATAGATTGGCAACCAACGGTGCACCTAAGCCTAATGCAACACATAATGGCAGGGCTAGGACCTGCTGGAGCATGAATGCAGAACCGCGGCGCCAATCAGCCCTACCAGCTTGTGCTTAATTGTTGTATTCCACACTTCTACAGAAACTCATCTGCACCAGCAGGAAGTAAACCACTTTTTCATTTCTGATTACTGGTCAACGACTTTGAAAACCACACACACATATTATATTTATATTTATATATATATATATATATATATATATATATATATATATATATATATATATATATATATATATATATATATATATATATATATATATATATATATATATATATATATATATATACACACACACACATACACACATAATATAGAAAGTGTAGACAGGTGAGGAGACGAGGGGGGAACCAGGAGACTAAATAAATGACAAGAAAAATGATTATTTGAACGTGAAAAACAAAATCGAGCACGTCCCTAAGCTTGTCAATCATGGAAACTTCATGCGTGTCTCATCAGAGCTCATCTTCGTCATTTAACACTAACTGGTATAAATGTCATTAATTGCTCATCAAAGTCTGTTTGTTTGTGTGTAGACATGATCTCACAAATAGCTCTACACACTTAACTTTGTTGTTCACAGCTGTGTGATTGCACGCAAGTGTTTGTCTAATAACACACAGCTGCATGCGGCATTTGTGCGTGTTACACCTTTGTACTTACACCTTTTGTACTTTTTTTCCTCCCCCTCTTCTGTGCCAACCTCACATCGAATCATCATCACATTTTGAATATAATTCTCAACTTTAACCCAAAGGAAAATAGTTCTTTAGGGAACACACACACACACACACACACACACACACACACACGCACACGCACACGCACACACAGTGAAAGAGCAGTCAACCCTCGACACAAGCTGCATTCAGCACTTTTTCTGCTGTGTAGATCAATGAATTATTCCACTAAAAAGGAAAAAAAAAAAATAAGGTTGCTTTTGGTTTTGATGTAGAAAAGAGATGATTGGAGATCAATATGCCCTGAATAAACAAAGAAAAAAGGAAAAAAAAAGCAGGACTCACAGTGTTTGGATCAGTTCAACCGTGGAGAAGCAGTCAGGAGAGTTTCAGAGAAGTCAGATCTGGATTTATGCATTTCATCTATAGTCTAAGACGATATTGGTTCTAAAAGTATAACTGCAGCTTTTGTTTCAAACTTTGTGGAATCAACAAAATTAAGAATACTTTTTTGGTTTCATAATGATTCACACGCTCCTTCATATTCACATCACTTAAAATGGTGCCATCATGAAAGACACTCGGCGGTATTTGATAGAAAACCACCAAAGCAAAAAGTTTGGTAAAAACAGTAACAATAAGTTAAACATCTGTGCACCGTTTGTCCTTTGGATTTTCTGTTTTAGAAGCAAATTGGAAAAACAAACATGACTTTTTTCTTTTTTGCTCTCAAACCAAACTGGAACAAGACATCCGAGTACTTTTCTACATTTGTTGCTCAACTGTATGGCTGCCAGGCAATTACATGTTATTGAGCCTCAATAGCCAGTTTATATGAACGTTTTATTTGACTTTCTTACTTTGTAAAACTAAATTTAACACATTACTGCACAGACTAAAATGTTTTGAATTGGTATTTGTCATGAAAATTCAGTGACAAGAAGTAGCAGAGTATGAATGTCCATGATCGTAACCTAGAGAACAATCAAATCACATTTTATGACAAATTAATGCAGAAAAAAAACAGCTTGATTTTAGGACTTTTTCTTGGCAATTTTCCCTCCACGTGTTGACTTGTGAGGCAGCGCAACACTGCACACAGGATTGGTGATCTATCGCATCATCCGATACCTGATCCAGCTATTTAGACCATATCAGGCCTGATATCTAAAGTTAGTATATATCATACCATCATGCGACCAGATGTATTCACATCCCGACGTCTATAATTGGGTTTTTAATGCTCAGGGTGATGTGTTTCAGGCGCAGTCTTCAATAAAGTCCATTACTTTGACTTTTAACATCAGAACCAGTTACAGTTTAGTCTCATTTACATCCTCTATGTCTGAAACCAAAAAACATCTCTCCTTTTGCTGTTCCTCAAAAATTAAAACAAAGTTTTTGTTATTAATCACTGGTACAGCAAATGTGAGACAGGATCAATGTCAATGATACATCAATGCTGAAAGAAACGGAAAACAAAAACAAATAATAATGTCTCAGTCAAATTTGGATTGAAAAATACAAAGGATTAGTTAATGACACTAAACTCAATTTCATGCAGCAGAAATGACGCATTCCAGTTAAATAAACTGTGTATTAATTGTCCTGTCCTGTTTCTAGCAGAGGGAAATCCATTAAATTTGATCCCACAACAAAAATACTTCCATCTCAACACTTTTATCTCTTGTAGTTTCATAGTTGAATCTAATTAAATTTCACAATAATTTTTCCCAGGCAAACAGACTTCAAAAAAATTAATAAATGTTTGTTCTTAAACAGCCACAAGACTTTAAACCTTAAATTTGTTCCACATTCTCCAGATAATCAGAGTGTTTATGGCCCAGAGATGCATTTTACTTACAGTTTAAACCAAAAATAAATGCATTTGTACAATAAACACATACTGACCTCAGCATCTTCATCATTATTATTAAAAAGGAAGAAAAGATGCAGACTAAAAGGTTTTTAAAGTGTGCAACAGAAGCAGTGTGTGTGCATGAGGAGGATTTGTTTCTTTTCTTTTCAGCCAAACTCGTCCTGGTCAGTGATTAACACTGAAATGTTATGAAGCTCCTTTAAGAGGGAATCACCAGCAGTGTTTTCCCCAGGACGTGCATGTGTGTGCGAGTCTGTGTGGGTTACCGAGGCGCTGTGCGTGAGTGGATGAGATCATCAGAGGACTGCAGCACAGCAGGGAGACACACACTGAGAGCGGGAGAGAGAAAACAACAGGTCTTTTCCAGAGAGTCTGGATCCCCCAAAGGACTGACCTCATCCTCCATCCATCACCAGGCTCATACTAACCAGCTCTGCTCTGGGACTGAGTGTCTGTTTGTCTGCTCACAAACGCTGTGAGAGTGCTGTACAACCATTCCCTCACTAAAACAGGTGATCCTGTTGTAGTTCACCATGCACATGCTTGGAATGTTGTACAAACAACAGTAGATGCCTTCAAGAGGCAGGTTAAATTATCCCTCTCGCGGTCCAAAAACACGTTAGGTTGGTTGATTGTAGTTTTCCATTGGGGATGTTGCAACGAGAGTGTGTGTGTGTGTGTGTGTGTGTGTGTTTAGTGGACTGATTCTTTAGTGTCGAACCCAATTTTTGGCACCACATGGAACACGTTCCTCAACCTGTGAATGTCTGATCCCCCAATACTTTGATTTTGTGTTGTGATAAAATCAAAGAGAACAAATTTACTGGGAGTCGCGCGAGCACCAGAGGGTCGGCTCCATTCATCTGTACTGTACTGCACTGCACGTTGTGGGTCTTGCAGGGAGTTTGCATCATGTGCGAGGCTCAGCTGTCTCTGCTCTGTGTCACTACATGAGACATATTCATACGCGAGTGTCAAAGTCACAGAGACAAATTCCTGTACAAGCTGCACTTCCTGCAGCTCTGACGCAAGAGGCCTCAGATTGATGCCGTGGCAGAGGACCTGGCATCAATCTACTGTGTTGTACATTACTTTGAGCTGACAATTCCCTTAAAATATATTTAGGCTGAGCTGCTCATCTGGATATTTTGCATATCTTAATTAATGCTTACAAAACATGCTAATGAACCAGTCGGCCCTAATTAATTAGCTTTGTGGGTTTTCTCTATAAATCGCATTGGTGCCTCTCCCCATTTTTTCTTGTCCTAACCTGAATTTAATCAATCAGGTCAACGGGAGAGGGGATTCTTGTTTATAGTAATACACAACAGACTGAAACAGACAGTGACTCATGTGAAACAACCTTCTCCAATTTGTCTTTTCATTATTTTCATTTTGCAGCTAAAGCTCCGTTTGTTTTGTTTTTTTGCACAAGCAAAAAAAAAAAAACAAATCTAATGTAGAAAAGGTCAGGTCATTGCAGTAGAGCAGCTTAAGTTTTAAAAATCTTGCAGCTCATAATCTTAGCCTTTTCTACCTTTATTTGTTGTTGCGGGTACAGTTTAAAACTGTATCGCTGTCAGAATCACTCACCACTGCACGGCACAAAACAAAACTCACAAACAAAACTAAATGTTTGGCGCGAAGCGGTACGAATCAGGCAAAAGTTTGAGATTAATTTTGAAAACATACAAACAAACAGCTCAGCTTGTCTCTTCTAACTTCCATCAAAGACCGCGCGTCCTGAATCACACTTCCAGAGCACATGAGAACACACTTCTGCAAAAAGAAAAAGCAAAGGATCATGAAGTTAGATGGACTACGTGGCTTCCACGATAGAGGACACATTTGGGCCCAAGCTGGCTACTTCTGGCTCAGTGGTTGGAGGTATGCAAACTATGTAATTTATGTATAACAATCGTTCAGTCTGAAGTATGCACGAAGCACCAGGATGGCTTCTTACTTCTGGGAAAGCAACTTGAGCAACTTACCAGTCTACCTCACATACTACATCCCATAATACAAAACACCACCACAGCTGGTGCCAGCTGCAGTGGTCACATGACCTGCTTCCATCTGTGGCATAAAAAAGCAGTTTTTATGACAGTTTACACTATTAGCTCTTGTTTGATTCCTGTGAAATCTAAAATGATTGCAATTCACAGCAGCTGGAGCGCCACAACCTTTACATGGCCCTTCCACACCTGCTTTTCTTTCTCTTATTTTTTTGTTTTCTTTGGCTGTGGGTGTCTCATGACAAACGTTTCGATATTTTTGACAACTTGCTCACGTTAACGCTGTCAGATGAGCTCCATGAACTGTCCAGCCTGGTTCAACAGCACATAAAAGGCCTAAATGTTCAACACAGGGAAATCTGCCTCCTTGCTTTGAATTTGTCATCTGCACAAAGCATTCTGACTTTTCTCTAATCTTGACTTCAACAGTTAAGCCTGGTTTATGCTTCTGTGTCAAGTCCACGCTAAGGGAACATGGTTTACGTTTCCAAGTTCTGCACAGAAGTCGAAGTGCAGCAAAGCAATTCTGTGCCAAAGCGCTAGGGGGTATAGAGATTCAGAAGGATCTTTCATGAAAGCACATGATACACATTGGTGGAGTGTTTACCTACCAGTTGTGTTTCTCTATAAGAGAGGACGTTGCTGGAGTTGGAGCTTATCGATTTGGAACAGCAAATGCTTTTACTGCAAATGTTGCATCATAAACGAAAGAAAAGTAATGCGGACGAGTCTAGCTGAAGGGTCAAAGCGGGTAAGCGAAGTGCCGGATAGGATGCAGTACACCGGATCAATCACAGCTCCAGCTGCTCGTGTCGCATTGATGTGTAGTCTGAAAACTTTGGAGGTGAACGTCTGGCGATGCAACGCTCTGCAGAGGCGGGTTCACATCGTTGCAACTGCGTCAATTTGACAGAGAGAAATAAATCAGGCTTTAGGGGTGTTAACAGTTAAAGTAGGAAGGCCAAACATGACTAATCCTCAGAAAAACAACAAAAGTCGCTCTTACATTGGCGGAAACCAGTATTGTACATGCGGATCTATCGCCTGTTCTTTGTACAATGATTTACGCGGAGTGGCGTGTCGAGCTGGACCCGTGATTGACTCGCCTTGGCGGGTACACTTAACCGCAGGTCAGGTTTAATGTAAACAGAACTAACGCGGGGTGGCGAGTCATGGGAGGGATTGATTGATTGATTACGTAACCTGACTAGAACCCAACAGGCGAGGTTTTTTCTTTTTTCTTCTTCTTTCTTTATGAAATTAGGAAACAGCTGATGAGAGTAACAACAGCAGGAGGTCAGATATTTGCAAGATGAGTAACTGGGGAGACGAGGAAATCTGCGAGCTACTCAGCCTCAAGAGCTGAGGACGCCATAAACCGGCGTATGTCCAGAACCACAAAGAACGGTCCATTCTTGACAAACATGACAAAAAACGGGGCTTTGCGAAAGCAAAACCCCGCCAAAAAATGCTCATCCCGATGTTCAATCATCCTGGTTTTGAAAACTACACCTGTCTGACAACGTATTTCATCCTACTAATGTGGAGATAAAATGTCATTCTACACGCCCACCCATTTTATATAACGTTACGCGGATAACGCCTTTCCGACTCGCCTTCCCTCCCCTCAGGCCCGGGGTGACAAATAACACGCTTTGCGTTTATATTACCCATCGCGTGTTAAACACATGTTTATAATCCAGTAATAATAGCGAGATCTAATCTCAAAATGCCTGAAGACAGGAGAAACGTTTTCCCTTCAACTTCTAGTCAAACGCTGCCACCTAGTGTTTGGTGGTGTAATTAGAGCGCATCATACGCCAACAACAACAACGTACATTAAGCTGCATGCGTAGTTGCTATGTTGAAAGTTAAATTAGTCTTCAGTCCTTAAAGAGTTTCTCCACTCCCAGCTTAACAATCACAACAAACCAAAAGGGTTTAAGTGATAAACTTGAGTGTTTATACTTTTACTGAGGTGTTTTAATAGGAAAAGTAAAGTGAACGGAAATGTTCACCACTTAAAATTTTAAGTTTATTGTGGTCAAGAGAATCATGTGACTGAATTTTAAAAGGGCTAGTAGCTGGAATTTATGTATTTATGTAGACTACTTAAGTCCCATCTTACCTTATAAATAACTATAAATCTTTTGGATGCACAGACAATATATGCTCTTCTTCCTGAAACAAATATTATAATACACATCAATTTTCCTTGCATTTAATTCAAATTGACTTATTCCTAACTGAAAAACATCTTACAGTCCAAATTAAAGACTAGATCAGCATGTAAAACATCTCTTTTCTATTAGAATGCAAAGATAAACAAATGCATAAGCTTTTGTGGAAATCAAAGCGTCCTCGTGAAACACACTGTGTCAATTAAAGCCTCTCACAGAGTTCACTCTGCACTCTCTGACTTCAAATCATAACAACGAACAGGGCTGAATAACAAACAGGCCCCAGATTTCATTACCGATCTGCACACCGCTGAATTCCTGTACAGTTATTGGTGAAGCAAGGCAGAAATCTCCTGTCGCTGAGGAATATGTCTGGATGACCGGTCCTAAACCGAGTTAATAACAGGACACGACCAAGGCGCAACGAGCCGAATAAAAGACTGAAAGGAAAGGGAAAAAAAAAAAAAAAATCTTGTGCACCACCCGCATGCAGAAAGTGTAATAAAACGGACACATGAGCTGTGATTGATCTGGAAGCGCACAAGGTTTATATGCTTGCACAGGGACATGCACGCACAAAGTTTTAAGACATCTAATAAGATCTAATTCATTGTATTGTGTCGGCACGTGTGTTTAAGGCTTCCTTGCACACACACACACATCCAAAGTGCAATATTACAGTCAGACCATGGCGGTAACAGTCCAGCATCAGTTCGGAGGCAACAATCAAAAGTTCAGCAGTCCTGTCAGTTTCTTTCTGGTTAATCATTCCTCTGTTTGCGGTGTAATGACCAGAATAACAGAGTGATGGTTATAAGGATTAAAGTATAAATGCCCACTAATGCAGCTTAAAATGGCAGCTTTAAAAGCCTGAACTTTAAATGACCCTGCTGGAAACTGTGCCATCTTGTGTTTGTATGTGCTTAACCTGTAACAAACCTTTGAAGCTTGGCTGAATTTACAGTAGCATTCCCGCTTTACAGCGAACCAATGAGCAGACGGCCGCTGCTCAATCCGTAAAATAATTCAAATTAATTAGCAACGTGCTCCCTCTTCCACAAGTTTTCCAGATATAAAGAATGTCTAGATTTTTTTGTTTTTTGTTTTACTGGCAGTCTTGTAAATTGCGACTGTGCTCAGATTTGACTGAATTCTGACTCATAGTAAATTTCTGATACAATTTACAGCAATCAGAAACTACAAGTTTAGAAATACCAAAACAAACAAAAATCAGCCATCTGAGCTACAAGAGGTTCAAAACAAAAACCAGGTGGCTTGTCCCAAAAATAAGTAGCATTATTTTGTGTATTTGTACCACATCTATCAGCAATCAATCCTCAGCCATCCATTATCCATACTCGCTTTTTCCTACTTAGGGACATGGAGTACCGGCGGCATTAAAGTTTAGTTTCGACATTTTGACTTTATGAGAGAATAACTGAGACAAACGTTGAATAACTGATTAGTTTAAAAATCACTGCACATTTATTTATTATAAAGCTTGTTGCCAACAGCTCCTTCGAAAGCTGCTTTTCTGCAAAAATGCACTGCGTTTAAAGGAAAAAAAAGCCGCCATTCACCGCTGTCCAACCTTTACTGCCACTGTTCAGCATGTTGGAGGGAGCGGCATGGTTTGACGATATTTCGGACTCCTAAGCCTGGCCAGTCAAACTCATTCACTTTAGGAAAATTGTCCCTGGTGAAATGGGTCATGGTACCCTTCCATCCACAGCGATTTCCAACGGTACAGAACAAGCTGAACCAACAGCAGGAGGTTGCGATGACTCATACAGGAGGTCCAAGAGCCACCATTCAAAACAACCAAGACGCTTCAATTCTTCTGACTGACTGAAAATCCCACTGAAATCCAGAGAAAGCAAACAAATTCTTTGTATCAAAGAGGAGATTAATTATCACGGGTGGCCAGGTAACGGACCGCCTGTCCTCACTGAGAGAAGAATGATATCAAATGTGTTAAAATAAACTTTAGAGGAACATCTCTAGCACTTGTCCATTACCTGAAGATTAGGGAAGACTCTGTAACGCAGCGAGACAGTGACCATAAGCAACGTTAAAGCCACAACAGCATCATAGAAGAAAATGTGGTCTTCCTAAAACAGGAATAAACTTTGATGCAACACTGACAAACTGCAGCAGCTCTGTGAGGAATAACAAGGCAAAATTCCTCCCCATAGTTGTTATAAAAGCAGTACCAAGACCCCTGATGGAGACTGATGCAACAAAAAGGAGGCTTGTGTGTTGTTGATGTGTTTGTATAACAGCATTTCCAATTCCTGCACATTTTTCTAGTATTGTTCTGTATAGTTAAAGTAGGTTTACAGCATTCCTGGGTGAATTGTATTTTGTTCGATGAGGAATGTTTTCCAAATTGATGAAACCTGAACAACAACAACACAATCTATCATAATGAACAATGAAATGGAAAACGACAAAACGTGCACACGTACACACAAAAAACAGCCTTGACAAATATGAGCATCAAATAGTGATGTAATAAACTGTAATCAATATCTTTCATTCCACTGAATTTAAGCCATATTTGACAAAACTAAATGCCTCTTAGTTGTCTGAAATGAAGGAATCAAACATTTATATTTATGTGCAACTGGAATTCAGTCAAATGAATGACAATTTTGTGTAAAAGGCAACTTTAAATAGTCACCCTAAAAGACAAATACAACATATTTAACATTAAAGCAAATCACATTTACTCAGAACATGTTTATACACGATTCCCCATAAAAGGTGGAAACATTTTGTTGGCAGAAAATTCCTCTTTTTATCTAAAATCATTTAATGATAGGCTGTAAAAAAGTGTTTTATTCCAACTTTATGGGCAACACAGTATATTCAGGAAATTAAAAAAGGAAGGGTCCTTTGACATTTAATTAGTGTCATGCGGGTTATTTAAACTAACTAAACCATAGGTTAACACCATGCAAAGGTGAATTATCAAATATTTAAAAGCGATACACTTATCATACTGCATGAAATGAGTCACGGGGGTCCTTTTGATAATGTCACAGACATCATGCCACGGCCATGTGACAACTAACGGTTTTGTTGAACCTGGCAAAAAGAGGATCACTTCACTGACCGGCACGTTTTCATTACTGGACACAATAAACCTTTAGGTTTTCAACAAACTTTCCAAAGCAAAAAACTGAATGCTAAACTATGAGTGAAATGACCGTTTGAGACTTGATAAGAAATTGAAAGCAAGCAGACAGGACTATGTATACAAACAAATGTATTTGATGGAGACACCAAAAATGGGCATGTTTTGCCTGTGAACCAGAGCAGACGATTTCCAGTTCGGGTATTTGCGTACAGCAGATGCGATGCAGACACCAATCCTGACCCACATGACACAGAGACGGTAAAAAACCTGTTTCACAAAAAAATGAATGAGTCTGCTAAGTGTTGTGATATAATACTTAAAATGGGCCATTCATGAAAAGCTTTTAAGCCTCCTCAGATTTATTTAAATACAGGATCTACACATTCAGGAGCTCAGGACAAACTGTGCTACTGGTCTGAATTAACAGGAGCAACTCGATTTTTAATGGTGCCAATGCGGCTGCCACAAATTCCCGCACAGTCTGCGCTCTTTGAGTGATTAAAGCATCTGTGGCAAGGTTCAAACTCCGGCTCAGGTTTGTTAATGAGCGAACAAACAGCCTCTAATAGGGCTGTGAATGCATAAACAGACTAATGCGGCCGGTTGAAGTCCGACTGGTGCAACGTGGTGGCGCTGCCCAAGCCTGTTACTAGCCAATTACAGGACTGGCACGGCTAAGCAGAGGACTGGGGGGGGAGGCTCATCGCCGTCACCGCACATGCTCAGTGTGGCTCTGTTCAAGGGGGTGTGGTACTTGTACAGTGTGCTTGTGAGTGCGTGTAGATGAGAAGAGGGGAAACGAAGCATGGGGAGGGTGGATGTTTGACTCCATTCCACCTCGTCCATCCTCGGGGGATCACACATTGTTTGTACTGTATTTTTGCACCACATGACTTGCAGATTTTTTTCTTTTTTAAACATTTTTTTTCCTCCCTTCACCGCCTCCTCTCCTCTCGCTGTGCGAGTGCCGTTTCTTGCCAGGCAGGAAAGGCAAAACAGCTGTGGCAGTGCAAAGCAGTTCCCCATTAACCAAGGAATTATGCAAGCAGGAAATTCAAATAAGATGCAGATGAGTGGAAAGCCAGGCTCCAACCAAATACCTCTTCCCTCACCAGAAAAAAAGAACCCCGATGGGAGGTTTGAGAACGCACACCTCAGCCCTGCAGTCACTGCGGCTACTTCTCACCATTTCAACAGTTGGTTTCCCCTCATTTAAATGGCATACATTAGTAAAGTGAATAAGATCAATGAACACCTCCTTTGACAAAAATGCCTCTTGGCACTCAAAGAAGGCAAAGACTGTGGCTGTTAATACAGAATATGTAATGTTTTCACACCATTAAATCATCAACACATTAATCTTGAGACATTAATTAGCTAAAACACACAAAACTGTTAGCAGCTGGACTGTCAGGACGCATCACGTGTACGGCCGTTTTAGGATGATTTATCCAAACGCCGACGAGCGAAAATCTGCTGACGTATTCGGAAGACATTTAATAAAAGGTGCAAGTCAAAAACAAAAACGATAACTAAATAAAGTAAAGCCGGCTGAGGCGTGTTGCTGTGTTGTATGACAATCACGTGCGTTAATGCGTTCAGCCAAACCCCCAGCGGGGCACCAGTTTTATTCTTTTCTTCCTCGTCTTTTAGCATCCAAACAATAATTCGTCATTTTGTCAAAATGCTCATGTACAATAGCAGCACTATTATTTGTGAATTGCTCCACAGACATTGACAAAGATTAATGTTACTTTGGTTGAGCTATATTTCAGATTAATGCTTTTAAACCGAACCGGGTAGTGCTTAAGACATCCTGCTTGGCCATTATTGTCCAGCACATTAGGACTTTTTTATATTTCAAAACAACAGCTTATGCTGAGATACATTTATTGATGATTTAATATCTTTAAAAGTAGGAATTCAAAAGGCGCTGCCCAAGGTTCCCAGGTATTGTGGCGCACACGTGTGTCGCCAAAGCTCTGCATGGATAGCCGGTGTGGACAAATTCAAACCGGCTGACGTGAGCTGCGATGGCTTTTGTGGATTGCTGTCAATTACTGTTGTCCACTGATTGAGCTGAAAGAGAAGTGGATTTCCAGCACAGTATAACAACAGACCGGGTTCACTTAAGTTTGGCAGAATAATAGCCAAAACCCCATGAAACCCTTTCATAATGTGCTTTCCTTTAATAGGAATGTGAAAGGCAGTAGTTCTTCTAGTTACCATGTGAATACACCTTTAACGGCTCACAGAGCCACTTACAAATGGTTTGAGCCAAAAATCAGCATCCAAACACACACTTAGATATTCTTAAAACTCAGCTTGACCTATTGCTGCAAGTAAATAAGTAAACAAAGCTAATAAGGATGAGGACAATCTGTTCTGATCACATAATCGCAAACACTAATTACTTCCAGTGAGTGCAAGCATTTTGTGGTCTTTTCAGCACGTGTTACAGAGACAAACATAACATCCAGGGAGCGACATCAGCTACCAGCCCCCCCGAAAAAAAAAAAAAAAATCATTTCCTCAGAAGCCTGTAATGAGGATTTGCACATCCTTGCACTGATTTGAATTGTATTTATTTGAATATAATGACGGAACTGAAGCTGAACTATCAAAATCAACCACAGTGGAAGGTAAGAGTCCTTTTCAGAGCGCAAACAAACAGGGATTGCTGGGAGTAGAACCTGTGGCGGAGGTACTTTTTGCCAAGTGGACTGCATCAATCGGTGCATATAAATTACATGGTAATTTGAAACTCTTGGAAAAAAAAAAAAAAAGCTCTATAAAACTAAAAGAAAAACTTTATCCTTTGATTCAAGCCATTTGAAGTGAGCACCGGAGGAGAATGTGTTCAAATTTAAACAGATTTGATTGCACATTAAAAAGGTTTTTGGTTCTTTTTGGGGTTTTTTTTTTTGGCTTTGTTTTTTCTCCTTTATAAAATGTATTACATTTAAACAAAACACAATACTTGCCTCCCTGATGGTTGTCACTTCAAGGGCAGCAAACATCTGATTCCAGTCTTATGATACTTTGTGGGCATGTGGAGTCGAGAAGCTTGTTAGGAAAACCCGTAGTGAAATTTCTGTCTTTTTATGACATAGATAAACAGGAACATTATTTGAAGTAGCCCAAGAGTCCTCAGTCAACCCTTAACAGCTCTCTAAACTCAAAAATGGATCTAAGCAGTCAATGCAGGGAGAATATCTCTGCATGTTCAGTACTAAGTTGCAAGACATCTCGCCTCCAACCTTTGACACACTCACGGGGGGTTAATTCATTTGTTAAACTGTATTCTCCTCCTTTTGCAAACATTGTAAGAGATTATATTGTAACATTAAAAACCTGCCAACGTCCCACATGAAACAGCTGACTGACCTGACTTATCTTTATTATTTTCCACTGTATGATGAAGTGCAGTCTAATAATAGCAGTTAGAAACTTGGCCTATAGCCATACATTTGGCCTGGTTTCCATGTGGCATCACACAGAACGGTGGAAAAGAGAGCCTCAGAAAAAAACCATATTGCCTGCCTCACATTGTTAAACGTTGTTTTGTTTTTTTATGACAGCAATAATGCTGTGACACTAATGTGTGCATTACAGCTTTAATATGCCTGCACGGAAGTTGACAAGGACCAATAGGAGCTTCAGAATAATTATTGTACAACGTTGTTGCTGAAACCAGGCAAGACTCGAGACGGTGCTGTCGGTAAGGATCAGAGTGATGACACACACACCCACCCACACACACACACACACACACACACACACACACACACACACACACACACACACACACACACACACACACACACACACACACACACACACACACACACACACACACACACACACACACACACACACACACACCATACACTTTAAAACAGCATGAGAGCACTCTGATAGGCCGAGGAACAGCAGGGAGTGAAAATGGAAAGGCAACCAATGAGGACAGAAAATAAGTGGTCAGCCTACAGCAGCCAACCAGTAAGAAAGGCTGCTCTGGCTCCCAGGAGGCGGGGTATTTCAGTTCTGCCTTGCTTGTTTTGTGTTTCTGGCTGGAACTGGGTGCCACATTCCTGCCGTTCCCCCTCTTCCATTCCTGGGCTGGTGGCTAGGTTCAATAGGTGAAACGGGGAACTGTGAGAAACTAGGAAGAAGTGTGAGTGTGGGGGGAGGGGCCGGTGGCGTGAACATGCATGTTTGAAAACGTCGTGAAAAGGCAGTCGAGCAGAATCTCATGGCAGAGAGTGAAATACAAAGCAGAAGGCAGATGGATGCCCTACAGGGACGCAGCGCAGCGTTTCCAAGATGACCATCAAAACATCACTGACAAAACTGTCACTCAGTTTGGGCACTTTTTCCATTACACCCTTCCTGCACTTGCAGTCACTGGAAGCAAGCTTCACGCACTCCAGGAATTGGATTGAACTGAACAGTATTTATCCCAACTGAATTGGATCAAATTGGATTGGAACTGGATTTAACTGGCTCAGTTGTGTTTAGCTGAACTGGACTTGAATTTACCCTGTGTATTTTCTCCACAACTACAGTTTTTATGTTCACCTACGTGACTGGCTGGTCCAGCACTTGGCCAACACGCTGGTTCAACAGGAAAATGGTTGAAAATCGTTTACACTGATTTCAAACATGAGATCACTTGTGTCTAAAAACGACCGCCTGTGCATGCTGATTTACACATTACCCAGACAAGCATGTTTCATGCGTATTGTTGATTCACCATGCCAGCGGGTAAAGGCCACAGACTGTATAATTAGAAGTGGACAAACCCCCTGTGATGTCACCAACAGGTTTTCTGAACAGTGCTTTTGAAGCCCCTTTCTTAATCCATGACACAATATTAGTAAGAACTGAACAGGCAAATGTCTTAGGATGTTAACTAAAATTACCTTACATACATTCTGATCAAATCTGTTCAAAACCCCCCTTTTCAGATACTAAAAGAAGCAGTGAAGACCACGGGGAGCTTTGCAACTGAAGCCTTCCAGGCCAACCAAAAAATGGTTGCATTGGTCTCTGACCCCTTTTGTGCAAAGTTTAAAAGTATGAAGAATTACTTTGCTTTACTTTAGTATTTGAAATCACGATATCCCAGAGCTGCTCTATGATGCTCTGCACTTGACGCCTGTTACCAAGCACTCTGATATTAGGATGCATTCACACCAGAGCTCTTTGCTCCGCTTTAAAACGGACCAGAGTGCGTTTGCTCTGACAGTCCAGTTCGTTTTGGGAGGCGTGAATCTGAATCGAACGCTGATGCGGATCAAAGAAGCCAACTCTGGTCGGCGTAAACATGTATGTCTCAGTCCAAATTACACAAAATCAGTATCTCCAAGGATAACCAGGAAAACTAAAGTCATTATTCTGTTTTCCCCAATTATGATTTCATTTACCAAAGTTAAGTGATTTGTTTTTGCATCATAAAATACAACACCTCTGCAATACTTTTACTTTAGAATTTAAAACATAAAACATAAAAAAGTTTAAACTGCAGCATGTTTCATTAACAAAGTGGCAGTCTCTTGCTTCTCTGGCCTGGTCATTGAAATCAATAAAAGATTTACATAACATCCTTGAATACAGCAAAACACTGCACTGTGTAAGCATCGGTCCAGAGCAACTCCTAATGAAGCGTTGAATCCAGTGATGACCCTGAGGTCAAGGGTCACAGAGTCAATATTATTGAATGATCTTGAAAGAATGAGGGCAAGATAAAAAAAAAAACATACAGCAGAGCAGGCGACAGGAAAGTTTTTATTTTCAGTTGAGACTGAGGAGGAAACTGGTGAATGCAGTATGAGTGAAGGGTTAGAGGATGAGGATGTGAGGTCCTTCTTAAGAGTTTGGTTTGATGACCTCCAACACTCGGAGGTGAACAGCTACGCCCCTCTGACTGGGGTGGATGGTCATATCAGTTTGGAGGAGACATGAGAAACACTGGCAAACTACTGATGAAGACACGTCTTGTTTAAAAGGCTGAGCACAGACTGCGGTCAGACCTTCGCCAGTCTGCGAAGCTCAGTTTCTCTGCTTACTACTTAATTTCACTCTTAAGACAAATTGAAAACTGGATTTTCATTGTATGAACAGTCTTTATAGGTCCACAAATTCACACCTGGGGTCCCAACTAAGACAGATCTCTCACTTTTACTATCAAACCCTATGAATTGACTATCAAGTTAACAATCTATAGGACGTATTTTCTTTGGCCGGCTGAAATGCATGAAATTAAGTTGTAGTTGCGTCCTGATCTGATCATGTGACAGGAAATCCGGGCCTATACTGTGATTTCTGAATGACTGAGATCCGGGGGAAGTTATTGGATTTTTACCCCCCCATTAAATCCAACTATTTAATTAATAATTACATTATTTATTTGTTGTTTAGGCGGGGAGTAGGCGTAACCCTCAACCTGAAGTCAGTGTTGCCAAATGCTGCTATATTTAGCGAGTTTTCAGATCCTTTTGGCCAATTTTCTGTTTTGTATCCAACAAAGCAACTAGTAACAAATCTAGCTACTTTTGTCTGGTTTTCCTGAAGACTTTTGTAGACTCCAACTTGAAGGCTCGTATTGTTTTCTCTCTTCTCAGTGAGCAGCCCGTGCTGCCATAGGCCCCACCCCCGTAGTGAAGCGCTCTCAGAGAGCTCAGTCCTCCAGCAGCAGTCGCAATTCAGCTGCAGTCACAGCAGGAGACGGTCACGTCTCCATGTCCAGACTGCCAAAATAAGGGGTGCAACCGCGAATCCAAAACTGGCTGATCTTGCACTGGCGAACCGCAATTGAATAATTAATAATCCAGGGACACATGCCGGATCAGGACATCCCTCATATGTTGCATCCAACAAATGGATTGGACTCTGCGGGAGTGACAGAAACCAACCCAAATTCAAAAATGTCAATGTGTAAATGGTGTTAATGGTTTTGTGACGATCTTTAGTCTGATGGAATCATACAATCAACTCTTGTCATAACCATCAGCTTACAGATATGCTGCATGGCTGAACATCACTGACTGACTCTGATTTACCGGTGTCGTTCAGTGCTATGTGACACTTTGTAGAAATAATCGAAATACTCCTTCGATTAAAGCTGAAACAGATATTTGAATATTGTGAATTGTGAATGCACTGGTCAAATTTTAGGATCGGATAGCCGTCCTGATTTTGACAACATAGATCACAAAAACAAAACAAACAGGCCTAAAGTTTACTGGAAAAATAATACTAAAACCAAATTAGTTTGGCAAGTCTGAAAAGGTTTTGCTGGTTAATTTAGACAAATCCATCTGCTGCAGTGACTGTGGAGGAAAGATGGAAGTTCATTTCCTGTGCTGGTGGTGAGTCAGGTACAGAAATGGTTCAGTGGCTCAAGATCTCCTCCACCGAAGCCTATAAATAGTCGCCGTGGTTTACGCCTTGTCTGCACTTAACCAAAACTTGAGAATTTCAGCCACATTAGAAATAACGGAGGAAACTGACGAGCCTGAGTCTGCATGCTCCTTGCACAAGATTATACGTCGCTGTGTCTATGAGCACTGTCTGAACGCCACACAAACCACAGGGCAGACAGGAACAAAAGACTATAAAGCCACTAAATGCCACACCACAACTTTACATTTTGTTCCATATTTTTCCTGACAAGATCACAACTGTATACATGCCATCTAATGAAGCATAAATATAAATACTAAAAATCATCATGAAATAAATAATGTAAAACAGGAGATTAGGAAAAAAAACAAGTTCCAGTTCTTTTAAACATCTTCCAAGTCATTGTGATTCCTCTTTGGTGTCTTTATTTTGAAAACAAAAGCTCCAGTTGTAAAGATTTAAGACATATTTTTAAAAAAAAGACACAAGCCAATCAAAATGGCTTCTCAGTTATTCACAGTTAAAGCAGGCTGCGAAACCGATCACTGATAACACTGATATTACCAACTGTATCAGCTGTTTGCATCAGCACATGAAACAGTCATACCCTTTTCACTGATTTTCCTTGGGAGGCAGCAACAGATACATAAATGTGGGCAAAGTGACTGTTGTGGTAACTGGCAAAGCAGTGTAACAGCTAAGATAGCTCCAAACTTGGTGCATTTTGGGGGGGTCAGTCTGTCACGGTGATGGTGAGAGGTGGCTGAAAAAAAAAAGAAAAAGAAAAAGAAAAAGAAAAATACCACCAGGGTTTCGGCTACAGCAGTCGGAGAGAAAAATACCGACTGAATTGGCCATATTAGCAGTTTAGTCACTTCACTGGGTGCGCCGGCTACTCGGCAGACCCTGATGCTGTGCTCATCAACCTGGAGGAGTCTCCCTCCCGCTGAATCTGGGCTGGTGCCTCCCTCCTGCAGCCGAGGCAGCACCTCAAATGTCAGCAGCAACAGTCAAACAGAAGCCAACAATACCGTGCCCCTCCCTCCCACGGGAACAACCTCTCTTCTTTTTGGCATATCCAGTTATCTGACACATTTGTATTTGTTGCTGTGGACCACAAAGTCAAGGGCAAGGACCATCTTCAGACTGCAGAATGCCATGATGCTTGGTGAAAGCTGGAGAGGGAATATTGTGTCTTCAAGGGATCACTGTGAATTCACATCTGGAGAGTGGAGGCAGAATGAAGAGGGGGTCCCCAATATGTGACTTACTAGTCATAACTCAGAGAGGCCGAAATAGTGACCACACACGAGACCAAACAAGAGTAAGTTCTGGACAAAAACAGGAGCACTGAAATGTGAGTTGAGGCTGGTGAAGTTTGCCGTTTGCAGACTGTTGACAAATGTGTGGCTTTTGAGTTGGTTGTTGAAGAATCGAACCGGTCAATGAATTCTGGTGATCCGTGGAGGATCGGGATGTGTGAGGCCGGGTAACTACACACACGTGCACACACACACACACACATGGACAGGCTTTTTCTGATTTCAAGCCGACATCTTCTGCCTTTGCACACTGTGGATATAAATAAATGTTCAAATTAGGCATCCTTTATAATCAAGAATCTACACATAAATCAAATTGTAATCTCAAGAATCAAATTCGTAATCCCCGAGATTTACAGCACTATTCCGTTCTGTACAGTTAAATTTACATTTCCAAGCTTAAACACGAGTACCACAGGGTGGTCGGCACCAGCATTTGGTAATGCAGGGCTCTGTTTTTGCTTACATTGGCAGGCTCATTGTCGCGTTTGGGTCTGAACCCCTCACAAGAACAACAATTTCTCTTTTCAATCATTTTGTTACTTCAAACAAAAAGCAATACACTATGCCTTCTTTGGAAGATGCAAATGACTATGTGAGTATCGTGGAGAATAAGAGCACAGGTAAAAGAGAAACCAACAAAGCCACTGAAGAAGTATAACAGTGGCTAACCCAGATAATCACGCCAGAATGTCACCCAAAACCTCCTTTATAATCTTTAGGCTATTCACTCACACAAATTCGAATGAATGTGCAACAAAACGGCATCAGCATCTGTAGCCCTGTGGGAGTATCTTTTCTAAAGGATCTCCTTTTTTTTGTTAGCTCCATTTGATGAATGAAAAACATTGAAAGGATTTTAAGATATTTCTTTACCAAAAAGGAAAAAAAAAAACAACAAAAAAAAAAAACATGTGTGCTTGCTCTTATTTTGAAAAGCTTTCACTTTCTCCATCTGATATAACTGACAGTGTGCTGCTCTAAAATTAAATTAACACACAAGTTGTCTTTTACTGGTTCTTTATCGTGCATTACACACAGTTGGTTTAAAACACAATTGTGAATGTTAAGTGGCAAACAGCGGGAGTTTGATTTGCTATTATTAAATAAATAACTAAATAAAAACAACTCACGAGTCTGTCTGATCTGACTCCAGTGACAGTTTTCTGCAGATGGAGAAGGAGGTCACTATGACAAATACCTGCAGTACACCACCCTGTACACAGCACATCATCTCTGCAGGCTGGGAAATCATGAAAAACATGACCATAATTGGATCAAAATTAAACTCCATTTGATGTAAATATCGACTTTACATTTGAAGATTCAGGACTGGCAAATGATGACAATGAACCTGGCTTGGAGCAGCAAAAAAAACAACCTTATAAAGTATGTAAGTATCCTCTTGTGATTAAAGTAAGACACAAGTCTGAAATACTATAATTTAAAAAGTTCACCATAAGAGCCTAGGTGAAGGTGTGTGATTGTTGCCAAAACTAAGAACTATCATTTCAGGACCCTTCCCAACTAAGAACCCAAATTATGAAGTACAGCCTTGCAGTGCAGTGGAAGCTGCACCTGTTTCGGTTGGTACTCTTGGTTGTGATTTGAATGCACATGCAAAGAAACATGAGGTTATCAGATGTTCAAGAGTGATAGAAATGAAGTGAAAGAAGGAGTGTATATAAGGAAGTTGGCACAACGCAGTGACAGCATGACTCGTTTAACAGGTGTGTTGGTTTATGTGATGCTCCACCTTGTTATAGTTAAGTCAAAGGAACGAATGGCAAGATTAGGGCACAGTTGCCAGACCGAAACAAGAAGTTAAGAGGAGCACACATAAAATAGTTATATATATATATATATATATATATATATATATATATATATATATATATATATATATATATATATATATATATATATATATATATATATATATATATATATATATATATATATATATATATATATCATATACAAACTGCATTGTACCATCAATGTTTTTTTTGGACTGAGATGCTTTATTAGTCTGACAATTAAAAATCTCAGACCTATTTATTTTATTATATCCACATTTTCTGTACATGCACATTTCTACTGCCCCTGCTTGTGTTGACTGGAGATCAAATACTGAGGAGGCAAATGTCTTTTGTTATTTATCCTGAAAACAAAAATGAATCCTGAAAGTAAAAGCATCAAGTGCTAAATTTAGTAATGTGTGGGACACAGTAGCTAAATAGGGAATACCGCAGAGAAATTAAAAGGCCCCATGACTGAAAATATTAACTTCCGCTCTCCCAAACCCCCCTACCCTTGAGAGCAGCAGCCTAACTGTGAGCTCTGTATGTGAATCAACGTTGCCAGAGTAATTTTACATTCAAGTACAACTGAAAGCGAAACACAGGCACGGTGATTTTGGCAAAGTTAATATCAATTCCTGCTGGTGTACATGTAGTCTTAATTGTCATTATTTTAGGGGCTGTTTTTGACTCGTGTAGAAATGCAGATTATGTGAACAGAGACACCGAAGAGAAGCAAACAGATAATAAAGCAGTTCACTGGAACATTTCGATTTTCAGTTCAGCACATTCCCTAAAGGTGTGGAGGTTAAATCATTTTGATGACACCGTTTTAGATTTACTCTTGTTCGGTCTCTTCCTCGGTTACTCTCGTTTTTTCTTCTCCTGCCATTACTTTCTTGAGCCCGTGCCAATGATGTCCACTGCGCTCTGTGAACTAGTTTCATTGTTATGAACGAGTGACAGAGTGCCATAAACCACCTCAAAAAGACGACCAGGATGTGAGTGTAGAGTTGCTTTGGCTCGTCTTCACCAACAGTAAGGACGGGAGGCTTCGAGAGCCACACATCATTCCCTGAAAGTAAGCAAAACTTCATGGAATAAGACTGAAACAACGACTGGACCCAAATTCTCAGAAATAGGAATATTTGTTCATTAAGTGCTGGGGATATCAGCTGTGTGCACACTTTATATTTAAGTGAGGATTTTGGTTGTTTTTTTTTAAACTGGCACACAAGTTGTTTGCATCTTCTGGTGTGCACTCCTCAGTCGGTCTTGTACAATAACATCTTGTTCGCTTTCATGCTCCAGTCCGAGAGTGTACGACCAAGCATCGCTCATGCTCAGCCCATGCGTTAATGGATGGTGGAATGAAGTTAACAGTCATTGAAAATATATCAAGGTGTGCATCATGTTTCACATCCTGTCTGAAAATAACTACAAACTATTCTTTTGAAAAAATCCACCTGCCCTAAACAGTTGGGCTCCTTCTCTGCCCACGTGACTTCTACCCTATTCTCAGTTACTGATGGCTACACAGGTCTGAGCGCCTCTGCAGCCACCTCCGGATATTCTGCTGTGAGGCTCCTAACTCCAACAAGACGGCGGGAATGACAAAGGCAACAGCCTCAATCCTGAGTAAGGGAGCAATAATGAAAGTGCTGCGATCAGAAGCACAAAGAACATTTTCTAACCCATCTTAGATATACTGAAATCCGGCATTGAGGCTTAAGTGAAAGCCACTTTTTTGTGCATTATGTTCGGTCTCATGCAAGTGTTCATGCAAAACTCTTATAAAAATCACTCAAATTGCTTTAAAGTTAATAATTATTTCCATATAACTACAGTCAAGTAACTTTGCCAAACTTTCTGTATCGTTTTAACATCAAAAATACCCAAAACAGCAGATGAAATTACTGCTGTTTCATGTTTTCCAAAAATGCACATTCCTGCAGGTGGCATGTACTGACCGGATGACTGCTAACAGCTACAACGTTCAGTCTTGATGTGGTAAGAACTGGGTCAGAACTATGGGATATGGCTGCATTTGGAAAACTTTAGTATTCACATCTGGAGTTTCCTTACAAGGGATTCAAATCACTGACAGCCAGAAAGCAGCTCATACATAAAACACCAATTTGAACTCATGGATAAAAATTACAGTAATATCTTAGTAATCTGGTGTCAGACACTCTAGTGGATCATTTGAGAGTTCAGCACTTTCCTCGAGGGAACTCAGCGGATGAAAACCAGCAGTTAATGGTGAACTGAATTGGTTCTAATTTCTGATTTATTTCTGCTCCACTTCTTGGCCTCCAAAAGAAACCATGCCCTCATTCACACACTGTGCTTTCCTTCCTAAGGTCTTTCAGTACACTGTTGATAGAGGACCCCCCCCCCCCCCTTCCCCCCTCTCATTCTTTGTATTGACACTCACTCATGGAAGAGAGCAAACCAGGGCATATTATCTATTTCCTGAACATCGCAAGTAGCTTTTGAGTGTACACTTTCATTCGGTGTTTCTATAGATCTTCCTGCTGGCTCGTTATTCAAACCAGCGGGTATCAGATAACAGACTCGTATTTAATCCATCTCTGTTGATGGATGGCCCTTATAATAGATCTTACAGTTTAGGAGTGCTCAGATCAGGTAACATGATCGATTGGCGCATCGGTTTTCATCCCAACTTTGACTCCCCTGATATTATTTTAGCCTTCCCAACAACTTGTGAATGGGACCGTTTGTGAAGTGAAGTAACATCTTCACCAATGAAACAGATTCTTTCACTTGAATAAGAGATGAATAAGCCTCCATCTGGGGGTGTCAAATTCAGCCCATTCGGCATTATGGTGGTCTCGGCAAAAGCAGGTTTTAATGAGTCAAGTGACTCTATTAGTAATACCCGTTTGTCAGACGCATTCAAACCTGAGAGCAAAAAGTAATCAGATTTTTAAAAACTAGTACAGAATGAATGCATGCCACTCTTTTCCCCAATGCTATCCATCCCTGCTCTTTCAGAGAGCGAACCTCAAAGGCTTGAATTGAGGACTTCCTTTTCTTGGCTCTTGACGACGTTTCACCATCAGTTCATCTGGATGGAAGGTGAAACGTCTGTAAGAAGCAAGAAAAGGCCACAGACTTAACAAACCAGTGTGTGACGTGTCAGATGCATGCTTCTTTTCTTATTTGGGTTAAAAATTAAGCCTGATTTATACTTCTGCGCCAAAGCTACGTCATGGCTACGGCGTGGATGTGAACCGATGACGTAGCCTGACAGGCACCACTCTCCAAATGGCTTGATTTACTCTATTACTGAGCTTTGTCTGAGCTACATATACAAAAGAAAAATAAACTAAAGTAAACGCGGCACTTTGAGCTTCAGTGCTGCCGAAAAAGAACCTACACTGCCACCTAACAGCTGACAGTGTAATTACAGAATGAAACTAACAATAACTCCGAAGTATAGAAACCAAAGACAGTGCAGGCGCTGTGGCCTAGGTACGACGCTGCTACAAGAAGTATAAGTATATACAGCTCTGTATAGTACGCCCCGTACCCTTGAGTTTTTATTTTGTTCTCCATATTGCTCGTATGGGCTTCTTCCAATGCTTTCTGGTAAAATGAAAAAAAAAAAAAAAAAACAGACCAGGAGGTGTGGAGCATGTAGGTTAATTCCAGTCCCGTTAAATGCTTCCTTCAGCTTGACTTCAGCCATATTATCAGGCTGCCTTAATTAGATTGTGAAAAGTTTTAGTTTCATTTCAGTATGACTAAAATAACATGTATTTTAAAACTACGATTTCCGTCGGGCCAACGCAACAATTCAACCTTGTTCCTGAAGTGAGGCAGACATGATGGAGGTTGCTCGGAGCAGTTAACCCCTTTATGCACTGAAGGAAAGACAGGGTGAATTTTAATTGCATTCCAGATTTTACAAGATCAACTATTTTATGAAGCAATGCCAAAAACAGTCCCCAGCTTTGCAATAAGAGCATACACAGAAAAAGAAAAGGAAAAAATATCACGTTCTTACCTTTTCTGTCCTGTGTAGACGCAGATACTTCCTGAATCAATATGTTGTCCCGACTAATTTCAGTGGAAGTGTCCAATGACCAATATACCTCAAAGCATTTAAGACCCTCCCCTCCTCTTTCTTTTTTTTTTTTAGTAAAATAACGGGAAGTGAAGAGGCTAGGATCATATTTATTATGGTGGGAGTATTGTGTCAATTTAGGAGCTGAAATCTCTCTCTCTCGCCGATCTCCTCTTAGGAACATCTTTAGGGGCTTGTTCTTGTCTCCGTCTTCTGGCACTGGCAGAGAACGATGATGTAAGAAGATTTAATCCCACCTACTGTGCTCTGATTGGCCACTTGTCAATTGGTCAAGTGTGGCCAGCAATTCAGGTGGGACATGCTTTCAAGTCTTGACTCACAGCTGTGGTTTTCCGAGTTTGTAGATCATTACAGCATGGATACAACAGAGGTCCATCTTATTAAACAAAGCTGCTTTACATTGGGAGAATTTATGTTCCTGTAGCAAAACTCCTGAATGCCTAATTTCACAATCAGAATATAACTGCATTCGGATAGTTCTGCCTGAATAAAAACATTCCCTGGGCTTGAAACAGAGCTGTTTTGTGTTTCACAGCACCGCAGCCAAGAAACAATTTCCCATTTACACCGAGCCTGTGTGAACGAGAGATGAAAACTGAAAGGGTCCAGATTCCCGTGATTCCTCAATTTGGAAAGCAGCAGGTTGGCATGATGTGGCTAATTCAATCAGTCCAAAATGAAAATAGAAACCACTAGAATTACCTCCTCGCGGTTGTTTGCCTTTGCCAACCACTCAAGATGAAGTTTACATCCATCCCTCCTTTCTGTGTTGAATGATGGCCAGGAAACAGTTTGACCCTCCAAAAAGGGTCAAACTGCAAATGATATCACGGTAAAACTTTATCATGCAAGATGTTCGACTAAATCATAACCCACGAATTCTTGACTTATGGCCAGAATCCTGTTTCACGAGGTCACAGTGATCTTGACCTTTGACAATCAAAATCTAATCAGGTCATCCACAAGTTCGGGTGAATTCCTGTGCCAAATGTAGGAAGTTCGCTCAAGATGCTGCTGACGTATCGTGTTTGAGTCTCATACCAGGCAGTAAAACAAAAAAGATCAACTTAATTATCACTGGTGACATTTCTTTCTTTAAGTCTGCTTATTAGTCAAAGTTATGTTTTGAATACCTGCTCAGACCTCGTGCAAAAAGAAAAGAAGAAAAACGTATCCACCAAACCTTCACTTTGTCGTAACAGTATAGATGTTCATGATGTTTAGGTACTTGAGATACCCAAGAATATGACATTTTCATGTTATTAAAGTCATTGTTTCTGTGTTGTGTTGATTTATTCGGCACAGACGCATCCACACTTGTGCTGCGGGAGAGTCCTTATTACAGAAAATCTTTAATTACGACTGAGTTCGACGGGAATTTGCAGAGGAAAAAACAGGGGTTGCAGCATTTTTATAACAGCCTCCTCCAAGGACAAGAAACTGCAAATAAATTGAAAACACCACTGGAGACTGATGACTAGATTCTAAAGGTAATTTATTTGTGCCAAGATTAGATAAAGCCTGACTTTCTCTGATCGTTTATCAGCAAAACAAAGAGAAAGTAAAACTTACTCGACTGCTATGCCTTCAAGGCAAGAAAATTGTTATTTAAGAACCAGATGAAATGGAGGATGCATCCGATGCCAAGGTTACTGTCCCTTACTCTCAGCTTTTAGAGAAGTAATCTGGATTAGCAGCCAAATATATCAGGTTTTTCATTTAGCAATACTCCACTTCTCAAAGCTTCGATTAAGCTCCTGTACACAGATAAATGTGACCTGTGAATGTTCAACAAGCACCACCTAAGGAGTGAACATGTACTAAATGGCAAAACTGATGTGAAAAAGTTGGGCGAACACATGAGTATTTCAGAATCATATTCATCTGGGGTTTTTTTTTCTTATTTGCATAATACAAATCACCTGAAGACCAAATATTGACATCACAGTAACTCCAAGGGTGCAAATAAGCAGTATTGTTATTTTCCAAATAATCTGTCACCTATCTTGTCAAATAATTGGAAAAAGCAGATTTGTTTTTGTTTGTTTTTCCAGTCAGTAGGAGCCCAAAAGGTGACATCTTTTTGTTTTGTTTGACTAACAGACCAAAACTTTCAAGGACATTTAAGTGACATCAAAGATTTAAAACTAATAAAAATCTTACTGACACAAAAGACACCCAGAACACATAATATTCGAGACTATTACTTGATGCCTGAATTGTAATACGACTTTTACAGTCACTATTCTATGGACGCAAATCTGTACCATACTTCAAATTAAAATTGATTAAAAGGAATTTGCATTTTTATTTTAAGAATGTAGCAACATTTTTGACTCGTAAATAAAATTACAAATCATCCAAACTGGTTCTTCATTTTCATCTTCAACACTGCTCATTCTGTAACTTAATTAAAATGAAAAGGACATTTAAAAAATTATTTTCAAAAAAATCTTCTACCAAAATTCAATTTGAAAATGTCAATTTTGAAAATTAAAATGCATTAGTAGAAATGCTTTTTCATTTTCAGAATACAGACGCATTTTGACTCATAATTTAAATTAATAATAAATCACTCAACCTGCATTTTAATTTGTTTCTTCAAGACTGATCACTCTATGATCTAATTAAAATGATAAAGAAAAGGACAATGTTTTTTTTGTTTTCATGCCTGCCCTGCAAAAATTTTCCTTAATTCAAATGGAATCGCCAATCCCAAGCGACGCAGGAGAGTGACGTCAGCGGTTGCTCGTCTTCAGTCCCCACCTCTATTTCCCCGCCTCTGAGAAAATGTCACAACCTCTACGATTGTCCCTCTCTCCTCGTTTTACTTTTGAGCGACCGCTGACATCACTCCTGCGTCGCTTGGGAATGCCAATTCCATTTGAATTAAGGAACACTTTTTGCAGGGCAGGCATGAAAACGAAAAAGCAATTTCCTTGTCATCGTCATCTTATTAAGTCACAGAATGATCAGTCTTGAAGAAGAAAATAAAAATGCAGTTTGGATGATTTATTATTAATTTCATGAGTCAGAAAAAGCAGCTATATTCTGAAAATGAAAAAGCATTAATGTTAATCTAATTTGAATTATGGTGCAGATTTGCTTCCATACCGTTTATGCAGCCACTTAGCTTCTGAAAGCTCTCAGTTGCATTTGTGGCGTAGTGGAAAATCTACATCTGTGTTCATCACTAGGCGCCCACTTGCCTACAAAGGATTTCTCCCACACAAATACTGAGGAAAAAAAACAAAACAGATGTAAAACAATGAATTAATGCTGCTATGCATGACAGATGATGCAACATGGCTTAATATGGTCAGCCTTTCATCCATCTAGCCCAAAAAAGTTGAAACGCAGCGCAAGTTTTTTATTTATTCTGATCCATGCGCAATAAACCCACTTAAATCCTGAGCTTTGGTGATCTGTACAACTTCCTCTGGGAAAATGTGAATGAGTATGATCTATAGACCCAGAATTGCAAAGCAACATAGCTTTTGTAACTACATGAAGAAAGACACTTGTAAATGTAGATATTAAAGAGTTGATCTTTTTAAATTCAAAGATTTTACTTATCTGGACATAATTAGGAAATCCTCTGGTACTTAACAGGATTTAGATTTGCGTGGACACAGTGCCAAGGATTAAAGAGAAGCAGTTTTCTGCCCATCAGTCAGGAAAAGTGGATATAAGGTGGTTTCCAAACAATTTGAATCATCACTCTGTTAGGTAATAACAAGTGGGACAACTTTCAAGACCACCGCCAATGTTCACAGGACAGGACATCCCAGCAAGTTTACCTGAAGGTCAGACCATGCAAAACCTGGAAACAGCGAAACAAACCTCTAAGGTTCTACGTGGCTCAATGAGCATGTTAAAAGTTTAACTTCATGAGAGCACATTTTGAAAACTGATGACCCAGTATGGCATATTCGGATATCCAGGAGAAAGCCTTCTCACATTAAAAAACCGTAAGGGCACAACGTGTTTGCCAAGCTGCATTTAAAACAAAGAAAAGACTTCCAAAAGATAAAATGTCCTTTGGAAAAATAATACCAAATGCTAAATGTGTAGCCGTATGCATCGCACCACATTTGACAACAACCATATGCAGCACATCATCATAATAGTTTTCCCTCACAGCAATGTTTTCCATGTTATTATTTCTTTTATCATTGATAGGGGATAGGGTTGGTGGGGAAGAGGGTGGGTGAATGGGTGGGATCAAATTTGTTTCACTGCATTTTATCGTACGTAAAGTGCTACATAAACAAAGTTTGATTTGATTTGATCAGAGATGCGTAATACAATTATCCAGCGCAGTGATGGAAGCATGATGATTGGGAATTGTTTTGCAGCTGCACGACATGGGACACCTTGCAGCCATCGAGTCAGTCATGAACTCGTCTTTGTCAGGGTTGGAAATTAGCACCCGCCAACCTGCAAATTCAGGTAATCTGTGTAGTGGTGGGTCAACCTGTAGCCACTGTGGAGGATGCATGAAGCGAATAACAAGCAACCAACAAGCAAGCACAATGAAGACTGGGTCCAAAGTCGATATTTTCAACATGGGACAGAACAGGTAAAACCGGGTTACGTTGCCAATGCTGTGTGTGGTTGTTTTGTTGTGAAGAGTATCTGATAACAGTGAATCAAATGGTTGGTGCGTGATACAAAAAAAACGTGTTCGGTGTGCCACCAGTATCCTTTGGCCTCAAAACAAAGAGCGTGAAGTTTAAAACAACACAGTCAACCCGAGAACTGCAAAACATCACGTGAGGGGGCAGTACAGGGGGTTTGCAGGCCTGGGCATCTCCAGTCTCAACTTCAAAAAATGGAAGAGAAGAAGAAGAGTTGAAGCAGAGTTTACCAACCCACACGGGTTTCTGAACATCAAGCAGTGATTTAGAGGACATCTTCCAGTGACAGCGATTGTAAACTTGTTGGAAGAAAAAAAACAAGAGTTGGTGGATTTTGTTGTAACTGCAGAGTGGCGGTATGGCGACCCGGGAGATCGTGATGAAGCTGAATCTGACCAAGAGGGTCAAGATCGTTTCACAAGACATTCAAGGATCAAGATGGTGACCGTACGTATGCGGTCAGGAAAAGAAACTGAGGGGCTGGTAGATTTTTAGACCTACCTACCACCATGGCAGGTGGGCAGAAATGTCTACCTCCATCTCCGATCTGCACAACAATAATATTGTTCTCAAGTGTGAGGTCAGCTGTCCAACATCTAAAGCTTGGCTGAAATCGGATTATGCGACAGACCAAAGATCCAAAAACACAACCCAATTCTACACAAAGTGACTGAAAACATTAAGAATAAAAGGTGTTGCAATGACCCAGTCAAAGTCCATGCCTCCACCTGACTGAAATGTTGTAGAGATGCCATAAGGGTTGGGGATTTTCCACAAACTTCAAGCAATGTCAGAAAGAAAATTCACCCAAATTCTTGCACAACAATGTGAGAAGTTGATAAAATCATACATAAAAAACAATTAGTTAAGGTCAGTGCTTCTAAAGCTACTTTGACAATGCATTAAATTTTGCCAGCATGCCGGGAACACTTCCCCGGGAACACTTCCCCGGGAACACTTCCCCGGGAACACTTCGCCGGGAACACTTCCCCGGGAACACTTCGCCGGGAACACTTCGCCGGGAACACTTCGCCGGGAACACTTCCCCGGGAACACTTCCCCGGGAACACTTCCCCGGGAACACTTCGCCGGGAACACTTCCCCGGGAACACTTCCCCGGGAACACTTCGCCGGGAACACTTCGCCGGGAACACTTCCCCGGGAACACTTCCCCGGGAACACTTCGCCGGGAACACTTCGCCGGGAACACTTCGCCGGGAACACTTCGCCGGGAACACTTCCCCGGGAACACTTCGCCGGGAACACCTCGCCGGGAACACCTCGCCGGGAACACCTCGCCGGGCCGATTTTGCCAGAGGAAAACCCATCTTTCAAAAGCTATCATGTTTTCTGCACATTTTAAAAAAAGAACAGCTGAGAAACAGACAACGCATTATTCTGTCACATACCCTGTTATAAGACTCTTTTTACCACCAAAATATAATCAATTATGGTTAATCACATTTTGAACAAGAACATGAAGTCACATGGTTTCCATAACATCTCAACCATTTTCACTACTTTGGTAGAGTGCAACTGTCATTAAGAGGGGCCTTAATGCCTCCACCAGCTTCAGATCTATGTAAAAGATTAAAAAAAGAGCTCATTTTAAAAGATAAATCAAACATGTTCAGTTTTTAATAATACAATCTTGTAAACAAAAGACTTTTCTTTTAGAAACACAACTTGATGGCAAATTTAAAGGCAAGTAATGTTGAAAATGTGTAAAAAATGTAACGTAATAAAAATGTAATGCACAGGCACAAACAGCATCACACAGATATGTTCAGCTGTGGGAAATATGTGTCCCCTTCTTGTGAAAGTAACTGCAAGAAATAAGTGTAGCAAAGCCCCTGATGGATGAGGAGAACTATGGTCTCGCAGTAGCCCGGCAGCAAGTGAGAAACATTTGATTTTCTAGCCACACTGCTGTCTTGTTCATTAGTGGCTGCAGCTAAGGTTTTCACTTTGTTTCAGCAGTTTCCAGGAAGCTCACCAGTGGATTTGCGTGAGATTTCAGTTGGAACAGGCTGGGTGGATCTGGAATCACTGGCCAACATCTAGACTGCATTAAATATGTAGAACTGAAGTTCTCTTATGCAAGACAACTTCTTGCGCTGGAGTTTGCCGTGAAACAGCCCTGTGATATTTGCGAGTGGCCCCCAGATGTGAACATGAGGATACGTATGAATATCAATGAGGGCGCTGATGAGAAAGGGGCAACTGTGCTCACTGAGCTTTTTCTGTATAAATGAGGGTTTGAAACAAGGTTTAAATTAACGATCCAGACAATGAGAGGAGGGCGCTCCTCAACAATTCAGTTTAGGAGGGTGAAAACTAACCTCTGACACTTTTTTTTGTCTGACAAGCCCATCAGTGGTGCTGGTCAATCATGTGTTTAGTAATTGAGAAACATGCACACCACAGGCTTTAATGAGAAAATAAGCACTTCTCTCTTCATGAATAAAAATGAATTCTCGGAGAAGGAAGAAAAAAAGAAATCTAAACAGTATAAGCAGAGGTAACAAAACGCAGCACCTGTTTTTGAAGTGTTTCGCTTTTGAAATAAGGAAAAAAGTGACACATATTTCACCTGGTGATTGATGGCATGAAAAGGAAACAAATTTGGCTCCATTTTTTTTTCTTTTAAAGGATGTTGACTAAATTGTCAAAAATGACACACTTTTAGAGAGGCCTGGATATATTTAAGACAATTTTCTTCCTTGAACAGCAGACCTGAATCATTTTGGATGAGGCTTGCTCCCTTATCTTCGGCTAAATCTTCATCAGTTTGATCAAGGATGCGCCACTCCCCTCCCCCTAAAAAAGGCATTAATTCAGTCTTCATTGTGGCCTTCGTGTCCACCATAAAATATAAGAGCTAAGTAATGATTTTGGCACACTTCCCATCCTTACATCATACCAGCTAAAGTCCATTAATATTCAATTTGAAAGTTAACATTAACCACACCACAAGACAACACTTCACGGTGAGACAGTGTCTGAATATGAATGCATCGATTGCAGGTGCAAACAATTTAGGACTAACCAGTGATCAATTTAGGTCTTTCTTGTAAAAAAAAAGAAGAAAAAAAGTTCACATATTGTCCAGTAAACATGATGTTTAGTTATGTTCTTCTCTGACTCCCCGACATCATATGCCGTTTCAGGTGCTGCTGATGAAGCGGTAGGCAGAACCAACACTGCAGATCGATGTTAAACTGATTGGCCCAGGGGGAGAAACTGCAGTAACGGCTCAAAAACAAGGCGACACATTTGTCAGTGAGCGGCCTGAACAGACACTTCATCATGTGGAGGCCGACATGTTTACTGGTGGTTGGTTTTCCAGTCATGCATCTCCCTGCAGGGCTGGATCTGGACACACACCAGTATTCTTTACCGCTTATCCTGCAAACGAAAAGACGTCAAGCCTGTTTTATTTTCATGTAGCATTAATATTAATTACTTTTGCAGAGCTCACAGCTGACAAGCACACACCCACTGCTGAGCTTTTCTTATCTCAACTGGAAATATAACTCATTTGCATTTCTCTGTCATTACGTTCAAGTTTGCTTTTATCCCTCCATTGTTTCTGTTTTTTGGGAACATGACACTGAGATGTTAACTTGAGACAAATCATCTGTTCTGCTTTCAAATTCTGATATTTTTGGACTGAATAGGCTTTCTTGTTGGAATTTTCGATATCCAAAAATTTGGCCTCATCCTGCCAAAAATGTCCAACAATTACAAGTATTCAGTGTTTCCCGCTGTTATTTTTAGCTGCACGGAAAATCCTCTGAAGCAGCATGAAGACCACAAATCTTTTGTAATGCATGAGTATTAAAGACGACCGCTTATATATCCATTTTCAACAATAGCATGATCAATGCTGATATTTTTCATCAGTTAGATATTGTATTGTATTGCAAAAAGGATCCTGAACTTGAGTGGCATAAGAACCAATAAAGATGCTCAAAATAAAAAGAACTGATGATAATTTAGCTGATATGAGTCAGAGGTCCTGAGATTTAAAGAAAAAAAAAAATAAAGACAGCGATTCATTTTAAGTAGTTTAACGTATAGCCCAATCTCGACCACACAACAGTGTAATACGGCTCTTCCTATAGTACCTACTCCGCTCGGCTTGACTCTACTCTGTTTTAACGGGTTTCCACTAGGTGACGGAACCAGTTAGAACCTCCCTTTTACACGTGTTTTAACTGTGTTTTAACTGTGCTGAGCTGGACTGAAATGCAACGTCACCCACCTGCAGGCCACTGATTGGCCAGAGAGCAACGTTTTTCTACTCCGTCACACCCACCATATTTAAAACCCAGCAACAGCGACCGTGATATTTACTTGAAACTAAACTTTGGTACAGCGAAGAAGAAAGCAAGCGAGCCGACTCCGTGGTGCCACGAGGAGGTCCACGCATTTCTTTGCCTCGTGGACGACAACTGCACCTCGATGGGGCAGAGACCCAGGAGAGCAGAGAAGAAGCGAATTGAGTTGAGTCGAAAACCGTATAATGGAAAAGGGACATAAGACATTTGTACGCAGCTCTGCAGTGGCTGTAACCTGAGTATGTCTGAGCTCCTTGTGCAGGCAGTTAAAGCAAAATGATCAAAAAGGTGTTGTAAATGAAAATGGCCTTTCAAACGGTTTGTAAAGAAACATCAAACTCTTGAGTATACCAAGGTGGAAAAAACAAAAAAAACTAAATCAATATAACATAAAGGTCTTTGATCTGAATCATTCAAGACAACCTGGTTGGAGTCTTCTGTGTCACTGAACACAATTCCCTAGTTTCAGTCATTCATACATGGGTCTTGTGCTCAGCTTATTGACTCACTCTCTGATTGAAAAGGCATCCACAAAGACTCTAAGCACACTCAACTTTTTATGCTAAATGAAAAATGTGGTCTTTGTGTGTCAGAGCTAGTAAAACTGTGGAGGAAGAATTTTAAAATTAGTATAAACAATAGCGGATGACATTTATACACACCGCTATAATTCAGCTTTGAGATGAAACTACTCTTCAAATATGTTTCTTCTATTAGTTACACACAAAAAAAAGACTTGCAGCCTCAAAAGGGTATTCATCGAGTCAGTTACACGCTGTATTCCACAGACAATGTACAGCAAGTAAACTGTGCAACAATACTGACTTGGTGAAAGGACTTTTTAAATTTCATGTTACCAGGATTCGGCTCAGATTTGTTATGTTTTCACGTGTCATGAAAAACTGCAAACTTTTTTTTTATACTAACAGCTACGGTGAAGATATACACTCTTGATAGATGCACGATTTACAATCAATTGGTTTGGAAAGATGAACAGAGGGAGTAATTTTATGTTTATTGCTGCTGGAAGTCAAGCTCACAGATTATATAAAGATTGATGATGGGTTGCTACCTAAAAAGGTTAAAAAACTAACATCAACTCTCACAGAAATGGGTGCTGCCATCATGTGCCAATTCCATAATGTACTTAAAAGGGTACACTGTAAGATCTGCAGTATCACCTTCCCCTTCCCACCTAAACTTGATCCAACCAAACAGGCCTTGAACTTCTTGAATCCCCGTCAATGCAATTCTAGACTTTTATAGATTTAAACCACCTCCACGCCAAGTGAGAGGGAAAAAAAATTAATTTGCTCATCATTTATGTTTCAACCCAGCTCGTTGGGCTGCAACATAAAAATGAGTCTCAACAAACAAATTAAAAAAGTCAAGGTTTTATTATTAAATAAAAATGAACATTATGAGTTGAGAAGCGTGAAGAACACAGGACCACCTCCAACACAGCAAACGGCAGCTGGATTGGTGAGCCCCATGTGACCCGTGCCAGGAGAGTTAAAGCCACACCCCCACAGGTGCAGCCAGTTAAGCAGTTACTCCCAAACACTTACTGGTGCTGCAAAGCCAGCAGAGACGGTACAACTGGATCTGTCAGGAGGTGGGATAACATTAGACCGCAAGAAAGCCAGCAGTTCTATAAGATGATGCACTGGAAGCTGGAAAAATGGCCAACCTTGAGGCGCCCATCAACTCTGACACCAAAATAAGGCGTTTTGGTGTTCTTCTGGTAGGGTTAAAAGGAAGGGTGGCGTATAAACCACCAACAGGATTATGGTTACCCGGTGCTTGCTCCTGAGTACTGAAAGTGAAAGCAGGATCAGCACGTGAAATCACACGGAGGAGCTACTTTCGCTCAAATTGCTGAACGGCTTAAAACATGTCTTTCCACTAATGATGTCACAGATTAGTGTTTCATTCACTGGACTTCACTATGACAGAAAACAGACCTCTTCTAGTGCTGACAGTTGCCACGTACCACCTCCTACTAAACTGTTGCCAACTACATATATATTAAGAAAATGCAAAGGGAGCTAGGGAGTGAGAGATGCTCACAAGCTGTCACTGAGACATGTTTCACTGCAAAGCATGAACATACACACTTAAAGCTGTTCACTTGTAATTGGATCACTGGGAACAGATCGTAATGCCAGGTCTAAACACGGTATCAGAAAATACCATCAAAACTAACAGAGTCCGTAGCCTTTTTCACAAAATGTGGGGTTGTACCATATCAGCACATGGCCAGAAAACCTCTCCAGGAAGGTATCCAGGTGACCTGAGCCACCTCATCTGGCTCCTCTCGATGTGGAGGAGCAGCAGCTCTACTCTGACCCCCTCCTGGATGACTGAGCTTCTCACCCCATCTCTAAGGGAGAGCTCGGACACCCTGCGGAGGAAACTCATTCCCGCCGCTTGTATCCACATTCCGTTCCTTCAGTCACTACCAAAAGCTCATGACCATAGGTGACGGTAGGCATGTAGACCGACTGGTAAATCGAGAGCTTTGCCTTTCGGCTCAGATCCTTTTTCATCCCTGTTACACCACACTGATCCTACAATCAGTCTCCTGCTCCATTCTTCCCTCTTTTCCATTTGGGAAAGTGTCCGACTCCCAACCTGGAGAGGACACTCCACCCTTTTTTGACTGAGGAGCACGGTCTCGGATTTGGAGGTGCTGATTCTCATCCCAGCCGCTTCACATTCGGCTACGAAACCGCTCCAGCAAGAGCTGAAGGTCTTGGTCTGATGAAGCCAACAGAACCACATCATCCGATACCTCATCTATTGTCTGGAATTAAATCAAGATGGAATCGGGTTCCCTGGCGTTCACATTCACGCAAATTCCACCCCTGAAAAAAAACACCTAATGGATGTGAAAGATGGATTTGATTCAACCGCAGCAGCATAGATTCAATATAGCCATCACGTGCCGAGATTCCCCATGAAGAGCTCCGGCAGTGAGGCAGGGTGGACACTATGACACACACACACACAGCCTTTTTGGACAACCCATGCTCTCTGGTGACTCACCATGCGCACACACACATCCACTACTTCACTCACACACATTCTTATACTCTTTCCCAAACACACACCCACACATACAGCCTCTCACTATTTCATAAAGCACAGCAGTGGAAAAGCATGTCTGTTTGAGTGTGTGATTGAAATAGAAGCGAAAAAGGCGCATGCTTTCTCCACGGGTGTGTGTGTGTAAAACAAAATTTGACAGAGCAACAAAGATGCATGTAAAAGCAGTTGTATAGTGTATATGTGAGTGTGTGTGAGGCTCTTATGGCTGTCATAAGCCATTGAGGGTAACAAAAACACAGAATGGGGTCTTTTTTTTTCTATCACCACAAATTTAAAAAGTGTGAAGTGCATGGCAATTTTCTGAGACAAAAAAAAATGATGGGAAGAGTCTAAACAGTGAAATAAAAACTACAGAGCCAGAGCTGTCTGTGTGTGTGTGTGTGTGTGTGTAGGATTGTACATTGGAGTAACAGGTCAGGTGGTAACAGCAAACCACAGCTGCACTTCCTAAGAATTGTCAAAATGTGTGTGTCAAAGAAACGGCAGCGTGTCAGAACAGGACGGGTAAAATCAAACGTGCGTGATGTGAGAGTAGTAGCGAGGAAGCGAAAGGGCACGGGAGCTGCATGGTGTGTGTGTGCATGCATGGGTCTGTGCGTGTCTTGGCATTTGTGACAAATAGCAACCATAGAGCAAGTGAGCACGCTCTGATTTGGAGACTGGCAGCATGACTGACTGATCCCTGCATCCATATCATAGGATTAAAAAGCCTGACATGGCACAGATACAATAGCAGTAAAACATGAAACAAAAAAGTCGGTCAGTGGAAAAGGAGAAGTGATTATGAATCAGAACAGGTGAGAGGAAGATAATATTTAAAAACAATTGGACACACTGAACACAAGCCACACAGCACAGTGGCTGTTGGGAGGTGGATGTTAAACGCTGTCACCGGGCAGTATAGAGAAACGAGGAAGAGGAGGAGCTGCTGCCAAATATGAGCCTCTCCAATGATTTCCAAGAGCCAAGACACACTGTCGGGGATGTAATGGAAGGGGGAACCTGCCCAAATTCAGTTTACACACCTGTTTATTTCAACCTGACAGACATCCTCCTCTGTGTCCTTCAAACTTCAGAGTGACACGTGATGACTGCAATAAACAAAATTTAAACAATCTAATATTTGTCTGACTGAAGGTCTCAGGCCGCAATAGCTTTTTTATTTCCATTTTTGCAACCACATCTCAGCATATAACCTGAACCTAATTACTTGTGTGTTTATGCAACACGATTTTTGGGTAAGAAAGTAGGTCAGAAAGCACACTGCTCTGAGGGGGTGAACTTGAGAAAGTTCAACTACAGGCAGAATCATGAGAAGAAGCGTGTATATATATATATATATATATATATATATATATATATATATATATGTATGTGTTAAAAAACAAGCATATGTATATATGTACAAACAGAAATATGTGGACTTTCTAGGTCAACAAAGTAAAAGATGAATAAAAAAAAAACATTCAGCTCCTTCATAAAATTTAAAAAACAAGACTGCTCCCCTGGTTTCTATGTAATAAAACACCAGAAAGTTCCTTTTCCATACTGCATGAATTTTGTTAAAAAAAACTTTTAAATTAAAACGGTTTTTCCTCCCTTTACAGAACAGTTTATATAAAGGCAGCGTGGTTCAATGTAAACCAGGAGAAAATCAGTCTGCCATTAACTGGCACGAAGTCAGCGACTGCTCACCAAACAGGCATCCGACGATTTAAATAAACAAAAAGAAAATGCTCAAAAGTTAAGCGACTCGTTTAGTCTCGGCTCATTCCAGCCAAGCATCTAAAATATTACACATTTGTCTCCGTGTAAAAATAGCTTTATATCACTGTAGTCGGTTGTGCGTTTTAAGTTACGACTACGGTACAGTTTACATACCAACGGTCCGCTCGGTTCAACACGTAAAAACAGCTTAAAAAGCCGTTTTAGCGTGAAAGACGGCGTTTTTAAATAGAAGTTAAAAGCGGAGCGAGCGGGTTTGTTTGTTGTTGTTGTTTTAGGAAGACGCGGTCAGCTGTAAACACCGACTGCGCCTCTACGCAGCCCGCTTGACTGGAGCTTCACCTCAGATGACCCAGGCAGCCAGACTGGCTGTCTGCTAGCCGCTAGCTCCGCTCGAACCTCCGCGCGGCGTCAACGGCAACGCTCGGACCGACACCCGACCCACGCCGCCGAAAACACCCGTCTCCTTCCTCTCTCTTTTCTCTTTTCTCCCTTTTTCACTCTTTACTTGACTCGGCTGACAAACAGTGACTCCGAGTGGACGGAGAAGTGGAGCGGGAGCCAGCCAAAACAAACTCGTTTCCCGACATGAAAGGACGACATCCAGAAAGGGGGCAGCCACGTTTCGTAAGGCTGCGAGCGGGGGGAAGGCTGCGGCTACCGCGGCTAAAGCGCGTAGCTGCGCCGGGGTTTGCCCGTCATTGGCGGGGGAGACGAGGGAGGAGGAGGGGGGAGAGAGGCTAACCGGCTAACGGTTAGCTCCGCCGGCTAATAAAATTTATTACGGCCAAATCTCGCCGCGAGTGGAGGTGGAGGAGGGGGGCGAGAGGACGGCAAAAGTTGGCCACCAAAGAACCTCGCGGAGCGGATGACATTCACTTCTCCGACAACTACTCTCCGATTTTCAACCGCGCAGGCACACAGCGACTAAAGTTACCTGACAGCCAGGTGTACAACTGTTTTGACTGTAGTTCGTGTAGTGCGGGGGTTTGCTGGGTGATAGCAAGGTGATCCCCGCTCTCGGAGGCTGTGATGGAGGGGACGGACGGTCGCTAGCAGCCGCAGCCGCGGCAGCCCGGGCAGGGAGAGCCAGTCAGCCAGGCGGCTAGTCTGGCTCCCACCAGGCAAGCTTTAATAACTTCACTTTTGCGGTCACTTTGGTCAAATTTCCCCAACAGCAATTAAAACCAAAATAATAAGAAGAAGTTTCGCTCGCGTCCTACCTGTGTGTGGCGTGTGTTTGCGCGGCGCGACCGGCTGGAAGTTGGTTATTCCCAGATATCCAGAGTGGTGCGGTGCGGGGCGCATATAGCTAGCGCTGGGTACAGTAAAGATTGTAGCATAGCTAACCTAAAGACAACAGTAGAGAGGAGAAAAAAAGCCTCCTCGTTGCTCATAGGGGGGATCGACGACAAAAACCACATGATCTTTTACGTCAGCATATATTTGCATAGGATGCCAAATTTATGTTGCGCGTGGACGTGACGTGAAAATGCACAGAAAAGTTTTATTTTGGACCGTGTGGCTGTGGGTCGCGTTGCTGCGATGAGCCGCAGCCGCGTAGACGCGTTTCAGCCCTGCTGTCCTGCAGCCCTGATCCGCACCACCTCGCTGCTTCCACGACCTGGAGCCTGGATGGCAGGGACCTGAACGGCTCTGGAGTTTCCCTATATGTCAAGGTTTCTTCCTGTGTTTTGCTCTGACTTTAAAGCAAAATAAAACATATACATATATATAAATATATATATATATATATATATACACACACACACATATTCAAATATGTGTCTGCTTTATAGGCAGCGCCGTATTTCCACAATTGTTACTCTCTAGTATCCTGTATCACCCCAAACATCCAACTTTGTGCCTTCCTCTTTAAAGTCTGCTACAACAGCACTCGATTGCAAAAGTTCCCAAACATCTAAAGACAATACAGGACATGCAAAACAACACAAAATTAGCAATAATAATAATAATAATAATACAAGCTCAAGTGCTTAATATTTCTTCTAACACCTGTTTGATCCTCTACCTGACCTTAAAAACACCAGCCTGCTCTGGTAGAGCAACAGCAGCGGCATCGTGAGCCCGACATAAAAGCTCCTAATACACAATATTTAAGGAAAACTCAAATAGTTTAGAACGGGAAGTGGCTTGAAAATGAAAGATAAGTTTCCCCGTTCGTCACACTGCTGTTTGCATTTCATCAGCCTCATGTATTTTTGATAAATGGGCTTGTTGTTGCGGATCAGACGCAATAAATGAGGAGATGGTCCTCAGACGTGTGAAAAGATGGCAGATGGCGACACCAACAGGCGTTTCAGGGAACGGCACCCTGGTATTTATGTGTTTAAGAGAAGTGTTTGCTTCTTAGTGCTGTCAAAACCAAGAGTGCGTTTTAAAAATTATTATTATTACATTTACATGTAGGTAAGTGATGAACTGTTCCCAGATTATTACACTTAGTGTAACTTTATAATTAATTCCCATTTGCACTTCACACAGTCAATTAATATAGTAATGTATTAACAGGTAGGCTGGAAATACAGTAGAAAAGCTCTAACTCTATTTAACCGGAGTAAAGGATTTATATATAATTGATAAAAGGCAAGGTGACTCCTTGCCAATCACTTAAGGCTTTGAAAGCCTTCAATTGATCTCATTGCTTTCAGTTGTTGGTCTACTCACATGTTTTCTGTCTGTTTTTTTTTTTTGTTTTTTTTTTTAGAATCATATACTCCTCATTTTTATTTACTTAGCGATTTAGTCTCTACATTTTCACTGTTTACATTGTACTCCCTTTAGCTAGTCAGTCCTCCACAAAGGGCATTATATTGGGTAGATATCTAGAGATTACATACTAACATAGTTTGATTTGATTTGGTGTGCTGCTCTAAAGGGATAGTAAGGAGTTTATTTAATAAACCCTCCACCCTCAAAAAAACAAAACAAATGCCCATTTAGCCCTTCTTTCAGAATAATCTAAGTGTGTGCGTCCTTTTTACTGAGAAGGATTCACAGATGAATCATTGGTGTGAGTACAGAGGCCTTCACAACAGTTTCAATGCCACAGTCTGAGCCATTTTTGCAGAGGAGATTTCTGCAACTGGAAGCTCTTGCCAGTGTCTCCAGAATACACAATCAGGTAATGTTGCCAGGCAAGAGTGCCAGCTTTAACCAATAAGCTGAGTTTTGGGCAACATTGCTTAGCAACAAAAGTTAAAAACTGAACCACTCACAGCTTAAAATAGTCTTTAAAATAGTAATCAAGTACCGTTAGTGTCACAAATTTCGGCTGATGAAAAAACTTTAGAGGAAAGAATTTCCCTCCTGCAGAAGCAAGAATGGAAAAAGGAAAAGTTAATCTTATTCTCCAGCAAAGAGGACTTTTGTTGCAAAAATTTAATTTAAATCATTTCGTAAGCGTCAAAGATCCATTCTTCATCTTTATATATGTGAATGTGAAAACTGGGCCCAAAGCAAGCAGAAAAAGGAAAACCTAAAAAAAAAAAAAGAAACCCAGTGACACTGGGTTTCTTGTAACAGCCCATCTGTGAATTTTGCAATTGTTTTTCCTCTTTTAGATTGAGCCTGTAAGTGTTTTTTTCCTCCTGTTGCCCTGCTTGTTTTTTAACATTTGCTAAAATAACCTTATAATATTAAAGGAACATTCCAAACATAAATCAATTGTAGGTCTGCATGGCAATGAATGCAAACAAATGAAACACAAAAAACATGTGAATCCAAGCCGTTTTGAGTTAAAATGAAATATGTGTTTGCAGTAAATTGGCAATTAATGTTGGCACCAGGGGCAGTGGAGCTACGTAAGGATACATTTGTTATTTCAAGCATGACTAAAATGTGAAAGCATACATTTGTGCAATTACCCACCAGAGCAGATGCCTCCTTGGGTCTACACCCAGTCAGCCAGTTCAGTAATCCAAAACCTTCATATGTAAAGCTTAGACTTGTCGTGCATGGATTCAAAGTCCGAAGGAAGACACTCAGCTGAAAACACACACACACTCACACACAAACACACACACTCACACACAAACGCACACACCAACATAAGAATCAATTATTGTTTCAGTTCACAGACACTTATTAACCAGGTGGTCATTTGAATTCTTTTGTTTATGGGGAGGGGGTGTGGAAGACTCGAGAGGAAATTTGCATGTTATTGTGGTTAAACAACGCTGTTATGTATTTTAAAAGTCACCTTATAAAAAGAGGGATATCAGAAGTACAAATAAGGGTTTTTTAGCAGACGCCCACTCACCAGCATGACTTTAAAATTGCACATGCAAAAGTAAAATCTGTTTGGTTTCCTGAAGGTGTGAGCTCCGTTTCGTGTCTTGTGACAGAGATGTTTACGGTCTCTGGCCTCCTTGTTGCAATTAATTAAATGAAGCCTTTTGAAAACAGGAAAGGAAACATTATTATATCATGTCACAGCTCAACTAACACTGTGCTGGGATGTTTGTACTGCTGTGCCAAAGACTGCTCTTTTTTTCTTCTTTTTTTTTTTGCTAAATTGGAGAGGCTGCATCGGTAAAACTGTGAGGGGAAGGTTTGATAAAGTAAAATCACAAGAAATCATACAGTCAGATATTTCCAGTCCAAACGTGGACTTTTGCCATTTGGAAAAAATCCATATGCAGTCTGAAAAGACCTTTTCTGACTCATGTGAATGTGGTTTCTCATTAAAGTGTGAACAGAGCCAAGGAATCGTGAGCTCGGTGACGATCAGTCTCATCAAGTCTGATAAAGTCTTTTATTAAAGTCTCAAGTCTTTATGTCAATATTTTCAATATTAAAATGATTTCAAAAAAGAATTATTGTTTCTAATAATAAGTTCAGGCACTTAATCACATCAACATGATGGAAGTGTTGAGACTAGACTCGTCTGAGACGGATAAGTGGAAGTGGTTAAAGTGAATGTGCCATAATGGAAAAGATTTGGTGAATAAATGACATGTAACTTGTGCTTGGTCCGGACAAAAAGCTGTATCTTTGTCCGATAAGGCAGCCAAAGTCAGAGTATGTGATCACATGACCATAAAAGATGGACATTGAAAGACCACAGTTTAGTCGCTGCCACGGTGACAGTCTTCAGTTTTGTGTGGTCATGAGCTGTGGCAGAAAGAAAAAGGTCACAAGTACAACTGGCTGAGAGGAGCTTCCTGCAACAGGTGGCCCAGGCTGAGGAGCTCAGAGTAGATATGCTGCTCCTGCACACGGAGGTGTTTCTGGCACCTGGTCAGGCTACTCACATTACAAGTTGAGAAGTCTCAGACATGTCCCGCTAGAAGAGGACTTCTGGGCATGGATGGACCGACGGATGGATGGACAGACGGACGGACGGATGGATGGACAGACGGTTGGATGGATGGAGGGACGGTTGGATAGACGGACGGATGGACGGTTGGATGGATGGACGGTTGGATGGACAGTTGGATGGATAGACGGATGGATGGATGGATGGACGGACGGTTGGATGGATGGACGGACAGATGGACGGTTGGATGGATGGATGGATGGATGGATGGACGGACGGATGGACGGTTGGATGGATGGGTGGATGGATAGACGGACGGATGGATGGATGGATGGATGGACGGACAGTTGGATGGATAGACGGATGGATGGATGGACGGACGGTTGGATGGATGGACGGACGGTTGGATAGACGGACGGATGGATGGATGGACGGACGGTTGGATGGATGGACGGACGGTTGGATAGATGGACGGATGGATGGATAGACGGACGGATGGATGGATGGACGGTTGGATGGATGGATGGGCATTTTGGCCTATGGCATGTTGGTTTTTTTGTTTGTTTTAAACCATGTGTGCGGTGTGATAGACCTGTCAAATTACGAACTACAACAAATTTTAGTCTTTGAAACAGCAACTCTATTTGTCCATAGAATAGCTTGAATTACAGATAATTTCTTCATTATTGCTTTGGTTGAAGATAAAAATAGGTTATTTGTCAAACATTTTCTTGGAATAAACAATTGGCACAAATTAGAAAAACCAAATTATATTAACTTAACTTATATATACATATATATATATATAAACTCGTTCCTCACCCTCCGTGGGTGGTTTCCCTTCTAAGCTCGGGTCCTCTACCAGAGGCCAGGGAGCTTGAGGGTTCTGCGCAGTATCTTTGCTGTTCCTAACACTGCACTTTTCTGGACTGAGATATCTGAGGTTGTTCCGGGGATCTGCTGCAGCCACTCTTCCAGTTTGGGGGTTACTGCCCCGAGTGCTCCGATCACCACGGGCACTACTGTCACCTTCACCTTCCAGGCCTTCTCCAGCTCCTCTCTAAGCCCTTGGTATTTCTCAAGCTTCTCGTGTTCCTTTCGCCTGATGTTACCATCACTGGGTATTGCCACATCCACCACCACGGCTTTCCTCTGCCCTTTGTCTACCACCACAATGTCTGGTTGGTTTGCCATCACCATCCTGTCTGTCTGTATCTTGAAGTCCCACAGGAGCTTTGCTCTGTCATTTTCCACCACCTTGGGAGGTGTTTCCCATTTTGACCTTGGGGTTTCCAGCCCATACTCCACACAGATGTTTCTGTAGAGTATGCCCGCTACTTGGTTATGGCGTTCCATGTATGCTTTCCCTGCCAGCATCTTACACCCTGCAGTTATGTGCTGGATTGTTTCCGGTGCTTCTTTGCACAACCTACACCTTGGGTCTTGTCTGGTGTGGTATATCTGGGCCTCTATTGCTCTGGTGTTCAGAGCCTGCTCCTGTGCAGCCAGGACGAGTGCCTCTGTGCTGTCCTGTAGGCCAGCTCTCTCTAGCCATTGGTAGGACTTCTTGAGATCAGCCACTTCAGTTATGGTTCGATGGTACATCCCGTGTAGGGGCTTGTCCTCCCATGATGCTTCCTCCTCCAGCACCTCTTCACCTTGCCATTGTCTGAGGCATTCACTGAGTACGTCATCCGTTTGGGCCTTGTCCTTGATGTACTCATGGAGCTTGGCAGTTTCGTCCCGGATAGTGGCTTTCACACTCACTAGTCCTCGGCCTCCTTCCTTACGGCTTGCGTACAGTCTCAGGGTGCTGGATTTGGGGTGGAACCCACCATGCATGGTGAGGAGCTTCCTTGTCTTAACATCTGTGGTCTGTATCTCTTCCTTTGGCCACCTTATTATTCCTGCAGGGTATCTGATCACTGGCAGGGCGTAGCTGTTTATTGCCCGGGACTTGTTCTTGCCATTGAGCTGGCTTCTTAGGACCTGCCTTACTCGCTGGAGGTATTTGGCTGTTGCCATTTTCCTTGTAGCCCCTTCGAGGTTACCATTTGCCTGTGGTATTCCAAGGTACTTGTAACTGTCCTCAATATCTGCTATTGTTCCTTCTGGGACTGAGACCCCTTCTGTGTGGACTACCTTGCCTCTTTTTGTCACCATCCTCCTACATTTCTCAAGCCCGAATGACATCCCGATGTTGTTGCTGTAGATCCTGGTGGTGTGGATCAGGGAGTCTATGTCCCGCTCGCTCTTAGCGTACAGCTTGATGTCATCCATGTAGAGGAGGTGACTGATCGTAGCTCCATTCCTGAGGCGGTATCCGTAGCCAGTCTTGTTGATTATTTGGCTTAGGGGGTTCAGACCTATGCAGAACAGCAGTGGGGACAGCGCATCTCCTTGGTATATGCCACATCTGATGGACACTTGGGCAAGTGGCTTGCCATTTGCCTCGAGAGTGGTTTTCCACAGGCCCATCGAGTTTGCAATGAAGGCCCTTAGAGTGCTGTTGATCTTGTACATCTCCAAGCACTCAGTGATCCATGTGTGTGGCATCGAGTCGTAGGCTTTCTTGTAATCAATCCAGGCAGTGCACAGGTTGGTATTTCGGGACTTGCAGTCTTGGGCGACTGTTCTGTCAACCAGGAGTTGGTGTTTGGCTCCTCTGGTATCTCTGCCTATGCCCTTCTGTGCTTTGCTCATGTATTGCTCCATGTGCCTGCTTATCTTAGTCGCAATGATGCCTGACAGGAGCTTCCATGTTGTGGAGAGGCAGGTTATTGGTCGGTAGTTAGATGGGGCTGCACCCTTTGTGGGATCCTTCAGGATCAGGATCGTTCGCCCTTGGTGGGTCTTGGTTCCAGCCTTGGTGGGTCTGCTCTGTTGTTATTACCCTGCCATTGAGCATACACTTTCGCAGGTTGAGTTGCGAACAGCCTGTTTATTCGTCTGGCTTCATTGTCTCTAGTGTATCTCTTCAGGCGGCTAGCCAAGGCTTGGAGCCTTTGTTTGGCAGTTTCGAGTGCTTCAGGTATGGGTATCTGGTTGTACTTCTTGGGTACTGGTCTTTTCATTGCACCTTTCTGGGCCCCTGTCAATTGACTCACTTCTCTCCGTGCCACCTTGATTTTTACCTCCAACCTTCGTTTCCATGGTGGGTCATGTTTCTCATGGTTCCCATGGTTGCTCTTATAGCCAAGCATCTCCAGGATCACTGCTGCTGAAGTGTATATCAGCTCATTGGTCTCGGTGATTGTTGTGGTAGGGATCGCTGTCAGTGCTGCATTCACATTGTCCAGGAGACTTTCAGATGGTGCTTCACTTGGTCTTGGTAATCGCTGCCGGGGTTGCCTTGTGTTTAGTCTCGCCATGATCTTATCTTTCAGGTCCTTCGCTGCCTCGCTCAGCGTTATTGGGGCTTGGTACCCAATCTCTGGAGGGGCAGGTTGTGTAACCTCCCCTCTGACCTGGCGTCCTGGTTCCCCATGCAGGTATTCACCTTGCATTCGTCAATCTCAAGTTGTGATAGCAGTTGCCGGATGTTGGAACACTGAGCTACTAGTTGTTTAGCTGTCAACTGTGACCGTGGGTTTCGAAGTAACCATTGTGCCCACATTCTCTGCATGTAACCTCTCTGAGTAGGGTTACTTGAGTAGTAGCATTCCAGCAGAGCCTTGTTGTCGCATCTCGCCCATTTCCGCCTTGTTCCAGTAGCCCACTTCTCATCAAGGTGCTCTGGTTCCCCAGCACCTGACGCAGACCGGGCGACGTCTGAGCCATCTGTTTCATTGTCTCTCATCATGGTATGAGGTAGGCGGTATTAGCGTGAAGGGTCTTGCCCAAGGACCCGCACTGGGTGCTGTTCATAGCTCATGTCCCCCCCGGGAATCGAACCCCTGACCTCCTGTGTGCCAGTCCTGCACTGTACCAACTGAGCTACCCAGCCGCCTGAGCTACCCAGCCGCAGCTACCCTTGTTTGTTCATGTTCATATATATATATATATATATATATATATATATATATATATATATATATATATATATATATATATAGATATATATATATATATATATATATATATATATATATATATATATATATATATATATATATATATATATATATATATATATATATATATATACTTATATATATTAACTTATATTAACTTAAGTCCAAAAACATTCTTGAAATTATTAAGTCAAGTAAATGTAAGTATATACATAGATTTATATAAATTAAATAAGTTCATGTGTTTTATAAATGAGATCTTCAGTTTAATACTGTTTTTATTGCTTTGACTTTTGGATGCCTTCTTTGATTTCAGGAGCTTGATTTCTGTGTTTATGTCACTGAGTTGGTATAATAAACAGGTTGCAGGAATATAATTCATTCCCGTTCTTCCGGGCAACACTCCGAGTCTTGTTCACCCATTTACACGTGATTTTTTTAGTTCTTTATTTTTCCCCAACACAGAGTGTACCTCTTATACCTTCTGCGCTCTGATGCTGGTGGGTGCTGCACAGCCCATCTGGTTGAGAAGGGGGTCCCTGTAAAGAAGTTTAGGATTCTTACTGCAGCCAGCCGGGTTCAGGTTCAGGCCTCCGGCCCTTTGTTACTTCCCATCCCATCTCTCTTAAAAAAAAGGCCACTTGTGCAGAAAAAGAGACATCTGAGGCAATGCAAAGATCTTTTGCCCAAGGATACTTTTAACATGCTGCTTCTTTGTTTTTACAAGCAAACCACGCCCTGAAGAAATGTCAGTAAAACCATAGGAAACATAAAAGTCACCACATACAAGTCCTCTTGTTTGTTCATGGAAAAATTAATTACATAAAAAAAAAATATTTTAATAGATTAATAATAATAATAAATGCCTATGAAATGTGTATTTTATTTATTAATTTAAGTTTCTATTTGATGTTGACTAAGACAGCTTTCCACATTTGGGATCGGGAGGGGGGGTTGCTCAGTAGATTGACACTTCCCAAACATTGTGCCTTCATTAACCTTATCCTTCAGTCTGTTCGCTGCAGCAGGTGTATGCCAGGGGTGTCAGGCTGTTTGACACTGCAGATGAGAATTGCACTTAATTAATCAGAGCAGAGCAAGCTGTGAAAATAACCTGTTAAGGAAAAAATAATTAAATCAGCGGAAGCGCTGAATTAAAATGAATGAATGGATGAACTAAAGGATGCAGTTGCATTTAAAGAATCGATTCTGCCTGAATCTATTTTTTCTGATACACAAATAAGCACATAAAACAATGAGAGGCTCACGATTTGTGGTTATCCTTTATAGTAAGACATTGTCTCCCTCTTCCCCTCCTGCAGGTCATCTTGAGTCACTACTTTGGCTCCGCGTTATGGTTGATGCTCATTAGTAAGTCACCTGCCTCACTCTGGTGCTCTGCGGTCCTCCTTGATGCTTTATTCATCACAAGGAGGAGGACAAAAGCGGTGTGCTGTCTGGACACATTTACATACAAATGAACTAGGGATTCATTTTTAATGCGCACACACACACACACACACACACCTGACTGTCCTCTGCTGCAGCGAGGGTCAATAATTGTAAACATCATTGACTTGGCACAGTATCAATGTTAATTTAGTGTGTGTGTGTGTGTGTGGGGTGGGGGTGGCGGGGGGGGTGTGTGAGTGAAAACTAGTTTATCAGATTTTGCATGGTTGATCACTCAGACCTGTTTACACTCAACCCGTCTTGTGAGATTTCCAGCAGGCTGGAGTTTTTTCTGCTCGGCTGCCTCGTCTCCGTTTCATTGTTTTTGTGTTTATTCAGAGTCAGAGGAGAAGCTGACCCGCTTCACCTGCTGGGCATAAAAAACATCACACCTTTGGGCTTAATTATGCTCTGACGAGTGGTTTTAGTATCAAACAAGAAAAGGCAGAGAAAAGAACAGATGCAAAAGTATAGGCACCCCACATGGTGAATACTTAGAATACACAGCTGTATTCTGTAACCTCCCGAGAAGAACAAACTATTTATTCAATCCTCCAACAAAAGGCTTCTAGTTTTTAAAGTTATTGACTCTCGTCATGGGAGTATCCACTGTTTCTAAAGTCATGTTTAGGTCAGGGGCCTGTCAGGACCAAGCCAAAAACTGGATGTTTGATGCTCTGGGGAAAATTCCCAGTATCCAACTGACCAATCAACAACAGGATACTGCATCTGTAATGCAACTTGTCACTACAGCTGCAGCATCTGTTTGAAAAACAAACAGTCATTGACGGTTTGTCTATTAACTTGATTTTATAAATGCATCCAGTTAAAAGTCATAGTGTCAGGACAAGATTTTCAAGCAGAAACATGGATTAAAGTTAATGTAGTGTATCTAGTTTAGTTAAATCTGGTTTTAGGGATTTATGGCCTTGTTCAGACCTTGAATTATTTAAATGCATCCTGGGAAATTCAGCCACAAGTGGCCAGAGCTTAGCGCTTCTTCACACCCTGAATTACAGTGTGTACAAAAGACATCTGTGATTTTTGCTTGCAATCACTAAATGTATTAGTGTTTTTAATTAGCAAAGGCAAGCGTTTGAAATAACTTCGCTAACTCACAGAAAAAAGCTGGAAGTACCAAGATAAAGAAATCTATCTGGTGTTTTGCATCTCAGCGTGTTAAAAAAAGAACAAAATACAAAAACAAAAAAGTTGCTCTAAAAGATTAAAAAAAAAAAAAAAAATGCTTGTTGCTTTTAGATTGAGGAATCCGAATTAGAGGAGAAGGAGGAAGGAAGGAGAGGAATTTTGATGGGGTGCCAACAGCTACTCATACTCAGGACCATAGAGGAGGCCATTTTCACCATCTAAAACTCAAGGCTCGCTAAAATAATTAAACATTATTGACTAACATACCCATTCATTAACTTCTGCTTATTGCAATAGCTTAAGCAGAGAGGACCAGACCTCCATCTACCCAGGTGCTTACTCCAGCTCCTCTGCAACGACACCAAGGTGTTTCCAAGCCAGTCAGGAGATGATCTCTCCATTGTGTCCGGAGTCTGGCCTACATGCCGGAAATACCTCTCAGCAGGACCAGAAGGCTTCCAGGCCAAACCACCTCAAATGGTTTCTCTCGATGTGGTGGAGCAGCGACTCTACTTCAAGTCCACCCCGTCTCTAGGAGAATCCTCACTGCACACAGTTGGGGACCATAGGTCGGGGTAGGAACAAAGAATGACTGGTAAAGCAGAGAATCTGTGAAAAGTGGAGATGAATTTTAACACCATTAAAAATGGACACCTCCATCCCTGGGATACACCTAGAAATTCTGTACATAAGTTAAACTGAATCACTTATGTGCCCTATCTGGTTTCAGGTGGGTCTCTGGGTGTAGAGTCCATCCATCCTCCTCTGCTTATCCTCTGGTATCATGGGGACAATAGTCTAAACTGGGAAACCCAGACTTTCATCTCCCCAGGGACTTCGTTCAGCTCATCTGGAGGGATTCCAAGAAATTCCCAGGTCAGACGAGAGACAGTCCCTCCAGGGTGCCCTGCATCTCCCCCAGGGCCTCCTTCCAGTGGGACATGCCTGGAAGACTCACCAGGGAGGTGTCACCAGATGCCAGAGCCACCTTATCTGGCTCCCCTCCAGAGTAGAGCAACAGCTCAACTCTGAATCCTCCTGGGTGAGGAAGCTTCCCACTCTCTCTCTAAGGGAAAGCCCAGACACCCTGCGGAGGAGACTCATTTCCACCACTTGTATCCACAGTCTTGGTCTTTTAGTCAACACCCGAAGCCCATGACCATAAGTGAGGGTAGGAACGTAGACCGACTAGTCAATCAATCAGTGGATGAGATGCGATACAAATTTCGTGGGGAGAGGAGGGAGGTCTGTACAGGACCAATCAGCATCATATCATACAACTTAACTAGAAATGAGCCAGCATGGACTTTTTATTTTAACTTCATTATGCAAACTATTTTATGTATGTAGTCACTGAGTATGGAGGTACGGGTGTTAATGCTGCAATATATTTATAATATTCAAAAATATTCCTCTTTTGTTGGGCTTAAGCTCACTTGAATTACAATTCAAGTTGGGACTTTGTTTCACAAAACTGGATCGTGGCACATGGACCCCATTGATCTAAATTTATGGTGCAAATGTGATGGGATGGAAAAATCCACAAAATATCATTTGCTGAAATTGCTGTAAAGTTGTTTTAGCTGGTGGAAAATATTCATATCTATGAGTCATGTTTAGAGTTGCTGTTAGACTAGTTCCCCATCAAAAATTCTTTCATGATTGTCCATTCTGATACTGCGGTCCAGTATTTTACTACTTCTGCGTGATGATGCACCCTGCAACAACGCAGAATCCACGAGTAACCTGCTCAAACAGTTGTCATGAATTTGTCTGAGTTCAGCTGTCCCAAGTGTGGATCTCATGGTCAGCAGATCACTCGAACTTTGGAGATGTGAATGTAGTTGATAACTCTGCGAAAGTGATGGAGCAAATTTCAAAGGAGGAACTTTTCCAACATTTCATTGGAGTCAGAAAGCAAAGTGGGACTTGGCTAAAGTGTTTGCTGGTTATACTTCTCCATGACAGCTGCACATGCACGCATGTTTTTTATTTGTAGAGTCTATTATCCCTGTACTATAGAGATGAATAACCATGACTGAATGCCCAACCAGAATCCAAACTTCCAGTCTTCTTTATAATACTTCCAACTCACATGATATTGTGATATTTCCAAGGTCAGACTGACTCAACTGTTCATGGACCAGATTCAAATATTTCACATAATGTTCTGCAACAAGAGGTTTAGTCACATGCATTTTATTTCACCGTGATTCCAGCGAAACCTGATTTAATGTAATTGACGGAGGCGGATTTTGACCTAAATGTGAACCGCATGCGTCAGATTAAAACTTTGTTTGACTGGAGTTAGAAATATCACATCTGTTTCAGGTCATGCATTTGATATATTTGTTTTGGATATATTTGCTTTGGATCCGTGTCTAAGCAGCGCTTTTGGGAAAGTGCTTTTTGGTTTTGAAACTCCTGCCGCCTCATCTCCTCCACTCAATCAAAACAGTGTCCCAAGCTTAGAAATATGCTAAACTGAAATACACTGGACTTGATCTTAAACATACATCAATTTAAATGATCAATTTTAAAGATATTTAAAGAATTTTAGATTTTAACTTTCTCATTTGGGAGCCCTTGGTTTGTTTTAAACCAGGAGAAGTATATTACCACAATATGAAAAAAAAAAAACAAAAACACATCAGCATGGATGCCCAATCTCGACTTTTTTGTGTTGTATTGTAGCACTTTAAAAGCACATTACTCTGTCATGTGAAATAACATACAGTGGCAAGAATAAGTATTTGAATCCCTGGGAATCAACTGGCTCTCGGGAAGAATTTACCATAAACTATGATCAGACTCCCTACGAACTCTTCGTCTTCGTGTTTTAGATGCCTACTTTTAGGACTGATGTTACATTACTGAACTGTCTCCATTTATAGACAGTTTGTCTTACGGTGACTGATGGATGCCTGAGTACTTTGAGATCTTTACAATTTTAACTAAGACTGCTTGATTATGGAAAGAAATAAAAATCCCAATGACTTCAGTAAATGCTGAAATTATTGTTTAAAACTGATTATCCACTCACTTTAGATTTATACTTCATCGCTCAAATTTAAAAACAATTTCCATGGTAAATTTAAATTGTGGGCTAAATAAATTTTCAGACTGAGTAAAAATAATTGAGGCCAACAGGTTAAATGCTGGTAGAGCTGCTCAAACAACCCCTTAAATGTTTGACCAGAAACATCCATGTGACCTCAATATTACCTAAATTCATACAGGTGTTTCTCCTTCCTTTTGTTTGAGTACAACTCACAACTCACAGGATATGTGGCAAAATATTTGCTGTAATTATTTTAATGGTTTCAGTTACTTTTTCAAGAAGCACTGTGAATGACACGTTTAAAGAAGGCATGAGAAGTTAGTTGTGTTATCACCTTAACACACATTGAGATAATTTATTGATGCGACTCTTGCATTGCAGATCAGATTAATTTGTTTCAAATTAATACAAAAAAACCATTAAATTCTTAGGGGTTCACATACTTTTTCCCTATACTGTATTTGACCAACATGTTTCAGGTTTTAAGCCTTCATCAGTGTTGATAACTCTATGATAACTCTTTTCAGACAGCAAATGTTATACAGCTTTGCTGACTGCTTTCTAAATTTAATCCAGCTCCACCATAATTCAAATAAAAGAAAAAAAGTTTTTACATTTCTTTTTTTTTTAAGTGTGTAAATTGAGACATTGTCAAAATAAAGTATAACAATGTAAGAACAAATAAAATGTCACTAAAATCTAAGTGAGGTGGGAATCTTTGTTTTCTTCCGTCTTTAATTTTTATGATGCGTTTTTTTATGTAAGAAGTGAAGGAAGGAAGGAAGGAAGGAAGGAAGGAAGGAAGGAAGGAAGGAAGGAAGGAAGGAAGGAAGGAAGGAAGGAAGGAAGGAAGGAAGGTAAAGAATCAGTTTTCTTCTTGTGCTACTCACTTAAACCACGAGAGGGCAGCATTTAGTTGATTTCAGATGCCGACAGCTGCACTGCTGATGGTTTCAACTCCTTTGCAGCTTGACCTTCGCGCTTGTCCCGTGCACTCGTAGATTCCCTCTGGTTCCCTGAATCTTTTGATGTTACACACTGTCGATTAGGTGTCTACAATTCCTGTCCTTGAGGTCTGGTGTCCTGCATGTTTTTATGCTTCCCAACTCTGGTGAAGCGATGAGCAGGAAAGCCTCACTGATTCATGGGTCTTCATTTGGCCATTACTGTATAAGGTTGCAGCACAATCCAAAAAAACCCCCAAAAACATCAGGTAAGGTCTTACACTAAAATCAAAACAAAACGCAACACTGGAACCACAAGGGGGTTAAAAAGGAGACTGTTTGGTAGAGTACAAAGGTAGAGATGTGCTGAAATACACATGGTAGATATTTAGACACAGATGGAAAACATCAGGGAGGGTGAAGCTCTGGGAGCACGTGAGGAGCAGAAGTGAGCAGCAAGATAAAAACAGGAAGAGAGAATGAAAAAGAGACAAAACACAAAAAATATCAGGGAGCCGAGTCGGCGTGACACATCAAATTCAGTTAAGGGTTTATGAGATGTGCAAACCATTGCATGCTGGTTTTATTCACATTTAACAGAATCCCAACTTTTTTGGACTTCGCCTTGAATTCATCCGCCAGAGTTTTAACCACAGTATATACATATTATTAAAGTCACAAAAATATAAACACTATAAGGTTGGCTTGAGTTTATAAAGCCCCGGTCAAAAGCCTGCATGAAACATTTTAGTGTAGCTGTGGTTTTTATGTCGTTTCCTACTGAAAGCTGTCATTGATTTTTTTTTTTTTTTTTTTGCAGGATTCTTGCTTGAGGCTGAGGAGGTCCTCTGCTTTCTGCTCACGAAAACTGGCTTCTATTGTCTTTTTTTTTTTTTAACCCGCGCACAGACCACTGAGCCCGCGCACAGACCACTGAGCCCGCGCACCGACCACCGAGCCCGCGCATAGACCACCGAGCCCGCGCATAGACCAACGAGCCCGCGCACCGACCACCGAACCAGTACATCAGTTTGCACAACCAAACACTTTTTAAAAAGTCGCGTTTCACACCGGTTCTGATCGTTCAAGGAAATGATTTGTATTTGAACCCATCTGAATGAGCAGAGAAGTGACCGTATTTTTTATATGTGTGTGTGTGTGTGTGTGTGTGTGTGTGTGTGTGTGTGTATATATATATATATATATATATATATATATATATATATATATATATATATATATATATATATATATATATATATAAAAGAACAAAACAGTAAATAAATGTTTAAATCAACATTTCTGCGTGTGAAATCATTTGAGCTAAAAAATGGCAACATTATTTTGTTTAATATCAGATCGCAGCACATTTAGAAAGATCTCTGGTGAATTAAGCAGCTCTGTTTAATGTCTTTTTAATGTCAGTTTAATGTCTGTCTCTGTTTAATGATAAGAGTCAGAGCAAAGAGAACAGATTATGTCAAATCAAAGATAAAAAAATTAAAAATACTCCCCACCAAGCTGACATAACTAAGTAAGTGAACATAACAGTCATAATGATTGATTTACAAAGTTTGTAATACTCATAAAAATATCACAACATCCACTAGAGGTCTCTTTTCTTGCCAGTTTGCTTAAACCTGATAGATTGTTGTGAATTTGATCATTTCCAGGCATCAACCTTCATGTTCATGTGTTCATCTCCTTGGCGCTGCTTCATCTGGGCCCAGTGAACCTGCTGGTTAAACGCTCCATCACTAGTTCGCAGCTCTGGTCATCGCCTTGTGCAAATGAGATATAATATTTGGTATCTCGTCTGACGTTTGATTGACTTCTTGACTGTGGGCGTGGCATCATGAGTTGTGTTTGAGGCTTTGGTGATGTCAGTTTTAGCTGAACTATATTATTGTTGTTGTTTCTTTATAGGACTCTTGGGTTTTGGTTAAATAACACCGTAAAGCAGATTTCAGTTGCTCATCCAGTCGATGTCACTGAAAGTGGCCTTTAAAGTTTCAGCATCTCAATAGTCATAATTTGAAATGCTTTAATGATGTCACGATTTAATAGATGTCCTTTATGTGTGGCAGTGAATATATTTGTTATACTTCCAGTTTCCTGCCGTTTTAACTGTGGATCAGTTCCACCAGTAAAACCTTGTTGTAATACTGCAGTCACGTTGAACTTTGACCTACCTACCTACCTACCTACCTACCTACCTACCTACCTACCTACCTACCTACCTACCTACCTACCTACCTACCTACCTACCTACCTACCTACCTACCTACCTACCTACCTACAATTATTAAAAGTGATTAAAACAAACAAGAAAATGAAAATAAAAACAGTTTAAACATATTGTATAGGCCTATCACGTTCTCTCCATGATAATCAGATCGATTTGATTAAATTATAATAATACACTTATTTGAAATATATTTCCAAACATGCATCAGTTATCTTCAAGCAGAGAAGCAAGAAAAATAAAATAAAAAATAATCATGTAAAAATACTAAAATGTCGGTAAAATTTAAGTGAGACTTTTATTTTTTTAGTTTTGTTCCATTTGTATTTTTATGATAACCTTTTTTTTGCATAAAACGTGATAAAAGACAAAAACAGAAAGGTGAATAAATCAGTGATTGTGATTCACCAATTCATCCACAGGATGGCAGCATTTAGTCGTAAACCGAATGTTTTCATTATAATGGTTTCATCTCTCTGCTTGTCGGCAGCTCTGCAGGAGGACAAAAGTCACTGCAGCGAAAACAGAGATTATCGAGGCGCAGACGTGCAGATGTTCATGTTTCCTGAAACTGAAAAGAAGAAATTATTCCATACAGCTTTTTCTCATTTCCAGTCTCATTGTGGGCCGTGATTTCTCATAAACAGAGACTAAAGAAAGAAAACTAAAGATCTATCTGTATCCTGGTCACAATGTTGTCAACAACATGTAACAACTTTGAGACTTTTGGTCATAACTTTTATCAACCTTTTGAACCCAGCAGGGTTTGGTCTGATGTTGGTAGCAACGTAAACACCTCAATAAATAACTTTTTTTCGTGATTGGACAGATTAAAAAAAAAATTAATGTATTAATAATATATCACAACAAAACTTTTTTTTTATTCTTCTGTTATGTTGTCTTGTGTTAGTTCTACATAATCTTTTAAGAATGCACATTTAATTAAATTATTTTCAATCTGTAAGACATTCAAAGAAGGGGTCAACTTCATCAGAAAATGAAACTAATCTTGATATTCAGCCCAGTTTAATGTGTGTTATTTTTGAATTAATTAACACCAAAAGGTTCTGGGCTGCAGGACGGCCTCAACATCACCTGCACTTTGCAGGGTGTTGTAATAATGAAGGGAAATGGACCAAATCACGTTACAGTGATAAGAAGAACTGGATGCGTGCGAAGTACAATCTGTGCTTTCATTGTTGTATGCTGATAAACTGCAAAACTTTAAGAAATCTCAATATAAATATTTAAATACACGTTCCCTGTGTTTGTGATATCATTGTAGCCGCAAGGTGGCAGCATTTAGTCTCTTTTGCAGCAGCTGGCAGCACATTTATGACTGTTAAAGAGTGGCAGAGCGAAGAAAACAGACGATGTGAGATAAAATAAAATTCTCCCAGTGAAACAATGTTGATGTTAATGTCTTGAATCCTTCCATTATACATTTGAAGCTGTAGCTGGGCATGTGTATACAGTTTATGCTCAAACTTCCTGCCTCTGATTCATTCTGACAAGCTTTACATTATCTGCCAGAGATCCTGGGAGCTGACATCTCACTGAGAGGAAACATCACTGCATCATGTTTCCACAAGCTGCTAAAACCAGAGCAGAAATGAATCCATGCGGCTCTTCTAACTTTCACTTTGGTCTCAGTTTGAGCTATGACTTCTCTAAGCCAGAAACTCAATAAAGATGACAAACATCCTAATTCCATGTTGTATTTTTTAATTTTTTTAAATGAAAATGTTATTTAAGTGCATAAAAACGTACATATACAATAAATGTAGACTGAAAAAGCAGGGATTTCCTTTACAACTCGGAAACATTTGTGTATATAATATATATTTACAACTCACAAACTTGAAAATCTGATGTCAAATGACATGTTCAAGTTAAGTAAATCTGTTACACAAAGTAGAACATATATATGTGTACTATATGGAAGAAGTGAAGATTGATTCAGAGGTTCGTCTCTCACTTTTCTGTGATCAGGTTTCAGGAATGTGTGAGAGAAAGAGATTAAAAAGGAAAAGCTCTGTGCTCTGATCTGTGTGTGGTCTGTTATTCACTGTCTCGCTCTCTAAGTGGTGATGAGTTGTGATGAATACTTGCAGCCTACCATTGAGCCACTAACAAGTTTGAACATGTGACTGCGACATCAATGATTTCATCACAGTGTCAGCGGGACCACTGTGGTCCTGCTCCAAACAACACAATCACGTTGGAAAGAACATTCGTAAAAATAGAACAAGGTGTTGCAACAGTCCACCTAAACCTATCAGACAGCATCTGCAGACCAGTGAACCATAATATGATTGGTCCTAAATGGGACCGATCATTTCTTGAGTGGATGTAAATCAGCGATGCGCCACTCCTTTATTAACTCTCCCTGTTCGGTCTTAAATCAAGGAGCAGTTGATTGAAGTTTCCAAAGCCCAAAGTAATAAATGGAGACCCTAACTCCATCCACACTGAAGGAAAACAGTCCGGGATGTTGAGCAGGAGCAGAACAGGGAGAGGAGAAGAAGTTCAATCCATTTGTCGTTTGCTTTGATTAACGTTGGGAATGTAACTTGGACAAGCTTGATGAGGACACAGCAGGGATATCAGCAATGCCGTATTATGTGTTTGGCTGCAGGACCATATTCCGGACTCCAACACCTTTCCATATGGATTAAAGACTAGACAGGAAGAGACTGCGGACAGATCAGTAAAAGTACTGAGGGACTGGAGTGGTAACTAATGAGAGACAGCGTGATCCTGGACACGTTACCGTTTAAGAGCCGTAACCTAGAAACTGAACGATTGTGCAGTGATTTCAGTCCATAACCTTCCGATTATAGTTAGGGATGACTCAGGTGTCCTGAAATATCTCTCAGATCTGCTGCTGTAGGCCTAGACGGCTGGAAGACCTCCCACGATGCACCTCTCCTCACTCTGTTTTCTTCTACTCCAACTCGTTCACGTCATTGTTGTCGATTTGAAACTGTGTTCCTTCTTCCCAGCAGGTGTTCCTGACCTGTTGTCGTTGCCGTTCTCTCCTTGTTCCTGTCCTCTTAACCCCCAGCCGGTCGAGACACCAGATCTGGGAGTTTTGAAAAGGCCGGAGTTTATTGAAACCTGCCTTATGAACCCGTCTGACGGCTCTTTTCTGGAGTGACCACAACGGTTGTGGTCCCAAACTTCCACACAATAATTCAAATATGGCAAAATAAGTGCACAATAAACAATATGTAATGCTTTGTTATTCAATAAATATTTAGCTTTACTGAGGACTGAAGTACTTCTGGATACTTTAGCTTGAACATGTTGAATGTGAGGTTTCCAGGAGATCTTGTGGTCCATCGTCACACCCAGAAACGAACTGACACCTGTATCATAAAAGAGGACCAGGACGGGCGTCCAGAGTTTCTTTGGGTGCTTGAAAGCATGAAAATACCTTCTGAAAATAAGCAAACATTCCTTTCAATAGTTGATAAAAGTTGGTTTTGCTATTAACTACACACTGCTGTCTTCTGCCGTTCCAACTGTTTGTCCTCCGATTTCTATGCAATGACACCTCGAGTGTGGATGTTTTTCTTTCTGAACAAGCCCCAAGCAGAGGTGTGATGTTGCAGGGAGCCAATCAGTTCCCTGCAGCTTGCAGTTCAAAAACACATCAATGCTCAAGTGAAAGCTGCAAAGGTTAATTAGTCTTCACAGTTTAGTCGAATCCCTTAATGAGGGAGAGCAAAACATTTACCTGTCCACACACACACACACACACACACACACTCATGCACACACACACACACACACACACACACACACACACACACACACACACACACACACACACACACACACACACACAAACACGCATGCACACACACACACACACTCATGCACACACACGCACACACACGCACACACACTCATGCACACACACACACACACACACACACTCATGCACACACGCACACACCTACTAACACACACACGCACACACCTACATACACACACACACACTCATGCACACACACACACACTCATGCACACACGCACACACCTACTAACACACACACACTCATGCACACACCTACTAACACACACACGCACACACCTACTAACACACACACACACACACCTACACACACACTTATGTACACACGCACGTATGCACGCACGCAGGCGCACACACAAACACACCTACACACACACACACCTGCACACACCTGCACACACACACACACACACACACAAACACACACACACACTCATGCACACACACGCACACACACACACACAAACACACACCTACACAAACACACACACACACGCACACACACTCATGCACACACATGCACACACACACACACACACACACACACACACACACACACAAACACACACACACACGCACACACAGGCACACACACACACACACAAACACACACACACACACACACACAAACACACACCTACACAAACACACGCACACACGCACACACACAAACACACACACACACAAACACACACCAGCATTAGAACTTCAATGTTTTTGTTCTGATCAAATTAAAACCAAGTAAAAAATAACTTATTTTATTGATTTTATTTTTAAATATCCTGGTCTGAGGTGGCCATATCCAGGGGTGAATAAATGCACATTCTTCCAAACAGCTGGAATTTAAAAAAAAAAAAAAAAAAATCAGCATCCAGCTGTAACAAAAATAAAAAAAATGAATAAACACATGAACACAAACTTCACACTGAGTGAACCATATGAACCAAAGTTTCTTATTTCAGATCAGTCTGTAGTTCCTGCATTAAATATAAAAAAAAAAACAAATGTGGATCCGCAGTTTTGCTCTGGAACTTTGTCTGAATCATCTTAAATGGATGAAAGGCTTCAAAGATTTGTTGAAATTAAAAAAAAAAAGTTACAAATATTATCAAAAGGACAGGAAGCAAAGCAGGTATCAGTCTAAAACATGATCTTCTCTTAAGTGATCATGTAAGTTTGATATCTGCTTCACTGATTAAATCTAATCCATCATTCCCAAATGTCCCAACAAAACTGAACCAACAAAGTACATTAACACAGAAACATGATTGTGTGGTTTTTACAACTAATATGTTTGATCAGCTTTATCACACACACATAACAACATCACAATGAATTTAATACTGTATCAATAACTGCTCATAAAATCCGAGAAAAGAAAGAAATCCTAACAGTAAAATGTGTCTGTGGCTCTATGAGATCAGAAACAATAATTCATGACGTGGTAAAAGTGAAAAATGAAAAACATGCAAAACTTTACATAAATAACTTTCTGATGACTTAAAAATGTCCGGCTGTAACATTTAGGCGCCTTCAGAAACAGGAGATAAAGAGGTAAAAATTACACAACTTGATGCAAACATGAATAAAACACCAGATTACAAAGATTTCTAGGAAATATGTACTTCACAACCGATGGTATCATATCAAAACCCTTTCACATTTATATTAGTCAACCAAAAAAATGAAAGGTGGAAGTAAAACTGTCAAACACCAACGGTAATTAAAACATGTGGCTTGCCATTGACCTTCGGAAATTACATTTTGATGAAGAAAGAAGAACACGGATAAAGGATTGTAACACTTGCTAGAATATTTGGAGGCACTTAAACAACCAGGTGGAAAATGCTGAAAGCAGAACGGGAATGTGACAGACCACTAAGCTGAAAACTAACAAAAATAAACCCCAATTCTTACAACTTTGTTGAGCAGTTTACTTGACTCAGACAAAAACAAATAAAACTACAAAAAACTATTTTCTTAAAGTTAATTCAATAGCATAGATGAGTTCGAACAGTCCCAACCTCAAAGCCCATTTCGTTACGTCCGCAGCGTCCGTAAGAAATCCTCTACATCAGGCACTTGTTGATGAGTTCATCACGGCTCAAAGCCGCCAATCAGAAACAGCAAGCCGCCTTCTGTCTTCCAATCACTTCCTCTCAGTTAGTTAGTCCAGGCAGCATCTTCGCTCCTCTCTTTAGTCTCCTCTTCGACCCAGTTTTTTCTTCCCCCCCTCCTATGCTCCGGGTGCTGCGGTACACCTCAGCGGGGGACCTCAGCTCGGCGTCGTCAAATGCCAGCGCGGGGTCATCAGGCGATACTGGTTGCGGGGCCGGGTAGTTGGGTTGGTAGTAGCGGTAGGGGTCGTCCTCCTCGACCTCACCATAGTTTTGGAAGACGCTGGGTGGGAGTTGGACTGGGGGGACAGCGCCACCATCAGTGACATCCTCACCTTCTGTGTTGCCAAGCAGCCAGCCAATGAGCCCACCGGCACCCAGTCAGACAGGCGGACGGACAGTGAAAGCCCAAAGCAAAGACGGCCGGTCCCCGCCACCACAGGAAACAGTGTTTTGGAGTGATTTGTTGGGTAGTGATTGGGTTAGCAGGAAGAGGGGGTTGGAAAAGAAGGTAGGATATCGAAACATAGACGGACATGAGTTACCAAGGTTACCAAGGTTATGGAGCAACAACTGGATACTGATGCAGTTAGGAGGAAGCTCAAGACGAACGGCTTCGAGTTAAAAGTTACAACTAACAACGATGTTTAAATTTAATTTGAAACACGTTGTGCAAATGTAAAAGTTTTACCAAGCAAATATTAGATTTATTATGGATTAACTCAGTGGTCCCCCACCCCCGGATGCCGCCCCGGTACCGGTCGCGGGTCATTTGGTACTCGGCCGCACCGAATTGAATAAATAACATCTCTGTTATATTGTCTAATATGTCTAATGTCTAATATTGTCTAATGATGGTTTATTTTGAAGACCAGATTCTCTCCGTTACATCCGTCTATGACTTGCTCTTGACGCATGTCAAGACCTGAAGACCCGTGTCTCGGTCACATGATACGTCCCGTTAAATTTAAACCCTCAAGCCCGCAAAATGAGTAAAAATCAAAACGTCTTTGGAAAGACTTTTTATTTTGTTGTATTTATCCGCTACACCGTTTACAGATCGAATCTGTGAAAATACTGTCTGATATTAAATGGGTCCGTGGCGCAAAAAAGGTTGGGGGCCAGTGATTTAGCTGACATTCAACCCACCACCATCAGAATTGATTTAAAGGCAGGGTAAGGGATTTCTGGATGATGTCACATCTGTTGATATTTCAAGTAAAACATTAACAGCACACGTATGCTTGCTCCTCCCTCCTCCTACTACCAATGCGCCCCAAAAAACACGCCCCACTGCCCACTGTAAACTCTCTCACATGCCCCCCCCCAGCTATGAACTGGGCTACAGGTATGGGTTAGATAGTGTAGGATCCCTTACCCAGCCTCCCATGTATTCAAGTGTTAAATTTAATAATAAAGTATCTTAAAAGTATGTTAAAACATGCAGGATATGTCAAACATTTGTCTTGTACAGGAGCTTTTACTTCAATTACAAAGGTGATTCGTGTTAAAGGCATTTGAAATAGTCGGTGAAAGCTATAAATTAAAAACGAGGTGCCTGATGATCGTGTCAGTGCAGGTGCACAGTGTGTTTGGACTCACGACTGCTCGCCTAATTACAGTGTCAATTTTTATGATTTGCCTTATTTCCAACCCGGCTACTTTATGGCTGTAGGTTCTTTTCAGAGCACCACATACTCTCTAAAATGATTGTGGATATCTGTTCAGCTGTGATGTTTAGGTGACCTCGCTAGGGTGTTCCCTGCTTTTCACCTTTAAGTATCTGGGATGGGCTCCACCAGAGCCCGTGTCCTTAACAGGATTGAAGCAGGAATAGATAACGGCTGGATCTCTGTTCAAACCCAATGAACACACTGATTAATGCGATACAACTGTATGATTGAGTCGAAACTCCATTAATAATTATTTTCACTTTCAATACATCATAAGAGGCCAGAATACAATGAATATTATTATAATCTTGCACTGTACAAGCAAAAGTGTTTGATCTGAAGTCTTTTCAAATGTTTTTAGTATAAAGATTTGTGAAAAAAACAAGCAGCAAGCACACAATTTAAGTCATCAGTTATACCAACTGTGTATGCAGCATCATGTTTATGCATGAGGCTGCGAATCAGCTGATGCACCGACTGGCAACAGTTAAAGCTTCCACTCTGTTGCTTTGGGTGTTTGTGAAACGTGGCTCAGTAATCACTATAATGCTGCGGTGGTTAAGTTAAACAAACAAAAAAACCCCCCAAAAAACGAAGAAATTGCAAGACAAGAGGATGAACAACAGGTAGAGATGGACAGAAACACACACACACACACACACACACACACACACACACACACACACACACACACACACACACAGAAAATGATTACAACATGCAGGTGTTACTCACATCACAACCCCACAGGCTTTCACAGTGTGACCTACTACTGTGTAACTGTTAACTTCAATACATCTAACATGAGCATAATCATGCATTTAATGGCTAAAGATAACTCCTGAAGGGTTTTTCTGCGAATCAAACATTTGCTGGTTTCCACCAAGAATGAATACAGTCGTTTGTGTCCCAACAGAATGGCCTGAATGTATCTGGTGAACCTCATATCACCAGAAATGTATGCCAAGAAAACCCTCCAAAGAGCATCTTCTTAGTGTATGACTTATCCCAGCCTGCTTAGACCTAAATGAGAACACCGACACGTTAAGATGCAGAATTCAGCTGCGATTTTAAATCTCCTCTTTTATTTTGCTGAGACGTGAAGCAAACCACTGAGGCACATAAGTGCAGGAGGTCAACCAGGCTGAACCGATTCCTGCATCCTCTCAGCCTGGGGACCTCAGTACCTTTAACACTGCAGCGGGCGTTACGGGTTGGAAGGTGGCTCCAGCCAGTTCACCATAAGACATGTTTTATCATCGCTGTAAGCTAGTGAAAACTTGGTTTCATTTTTTTTTTAAAATGACACAATTAAGGTCTAATTACCTCCAAAGTAATATTAAGAGCCAATGGTAAGAGGTTTGGAAATGAGTCAGCGCTGCTGTTCAAACCAAATGAGTTATGACTCACAATGTTAATCCATCTAACTTTGGAAATGGTAATGCAGCAAATTTACGTTTATCTTTTCACGCGTGCAATAATCTGGGCACTGACAACTCTGAGCACTAAGACGAAGCTCATTTTCTCAGAGTTGAACCTTCATGACGCATTTCTTGTTTGGACGTTCGCCGTCCAAAACAAGCTCAGTCTGTTGAGATACATGTCAAAGTCTCACATTCTCAATATGAATTTCTTGTGCGCTTCAGGGATGCAGACGGATTTTAGTAAAGCAGAATTCTTCATCTTAACCGTGAGTGTATTTCAAGGCTTTTATGTTTCGCCTTTAAATACAGCGAGTGCGAGATGGACAATGTCGTTACCATGCAACAAGTTTAATTCGGCGGGAGCTTGTCACATTGAAAAGCAACCAAATGAATTAAACGTTTCACCCGATGACCCTCGATCCAAAAGATGCAACAGCATTCAAATGCTTTCATGCTGAGTCATACAGGTAACACCGTCAATACACTTAAACACATGTTGCGTTATTACAGTGGAAACAAATGTTAAACGTCTGTATTTTACTTACGTAAAAATGTTATGGTGTCTTTTACTAAAGACTTAGCCTGTTGCTGTCAACTACAACAATCACAGTGGAGCTGGTGTTGACTATTATTTGGTTGTCAAAAAAGATCTATTCAGTTATAGTTCAGCATTCGATTCTTATCTGATCCAAGTGTAGTTCAATTACAGAATTACAATAACTGTAGGGATTAGTGTGGACCTGACGTACCCCCAACATTGTAGCCCACGCAGGAGTTCTGGTCACAGTACCCTGGAGGTCCTGGAGGGCCGATGGGTCCAGGAACTCCTGGTCGGCCAGGAGATCCTGGATTCCCAGGTCTCCCTGATGGACCCTGGCTTCCAGGTCTGCCTTGTCCTTGCACACCTTGGTAAAATAATAAAAAGATTTTACATGTTGAAAGCATACATTTTGATTTTTGTTCACTACTTAGGGACTCTCTTCATCAAAATATAACTATGGTTATATAAATATGTGCAAACATATCTCTAAGACCAGAATGAGATTCGACTAAAGTCATAAGTCATAAAGGGTTGGACTGGATTCATTACCAGGAGGTCCTGGAGGTCCTCTGGGGCCTTGGACACCGACCCCTTGAGAGCCTTTCTCCCCCTTTTCTCCTGGTTGCCCTGGATACACATAGTGATAAACATGCTCATTTGCATCATTTTTGACATAAAAACAGTTATTTGGGTTTCTGCCAGTAGACACATTAAATAAATCAATCAAGACACACATTTTAATTTGCTGTTAAAATAATAACCCACACAAGCACACATAACTTAAGGTTTGTGATGCTTTGTTAAAATTTTCACACTGCAGACACATTTTTGGAGTCTTTTTTAAACAAAAAGGCACGTATCACTTTAAAAAGTGTGTAATGAGAAAGCCTTGAAAGCCATCTCTGACTGCCTTACCTCGCTCTCCTGGGTTTCCATTCTGCCCATTCTGTCCTGGGAAGCCCGGTCTTCCTGGCGGTCCCTGTTCTCCCTGGGGTCCTGGGGATCCCTGTCGACCAGGCTCTCCAGGGGGTCCAGGTACTGTGCGGATGGACACCGGTGGACTGGGTACATGGTTGAGAATGGAGTTGTAGCGTGCCATGTGGGCTGTGAGAGGAAAAAAAGGTGAGAAATGTCCATATTTTGAGCCAGAGCGAAATGATCTCCTACAGGAAGTCACGAATGAGTTTATGTTTATTAACATATGTAGCGTTTTAAATCATGGCTAAAGGAGGCAAAACAATTTGGACACTTAAAGTTGATTGACTGAATGTTGTAGAAAGCCAGTAAATATTGTACATTAGGTGGTAGAAAATAAATGCAGATTATGTATAAATTCCATCTGAAGACACCTGAAGATCTGGTGACCAACACCTTCTTTGTACTTCTACGTCTGCAGTATTTTTTATTGACAACTCAGTCGTTCCTACTGGTGCGCTGGCTGCTTTTACAACACTTTTACATTATTTGTTTGGTTGCTTCTCAAAAGTAATTCAATACTCCTTTAATAAAGCTGAAGCTGATATTTTAACAGGAAAGAATGTCTTTTTTTGCCATGCCAAGGGACATTTTTAGTTTATTCTCTTTAGTTTAAGGATTCCTTAAAACATAATTAGTTGATCTGAAGACGTCTCATCTTTGTGCTTAAAACGTGTATTTTCTTTGACTGTATTAAACTCATGTGAAAAGGGTAATTAAAAATATACACGATTATAAAAACATCCATATTCAGGTGCCTTTCCAACAGGAAAATCCATCCAGAAGTCAGTTTATATTCTTTTTGATAAAATGGCCAATTTTTCTTGCTTTGTTTTCTTCTTTTTTTTTTTTTTTAATTAATTAACCAGTGGTATAATAATCATCACAATAATGTAATAATTTCAAATCTAATTTGGTATTTAAAATAATGCAAATTATTTAAAAATAAAATGATCATACTGTTTGTGTGAAAGTATAACATTTTAAACAGTACTGCCATATCAAGCACAACTGCGGTAGAATTGTATGGTTTTTGTTGTTTAGAATTCAGTAACTAGATTAATAACTTTCTTCAACTAAGGACCTTTTAAGAGATGTTCTGCACCATCCTGCTTTAGTTAGGCAGACTAAGTACAGTAAGCTCTCAGTATTTTGTGCAACTGATCCTTGAGTCAGATCTTCAAAAACAACAGTTAAAGCTGGAGAATCAAAGTGAAAAATGGCACGGTAAAAGTTGATACCCACTTTGTATCAGCTGCTCGCAGACCTGCCTGGCGATGTCCTGAACCGATGCTGTTGACTGCAGGTCACCCTGAAAAGACAGAAAGAATACTGTTATTTCCAGACTTTTCACACGTGTCACATTTTACAAACTGGGAGCAGGATGGTTGATTCATTCATCTCCTGTGCTGTCTCTGAGGCGGTGCCCGTATGTGAATGTGGCTAAATGAAAAACGTAATACCGAAAAATAAAAACTAAATATTGAGTTTTGTGTAGTTTTATAAACCGACTGTATTGACTCATCTGCTAACCTCCTGACTTCTCTTTGCAGTCATCTGTCACAGTCGTGATAATCTGAGATACAGGATCATTAAACGCTGCAACATCTGTGGGTGTGAATGTGTGTTAACGCAGCTCCTGATTCCTCCGGCAGACACTGGAGAAGGATGTTCGTGCTGTCTCAGTGGTGAGACAGAGGATGTTTATGTCTCACTAGAATTTACCTGAGTACTGGAAATTTAGAGACTTGATTATTAACACTGATCAGAGAAGAGTTGCGTGTGTGACATGTATCAACACATAACGCTATAAATGACAAAATGCATTCAGCTGAACACGACCCTTCCAAGTGTGTAGAAATAACAAGATGGTCCAAAATGAATCGGGGTCAATAGAGCTGTGCCTCTAAAAATAAAGCTTGCATTCTGCTTGTGCAGATGAAAAAGTGAAATGGTTGAGGCTTTTTCACATCACTTCATTTATGAAAAACACATTTTTTAATGTTTTAAATACAATTAGCTTGTAGTAAGGTGAGTGGAGAAGGGCCCAGGTGCAGGAGACTGAGGTGGCAGGAGTTTCAAAAGAAAAAGAACTTTAATTACACAAAAAATGCTACGATACGCAGGAAATCACCATCGATACATCTAATACAAATAACCAGAAACTGAATGAAAACTCCAAAAACCAGGAAAGTAAACAGGTAGAAAAGAGTGAAAACAAGACATTTTATACAGAGACGCTCAGGGGTTGATGAGACACAGGTGCAAACAATCAGACAAAGGACAACGGAAGTAAAACAGGTCAATGTTAACTAAGGAGAGACTTTCAAAATAAAACGTACTAATCCAAATCAAAACCCAAAACCATAACAGAGCTATTCGTCACAAGATTTATTATGATTCTGAAATTCAACATCTGGATGGTGCCAGTGATTTAACACAATGAGCAGTTTCTGTGTGAGGGATTTTTTGTCAGACTGAAAGACTGTTAGCCACCAAAGGACCTTCTTTATATTATTATTAAAAGACCGATACCTCAATGTGCACATGTATCATTGCATTATATTTAACAGCATGAGGTGAAGACCATTAGTGCCCAAAGGAAAAACACTCACCCGTTCACCTTTCTCCCCCTTGCTTCCAGGAGAACCCTGCAACAAAAGGAGGGATTTTAAAAAGCAAGACCATAACCATAACCATGCCACCATTGGTGCATTTCTGCAATGAAAGAATGTAAAAGGAGGATTAAGGTAAATGACTGAAGTGAATATCCAAATGTATGCAAGAATGAATGCGATTCAGACAGAATGCAAAGATGATAAGAAAAAGAACAGATGGTAAAAAGTTGCATAAATACAACCGTTTGCTCTGACAAAACCTTCATCTGTCCAGTAGGAATCCTTTACAGTGGCAAAAACGGACTCATGCCGTGTATATTTTCATCTAATCACCAGTGAGACCTGCAGTCATGGAGACCACATGTGACAACAGTGCGGTAATTAGCTGATAAGTTTTATCTGCAGTCCGCCCACGCACATGCAAATAAACACTTCGCAATATTTCTTCACAGCATCGAGTTGTTGTATCAGAAGCTTGTATCACCTCCTACGTGCATTTCATCTCCTCTTTGGAGATGAAATGAGAATTCCTTGTACTCAAACCGAAGTAAACAACAAGGCAGGATGTGGCTGTATTGCACTAAAGACTCTTCAAAAACCGTTGAATACCGCCAAGATGAACAGCGTCAGGTTACACAGACTGAACTCGCACATTTGCTGATTATCCTGATTATTCGAGCCCCACTGAAATCCTTGCAGCATGTTCAGCGGGTGTATTTTAATGGTTATTGTCTCAAAATCAAAGCCAACGTGCAGACAGGATGAGCTCAGACTGATAATAAAAATGATAACATTACAACAATGTTAACTATTCAATCCCTTTCCAAGGATTCCAACCCGTGGTTTCCATGTCTGATAGAGTGAAGAGGATGCTGGATAGCCTTCAGAAACATATTTAGAAAGGGTTAAACTGTCCCAGTTCGGGGGTCAGAGACAGAGAAAGGTCTGATGCATCAACATGAATACACTTATACATGAATACACTTCACTCTGCTTTGCATTTCAGTGTGTGAATCAAACAGACCATCAGACTGGACAAGAGGCTGCTAAAGCTGCCCACAGACACTGTGATGACCTCACGCCACCTCTCCGTGATTCATTAAGCCTGTCTGACACCGCTACTGCTGCCGCTTGGATATTTACAAAATGTGGATGTTTTTCAGGAGCATTTGTAAGAAAGCTGCTGAGAAACACACGCATGAGGAAAGGAGCTGCATCTCGTAACTCACCGGAGGTCCCAGTTCCCCCTGCTTTCCTGGAGCGCCGGTACTTCCTGGAGCTCCTGGAGCGCCTGGTGTTCCCTGAAAAGACATGGAAAAAAAATCCAGTCAGCTCTGCAGTCTCCCACAAAAAAAGTCCCATTTGATGATTAGATTCAGTTCGTTTAAAGCGACTTAGAGATTTGTTGAGTCAGATCTGCTGCTGCTGAGCTGTATGACATTATCCAGTTACCGAACCTGCTCTCACAGATAAATGATGACGTTCGCAGTTTTCTTACACAAAACAAACTGAAAAAAGTTCCAAAAACATAATAAAGTGACAGATGTGGACTGAAAACTGAAAAAAAAACCCACGATTACAAAGTTTTACAGCTGTAAATGTTCCTCAACAAGACTGAAGGCAGGATTCTGTTAAACCTTGAAGGAGTGATTACTTCCACTTCTAAATTACTGTGAATTTTGTCTTCAATAACTTTCAATAAGTCTTTCAATAACTCACCATAGATCCCGCGGGGCCCTGTCTGCCTGGTGGGCCGTCTTTGCCTGAAAGCCCCTGTGAAGGTGAAAGTAGATGTTTTGTGGATTTCTTTCTACATGACGTGAAGTTTTTTGTGTATTTTTTCAGTTTTACGGACGTGTAAATGCAGAATCAAAGCATTTTGAAAATAGAATGCATTTGATTAGTGTTTTTCTTTTTACCTTATGTCTGTCTTAAATTTCTGCCTTTAAACTCTTTTACTTTTTGTGTAAAACACTTTGACTTGTCTTGTACATGAAATGTGTTATACAAATAAACTACAAATAAACTAAAATTGTATAACTAGCAACTAGAATCACTAATTAAGTAAAATGTGAGTCAGTAGAATATGTTAGTACCACCCTGGAAATGTAGATATTACAGATGCTAACAAAGCCACATTTTGAGCATTTAGTTTGGACTCTAGCGAGTTGCACTTAGAGCACAATGGGACTCACTCTGGGTCCTGGTGGTCCTTCCCTCCCTTGAGCTCCAGGTCTTCCAGGAATTCCCTGAAATACAAGCAGGAGGAGATAAAGACGGTAACGCTGGTAATTTTACTTTGATCTCAGTGTGTGACGTCATGGTACCTTTTAAATCTGCACAAACTATTCAAATTGTTGGTGATTATAAGTTTCTTCTTAAATATTTAAAAGTAATTAAACTATTTTGCATGTCAACATTAAGCAAAATCTGCATTTATGTGCAGGATGGAAAAAAACATAGCGATCAACAACTAATGATTAAGGAAGCATCGTCCTAACAGTGTGATAAAACTACTACTTTATAATACTTTACCTAATGTGATTTATATGATGAACATGAATATTTTCTATGACATTAAATCATTTTAATATCACATTATGAGCATCAGACTAGATGACGTGACGTTGTACCTGAGATCCTTGCTGTCCTGCATCACCTTTTTGTCCCTGCTCTCCTTGTGAACCCTGCAAAACAAACAAACAAACAAACAAACAAACAAACAAACAAACAAACAAACAAAAAAGAAGGATGCGTGTTAGGCCCAAGTTTTAGGAAAGAAATGTGATGACAGCACAGCTGAACAGCTGAAAACAGAAGGCTACCGGGGGTCCAAGAATGGAGCGACCGCTGGGTCCTTGTGGCCCAGGAGGTCCCTGGGGTCCTGGTACCCCTGTGTCTCCAACAGGACCGGCCGGGCCCTGCAGGGAAAGAGCGCCGGGGAAGAGGAGAGAAGCTCATCAGTTTTTTGCAAACCTAAATGAGTCAAATCTGTACAAAGATGAAAATAACGGTAGCAATAAGAGCACCATGTCACAACTGCAGTAAAAACAAGCTCTACTTCCACTTAAAAAAGTGTTTCTGTGATGCTGCATCAACGTGATTCAGCTCAGAGAAGAAAAAACAGATAAATGAGGACAGCTTTACATCTTATCTTATCATTTGGATGTCCCACCTCCTGTTTTTCTCTAAACTTGCCATCTTCGGATTCCAGGACTTTAAACTAGACAGTTACTACGTTGAACATCTTGTTCTGCAAGTTAATATTAACTCCTGTGTGGCTCTTAACCATCACAGAAGACACAGCTCACCAGAACAACAAGGCCTCATAGATGTCACTGCCCCAACAGTTATCTCAATCGACGAACGCTTTGAGCGTGTGCATGTTTTCCTGTCATAACTTCCTGAATACTTCCTGTTGTTAATCATGTTTTATCAGAATAATCTATTACATTTCTAATTTTCAGCACAGGTTAGAGTATAAGAGTCACAACTCGGTTCTAGCAGACCTCGAGATGCCTTCCAATATTTACAATGACCCAAATTCTCCCGCGACCATGAGATACAGCAAAAGAGACGACAGAGCGGAGCGAGTGGAACGACTGGTGGACATTTACGAGAGCGTCGACGCTTTCACACAGCGGCACGTTCATCCTTCAGCGCAGGATGGAGGTAAAGACATAAAACACTGTGGAACTCACAATACACATTCCTGCCAATTTCAGTTTATTAATCGCAAATTAAAGCTTTCCCATAAGTTACATCTGAATAATATAACATTGATCCAAATGTTCTTTTATTTTCCTAAGCTGTTTCCTAATTTACACTCTATTTTATGATGCTTTTTAATAGTAACAACTATAATAAAAAAGCCATTTTTTTGTATTAGTCCTGCTTCAGCTGCAGCTGTTTGGTCCAAACACACATTTTGATAACAAAGTGAAGTGTTTCACAGCATCTCGGTCTCAAAAGAAAAATGAAAATCTGTCAGTGTGGATGAGGACAAAGTGCTGATTCGTTTAAGCGACATGCAGCATGCCTTTCAAAATAATGAATTTCAGCAGAAGTTTCTTTTGTTCGTGCTTTCAGGCCTGCAGCACATTTTGCATCATTTGTAGGTGAAACACGAGTCCTTGTTCATGTAAAAGAAATTTCAAACACGGTGAAGTTCTTGTAACCAGGGTTTGGAAATTACTGAGATGAAGATTCATTTCTTTAATATATTTTATCCAACAAGAATCAAGTAAAAAGAAAAAGAAACAGGTTTTATTCTTTTTACAGTCATCCTATCCTCCGTCACTGAAATCCCATAATAAGATAGATTTAGACACAAAGCGAGGATCTGCATCTTCAGATGGGAAGTAATGGAGCCATTTGTGTCAGAAAATAGTATTTCAGCTACTTATCTTCAAATGAACAACGTGGGCATCTCTGGTGTGGTTGCCACCCAATTATTTTAGAGCAAACAAGCGCCTGATAAAATCTGTTGGCTGCATCAGAAGCAAAATCATTATTCTTTAACTCCACAGTCACTTCTGTTGAAAGAGGAATCCAGGAGACCCATTAATCATGGTTAATAACGTTATATTTATTGGCTTAAAAATGCTTCCAAATATTTTGGAATAATTGATTCATTATTATGGAAATTCGTATATAATATTGCAATGATAAAACAATAGAAAAATACAACAAAAAGCAACAGTTCCAAGTTTTTTTATAAAGGCAATGGTATTTATTTATAATATGAAAGTCAGAATAATCTGAGTAGTGCAGTAACACGACAGTGTATTTTAACAAGCTTTTACTTTAAGGTTAATAGAAGACAGTCACGTCTAAATCCAAATCATCTTATCATGGAAAAAAAATTAGAAATTGAAAAACCATCTGGGAACCTGGCTTTTCGTTTTGATGCACTAGTGTTAAGAGTTCTCTCTCAAGTTCAGCCTGGTCGTCTTGGCCGTCTTGGTCGCCTTGGTCTCTTGGCCGCCTCGGTCGTCTTGGTCGCCTTGGCCGTCTTGGTCGCTTTGGTCGTCTTGGTCGCTTTGGTCGTCTTGGTCGCCTTGGTCGTCTTGGCCGTCTTGGCCTTCTCGGCCGTCTTGGTCGCCTTGGCTGTCTTGGCCTTATTGGCCTTATTGGCCTTCTTGGCGTTCTGGGCCGCCTTGGCTGCCTTGGCCTTCTTGGCCTTCTTGGCCGCCTTGGTCGCCTTGGTCGCCTTGGCCTTCTTGGCCTTCTTGGCCGTCTTGGCCGTCTAGGCCGTCTTGGCCTTCTTGGTCGTCTTGGTCGTCTTGGCCGTCTTGGCCTTCTTGGCCGTCTTGGTCGCCTTGGTCGCTTTGGCCGTCTTGGTCGTCTTGGCCTTCTTGGCCTTCTTGGTCGTCTTGGTCGTCTTGGTCGTCTTGGTCGTCTTGGTCGTCTTGGCCGTCTTGGCCTTCTTGGCCGTCTTGGTCGCCTTGGCTGTCTTGGCCTTATTGGCCTTATTGGCCTTCTTGGCGTTCTGGGCCGCCTTGGCCTTCTTGCCCTTCTTGGCCGTCTTGGTCGCCTTGGCCTTCTTGGCCTTCTTGGCCGTCTTGGCCGTCTAGGCCGTCTTGGCCTTCTTGGCCGTCTTGGTCGTCCTGGCCGTCTTGGCCGTCTTGGCCTTCTTGGTCGTCTTGGCCGTCTTGGCCGCCTTGGTCGCTTTGGCCGTCTTGGTCGTCTTGGTCGCCTTGGTCGCCTTGGTCGCTTTGGCCGTCTTGGTCGTCTTGGCCTTCTTGGTCGTCTTGGTCGTCTTGGCCGTCTTGGCCGCCTTGGTCGCTTTGGCCGTCTTGGCCGTCTTGGTCGCCTTGGTCGCTTTGGCCGTCTTGGTCGTCTTGGCCTTCTTGGTCGTCTTGGTCGTCTTGGCCGTCTTGGCCGTCTTGGCCTTCTTGGTCGTCTTGGTCGTCTTGGCCGCCTTGGTCGCCTTGGCCTTCTTGGCCGTCTTGGCCTTCTTGGCCGTCTTGGCCGTCTTGGCCGCCTTGGTCGCCTTGGCCGTCTTGGCCGTCTTGGCCTTCTTGGCCTTCTTGGCTGTCTTGGCCGTCTTGGCCTTCTTGGCCGTCTTGGCCGTCTTGGCCGTCTTGGCCGTTTTGGCCGTCTTGGCCGTCTTGGCCTTCTTAGCCGTCTAGGCCGTCTAGGCCGTCTAGGCCGTCTTGGCCGTCTTGACTCAACTGTCCTTTTAACGGTACAAATGCAGGTTGGGTTTGAAATGTCAGGTGACTTGCCATGTTAGCCTTCAAACCAAATGTGGCCAACATTAAACTTTACTAACAGATGCTGTCTGAATCTCCTCCTCTGCACATGACAGGACCCACTGAGTGCTTCATTTTCACCAATCAGTAAACGACTCGGAGTTGCTTCACATATGTAAATGCGAGTCGTCCTTCCCAGAGTCATGCATCGGCCTGAACCCCCAAACCCACCCCTGTTCCCAATATACCTAAATATTTAAGTGTCTAAATCTGGATAAGGAATAGAGGCAGAAGTCAAGAGCAAATAACAAATGAAGACAAATGTGCTTCATGAGATGTTTTAGTCCACCAACCAGCCTGGTTAGGACTTTATCGCTGATTAAAACTTATGGCATTGTTAATTTCTTCATTTTGTACACTCAAAATGACTGGGTTTAACCTCTGCTTTTAAATTAAAACTCTCTGACCTGAAAGTCAGTTTAGGACTTTAACTTGTCTGGAGTACCCGTATGTAGCTCCTCCTCCTTTGATTGTTTGGTTTTATGGACTTCAGGAGGATTTTGGCTTCTCTAACATCATGTCGCCTTTTGTGGCCCTTGCAGGAGCAAACACTGAGAAGCACCTACCGGCTGTCCAGACAAGCCCTTTCAAGCCTGCTGCAGTGTTTCTGTGTCTCCTGGGTCTCCTGTGTCTCCTGCTGTCAGCAGGGATCATCGTCATGTACCAGCTCTGTAAGAGCCTCACCTTCATTTTGATGCCATATCCTGCACCACTCAAAGCCTTAAGTAGTTTATTTGAAAATTAGCTGTCATATGCATTTCTTTTATGGTTTTCCTTAGATAAAGCAGGTCTTTTGAGAGAAAACCAGCTCACCATCAAGTTTGAGGAGGAGAAAAAAAACTTTTCTTGGGACCTGAACTATTTTTGTCAGATGGGAAAAGAGAACGAGACAGACGAGCAAAGAACCGGTGAGAAAAACACAAAAGCGCGTCTCAAAGTACGAAAACATGAATTGAAACACCCACTAAAATACGTAATTTACAAAAAGCCGTTTCTTGAAGAATGGACGCTGTTTCAATGCCACTGTTACTACACATCTACTGAGATGAAGATCTGGACAGAGAGCAGGGAGGACTGCCAGAGGAGGGGAGCAGATCTGGTGGTGATAAACAGCCAAGATAAACAAGTACGTCTCTTACAAACAAAAGCTACTAGTTTGAATTTGTCACATTTACAGAAGACATTAAGCAGACTCTAACACATGGATCCCAGGGGAAGCAGAAGTCCATCTTTCCTTTAATGTATGAACATGCACATGTGAGCGTAAATGCTGTCAGGCCCGGGCGTCCAGAGCGTCACCGCCACAATCTGCTCCTTATCAAAGTTGCTGTTGATGGACTTTAAAATGTCTGTGTTTCGTCATATTCTGGTTAAACGTTTTCTTTGTTTTTAATTCTTCCCATCTGGATTTGCACACTGTTAATGAGAAGGAATTTTTCAATGCCTCTTAAAATAAAAAATAAAACTGATTACACAGGAATGGAAGTAATCATCTTCTACTTTAAAAAATGAACAGGGAATCGTTGGTGACTTGGTCAGACGGGGAGATTCGTGGATCGGTCTGGAGACAATAACTACACAATACTGGACGGACGAGTGGAAATGGGTCGACGGATCCCAACTAGCATACAGGTAACACATATATAACAACATGAACAGGACGAACTCGTAGTCTCCTGCAGTCGTACCAGTAAACGTGCAAAGAAACCAACTAAACTAGCTGTCTACTTGTTTCTTAGTCCTGAAGCATACTCTATTGTTTTGTTTTATTTCAATTAGTGTCTTCTAACAGTATGTTGCTTCTTCAACAGTGCCTGGAAAGTGGAAGTAAATATAAATCCACAAGTTGGAGCCAAAGTCTACGTGGATCAACGAGGAATGTGGATGCACAGCACAAATGGATCCAAGTTCTGGATCTGTGAGAAGAATATGTGTTAAGTGACCCGGTGACCCGGTGACCCGGTGACCCGGTGACCCTGCAGACTAACATATACCTTCTCACTGCAATGTATTAGGAGCTGAATGTTTTCAAGGGCTTCTTACTCTCTTTATGCACAATTCCAGTAGTCTTAAAAAGTATATAAAAAAAAAAAAAAAATATATATATATATATATATATATATATATATATATATATATATATAAAAATGCGTTAAGAAAAAATATCTTGACCAAAATTCTTTAAACTTTTATTTTACTATCTTAGAAATTAGTGTTTGCAGTGTAGATAGAAGTGTCATCTCATTTTGTTTATCCAACATGGACTTCAGAAGATGTAAAGACGTCAAACTTACCACTGGGCCCGGCTCTCCTCGATCACCTCTGGCTCCTCTGATCCCGGGGCCGCCCTGTTAGACACACAGCATCATGATTGGAGGCACAAAATGAACAATCTTTACAAATATATGGTGGTGTGTGTTTCTGAATTCATCAGATGATCTCACGACACACAAAGCCAACAAAAGTGTTACTTAAAAAAAAGCTGAATAAAGTTAAAGCAACTCAAACCGTGAAAATAACTGAGGATAGGAAGGTGAGTAATCATCCGCGTGCCTGATTAAATACTTTTCTGTAGGTGCATATTTCCATAGTTGGATATATATATTTGTGTTTAAGTGAAATAATGTAATTGAGACACAGGAGCATTAAGGTTAATGTTTTGTTTGGGATAATGATAATAATGCCTTGTTGATGTGAGTGTTGAAAGGTTGTGTGGGTTTTGCGGGGCTCACTGGTTGTCCCGGGGGGCCAGGAGGGCCTTTGCTGTCTTGTGTGCAGGTGCAGGCTTTGGGCAAGGCGGGACAGTCCACCTCCTTCCTCTGGATGACCATAACACAACGATGACGCAATTAAAAATGAAAAAAAAAAAAAAAAGACACAATGAAATGGCATGAAATGTGTTACAACAAAGCAAACAACGTATAAGTATAACTTATTAATCCCCCAAAATAAGACAAAATGTCACTGTATTGTGTATTTTAATCTAGAATATACATTTTTTCAAACATTTGCTGTTGAAATAGAAAACCAACGACTATAGCAGCCGTCTAAAAGAGGATTGAAATAAAATGTATGTATGTAAACAAGTTATATGTCTAGAGTTAAGTTATGAGCTCGATTTGAGTCACTTTGTGACATTGTTTTAAACTCAACTCACACTTGAGACTGACTCCATTTACCTTTACATGAGGTCTTTACTATCTATCTTCACTTCAGCACAGAGAATTCACCGGGTGTGCTTATTGGAGATGTGAGAAGTGAACATTGTTTAATCCCGTTAAGAACATCGTGTCTGTTTTGTGGTGAAGAGAAGCATCAGATACAGTTTAAGATAAAACCGTTTATTCAACGGGATGTCGTGACTTTTCTGTACCAGTGGAGGCTTCGGTGAATTTGTAGGGTAAAAAAGTTTGTAAAATCCTTCAAAAGAGGCAAGTCCTTAAAAGGCCTTTAAACATCTTTAGCAGGAAGTGTCCAGAGAGCCACCTTATTGACCAAAATAATGTAAAATAACATTTGAAACGTCTCTGATCTGCTGTTCAGGTGAGCAAACTGAAGAAAATAATAATTAATGTAAAGAACTTACCAGACCAGGAAGTTCACAGCACTTGTCTCTGCTGGCCCACGAAGTGCTGCAGACGATATCAAAGTTCTGCAGCTGAAACTGCAGGAAGAGAAGAGCGACGCATACCACAACTTTTATACATTTGGATAAATGCTCACGTGAACACAAACAATGTTTTACAGTGAGGTTTAATACATCATGTAAGCAAAACAAATACGTTACATCTGATTCAATTTGGTATTTTTATTTTACGTCACGGTCAAACTACCTTTTGGTTTCAAGTCACTGCATGTTTTTTAACGTGGTTTCAGTCCTATGTCTAAAATGCATGAATGAATAAATGAACAGTTATATGAATAAATAACATATGAATAAAAAAAACAACAAAAAAAAAACTGCGCTTCCTCGTTCGTTAGTTTGAAAAGGTGCAACTGAGCAGCAGTTGTCAGGGACCCTTATTATTCATGTAACAGATTTTATTATTTTGGAAATATTAAAAATACTAAAAAGCCAAAGTGTGAAATTGTTTTTTTTTTCTTTTTCTTTTCATTCTTCTCTCATTTCTTCTCCCTGATGATCCTATTTAAACTGTGAGGTGACTGTGGTAATATTTTTACACGGGGAACGTTTAGGCAAAAATAAAAAAAAAATCTAGATATTAAAATACTTCATTAAATCTTCAAGGTCGTGTGGTGTTTGAAAACACTTGGTGTGTTTCTGTGTGAGCACCGAACGTCTCTCTTCCAACCACTGATTACATTTATTTGCCTTCTGTGCTGAGTCCTGTCCAGTAACTACCGCCGCCTTTAAGGAAACTAAGCAGTGAGTTGAAACCACACAAAGAGGCGGCTGTACGCCGTGCTGCGTTCAGGTGCTGATAAACTTCCTGTCTGCTTCGTTTCGTCTTTAAGTGGCTGCTGTCGGATTCAGTCAGCGACTCGGCGTGAGACGTTACAGTCGGTGAATGTATTTAGCTGAATGTGAGAACTTAGTCGACTCGCTCGTTTTCTTTATTATTGTTATTGTTAAAATCCCTTTCCTGCAGATGGAAACCCTTCACACAAACTCCTCGTGGCGGTGCAACCGTGCTCCACTGATCAGACGGTTTCTGGCAGCTGCAGCCGCTGGAGGTCAAATTCAGGACGCAGCTTGCACCTTTCCGGTTATGTGTGCTGGATTTTCATATCATGCACTTCTTTTACCGGTGCAGAGTTGTCCTTGTTTTCCCTGGAGCGAACCATCCTGCCCAGAACCTCCAGTCCATCAGTGGTGATGTTTCCTGCTGCGTTGATGGTCTTCTCTGCCACCATTTTGCAATCGATAAACACTTTTGCGCTCGTCTTGCTGATTGCAATATGAAGCTGTTTCAAAGAGAGGTTAAAGTTACAAGTTGCTTTCATAACAAACACCCGAAACCATAACTATCATGTCAGTAATTATTTATCAGCATCGGCACAGACTGGTTAGCAAGCAATAGATTACAGACACTTTATTAGTTTTGACAGGTAAGCCTGGCTCGGCGGCTCTGAGGCAGTAGCAGCTGGAAGGAGCTGAAGTCTCGGAGGGTTGTCAGGTTTTTAACCCTCACAGCGCACTAAGGGTCACAAAGACACTGCCAGTGGGCGATAATCTGTGGCAGAACAGCTCCCTCTGCTGCGTGTGGCTGCAACCCATTAAGGAGATTTCATGGCACAACAGTCGAACCATCTAAAGATCTAAAACTATTTAAATGACAGTTTGTCTTGAATAAAGTAAAACAGATGAAAGATGAAATATCTGAGTCTATGTCTGTGCGCCGTGGTCTCTTCTTTATTTAAAACTGTTTTATTTTCTTCTTCTTTTTTTTTTGTGAAGATGACAAGAAAGCATATTTATGGCTCCCCAACTGAATGTAGAAGTAGGACATGAGTCAGGGCGCACATGGCACTGAACTAAATTACCCCTGTGAGTGGCACGTTTTATATTATGGGATGCAGCTCTAACTGTCATAGACGGTCTTGGCGGCGATCCGGATGAGATGCTGCCTGCACCGAACACGCCATCCCTTCTTGTATGGGCGTAACACACCACCAAGCTGCTGTAACGTGACCCCGCTTTACCGGTGGTGTCATGTGCACGTTCGCAGCTTCCTGCACGTGCACGGACGACTTTATAAAAGTGATTTGCTTATTGTGTTTGCTTCCTGACAGCCATAATTACAAGTTGTGGCTAAAATTGGCATGGAAATGATTGTTTTTTGTTTGACAGACTCATGAAGGCTCTGTTTTACTCTTTTTGAAGCATATAATTTTTTTTTTTTTTTTTTTTGGTAATTGCTTGAAACATAAGAAACAAATGTCACATTTGTCTATTTTTAGGTGTGACATCATTTTGGAGAGAAGAAATCACACTTCCATTCAGCATCCTTCCGAAATTAGACGCTACATTTTCCTCACAGGAGGCAGGATGAGGACACGTGAAGCTCGCTGCATGTGAGTCATGTTCCCGGGAAGCGGTGTAGGGACTGGGTGTGTGGGATTATTAAGTCCACTACGTTTCCAGCAGAAGACAAACACACACAGACATGTACAGAAAAAAAAAGGACGAACAGGATGAGCGCTGCTGACAGCAAGCAGAAGTAAGTGACTGCAGATCAGATCAGATCAGTCAGGTGGTCCCTCAGCGCTTAAACACAGAAAATAACACAATATGACGGCGAGCAAGTTCAGGCTTCGGGCATGACTCAGCTACAGTCAGCCCATCAGGTTTCCAGCCGCCGGTGGGGGGATGCGGGAGAAGAGCAGGGAGGGATGGAAAGGAAGTTGACGGAACAAAGGAATGAGCTGATACAGTCACAGGTAAGAGACTGACAACAGTTAACTGCACTTAAGCTGAAACACACACAAATATCTGTCAGCAAGCACAACTTCCAAAGTTTTATGTTACTGATGCAGTAATCAGCAGATGAGAATTAGATTTAGAATTATGAGGCACAGAAGTTTGGCGACGCCTGAAAACGCGAAACAACAAAAGGACCGCAGGGATTCTGACCTTATGGAAGCTGCCAAAGAAGAGCTTTTTGATCTCCGGCCCTTCGAAGGTGACAGTCTGAAAATCTCCTCTGTAGTCATTGTTGAAGAATGTCAGAGTTTTTCCACCATCTGAAAAAAAAAAAAAAGACAACAAAGAACAAACTCAAACAACTTTACAATATAATACTGAAACTTAAATCTTGTATATTAATATTAGAAAGTATTCTCAAAATAATGACTATTGAATACATGAGTCAGGGTGACTGCTGATGATTGAGGGTCTCAAAGGAGAAATTAACATAAACAATCAGGAAAAATGCTGCATTCGGGAATGCCGTAAGTTATCCATCACTGTACAAGAGAACTATAGCTGCATATAAAGTTTGTTTGCACCTTCACAACATTTCACAGAATTTGTATTAAAAAAAAACAACTTTTAGACAGATGTAAGTTCTTCAAACTGCTCAGCTTTAAATGTTTACCCTTCACGGATATACATTTTAATGTCTCCCTCAACTGTTAAAGTAAACAGTGAAAGTTGTGGAGAAAGTCATGGAAAGCAGCTCATTATATCACTTTCTACATGCTTAACCTGATTGGAAAGCCAGAGAAGCACGTGAGCCGGTTTTTACTGCATAGCAGTGACAGCAAGTCAGTAATTACACAGCACTGCGCTGAATAAATCAGTAGTGGTTTCTAATCAGATAGTAAAGTCTGGAAACATATTGTACAATAGCTCCACTCAAATAGCTGCCTTTTGCATAAGTAATGCTCAAAAAGTAGTTTTTTTTAAATTCCCACTGAAAATGTTTCTGTTAAAACTACGACTTTTTTTCAAAGTTGATTTGGATTCTTCTCTGCTTAATTCTGGTTTTCCTTTAACACTTTCGATGACTTGTCACGAACTGCCAGCAGAAAGTTAAGAGCAGCTGAACTTTTCAAAAACCATCTATAGACCAGAATAAAACCCCAAATGCAGATGCGGTGAGGTGAAGAGGTTAAGAATGTAGGGCAGGAAAAAAAACAGAGCAAGGAAGGAAGAGGTTTTAACCACTTTTAACCATTTTTCCGCCTCCACGTTGAGCCCGAGAAGTAAACCAGATGGGCTCGTAGTACTGACAGGAAAACAGCCAGGATCCGTGCGTGGCTGCAGCAGCATGTGCCCGACTCCAGCGTCTCTCTACATGGATTTCAAATGACTCGGCCAGAATAAAAGGTGGAAAGTCATGAGACACGAGCGCTTGTTGGCAGCAGACTTTGTAATGGTGGACATGTTGCTGTGAACGGGCACCGCCGCATCCCTGATACGGAGCTCCTGGATCTTAAGTCTCCGCTGCGAGAGTTCACCTCGGTTACCTGCGGCAGCTACACGTGACATCATCAGCGCAGTTATTGCCAGGCAGCGAACACTCCAATGCGTTCATGATGATCTCTGAAGATCAAACCAAATCTCTCTCACTGCTCTGCTACACTTTCTGCTATCTGAGAGTTTTTCAACTTCTCTTTTTTTTTTTTATTTTCAATTTGACAACTACTATTTTCCTAACTATTACACTGCGTCAAGACCATTTCCGTTAGGAGATCAATAAGTATTCCATTCAAGTTAAAAGAAAGAAGCTGCAGCAGCTCAAACCTTCCCTCAGTCTGACCACATGCCAGGTAATCTTACATCTACTGTCAAGGAGACTGCAGGAGCTCCGATTTGTGCTGCGTTGAAGATGATTAGTTTATTATTTTTTTTAAATCGTCCCAGTCAGATGGCACAAACCAACCTAACGAGACCTGGAAGCTCATCCAGACATGATACAGGCTGAACACAGGAAACAGCTCACGTCTGAGAAGGTCTACGGATTATGGGCTGGATAATGGGGTTTAATATTTAATCCTTACTGTCCTCAGATAAGGAAGATGACTTCATAACTATTCCTGGACGACAGACGACGTTACAGTCTCATTTTCCTCAACCAGACAGCGTTGTTTCACTGTTGGCACTTCGTAACTTGTTGTACTTTCATTGTTAACGGAGCATAATTCCCTCAACGCACATTAATCTGACGTTCTTATCAATAAAGCAAATTTAAACTGATGCTCTGAGTTGCCACGTCACCACAAGATTTTGTGCAAGTGGTCTTTCCAAACCCAATAAATGCATGTTAGGTGCACTTCTCCAAACGTATAATCGTAACCTTTTGGATGGCATTCATCAGGCCTGCACTGGACTGGGTTCAAGTGTTACTGTAGTTATTGATTATAAAGATTCTAGTCAGAGACTTGTGATTAATGTTACGATATTGCTCCTGACAGCACTGATTCTCCACTTACTGTCCAGGATGACACCAGCCAGTGGCTCATTGTTCTTGTTGAGGATCTCCCAGAGGGCAAAGGGCTCCTCGGGAGTGTCGGGCAGCAGTCTGAACAGCAGGGTGATGGTGTAGTCAGAAGGAAGCCCCTCCGGATGGATGTACCTGTGAGCCAGAATGGAAACACCGTAACCGAGTGGATGGTGTACAACTTTCTTGGTGATCATGTCTGTTTTGGGAATAGACGAGCTCTACTATACCTGGTTGGCTGTGCCAGCAGAGCGTTGCTGTGCAGGTGGAAGCAAGGAAACACATTGAAGGTTCCCGGTACCATGGAAACACCAGAGATGCTGTTGAATCGATTCTCAACGAGACCAAATAGCTCCATCATACGAAAACCTGGAGACAGATGGAGACCGCTGATACCCCGTTCAGCTGGCACTAAACACGGTCACATGGACAAACGGGATGTGTAACGGTGAGCTGGAATAGCTGGAACATCGTCCTTCCCAACAACGCCAGTGTTTTTCTGCTGATTGTGCAACGTCGGCACACCGATGTGGGACTGAACTGCGTAGCAACGGCTCACACAGCAACGACTCAACAAGGACGCCTTGTTTTTTTGTCTCGTGATGCAACTGCTGCGCAAATCTGACAGTTTGATCATTTTATCCAAGATTTTATGTTTAATACTGTTTTTTACTTCAGCTGTTTTACATTTATTTACTGATCTGGTCAAAAAAAACCTTCCCATCCAATCATCTGGTATTTACTTTTTCTAATATTTGTTGCTGCAAATGTTTTGTTCTTGCTCCTAATATTTGAGAGAGGTATAGATTTACTGCTCACTTCATATTCCGGGATTTCTTTTGTGCGTTTAGACAACTTCAGAGGTTTACCTGGAGTTGTGCTGCCACTCATCGGTATAGACGGACAAGCTGGTGAAGACAAAAAGATGTTTCAGTTCTGCAAAAACAGGACATGTAACATGCGAGGTGTTTTGTGAAGGAGCTGAAACTTGGTTGGCAGTGTAGCTCACTGGCAGTGGCCGCCTCGCACACAAAGGTCACCAGCTTCTCTTCGATCTTCTGGAAGGCGTCGAGATCATCCACAAAGAAGACGTGTCTGTCGCTGGGTTTACTGGCGATGCTCACCAGCTCCCCGTAGTCGGCATCAGCGAAGCCGATGGCAAACACGATGTAACCTGCGTAATTGCATGATATAAATCTAACATTATGCAATTCCACACTATTTCCTTCTGTTGATGCTACATGTGTTGCATTTGTAAAAAAAACAACTTTAGGAGCGTCGGCGAGTCTTCAGAAGTCTTGCATGAAACCACAGAACTACAAACACCACGCTCCTGACCTTCCATCTGCATTTCTTTGGAAACTTTGTTGACGTCGTCCTGGGATCGGCCGTCCGTGAGGACCACGAGGACATTGGGGATGCCTCTCCTGACTCCACCCTCTGTGGTGAAGATGTTTTCCTTCACATGCTGGATGGCGCGACCTGACCAGATAAGAGGAACCTTCAATCAACCCCAACAACCACATCAGATAATAAGCATCCTTTTGAAAGAAATGCAACATGTAAATTAAATTTAGAACTCTTGAAATGGAAGTTTGAGAAAGCGCAGACATTTTCAAGTTTACAGACACAGACACAGGCAGAGTGAGCAGTCAGGAGCTGCTGTGTGGTTTCAATTCTTACCATCTGCTGAGGTTTCTAAAGTCAAGAATAGAGCTGCATGGATGAGTGGGTGAGGGAAGTCAAAACTGTATTTTTGGCTCTAAATTTGCGAGGCGCATCTCTTGCAGAGAACTTCTTAAAATGTATTTAAAAATTAGAAAGCAAACAAAATCTGCATTGGAAATGTACACAAATCTCCTAGGTTACATAATGAGATTCAGTCTTCTAAGAGAGGATTGCAAATCACAGATTAAAAACTGAACAAATTACTGCCTCGTTTCTGAAAAATGCTTTTTTTTTCTGCTCCATTTTTGTCAGAAGATGTGATCGCACCACATGCCAGAGTTGTTCTGAGGTCGTAAGTCTTTTTTTGGTGCTGGCTGAATTGCCTTGCCTGTCATTTTCATGGAGTAAATCTTTGTAGTTGGCAGAACTGTAGGTTTCTGGTGCTGCTGGCTTCCCTTTTCTGCCTACGTTCACACACAGAATGAAGACGTTACGATGAGCATGACTGCAGGTTTTCCACCAGATGATCTGACTTCAAATGACTACATTCGGTGTTGTGACAGGGCGTGAGCTTTTTAACCCCTGATGGCACTAAGGGTTGGGCATGTCCTCCGAGGAGCTGAGGGCCTTCGCTCTGCATTTAACCTTGCAAGGGTTAAATGCTTGAGACATAAATGTAAATGAACACGACAGAGAGCTGCATCAGTGTGGCCCAGCGGCGGATCCACAGACACCATAATCAATGGTGCTGACTGGGACGGCGTTTGTGTTCGTCTTTGCTACCCAGACGGGGAGGACTCGTGGAGGAGTCCAGGGAGCAGCTCAAATCACAGAAGCACCTCTGTGCTTCAGGGCTGGTTACCATAAGTATACACCTAAAAACCACCAACCAGGCCAGAAATCTGGGTGTAGTGATGGTCCTGGAAAAACTAGTCCATGCATTCATCTCTAGTGGGCTTGATTAACAGCATCTTTACAGGTTGAACTCTGCTGCTCCAGTCCTCACTAAGACCAAAAAGTGGACCACATCAGTCCAGCTCTGAGGTCTTCACACTGGCCGCCTGTCCGCCAGAGGACAGACTTTAAAGTCCTGATGCTGGTCTATAAAGCTCTGAATGGTTCAGACCCTTCAGGTCATCTGGATCCGAGTTTTTATCAGTTCCCAGAGTCAGAACCAGACATGGAGAAGCTTCCTTCAGCTTCTCTGCTCCACAAGTCTGGAACAAACTCCCAGAAGCCTCAGATCAGCTGAAACACTCAGTTTATTTAAATCCAGGTTGAAGACTCACCTGTTCTCAGCTGCATTTGAATAAACTTGATCACATTTAACCACTGATTTTATCTATTCCTTTTTTTTTTTATTTCTCTTGTTTACATTTTAAATCACGCTTTTTTAATGCCTTTAAAGCCCTTTGAATCATCTAGTTGTTGAATTGCCCTAAATAAACTCTCCTTCCCTTCCCTTGCCTTGCCTTCCCTTGCCTTGCCTTGCCTTGCCTTGCCTTGCCTTGCCTTGCCTTGCCTTGCCCAGCTTTTCTAAAGTACACAATATTAAACATTCCTTCAAGGCAATTTGGTGGAATTTAAATACTAATTCAGCTTGAGTATTTTTAATAAAATTCAGAGAGGTTCCTCACAGTGTTGCTCTTTTTGCTTTGAGTGCAGAAACAAAATAATCTAAGACTGGTTTCACAAATCACATCCTTTATGTCACTCATAGTTTTTATAGTTATTTGTTTTCTGTCTGTCACTGTAATTTTGAGCAGTTACCTGTGACATATATATATTTGTTTGCATTTAATATTCTGCCTAATGCACATGGTCAAAAACCCATACTTTTACTGTTAATACAGACAATTCAGTGTGTCCATTTTATAAAAACCTTACATGTATTCTCTCGGTTTATGGGAATGCCTGGAAACTGACTTTCCATTGCGGTGCACATGAAAGGATGCTGAATTACTCCCCTAAGTCTTACGTCCTGATAGAAACCGAGGATAACTGTTTTACAGTTGAACATTAGCCATGGGAGAATTAATCCCCAGCAATGGCGCTGCTGCATATTTGTTCTGTGCTGCCTCAGATGCCTGCTTAAGACCTTTCCTTCCCACCGCTCCCCACAGATTTTCTCTTTTTATTCATCCACCTGTGAGCACTTATAACGAACGCTGGCAGCATACGACCATGCAGATTTCAAACGTAAATCAAGTCATACACAAATGTTGGCTTATTGGACGAAATAGATGCAAAAAACATGCTTCACTGCAAAAATTAGATTTTAATTGCTGCAGCTCAAAAACTATTGATAATATCATTAAGAGGATGCGAGTGAGTGTGTGTCTGTGCGCACATGTGCCGGTTTGTCAAACAGCTGTCTTCCAGATCATTCCTTCCATGGACCATTTTATTTCTATAGTCACAGAAGATGTTTCTGTAGCTGATACTGCAGCACGCAGTTTCAGCCCGTAGCCCCCGGATGTCAGTGAGAAGTAATCACCTGTCTTGGTGTTTCCTCCCTTGTAGGAGATCCTGTTGATGGCATCCAGCAGGCGCTCCTTGTCACCGTACGAGTTCAGCTTGAACTCAGTGCGAGCGTCGTCACTGAACTGAGCAATGGCTACCTGTCAGGTTGGGAGACGTCGTTCAAGTCATCAAATTTCAAACCGGATATACAGAGAAAGCACCGATCTAATCGGGTATCAGTATCAGGAGCCATTACTGACATAAACCATTGACCGGATACTGAAAAAAAAGAAATGTAGAATTTTAATGACGTTTTATATTTTCAGCTGCTCCAATAAGCCTTACACAAATAACAATGATACTACAACTGCTATAACTAACATTAACAATAATACAGACGTCAGACCTCTGATACTGGAATCTCATCACTCATCAGTAGCTGCACAAGAAGCGTTAGGAGCTCTCTTGAAATTGGGAAAAAATGCTACATCTCGTAAAAAGGAAAAAATAACTAATTAAAATGGTGAAGCAACGTGGACTTTAGTAGCATCCTTAAATGGAAACCATCAGGCTGCAGATCCTCACATACAGTAGTTACTTGAGAACGTTTCAGAACAACCATTTTTTAGGGAGAACATAACATTTAAGAAGTTTGAAGAAGGTCAGAATTACAGTAAGGAAAAGATTAGACACAACCAGTTAAATACTAAAACACCTGCAGGTGTGCAAAGAACAACCGTGAATATGAAAAGTTAAAGAAACAGAAATTAGAGGCACACATGATAAAAACACTAAAAAACAAACAAACAAAACAAGTATAGATGTCAATAAATGAACTATTGCACTCTGTATAAACATGTTTGCATGTTTGCTTAGTGTCCTTATGGCAGAGGGAAAGAAACTGCTTCTTTCTTCCTTTGCTTCTACGCCTCTTTCCCGAGGGACACAGCCTGAACAGGTGGCGGCCAGGATTTGACTTGTTACTGAGGATACTTTTTGCTCTGGAGAGACATTGAGAGGTGACAATTATGACCAGGGAGGGATGGAGATGGCCGATTGTCCTGTCTGCTGTCTTTATCACCCTCTGCAGTCTACTGTCAGCATCTGTATGGCCTGCATACCACACAGTAATGACACAGAGTCGACTGTGGAGCGGTAAAAAGTCACCATCAGTGTCTCCTCATACTTGCTGAACTTCCTCCCGGTGGGGTGATTCATCATTCCCAGTTATGAGACCTACCAAGGTGGTGACATCTGCAAATTTTATTATAGCTTTGGTGAGGTGGGCTACTGTCAAGCCTTGTGTACAGGAGAGGGCTGAGTGCACTGCCCTGTGGAGCGCCACTACTGAGCACGACGGTTGAGGATCGATCAGTGAGCACCAGTCCTAACAGACTGTAGGTGGTTGGTGAGAAAGCTTTTCCTCCAGGCACAGATGGCAGTGGGCAAGCCCAGGGCAGCCAGATGGTCCACCAGGATGTAAGGAATGATGGCACTGAAGCCGAACTGCAGTCGATGAAGAGCCTTCTCACAGAGTTACCTGAGTGTTTTCCCAAGTGGTTCCACATGGAGCGCCGTGGAGACGGCATCATCTGTGGATTTCTTTTCTTTACAAACAAACGGATGGAGGTAAAGTTCTGGGGGGAAGGTGGTCCTTAATGTGTTGCAGCATCAGTCGCTCAATGAATTTTCACTTATTACAAAAATGAATGAAAAAAAAAACATTAGATATTAGATGATGTTTTCTTCAGCTTTGTCAAAACATAAAAGTTAACGCTCTTGCTAAGAGCAAATGCTGCTCTGATTCAAGCTGGGGCCTGCAGAGACGACCACTGGGACCACGTTCGTTTCTTTTTTCTCTCTCTACAAAGCAGGAAGAAAAATGCTGAAGGAGTTATTATATTCGACATTAGCCAGTGGAACAGACGCAAGCTCAAAATTCTTTATTCAGAATAACAACTTTTCCCAGAGGCCCTGTTGTTTTGTTGTGTTTGCCCTCCATCCCCAGAAGAAGATAAAATTGTTTGAAGAACTGTAATTTTTATTTCTTTCACCATTTGCCAAAAGCTTCAACTCTGCACAGCAGCACAAACAACCTTAAAAAAACAACAACTTACTATAAAATAGTGTTTTCTGACACTGGGACAAACTGAGCCTGAATGTAGTCTGATGCTTGTGATGGTGTTTAGATTACATAGTGCAGTACATCCCAAAAACATAAATGAAAGCATGTCTGAGAGCAGATTTTAATAATGCTGCGGTAGAAAAAATGAAAATGTGAAAGAATCTGAACACAGAGCTGAAGCGGGTTTTGCCACCTGGGAATGCTGGGAAAGTACAGACTGCATGTAAATTACTGCCAAAAATAAAGATAAAAATACATATAAAACAAAATAAAAAAAGAGAGCACGGCTGTTGGAATAACATTGCTTGCGCGTTCACATTGATTTGTGGTTTACAATATTTGAATACTCAGAAAGCAAAATAAAAGTTCTCAACAAACCCAAGCATAAGCAGAAAAACACACAAAAATACTGACACTAACAAAACTTTCCTTTTTTCTTAAATCACATGGCTATAGCCGTAAATTGCTCAAACATGACACCCCCACTGGTCTGAACTTTGTGGGAGAATCGTAAACTTTAAATAAAGGACATTTTTGCCAACGTGTGGCAGGCGTGCACGTCAGAAAAGCAGGACAACAGACCACATCGCACTTCCAAATGATCACTTATTGATGTCTGAGCACCAGTGGGGCACCAATAAAGTGATGGTTTAGGGGTACCTGAATGATTTTCAGATGTGGGAACAGTTATCAGGGAAACTGAAAAAAGAACTTTTCAAAATAAAATAAATTTCATTGCACATGATGTTATTCAAACGTTGTGCCATTTCTAGCTCAGTGGGTCACCTTTGTGTCAGTATGTGACAGGCTGGGAAAGAGAATGTGCTGGAACAGACGGTGTGAGGAGGCCGGGGTACCCAGAGAAATGCTCATCCCATTTATTCACGTGCAATACTTGTTTTTACTAGTTAGATCAGTAGTGTACAGATGCTGCGTACTGTTGATGGGTCTTTTAACTCCGTCTCCTGCCACTGAGGCGCATGGTGAGCTACTAAGAATGAAAAAGATTCTGTATCTGGAGCTAAATGCAGTTTGAGGTTTGCTTCTGAGCGATATCTCCAAATCTCTGTCTCTGTTTTGTAATTTTAGCTTTCGTGGCACCTTTGTGCCGCTCCTACGTCTCAACAACCTGCCAAACAGTGTGGATGGGGGAGCCCCCAAACGCTGTCAGTGTAGGTAAACAGATTCCAAGGCTTTTTGCAAACTACATGAACTACATGTGCTTTGGGAACACTAAAGAGTAACGTGGTTCCTTCTTACCTGCGTGCCATCTGGTCCGATCCTGTCCAGAGCGCCAACGGTGCTGTACAGAAATCGGATAATCTTCAGGAAGTTGTCATCACCAATACTCCAGGAACCATCGACCAGGAACACCAGGTCTGCTTTGGCTGCTTTACAGACTGGACAGAGAGAAAATGGGAGTCAAGAAACAAAGCAAAGCATCTCTGTTTCTGGAGTCCAAAAAGAAAAAAAACCCTCTGCAATCATCTGGCTGAACCAAAGACAACCAGCCTTTTACTCGACTCGAGGAGGTCTTGCGTCTGTTGCTCCAGTTGCTCAGATCACTTCGTTTCTCCAGTTAAGTCAAATTCACGTCTCAGCTGGTTCCACATTGATCTGCACTAGAACCAATAACGTATATTCAAACTGGAAACGTTCTCTTAAACGTGTAGTTCTCACTCCATTTGTTGAAAAATGATACATTGCTTATGATGAATTATTTATTCAGTTACATGTGTAATATGGCTTTTCAGTGTTTCCTCTTCACTTGCGTGTAAAAGTTCAAAAACTGCTTTTGTAAATCTCTGAAATGCAAAGAGAAAAAGGAGGAGCAGCTCTCTCCCACTTATCCATTTTTGACCAATCAGATTGCGTTCGGAGTTCTTGATTTCTTGCCCCGGGAGACGGCTTTGTGTATTAATACACTCAGGACCTGACTGGACAAATACTGGACGCGGCAGAGAATGGACATCAACATCCACTAGCACTGAACACACTCAAAATGATAATTTAACAATACATAAAAGTGTGTCTGACGATAAAATAAAACAACTCTTCGTGACATTATATTCACTCATTCTCATTACATTGCTGCTCTCTCCCACTCTGTCTTGTCATTAATTGATTGGATGAATTGGCAGTGCAAGCAGCTGCCGGTGTTTGTGTTATCCGCTCGTCAGCGCAGGTCGATGCATTTTGCATTGAGACTAATTAATCTCTGGTTTATTCGGGTCAGGTCTGATCGTGCTCGGTTTCCTCTTCGACAGCATCTCTCTTCTGTGAAAATGAATAAGGCCACTTCAGGCTCAAAAGGATTTGTTTTGGGTTTGTTCTGTATCCAGAGAACACTTTGTTGTGTTATAACGGGGTCAGCAGCTGGGTATCATCTTAGACTGGCTTCATGAGGGAATGTGTTACAGGCGTGATGATAACAGTGGGCGAATAATACACAAAAATATGATTCAGGAGCTTGATATGACCAGCCTCCTGCCAGTCCTCCGTCTATGGTTCTTTCTTTAAATGTACATATGGGCGTGGCTTGTATTCATATGTTAACATTGTGAATATCTGTGCGCGTGTGTGAATCACTACTGAACTTTCCTCACACAAGCAGGAATCTGAAACACTCCAGTCTCATAAATAACAATTCACATTTTGACGTATGTGCTCCATAATCATACGTGGGCGAACAGGGAAGTGACTGTAGCATCTGTTGGAGACAAACGAGCCCCTTCATAGCAGCTTCAACAAAACATACAGTAGATTCACACCTATGAGAACCAGCTGACGATTCCATGGATGCGAACACGCCGGCATTTGTCGTACTGAAAGAAGGTCTCACTTGTTTTGGTTTTTTTCTTGGACTTTACATGAAAAGGGTCCTTGTTAAAGGTGACCATATCATCCTGATAACTAAAGTGTAGAATGTAAATACGTTTTAAGAGATGAGAGGATACTATGAATAAACCACTATCTTCTTCGAGAAGACAAAAGAACTTATTGTCTCGTGAAAGTTGGACGTCTTGTGAATAATTTTTCCCCACTCTACAACGATGGACTCTTGTTCCCTTGTCCCTTGTTTGGAAATTCCCTCTTAACCCCTTGGAGACAAATGAGCAGTGACAGTTGCTTCCCCTAATTTCATTGCTGATGTCTTTCCTACTTGGCATTGTCTTAACACACACAAGAATGCTCCAGACCAGCAAACCGCCAAAAAACAGCCATCTGGTCCTACAGTGGAAACCAGTTCCACAGGTGGCTCTGACTTCCTTTTATTCCTGCCACGTGAAAATAAAAGTAAAATAAAAACGACCTCATGAAGCGAAACGTTGAGAAGACTGAACACCTCCCGCACATCATCAGTAAAAAAAACACAGCTTTTAATACATCATCAACAGTAAATGGATGTGAAGGGTGCAATCAGTGATGGAATGTCCTCACCTTCCTTGGCAGGAGGGATTGTGGGTGGTGGGGTGGTGGTGGGAGGCTTGGTCGGCGCCGGGGTTGGGACTGGTACTGCACAGACACAATAAACAAGACTCACACATACAAATGAAGACATGAACACCTACAATTATGACCGCATTCATCATAAAGCAATCATCACGCCATGAGCAAATCCCCCCTCTAAAGGACATCGCATATAAAGTGAGGCGAGCAGCGAGCCTCAGACGGCGCTCGGAGCCGCATACCTGCGCCATACAGAATGTGTAAAATGACTACATGCGGCTGTGTGATTTCGGCTCCCGTGTAATTTGGTGGATTGATCACAGTGGCAGCAGCATCCAGCGAAACGCTTGCCGTCAGTGCTTTCAACCTGCGCTGTGTTGTCGGGCCCTTTCAAAACACATAAAATCTTGACAAATTGTATGCATTCAGTGCTGTTTAGGCATTAAATCAGCTACCTGAGGCTGGGAATTACTTGTGATGGCAGGTAGGCAGCGTTTGGCAGCGGCTGCACACAGCGATGGCGGATAGTCATTTGGAGGAGAGGCTCTGGCTTTCATTTGAATCAAAACAAAGCCATAAATCATCCAGGAGGCTCTCTGAAGAGCTACAGTACGGTGAGGAGTAGCTCCAAGCAAACAAATACCTGCTTCTGGGGAGGGGTGTATCCAACGTGTAAGTTCACCTACTTAACGTGTTTATCTTCATGTTTCCTTGTGACGCTTTTATCACCTGAGTCCTACATCTCTTCAGTCTCTTGTTTTGATCTGACCGGTTTCTGCTTTTGTCATTCATTTTCTTCATTCAGAAGAAAGCGTACATTTATACATCAACATGTAATTAATGTCAGGAAACGAAAGTCCAGGTAAAACTTCTGTCACACTTTCATTAGTAAAATATCAGTGAAATGATATAGAAGCAGACTATAGAGCTGTCTGCCAAATAATGAAAATCTTTAAAAAAAACAAACTGTTTGTACTCAAAACTTGTTTATTTGCTCAAAAATGTATTTATTTATTTCAAGTTGTGTTTCACTCTATGATTTTTACTGATACTGTGATGGTAAATTGATGAAGCAAAACACAGAAGTTAAAATGATAGACTGATTTACAGAGAGTGCAGCCAAAAATACTATATATTATCTTAGATTTCAAACATTACTGGGCTCCTTTCTCGTTTTACAAGCCTCTTCTTGGACCCTGAAGACACACTGACGCTCAATTGGCATCTCGAATGAGATGGATCTTGACACATTTTCAACCTTCCAGAGAAACCTGAGATTTAAATGTTGAATATTGCTGAAAAACAGCTGCATTTACGGCCTTTGACAAATGCAGAAAATAAAACAGCACAGCAGCCCGCCCGCCGGCCCTGCACCCTCCCTCCCTGCCTGTCTCCAGACAGTGGGTCTTGATTGGTGTTTGGAGCCGCTGCTGCGGAACAAAAGGTTTATTCTGAAAGAAGGATGAGGATTCGGCTCATGCTGGTCCCACCGGGATGAAAGACATTTCGTGTTGAAACTGACGGGATCATCCTGCTATCATTTAATGGGCTTCTTCTCCAAGCAATGAGATCTGTTAGCAGTTTGTGAATGAACGTGTGTTCTTCTTGAGCGCCGTTCTCATACAACGTTAGTACACATGTATGTTTGCACTTAAATGGCGGTTTGGAACACTGTATAGACGAGGTCATGTCCGTGTAGGTTTACAATGGGTGTGTGCACGTGGGTGCACGTGGGTTAAACAGGCTTTCTCACAGTTTTCACTTTGACATGACCGTAACACAGCTTTTAACTTGGCTTGGCAGCAACAACATTGGCAGTTCTTCTGAGAACTACACCAAAACTGTTTAAAAAACTGGGATTATTAAAAACAATTCGATGTGAAAGTCTATTTTCATGTAAGGATGTTGCATTATTTAGGATTAAAAATGTATCATTTGATCTGTTGTGGTGTCTGAGGCTGCGATGGGAATTTTGGATTTGGCTTTTCCTTACACGTCTTCACAGTTGTAGTAACAGCGGGTCCTTCAGTGCCGTCCTGCAGCTGAGCGTGCACGCTGATCATATACTCTGTGTTGGGCTTCAGGTTGTTGAAACAGTGTCTGCTAGATCCTCCACTTAGCTTGGTCTCCTGCCTTTGGCTTCCTGCAAAAAAAAAAAAAAAAAGAATAAATAAAAATACAAACAATCTCTTTGTTATCACCTGAAAAAAAACCTTCTTCTTGCAAGAGATGTTATTTTGGGAAAAGGTATCATACGTGTAAGAAGCAACCAGACATCACTTGCACTTCGGTTTTCAAATAATAATGAAATAATAATATTAATAATATTTATGTTGTTGTTGGGTGATGTTTGTCCTTGTAGTCCGACTGAGCGAAGTGAGCTACAGGAGATAAACATGTAGAGAATAGTATCTACTGGAAAAAGTGTCAAATATTTTAATCATTTTAAACATTTAATTATTAGGATGCAATGTTATCATGAGGGCAGGTGGGACATTTTAATTGGTTAAACACTGTAAAGTTACACATAGCACTGAAACTATGATAAAACTGATAACATCGAAATTAAGCTGCTGTCACAAAATGCTGCAGGGGATGCACTAAATGCATTTATTCACAGATGTGTGTGTTAGATGTTTGGAAAAGAAAATATCATTAAATGGTGAATAAAAAGGCTTTGAAGCAACATCTGGCATGTATAAAAGCTGCAGTATAAAAAAAAAACAGGTCTATTACAGAAACGCAGAAGAAAAACTGGTGTTTCTTCACAATAACAATCAAATGTCTGTATATTTAGGATACATTTTATTATACGATTTTCCTTTTGGGGATTACTGAAGTATTAGCAAAGTAAACTACACAGAATACGTTTTAAAATGTAATTAACTGCCTCTGCATTTTCTGGTCTCTACTTTAGCCTTACAAATTCATTTGCCGTCATCCCGCTTTATAACGTTCCACACCGACACAGGACAACCTCAAATCATTCTCCCCTTTTTTCCTGGAGCGGACACATCTCCAGGGTAATTACACACCAGCTGTGCTGACATAAATCCTCATTTAGTTCTATTGTGTGTTTAGAAAACCAATACATTGGAGGTCCCCGAGGAAACTCGTGGGAGTATGTGCCTTTTATGTGACATTAATGATGGCAGTGTTATTGCTTCAGGCCTAAAGGTGATGAATAACAGCCATTTCTTTCCTATTTCGTGGTTGATGGCTGTATTAAAAGTCGATCTTACGTTTGAAGAGGTGACTAAATGGTGTACCTGTGAAGTCGAATCAGGGACACACCACCCGAACTTTGATGTTATTTTGGTGTGTTGAGTTTATCGCGTTCGGACAAATGGGAAAGTACTCAAGCACTTCTGTTCGTGGCTGCAGAAAATCCAAAACGAGGAAATTACTTTAATAATTTTAGGATTATAAAAGTAAATTTTGTTGTTCTTTATGACACGTTGAAGAAAGAGATGCTTCCATGAAAGGAAATGAAAAATAATTGTTTTATGGAGTGTGAAGTGTCATTTGAAAGTAATTAATGTCTTTTGTCTACCCAGTAAAAACTACATTTCATTTCATTCATGTTTCTTCCACTGAAAATATCCAATCTTAATTTGCTTCTGTCAATGTGTAATAGCCACAAACAAAAAACTAGAATGCAGACATTCCCTACTTACGGACTTTCAATTTGCAAACAAAGTGGTCCAAACTACTGGACGAGGATCATGTGCGTAGTTTGTTTGTCATGTGGTTTGAGTGCTCCAGCTCATCTAAGATGAAAAAAAGAGGGCTTATGAGTAAAAGGTTTGTAGTAGTTTAAGGCCTGACACAGTCTTCTGGTCAGTTAGTCAGTGAATAGTTGACTTCATTGAGCTGACGGTTCCCTGGGAAGATTCAACGGAGGAGGAATAGTAGTAACTTGTCTTTCTATGATTATGGAGATCAGGGAGTGCAAAGGGGGATTAGATGAGGTCAGTCAGGCTTTTGAGGCAGAAATCCAGAAAGAGGAATATATTATATGAGGAAGTGGGAGTGGCCTATTTGAATTTCCGGGATCGGCTGAAGGTGACGGTGCACGTTTGGATTTGGCAGCCCTTTTGTAAGTAAGTTAATGGAGGACGTTGTGCTGGTGGGGAGCAGTGAGAGCTGGCATTAGGGGAAGGACTCTGGGATGCCAGAGATCACTGTCCAGCCTTCTGGAGGTGTCATGGGACCAACTAACCGGGTTCCCACCTGATGACCCCTGAGACATGTCAGTTATTGCTGCTCGCAGGTCAAGTTGTGCCAAAACCTTTACTGAGTGCTGAGCACACGTTTCTTGTGTTTATTTCAAGCAATGACTCACGGAGGAAGCAGTTTTTTCTTCTTTCCTACGCCCCTACTGTAAATAGAAGCAGTGTTTTTTTGCTTTGTTTTTTTTTTGTTTCATGAAAATCTCCCATAATAAACTCCGTAAGGCCTAAATACTGTCATTTGTGTGTCAAGATTCTCTCATCACTTGGCGGCCACAGTACCAGTCGTCACCAAAGCTGTGACACGAAAGCAGTACTTTTCTACAGAATGGCTCAGTGTTTGATTGTACAGTTAAACCCTTCTGGCCGTCAACACATCTCTAATGGGATACAACAAAACCTTTATCATCTCGGACTCCTGAGGGAGTCAAACTCCTCCTCGTGAAAGTATGCAAGCATGAATGGGTCCCCTTCTGTGCAGGTCAGGCATTCAGCGTGGGAGCTGAGTGGGAAAATCTCAGGAGCAGAGTCACAGCTGTACATACAGGATTATGTCTGCAGTGATGCACAGTCAAGGAGATTATCCATACAACCAAATGGTGGGAAAACAGACAAAATATCTGTGAATGCATATGCATCCATCCTGTGGTTTGAAAAAAGGTCTGGTTGATAGAGGGACAAATATTTCATCCACTCCAGACATCTCCAAGAAAATAAGAGCTGCTAACAAATACTCACTAATATAATAGTTTTCTTTAGGAGAGAAACACTGGGAATAAGACTTTGTGCCATATTTCCCTGACTGGGAAATAAAGCTCAAGATGAATTTATCTCTTGAAGCTTATTGCATAACTAGAACAAGCAAATGCAACCAAGACTGAACCTTCCTCACAGAGACAAGACCTCTGTTGTTAGGCAAAGGAAAGTCTAAACTGTCTATATTTCTGCACATATCAATCATACATCGAGGATTTTTATTTATTTAGTTCATTTCTTTCATTTCAGGGTGTTGTAGAAAGACCTCCACAGTTATGCAGACAAACATCCACATGACAAGAATCAATGGCTGAAATTATAGGCCTGCTCCTATTTTCTAGCAGCGCAATCGTAACCCTTTATTTTTGTTCTCTATATTTTAACCAAGCCTGTTTTCTAAATTAGTGGAGTGAGGAGTTGTAGAGACATGAGTAATCCTGGAGACTTCATATATAAAAACGCTTGTATCAACAAGCTATATAAGAGATGTGGGTGCTGTTTGAGCAGTGGATCTCCAAAACTAGAAGAGTTAGTGCAAAACACCTGAAATATTTTCTCTGAATACACACAATTCAGCAGGGGAATGTGCACATCTGAAAAAGCCGCTCTGGCATCGCAGGCTCACGCAGCCCCTCACATCTGCACGGTCATCTCATTCTGTTTATTAGGAATTACTGAGATTTATCGACAGGAAAACCAGTTTAGCTTCATTAAGTAATGAATATGTACAGCTGAACTCCTAACTACTATCGATAGTTTTATGAAATACTGCTCTATTAGTGGTGTGACTGCAACAAAACCCAAACATTTCAATCTGTCGTGGACCACGCGATGATACGGCTGTAATGGTACTCACCGGTCAGGGACTGAGCAACCACCCTGTAAGCGCTGGCGTGTCTCTGAGTCTGCCACTGGGCGCACAAGCCCGTCATCCTCACCTGGTACGTGCTCAGGTTTGTCACTCCAAGATACACTGCAGGAAACACAATATAAAATGTGCATGTTTTACATTCTCAGCAGTCACAGCAGCATTAAGCTCAATGGGGGACTCATACATAGGTATTATCTTTCACTTCATCAGGTAAAAATATCCTATCAAAGAAAGTTGTGGCACAGCTTGTCCAACTCCTCTCCCTGTAGCATTGTTAATGTCTTCTAATTGTGGCTCTGGAGCGCTAAAGGAACTAGCCTTGAGACATAAACCTCTTCTGCTAAAGATATGCATTATAGAGCTGTAGGAATTCTTCTCTCCACGTCGCTATAATAATACCACATGTAACCACGCTGAGCTCTCATCACAAAAACCACATGCAGCCATGCATCCACGAGACGGACTTAAAAGCACAGGGCTGCTGAGCTTCAAGGGCACACAAAAGTGCGTTTTCATGACGGCATTTACAGGCATGGAGAAAAGTACAGCTGCACTGTCTTGCTCAGAAAATTGAGCTTTTGCACAAAGTCTGAGATAAACCCACGCAAACTATTTATGTAAATGGAATACACTTTTAGCATCCGACTTTTGAAAGCATCTCTTGTTCTGGGCTGAAAGACATGAGAACGCATGTTTGTGTGAGTTGGTTATGCTCTTGGATGTTTCTCTATATTTTACATCTGATACAACAGCCCATTTTCAAGTTGAGCCAAGTATCCAACGTACATGATTCGACCTTCATACAAATGCACAATGCAGCTCCTCTGCGGATAATTTCACTGAAGATCTCACCATATTTACTGGGAAATTGGGAAAAGGCTTGACTGTCACCTGAATATAGAGATTTTGATCATATGGTTACAGCCTAAAAAGCCTGCTCCAGAAATTTACATCAAAAGAAACTGAGGGAAAAAAAATTGTACTCAATTTCATGGTCCATTTGATGTGGGCAGCTTTGTAATTATTGCTTTGTATGGAGACAAATTTCCTCATGTCACCTCAGCTTTTACCGTGGATACAGAAAACAATGTTTTATTGTCACTTTCACTAAAGAACCGAGATGCTGCTCGCAGTTAATCACCCCCAATCCTAAAGAAGGTAATAAGCCGTTACAAGCAAAATAAACTTATAGACTACATACTGCTACTTCATAAGGAACATACTGAGGCTTGTCTTCCATCTGATATTAATATTCCCAAGTCTCTCTTTTTTTAATAGCTAGGCAAGCAAGCACCTTGGGGATCCTGTATCACAAATTGCCTGAGGAAATGAAGAGACCACCCGAGAAGAGGATGTGAGTGGATACATGGATATTTAGACATTTATGAACTTTGTTTACACTTGTCATATAATCAGTAGTGGGAGAAAAAAAGGATGATAAACCTGCTTTTACACTAGTTTGTTTATATATATATATATATATATATATATATATATATATATATGTATATATATATAGAGAGAGAGACACTTATCATAGTTTCTAGTGCTTAATGCATGTTTACTCTTTACCAAGCAGTGTTATGACAGGTTTAGGGTTTACGGGAAAACAAGTGTGATTTTCTGAAATGAACTCCTATCACAACTGCTTCCTGTGACATTACCCAAAAAGATTCTCAGTATTCTGTTAAATTTAATCAGGCCTGCATGTGTGGTTACCCCTAATTAAAAGCCCTTCTACACAAAATAACATCTCAGATGAGGCAGAGAGCTGCCTTAGTGATTTGTAGTTGGTTCCTCATTAACGGCTACTCACAATGCAATCAAGAGACTTATGTATATTTATGAATATAAGATTTGAGGCTGTTGTTAGTTTATCTGGGGGTGGGGGAGGGGGGATACAACAGAGGGTTCATAGTTTTGTGAAAACAGCGTGGTTGTACACAAATTCAGCATTTAGGGGAATTAATATCTGGAACATTGTTGGAAATTTAACCTTTTATTTGAATTATTGTCATCTTCTTTGTTGTACATCTTGGGTTTAGCACTATACATACGGACGAAGGAATGTTTCTCACATGCACCACACCCCTGAAATGATTTTGTTGTTGCCCAGAGAGGCAGGGTGACGGGGGGATAGTCTTGTCCATCGTTCTCAATGTGACTTTAACAACCCTTATGTTTGCAGATTACCATTCGTCTCATATCCAACCTCCTGTGGGCTCCAACCAGGTTACATTCAGAGTACTTTCAGCTGTGGAAACTCAGAAGAAGAATCTCTTGCTGTGAGCAGGCAACTGTGGAGAAGGTTTATACCCGAATCTCCAACATCTGCAAGTGTATCACAGGCTATACTCATGGTAGCTGGTGGAGCCATGTAAAGTCTGTTAATCTACAAACCTGATTACTGCAGTGCATTTTTGTTTTTGTCTTCATCAAGCCGAGACCTCCAGCAGTGTATGAAGCAGGTGGCATCAACATCTGCCAGTCAGACGCAATGGTCCCCAGTCGGTAAAAAGGTGAATGAACTCTTCCGGCTTGGGAATGATTTGTTACATCCAGTGCAGGAGTTAAAGTATGTCAGAGTTTTGTTCACAACTGACAGTGGAACAGACTGGGAGAGTGACGGGCGAATCGGGGCACCACGATGATGCAGAAGGAGAGGTTCAGTCATCTGCAAGGGTCTCAGGAGTAAAGCTGATGCTCCTATGCATTAAAAGGAGCCTGATGAGACAGTTGAAGAGGGGAGGTGCTTTGGACATGTCCCACTGGGAGGTGTCCTCAGACCCAGGACTGGGTCTAAAAACACTCAGTTACCCAGTCTCGGATAAGCGACAGACAATGGACGTGTCAATGAAATCATGCTCCTTTATTTTCGAGAATATGATTTTTTTCTCCCCCAAAAAAACCCTTAATTATTCATTGTATAATATAGATAAAGAGTGCAAATTATTAATAACCACATTCCAGCATCTTGGCTTTTTAAATCATCCCAAAGTTATAAAACTGCACAATTAACAGGTACAGTAACAGGTAACACCCTGCCTGTCGCCTGAAGTGAGCTGGGATAAGATCCAGGAGACCTCTGTGATCCTGAATAGCATTAAGCAGGTATAGAACTGATGGATGGACAGATAAAGGAAAACCTGGAGCCCCACTCTTCCATTCATTCTGAGCGACAGTGATGCTTGTGCTGACATGTGACACCGCCACATCAGCCAGCTCATCTCCTCTGGTGCACTGGCTTCATTAACATGCTGCTGAGCAATATGACAGACGCTCCATTCCCCACTTGGGAATGCACTGGCCTCATCAGTTTGCCCTCTTTTCAAATAAACCCATCTTTTCCTTTTTTCAGAGTTTGTACCCTTCTATCCTTTTATCTTTCTGAGCCTGTCATTTAATCTATACCAGGACAAGCTTAATTGTCATGCAGATGGTGAAAACTGGCTTCAGTGTGAAGTGATATGCTCCATTTAAAAGGTACATGTTTCTGTTTAGCTGACAAAAGTATGTAAAGTCTTTGTCAAGAGAGGAATGAAAATGGATGACGGGGTGGGGGGTTTGCTGTCCGGCTCAAGGACACTTCATAATGACAAGGTTCTCGTGTGCCGCTTTAGCCCTCCTCTTCCGCTTCAGATAGGGCTGTTTTTGCTGACGGACCAGCCTGCTTTGAAGAGGTAAATTATCATGCAAGAGGGAAATCTAGGCTTCAACTCAAATAATTCTACTTGAGAAGCACTGATTAAATGAACCAGGCCAGACACTCAAAGAGCACTGGGAGAACTTCACATCACCAGTTAGATAAACTAAATCTGTAGCATCTGCAGTCTGGGAAGGCAACTCAGTGTAGTAGCCATTAGTATCAGTATCAGCTGGATGTCAGGATGCTGACATGGAGGGATGTTTGACTGCTCCTCCGATTAAAGGAGAACCGCCTGCTCCTCTGATTCATTCAAAACCTGTGGCTTACACAAAACATCCAACATATGCAATGTGAAGGGGAAATAAATACATCAATAAGTCTTGCTGCTGTGGCTAAACTTGTCCTTAAAAGTGTAATAAGGGCTGCTTGTGTTATTTTAGCACATTCGCACCACCTCTGGAAACCACGTGATTGTACAATGACTACGACCCAGTTCTGGTGGGATCTTTCAGCATACATTTGGTGGGATATTGCCAAGATAAAAGTAATGCTAGATAGCCACATGGCGACTCAAAACAGGAAGCTGCAGGGCAGTATTACACTACTTCCTGCGCTGGCTTGAAGAACAACACAGAGGAACAAGGATTCTGTTTTAGAAATTACCTGGTATCAGATGGTGCACAGCGTGCAAATGCTCATGAATACAGATGCCCTCATTTTAACAGAATCAGTATTTCTGATTGCCCCCCTCATTCCCTTTTAAATATAGCATTTTATTTAAAATAAATAGCAATAAAGTGAAACCAATGTCACTTATTAAACAATCCTTAAATCAGACACTCTTGTGTGTCACTGCCTAACCAACAGCTGCCACAACTCAAAAATAACCCTAAACCTATATGTGAAATCGTCAGCAGCCACAACTGAGTTTGGACCAAATCGCATTAAAGTGTCAAAGCAAACCTCAGACGAGGATGATGGACTTACAGGTCTTCGCTCTGCCTGAGAGGGCCTCACTGGATCCGGTGGTGTAGGAGGCGATGACCTTGACGCTGTACTCTGTCCCGCTCAGCAGGTTGACGATCAGCATGGTGTTCACATCCTCGCCCACAAACGTCTCCAGCGCTGGTCCAGGACCTGGAAATGAGCAGAATAATCAAGGAGGCAAAATCCTGAAGAGGATAAACCTTTTGGCTATGTTACCTGGATAAATATACTCCAGAGCTTGGAATTTGATAAGTATGCCTCTTGTCTGGGTTTAGGATTTACGTGTGGAGGAATTCATGATCTTGATATTTATTGATTATAGATATTTTCACCTCATCGTTGATGATTGTGCATCGGTTTTTCCACATTCACTTTGAGGAGAATTATCAACATTATGATGTTTTTTACTCAACCCTTCATTCTTTTTTATTCAAATGATCCTCTGACAGACACTGCGTGTATTTTGTGTGGGAAGCATCTAGTAAAGCTTTAAGCAGATAAGCCATCGGCAAAAATGCTTGAGACCTGTAGCTTATTTCTCACTCCGTACACACGTGAAAACTGAAGAGGAAAGAAAAATTGTTTATGACCTGTTGCTCATCTTTGAAACAGATGGATTATCAGTCCATCTGTTCAAGACTCACCAAGTGGTTTTAAAATATTTATTTATTAACTGTCATATCAGCTGCAGATGCCTATACTGAGTCTTTACACTATGAAAAAAAAAATCCTGTAAGAAATAAAAAAGAAAAGATAATCATTTAAAAATAAATTTGAAAATAATTAACTCAACGTTATCTGTGGAACACGAATTTAAACTTGCCAAAGAGACAAAAAGCCATTATTTTATGCAATAAGAACAAGAAAATCCCTCAATATTACAGTTTTCCAACCAGAATTAAATTTTTTTTCTTTTATTCAGAATATAATTATTCCCATCTTAAAAGTTTACTTATAGTTAATTAAAGATTTTCTCGTGTCTTTGATGCTGTTTGATACTGTGACTTGTAAAGTGTAATATTCTTAAAACACTGCAAGTTTGGTGTTGATTACCCGAAAGAGGCTGGTATACGACCCGGTACCCCATGGTGGGGGAAGGTGGAACGTCCCAGCTGATCCTGAAGCGGTTGTACCATTCCTCGGAAACGCGCAGGTTTTTAGGAGCTGAAAGAGGAACTGAGGATGGAGGAGGAGAAAGAAATGAAATGTAATGCACGGTTCATGCCGGTTTCCATAGTCCTGCTGGTCCCGCTGGGACATGGTAAACATGCACGCAATCATTTTTTCACTGAGTTGATAACAAAAGAAAAGATAATCAAGACTCGCAATGCATGAAAGTTTGATCAAACATAATACATGTTTGAAAGTCAGCAATGTGAAAACTGCATTGTTAAGCGTTCAGTCTGTCAGAAACATCTGTTGGCTGACAAATGGAAACGGACGCGCTTCGAAGTAGAATGGACATGACACTATATCTTAAAATAAACAGTTTTTTTTCTTCTAGGAACGTGTGATTTAAAAAAAAAAAAATCCCCTGTACATTCACATATGTACAATCTTTGCAATTCCTGACGTGTTCAGATCCTCAGAAGATCCCCTTGGCTGATGGAAAACATGATGTTTTTGCCTCAGATCCCTGGGTGAATCTGCTCCTATGTTGTGCATTTAAAGTACAAAAAAGTGCCCATTCGCTCCGTGTTCAATCATGCTTCCCAGGATTCTCACTAACCACAACTTCCAAATTACACCAGGTTTTCTTGCCTCGTATTCCCTTCACAGCCTCGGTGCTCGTTCAACATTACAAAGCCAATCATATTCCCTGCACTGCACTCCCCCATCAGTATCTGCTGCAAACTCACATGTTTAACTCCCCATGTTATAACCTCTTTTTCTCTTGTATTATCTATCTTCGCTCTGCCTTCCGTGGACCTAAGAAAATTCCCATCACCCTCTGTGCTCTCTCTGCCGTCCCTCTTACGATGCGTCGCCTGTAATGAGAACCTGAGACGTAATGAAACTTTCTGGCCACAAAGGCTTTTTCACGAGTTAAGGAGCATTTTTAGAAGCTTGGTTTCAAATTCTGCAGGTAGACTCAGTTGGGTTTTGTTAATTATTAAAAAATCTAATCTCTACATTCCTTGTCAGCGTTCTCGCTTTTAAAAACAGAAGATGGCAGGGATTTTACATCCCATCATGGGCGTTAAAATTGCAATCAACAACAGAAATTGATGCAAAAAGGCCTCAGCTCTAAATCAGAACTTAGAACTTTAAAATGAAAACAGTCAAAGATCCTGTTTATAGTTCTTTACGTCACCAAACAAGGTATCCACAAGGCTCCACTTAGGGTGTGCTGACAGCTGCTGTTCTTCCGAGAGACGTGAAACTATTCCAGGCTGCACCAGACTGGACAAACACTCTCCGTCTGTGCCGCGTACTCCCAAATTTCAAGCCATACCGACATGGTAGGTCTTTCACAAACTTTCTCTAACACTACATATTTTTCAGTGATGAAAAGGCGAAGTCATTGAATCGTTTTGCATAAAGCACCTTCAACCTCAACATTTTCCAAAATATAAATGGCCATTTTCATCTTTTGCAACATTATTGGGCACCGACAGAATATATTGCACATCTCACAAAGACAAAGACTTGAAAAGCATGATCCCGTGGATGCGTATCGTTAGGATCAGGTCCACTGTCCAGTTTTTTTCCCTTTCTTGACCACTAAAAATATATGTTGGCCTGTCTTTATTCCCCCCGCACCTCTCACTAATCACACCATTCCTCAGTGGACCAGCCCCTCAGATTAGCCTGCCTCTGCCGTCATACTAAATATCTTCAGTTTGGGGCAAAAAAAAAAAAAATCACCCCCTCTGCATTCCTTGGCATGCCTCCCTCAGTCTTCCCCCCATTCCTCTGAGGTCCAAATCATCAGATTACACCGGCTCCCTTTGCCACATCATCTGTCTTCACTCCTAAAAACCCAGCAGCTCCCCCCTGCCGATCATTTTTCCCTGGGCGATCGTCGCATCCCTCCCTTACTAGCAGGGACCATTCATCATTACTAGGTGTCTGAGAACCGTCATTTGAAAAGCGGAAAACATCGTTAACACCTGCTAATGTGTGTAATGCACTGCACAGGGAGACACGATGGAATAGAGGGGAAAGATGAATTACTTAAATTTAGAGTTTCTTGCCGGCAGAAAGTCAAGTGTTTGTTCTTTAAAGCACTCGGCAGCGGAGAAAATCATTAGCCCCTGCACAAGCGTTTATGGTAATCAGTCAATTTTAACAAGACGGGGAAAAAGACTCCCGTATATTTCCTTTAGTCAACAGTAAAGAAAATGGGCTTTGAGATTCTACGCCTAGTTGACAGTCGTTTCAGTTGCCGAAACTGACCTGAAACTAAGGAGCTGCCCACACATTCAGGGTGGGTTTACTCCGAATGCAGTGGATCAAAGTGGATCTGTTGGTTTCATATATGCTGGCTGCACATTCATCTGGCAGGCTGACAGTAAGTTGAGCAAACAGTGGGGCCCCTCCAAGTGGGAAAACCCTTTTAAACATGGAGGTTTTTCTACATAACTTTAGACATTTCAGTTTAGAGTCATCTATTTAATGATTTATCCTCTTTGGGTTTTCCCAGATTTCCATGCACTGTGTACATATTCTAGCATGCTCATTTATTGTGGATTGACATGTTTGGTGTGGTCGTGGTGCTCAAAGGTTTCTTTTTTCCCAGCGGTGAGACGATGCGGAGAACATATCAGTGGATTGAATTCACGTGGACATGTACGCATCGCAGTCTTCTACCTTCTCCAGCTACTATTGGGATGTTCCTGCACATGATTCCAGTTACTTGGTTCTGGTTCTGGACTGTGTCAGGGACATTTTTGTACAGCCTAACCTGAGGTCTTGTCTTGTATGGTAGACTCAGGGCCTTAATAGCTAATTCCTGATCACGGCACTTACAGCAGCACCTCATCATCTTCTTGATGTTCTCTGATGTTTATTTGTTTTGTCCTGGATGGCGGCTATAAGATGTTTACTAGACTAAGCTGCCGTCCTTCCACTCAATGTGCAGTGAAACTTTGCTGGACTTGGGATGAAACCCTCCACACAGTCTGAGGAGCTTTCTTGTCTTGACATCGTTGGCTTGCATCTCCTTCTGCGGCCAAGTAACCCAGCAGGGTATCTAATGTGCTTCTTTTCAGGATGTGCCTTATTCTGTAAAAGAACTTGGCTTTGGCTGTTAAAACCTGCCAGAAACTAAAAGTAAATCAAAGTTGTTTTTTTTGTGAATACTGATATATAAGAACCTTTCCAGTTAATATGCTGAAGTTGTTGTCAGAACGTCCCATAAATACTCTTTTTTTTCCAGCGTTAACCAGGCTTCAAAAAGTAACTAACCAGTGAATGCAATTCCAAAATTCACATTAATTATGTATATAGTCTTAACCAGCTCGCCAGGGAAATATATGACTTTTCAAATGCTAAGAATTCATTTCGAACCACATCTTTCTGCTGTTTACAGCTTGCAGGTCACGGTTTGTCTACGGTGATTTTTAAGAAGCTCTTCAGTCAAATCCTCTGTCAACTATGGGCAGAAAGAAATGCTACGAAAGTGCTGAGACAGGCTCAGAAGAGGGCATATAAAGTATAAAATAGGTGCAGATGAAGGTAATAATTCACTGCAAATTCATATCTTCCAAAGAAATCTTTCAGGTTTTAGAGAATCTGCTGGTTGTTGGTGCTTGGTCTCGAGCAAAGAAATTCATAAAAAAGCAATCTAAGAACATGACTTACGTGTCCGTCCCTTTAGTGAGGCTGTGGGTCCCTCTCCCCCAGGATAAACTGGCGTGATGGTGACTTTGTATTCTGTATCTGACAGAAGAGGCTGCAGAACCAGGCTATTCTGACTAGTGGGGACTGTCCTCTGTAAGCAGAGTAATAAAGTGTTTAAACAAGTATGAAAGACAAACATTTCCTTTTAGCTTTAAATATCTATAAATGTGTCCATGTGTCTCTGAATTCCACTTTGATTTAGTAACAAACGAGCGGTGAAGAAATTGCATCTGGACAGGTATACAAGAAATCAGAGACATGAAACATGTACGTACGCACAGCGACAACCAGACTAGTAACAAAAGACATCAAAAATGGTGCACAGTCGGTTTTGCAGAAAAAATGTGCTGATCCGAGCTGGTATTTAGCACTGTTGTTGCAATTTTGGTTCTTTACAATAAAAGCTCTTGGGTCTATATGGGTCGCTTCATAAAGCCTGCGCCTGTCCCATTGTGATTGGCTCGGTATCTTTTGTACCAGTGGAAATGGTTGTGATTTGAAGGGGTACCAAACCCAATTCCCAAGGCAGAAATTTTCCAAAGTGAATAGATACGGCTGGACAGGCAACTGTAATTTATCTCCAAAAGTCTGCTCTTCTATGCAAAAAAAAAAAAATGCAAATATTCTGTCAAATTATTTTGTCTATTTCTGCACCTCCCAACACAGTTAGTTTATTAAATGGAAAAGAAGTGACAGCAAAGACAAGAAGACGTGACAGCAAGACGTTATTTCTGACATGCTCCGACATAAAACCTGCATTAAAAAATGAATAATAAATAATAACAAAAATGATGAAACCAAGTTACCTGCCAAAACAGATCAGATCAGATCAGATCATAGAAATTTTTACCTTCTCATCAGTCAATATAACATGATGTAACGTTAGCTGCAGAAGCAACCTGACTGTTGATTTTTCAGTTTTAAGCGGAGACATGTTTACGGCCTCAAACGAACGTGTTTGCTCAACTTCTATAACAAAATTAAAAATGACAAATTTACCCCACAGTGAAAAGGAGGATGCCAAGTTACTTATTCCTTTAAGTTAAGTCAAAAATGGACTAAAGAAACATAAAGAGAAATAAAAAAATATAAAAAAACCAAAATGAAGAAAAACAAAATTGCATTAGTCTTGTAATAGAGGTGAGGTACGGAGAGCTGCTGCAGGAGACAGCAGATTTCTGGCGCTTCGGAGGTTAATTGTGTCCAAGTTTTGGTCTCACTTGTCGGTGAACTTGGCCTTTTGTTAAAACTGATCCCTAAATGACTCATTCGTCACAGTTAACTGTTGTTCCTGTGCAGCAGACAAGCTAATCTGCTTCCTTGCCCCGCAGGCTCCTTTTCATCCCTGCTTCCAGGTCTTTCTTCTTTTCCTCCTCTGCTGCTTTTTCCTAACATCGCTTATCTCTTCATATTTGTCTTTGTGTTTTGTTAAAAAATACAAAAAAATAAAATAAAATCAAAGGGTGGTTTTCTTTTTCTTCCCTTTTCATACTTTTCCCATTTGAATCAGCAAACCACAGGAGTTGTTTCTTTATTTTCATTATTTTTCCCTCTTTTATTAGATGCCATGAAAGCAATATGCATTCTGTATTTTGAAAAACATTTTCATTTGGGGAACAGTCTGCACAGAAAATAAAAAGAGCAACACATGTTTAACACGTTGAACAACAAACTGTCTGTCTAGAAAGCATTATGTTCCTAAATCTAGTCAAAATGTTCTTATTTTAAGCAAAACTATCTGCCGGTGGGGAACCAGAAATCTTCTTCACTTGAATTCTAAAACCTAGTAAAATAGACTGAAACAGTCTTCACTTTTCTTGAAAAAAGGCTTTGTTTACAATCTCATGAATTAGTTTTTGTCCAGGATGATTTGAGCTTTGTGACATGATTTTGCCATCAGAGGATTTTGGGCACGTAGTCATAAGCGGGTGGGCGTGGTCAGCAACAATAGTCAGGTGGGCTGTGGTGTTTAAATAATGTTAAAGTGGTACTCAGAGGTCTAAAGTCTGCCTAAGGAAATAGTCCCCACACCATTACACCACCACCAGCAGCCTGAACTGTTAATACGAAGCAACTTGGATTCACGTTTGTGTTATTTAATTACAAATCCTGACTCTGTACGCCAACTGCTCCTGCAGAAACTAAGACCTTCTCCTTCTACCAGCCAAGGCGTTGCTGCTCTATTGCCACGCCTCTGTGATTTGTAGTCCCAGTTCTCTGTTCGTAGGTGGCAGCAGTGGCACCTGGTGTGGCCTTCTGCTGCTTTAGACCCTCTACTACTGAAAGATCCTCTGTGTAAACTGGTTGTCGTTTGTGCCTGTTTGAGTTACCATAGTCTTTCCATGGTCTTGAACCTGTACAGCCTCCCTCTTCTGACCTACAGCATTAAGGCATTAAGACATTTTCTCTTAAAGAACTGTTGCTCACTGGATGTTTTCTCTGTATTGGACCATTCTCTGAAAACCCCACGTAGTGGTCATGTGCGAACATCCCAGTTGTGAGGTTCTCGAGTCTCCTCCCGGCCCCTGTCCTGGTGTCTCCTCACCTCTTTCCGTCAGGTTGCATTCTGAGCATGCAGAGTCTAGCCCCGGCTTCATCCACAAACCCTTCTACTTTCCTAAGAAAACTTTTTCTCCGCTGTAACAGTCAGACAAACACTGCGAGCCTCAACAAATCAATTTCAGCCCGGTCTGATGAAAAACGCAGCAAGTCTCTAAGCTGTCACAGAGTCACATAGTTCAAATAAACCTCTTTCAGCTACATTCTTGCTTCTTTTTTTTTCCTTTTTTTAATCCCACTTCTTTGCAAATGCAAACATGGCTTAATAAAGTATGTTCATAATTCAGAAACCCAGTCTTGTTTGGAAAGAGGCACGTATGCTGAGAATATTAAGCTAAATCCACCTTTTAACCGGTTCCAAAAAAACCTGAGGGTAAACAGCTGGGGGACGCTGTTAAGTACGTTGAACAGGGGACAGAGATGAATTCAGCAGGATTATATGATTATTATTATGGTGATGTAGTTTATCTGTTAGGATGCACATAGCTGCTGGCCAACAAAACTCAACCCTGAAAAGAAACAAATTGGTATTTCTGACTCTCAGGAATTCGCAAAAAACATCATTCTTTGTGTCGATCAGCTGCTTTACAGCCACCGACAGGTGATGTGAATGATATCTGGCGGTGGGATATTTTAGACAGCAAATTAAAAAACAGATCTTCAAGCTGAACTGTTTACAAGACGTAAATACACTGTTTACACCGAAGGTCTTCAGCCAGGTTGCTGTGTTTATGATCAAATTCACATTAAAACACGTGAATGCCACTCAAGAGAGTTGAATAAAATACTTATTGTGAGAGCACCTTAAAAATGTTTCATGTGTTTGAGATGCTCTTAAAGATGCCAAACAGATGTGTGGATGGGATGAGGATTAACAGCAAACCTGAGGCGAAGCAACAACTGGGACACGTAAACGTCCCGGTTGTTAAATCTGCATGTCGACATGAGTTTTTACCTCCTGCAGTGACAGCGAGAACCATGTTTACAGGCAGCAGGATTGCACTTGAAGCCAGGAAGCTTCGGTTTACTGGACACTGAATGAAGCAGCGCAGGGAACCGATGGAGCCTCAGTGAGCTCAGCGTCACAGCCGTCTGGACAGACGGCAGCAGATTTGAGTTACCTGGTATAGAACAGTGGTGGAACCACCTGAGCAGGAATACGGATTGTATCCTATATTTATACGCATGTAGTATGAATGGAAAGTATGTATGCATTCAGTAATATTTTCACAAATCCACTCTTAGGACATAAGACTTTAAAAACATTACTTTCACACTTAACTATGTTCTGAACTTAACAAACAGTTGCTTAAAGGTCACCTGAGATAACTTGCAGTGTTGCCTGCACTCTGAAAGTGACAGAGACACTGAAAATCATAGCATATCGCCACGCTTTGCTGTTCTCCACAGTGGCGCCACAGGCAGGAGCAGGACTGGGCCGCGGCACTGCTTCTCAAGATTGACCAAAGTATCTGCACTGAGATAGTTGAGTGTTTTCACGGATTCACGCTTTCATGATTTCCTTTTTGCTTTCTAAAAACAGTTAAAATAAGTGTGAATATTATATCCAGGCTGCTGACCTGACGACCTGTGCGGTGGATGGATGGATGGATGGATGGATGGTTGGTTGGATGGAGGGTGGATGCGTGGAGGGTGGATGGGTGGATGATGGATGGATGGATGGATGGATGGATGGATGGATGGATGGATGGATGGATGGATGGATGGATGGATGGATGGTTGGTTGGATGGGTGGATGGATGGATGGATGGATGGATGATGGATGGGTGGATGGTGGATGGATGGATAGATGGATAGGATGGGTGGATGGATGGGTGGATGGATGGTGGATTGATGGATAGATGGATAGGTGGATGGATGGATGGGTGGATGGGTGGATGGATGGATGGGTGGATGGGTGGATAGATGGATGGAGGGTGGATGGGTGGATGGATGGATGGGTGGATGGATGGATGGGTGGATAGATGGATGGAGGGTGGATGGGTGGATGGATGGGTGGATGGGTGGATGGATGGATGGGTGGATGGGTGGATGGATGGATGATGGATGGTTGGATGGGTGGATGGATGGGTGGATGGATGGAGGGTGGATGGGTGGATCGATGGATGGATGGGTGGATGGATGGCTGGATGGATGGAGGGTGGATGGGTGGATGGATGGATGGATGGGTGGATGGATGATGGATGGTTGGATGGGTGGATGGATGGAGGGTGGATGGGTGGATAGATAGATGGATGGGTGGATGGATGGATGGATGGTGGATGGGTGGATAGATGGAGGGTGGATGGGTTGATGGGTGGATAGATGGAGGGTGGATGGGTTGATGGGTGGATAGATGGATGGATGGATGGGTGGATGGATGGAATGGATGGTTGGATGGTGGATGGATGGATAGATGGATAGGTGGATGGATGGATGGGTGGATAGGTGGATGGATGGATGGATGGATGGATGGATGGATGGATGGAGGGTGGATGGGTGGATAGATGGAGGGTGGATGGGTTGATTGGTGGATAGATGGATGGATGGATGGGTGGATGGATAGATGGATAGGTGGATGGATGGATGGATGGATGGGTGGATGGGTGGATGGGTGGATGGATAAATTTGCAGACATTAGCCGAACTTTTGCAAGTAACACTAACAAACCCCAGTTGCATTGTCTCATTGTTTTCGCTTCAGCTGTTTTGCAGAGGAGAAAGAGTAAAAAGGTTTTTCACTCAATTGTGATTTGAGCAAGAAGACAGCTGACATCTGGAAATTTCAAGGATAAAGGCAGAGGAAAGACAATAAGTACTGGCTTAAAGTTGGACATCAGAGGAAAGAGAGACAAGCTGTCAAAAAGTTATAAAAACAAGACAAAAAAAAATGTCTTGTAATGTATGTCTTGTAACATGATTTTAAATACAAACCCAAAAAAAAGACTGATATTAGCAGAAAATGACCAGTGTCCATCAGTGGACATAAAACGTTTTCTATTTTCTTTGTTTTAACGTTATTCTTGTTGTTTAGTGGCTGGTGGCCCTGCTTCAGCACCCACAAACCCCCGAATGAAAGTTGCAAGGAAGTGGAGAAGCCCAGCAGGTTGTGACAGTGGCTTCAGAGAGCAACACTTGGTGATTCATAAGCGGACTGCCAAACAGAGCTCACAGCTGTTCACACTTTGATAAGAGATCTCATTTAACAAGCTGCTGGTGCGAGCAGCTGGCCGCTCTTTATTGTCAGGATGATAAGGCTGATGTGGGACTCGTGTCCGGGGTCGTCGGCAGAGCCACCCCGACACCCCCCCGGTGGGGTGATGTCACACTACTAAATACACCATCACACAGATGTTTGCTCAGAGTCATTAAAATATGAGATTTAAACTAATTTCCTGTTCGTGATTCACTATGAGCGAAACTTTAAGGCTTTTATTATGACAGAATGAGTTTTACACGGCTAATAAAAATTATAATGACGATTGTTAGTATTGACAACAAATTATAAGTAGAAAAGTGTCTCAATAAATTCAGAAGTAACACATGTTTGAGTATGTGGAAGGACTCCTTGGGTGTTTTATCAGTCCATTCATCCATTTTCTACCACTTATCCATGGCTGGCAACAGTCGGAGCAGAAATCCCAGACCTTCCTCTCCCTAGAACCTCATCTTGCTCTACTGAGATAAAACCAAGGCATTCACCAGCTGACCAAGAGAGATAATCTCTCCAGCAAGTCCTGAGTCAGCCTCAAAGGCCCCTTCCCAGCTATACACTTCCAACACCCTCACCTGAACCATCCCTGGATAAGATCCCGCCAGGAATCCTGTCCAGGGTTCCTGCCCAGCTGCATCAGCTGGCACCATCAGACGCACGGGAGCAGAAACTTTACTCTGGGACAAGTCCGAGCCCCTCATCCTGACCTGATACTGGCCGGCTTCCTCGTTCTGTTAGTCATTACTCACAGCTCAGGGTTGATCTTTAACTAGGATGCAGTGCAGTAAACCTTTGAGAACATGAACAATATTTCCAGAAAGAACCTAATTACTGATAAGGCATTTGTTTTGAGGACTATGACCTCAGTGTCTGGGCTTATTTTACCTCCAAGCTGGTGACCACAAGTGCTTTAGAAATGAAGTGAATTTTCTACCAGCGTGGGAAGATGAGCAGGATCTTTTTCCTGAACAATCAGCAGTAGGTATAATGTCTATTTCTGATTGCTAAAGCAATCAGATACAACATCCAATCCTATTTTTCTCTGAAAGAAACATTTGAAATGATCATAATTATCTAACATTAAATCGTGTGTTTGATGCATGTTATCCCTGAGCTTGTGTGGCGATGCTTTGTGAAGTGACAAGCTTTCCTTCTCATTTCTGTTTCATTAAAAAAAAATAAAAAAAACGATGCATCCGAGGAGCCTGCTTGGTTACCTAGGTGATGAGTCCCATCCCAGGGAATGATCACTGAAAATGTACAAAAATAACTTGGGATTGTTGGGGATTTTGCTATTTAATCTCTGCAGTGTGAGCAGTTCTGAGCAGTGAAAAAGCGTGCAGTCAGCTGGGTTAGTTTTCAACTGTTGTCAGTCCTTTTACCGATTTATCATTTACTTTTTGACTTCCTGAGAAATTGCATATAAATAACTAGATCCCAGTTGTTGATATTAACGTCACGACAAAATATAGAAAGCTCATGAAACCTAACATTATGACAAAATATGAACAACTTCCACAGGGCTGGAAATAGATATTTGATATTCATCTTAATGTTATATCAATATTTACTACATACTTGTCTAAGATGCACAAACACATGCACACTAACATGCACAAAGTCAATGTGGACGAAGCAGGAACTCTGTTTTGCATAAGGTTTGTTTTCTGTAAGTCTTCTCTCTCTCTACTCGTTAGTTTGAAACTTGTCTTTCTTTCTTCTCTCTTTGTCTCACGTAAAAAAACGTTTCTGAAGGCCTGGCATTGTTTTCATCATTATTATCCTCCTCTCCCTCTTCTTTCTTCTCCATTACAACATTCTGTCTGAAGAGCTGCCATCAACGTCAGCACCTCTGTCTCTCCTCCCTTCTTCTCCCCAAGCAAGACTTTTAATCTGAAGGGCTTCCAAGGGACCTCCCTTTTTTTTTTTTTTTGGACAATTCTTGTCCATTTCATCATTGCTCCTAACAGGTACTCCTACTCGTACAGAAAGTCAAAGACAAACACTTCTATATCAACAGAGTCTAAACTGTAACCCCGATATATCAAATTAAAATCTCTTGGGGCTTAATCCTCTCCTCTGGAGTAACGCAGGCCTTCACGGCTGATCCATGTACTGAGCAGTTGTTCCTTATTTGTGTCAAAGACTAGGAAGAAAAGAATAAATTACATTCTGAGCCTCTTTCGGTGGAGCTTCAGTCAGTTTGACAGGAGTACGAAGCTTTATTACAGAGAACCGCCTCCTTTGGAACAAACGTCTTCATTGATGTTGTATTTTTTTGACCATAAACTAACTTGATAAAGATCTAAAGTTTCCCAATTTCATCTCTGGACAGAAGGGACAAATTGAAAATAATTTGCTTCAAAGCTTTTGTAGTCTGAGTCAGGCTTTAAGTTTGAATCAAAACTAAACTTTCTGGTCTTTATGACAGACAAAGCTACACACAGAGCTGAAACAGAATGAAGCACGGCTGCACGGCGTCACTGCCTCAGTGACGTCTTGACTCGGATGATAATATTGTGATTTAGGGGATCAGAGAGTCAAGGATTTTTCTTAGTTGACGAATCCAATTGCAAAATATATCTTGACCAGTGCACAGAGTGGAGGAGTAACGCCTCAGATGTGCACCGTCTGCGTTCTGATTCAAGAGAAGTTTCTTGCACATTTGTGAGTTTAATGAGTCAGTAAGACTTGTAAAGTTTAGGTCAAATTCAGACTTACTAAATGTTTAAAAATGACCTCCCCAAGGGCAACCTGACACAGCCCTCCGTATCATTCTGGGCTTGGGACCAGCTCTATGAGTAGCTGGGGCAGTCGGGGCAATGTCGGGTTCTTGTGCGAGACTGACGGGCTGACGCGCTGGGCATTGACGCGGCGATCTTCTGGCCACGGCGTCTGACCACCCCCACTCTACCCTTTAAAAGTGATTCATATGAAACCAGCTGTGAAATGAAGCGTTCTGCCCCTCTCACCGTCTCCTCTGCCCTGTCTCCCTTCGCACTGATGTAGTTCAGTCGATAATGTCGGACATTTCTGGAGTCGACAGCCTGCCAGGACACCCGCAAGCTAAACGTGGTCTCATCATCGATCTTCATATTCCTCACACCGTAACGAGGGGCTGGAGGATCAGAGAGGGAAGATGAATTAATGTCAGCAGCGGAGAGACTCAAACAACTTACTGAAGCACCAAAAATGTCAAAGTATCCGTAAGGAAAGATAACCAAATTTTGGCATTAGATTTAGTCAGTGCTCTGGATAAAAAAGCTTTTCTGCAGAATTCACTTGCAATCAGATATTTTCTGGCAATAATCTTAATCTTTATGTCAGCATGATTATGCAGAAGTAAAGAAGTAATTTCATCAAGACACGTTTTCATGTGTGCATTTGAGCCTCTGAAGTACGTACTTGCTGTCGTTGTGGTCGTTGTGGCGACGGTAGTTGTTCTCTTCGCTGAAAATCAAACAAAACGAAGCAGCATGACTAAGTCCAACAGGTCATTCTAAGGATTACTTGGAGTTGTCAACTTTCCCCCACTGCTTTACAAACAGAATCAAACAAACAATATTTGATGCAAAGCCAGTTGAGAAATTGTTTCACTGATAAAAACAGTTAGAAAATAGGCCAAAGCATCAAACCTGAAACTTTAAATGGCCATATTACACTTTTCTATGTTGTCTGACTTAGATGTGGCTCAAAATATGAGGTAATTGTGGTATTTCTATCCAAGAACAGTGTTCAGAGTGCTGAGAGGACCTCCTTGTGTGTTTTTTTTTTTAAACATGGTCTCTATCAGTGGTCACATTGTCCATACAGCACAGGTCCAAAAGAGCAGGAGCTTCAGGTCCACATGAAATCCCAAGCAACGTGCTCCGAAACTGTGCTTCTCAGTTGACTGTGACACACTCCCTGTTCCGTCCTGCCTGAACACTGCCTCCATCACCCTGGCGCCCCATCCAGACCTATAGCACCTCTCTGAATGGCCACAAACCAGTCGCTGTCACATCTACCACGGCCAAGTACTTTGCTCGCCCTACCCTAGACCAGCACCAGTATGCATACAAGGCAAACAGATGCCATAAATACTGACTTCTAGTGAACCAACTGGAGCAGGCGGGGAAGCTTTTTTGTGCACTAGAGCTCTGGGTCTCAGCAATCAACTGCACTTGTTGATAAAAGACAGACAATGAGACTGGGCTGGAGCATCTCCCCAGACCACCACAGAGATGCATGCTGAACCCCTTCCTCTAGTCCCTCTACACCTGTAGCTGCACACCTGTGCACCCTACTAACAGTGTAATTAAGTTTGTGGACGGGCTCATTGCAATTGGCAATGAGGCTGTCAGCATATGTAGCATGTGTAGAGATGAGGTGGAGAAGGTCCTGGGTGTTTATGCCACTGAAGACGTCAAGCAGACTGTTAAGTATGCTGCACTGATTTAAAAAAAGGCTGCACAACGACTGCACTTCCACAGAATACTTTGGAAAGCGTCTTTAGCACTGCTCAGTAAAACACATTCTGACATACTGTATAACAGGTTGGTATGGACACTGTGGAGCAGCTGACAGAACAGCCCTCCAAAGGATCGTCAACACAACACAACACAACACAAAAAGAAAAAAAAACACACCGGACTCCCTGTGCCCCCTCTGGAGGGCATCTGCGCGACCTGCTGTTACATCAGTGCCTGCAACACTGTGAAGGATATTACACATCCATTCCATCATCTGCTCTCACTGCTGCCATCTGGAAGATGCTTCAGAGCCCTAAAGACTCTCACTTCCACATTCAGGAAACGATTCTAGCCGGCAGCCAGTCGTTCCTGAACAGAACTCCCCACATCTACGAAACCATCACAGCAGGTGAGAATTACTGTATGTATATTCACTGTACCACTGCATAATAACTGAATAATTCACCTGGGTAAAAACGCCTTTACGCCGTGAGTGAGTGAAAGGCAACATAAATCATAATGTTACACAATAAACCAGCAATGAGCATGGTATGTTTGTCATGCTGTCCATGATCACGTTCTGAAACTGAGTCTGGTATTTATGGAATTTTTATTTGAGGATATTATACGTTGACAGGAAATATGCTGAAAATGTGTATGTCTGATGGACAAGAAGACCGTTGCATGTTTGTGACCAATTAAACTCCACTCAGCAGCGAACCTCAGAAGCCGACCAACAAGAACATCAGGTTATTTGCAGAAGGATCCTCTCTTTTTGCTTCTCAATCTTAGTCGTACAGAAAAAATTACAGACTTTTGGAGTTATGCTGGGTCCAAAGCTATTCCAGATGTCCAGATGTGAGTGATTAAATTTAGATGGCTGTAAATGAGCATAACATGGCCAGTTTAAACGATCACAGCTTCTGCAACACGGCAGCAGTTGGAGGACAGGACTGCTTGACATTTGGAAACCTCTCACTTACCAGTGGTTTCGATGAGGACCACCTCATCACTCTCGGCCTCGTTCCCATAGATGGCGGCGAGGAGCACTTCATACTCTGAAGCGGGGCTCAGTCCTTTTATCAGGTACGTGTTTGTATTTCCATTTACCAGAATCTGAAATGCAGGAACAAACACTCTCTTTTAGACTCCAGAACGGCTGAAAAGCCAGAAAATTTCAGATTAGAAGTTTGATTTGAGATTAACCGTATTATAAAGCCTTTTCAAACAAAGACCAGCAATATAAGGGTCACCTGATGAAGAAAACCCAGATCATCATCTCTGATATTATCTCATGTTAGTATTTTTATGACAGAATAATTTCTTTACAGCGGCTTCATTTTTTTTTATCTTAATAGAATCGAGTGACTCGTGTTGCACAGAGGTAATATATGGACTTTATTTTGATGAGCAGAAAGAAAAACACAGTTATGAATGTTTGTATTAACACAGCTGTGAGGACCCTCAAAGGTTATCGCTGATGAAATCCTTTAAATAAAGAATAACAGTAATAACAGAGGAGACGGAAAGGAAACTGACAAGAAATTGAATAAATATTTTGTGAGGAGATGATTTTTCCGGATGGTTTGTACTTTTAGTGAGATGGAGTTAAATGAAGATGATACAGAAATTGTAGCCAGAGGTGTGTCGCTGAGGAAAACCTCGCTCAGCTGCAGCCTGAGGAGGACAGACCTTGTCTTATTCTTACGAGTTTCTTCCTATTGAGACGTAATTGTGAACTTTCAGCTCACGCAATTCAACCAAAACATGAGAAATTTCCCTGAAAATCAAAAATTTCATAACAACCTTCCTTTTATCACTTCTAAGAAATGACAGCCTGCTATTATACTGCAGTCATTTCACCATAAAGCTTTTATGAAAATTAATGGAAAGCAGCTGAATCAAAAGGGTTATAACACTTTGATCATTTCTTTTCGTTTGATGTCAACAATTTATTTCATAAAAGGTTCGCTGCCGCTGCTGCTTTTCAATGTGTTCCTCTCCTGTGTGGCTCCTGACAAATCTGACGGGAATATCATGCAAGTACCTTTTAAAATGCTGAGACGTTAAGAGCTGAGCCCTCTTAAGAACCTTTCCATGTTGGTCCTGATTCAAGCAGGGGTGTATTTGTATGAGACACAACACAAGAAGGAACTGGTACAGAGGCGCAGTTTCGCTGATGCTGATGAAGGAATGACAACATCACTCCCAGGATGGAGCAGGAGACGGAAACTGTATCCATCCTTGTTTTCATGCACGATTGTGTGGACGCAAACTTATGTTTGTAAATTCTGATGTTTTTTAGGGAGCTTTCCTGCAATATAAACCCTTATAAGGGACTTGCCATATTTCGCTTAACATAGAAATTGAAAAGAAGCCACGTGATCACGAACCTCCTCGGTGTCTCCTCCGTCGGTGGGTGTCCAGGTGATTCGGTAGAGCACCACGTCAGAGGCCGGGTGTCGCCATGAAATCCTGAAGCTGTTTGTGGAGATGTCGCTGCTCTGAAGATCCAGTGGGTCTGGGACAGTCTCTACATGCATGCACACACACACATGCGCAGTTCCAGTTAAAGACAGAATTGAACAACTCAAATACAACATTTACTTTGGGATGATGACATTTTACGTCATGAGAACACCCGTATTCTCCAGAAAAAGGTGATTTGCGCCCCTACTTGTTGTGAAGCTGTCGGTCACAGCTTCAGCTTCTCCTTCCTCGTAGATAGCAAAGACCCCAACAGTGTATTCCATCAGGGAAGTCAGGTTTTTTAACAAATAGCTTGTCACCGTACCAACGTCCACCTGTAGACGCAAAACCAAACACCCGTGGCGTATCTTTGATCGGTCTTGACTGGTTTGGTTTGTTCTGTGTTTGTTATATGACATGACGCATGCTTAAACAGCTGTGGTCTATGAAACCGGCTCACCTCATTGGTCTGGACTCCGTTGGTCTTCACGTACATGATTCGGTACCCTTTGACCAACCTGGAGGCAGAGTCCCACGAGAGCCGGGCGGAGCTGTGGTCCACGTCTGAGAAACGTAGGTTCCTGGCCGGGATCAGAGGTACTGAGGGACAATAGGAGAAGCCACATCACAAACCAAACATTTCTTTGCATATCAAAATAATCTTCTATTATTGTAATTATAACCACGCCCTTAGTCTCTTTTCCAACTTCCCCTCTTGGTTTCATTCCTTCCCTCATAAAGGTCCAAAAAGAAACCTCCTGCTCTAAGCATTGTCAAATTCAGCCAGGGATTCAAATCGTCTCTGAAACTTACTCGATAACCTTTCCCTTTAGCAGTACTAATCTTTTTTTTTTTTTAATTCTGATTTCTTTTCCCACCATTGCTTCACCTCAATTATACGGAGGGTCACAGCAAAGACAAGCCAGCGGAGATAAAGACAAAGAGTGCGGCAGGAAGGGAGATACCATCATTGCTTTTACTGTAAGGTGTCAGGGTCAGCATGGGAATCAGCCGGATAGGAAATTAAAAAGTACGAAGTTAGGAAAGTCTGGGCTCCATATACCAGCCCATTTATATGATGCTGCGGGTCAGCAGGATTGCTTTAAATATCACTGTAAGTGGCAGCTTTTCCAAAAAAACGTTCTTTTTTAACACAGTTTTGTTCCAGGCCCCGTACGTCACATGCCTTTATCTCCAACCTGTCCGGTTATATAACGAATAATTATAATTATAGCAGACATTGCATGGTTTTATCAGAAACTAAATGCTGTCTTAAGCAACACAAAGGAATGTATGTATTTTTAGCTCAGGGGATCCTCCTGTATATGTGGAGGTTAAGTGACTTTTACAGGACTGTCGAAGATTCACTTTTATACCATCTTTTGCTCAGTCACTCTCTTATTAATCTCTTATTTTGTCTTCTGTCACTGTAGCTCTGTTGTCACTGTTAATGTGTGACATAGTGCCTGTAAAGGGAGAAAGAGTTGGGATGACACAAATGGGATGGGGAGTCCAGGTACTTAGGGTGGATTTTTGCTGGTAGGACAGGCGGGAGACTGTGAGCGCTAGATGACGCTTTTAAGCTGCTTTAAAGCCAAGTAGTAATACCACTTCTGACCACGGGAGGAGAACCTGTCAGAAGAACGTTCACGTGTCGGCCCCTGGCGTAAGACACAACAAGTGCACCTGTAGTGGGACCAGGTGGTATTGTATTCGTCCTAATTCTTTAGCACAGTGTTGTGAGGGACTCTTTTTGTGAACCCAGCAGAGCTTTATGCCCCCACATGGTCAGATGTGGTATTGCTGAAACGTGATCCATTAAAGTCAGAACCAGAAATATTGAGGGGATGAGAGAAATTTGTAAACTTGTTTGAACATTTGATCCTCTGAATACTTGTTAGTAAAAGGGGATGTGCTCCAACAAATGGCAAAGGCAAATTACATTAAAATAGAAAAAAAAAAAATGAATGGGACAATGTAGGTACACCTTTATTAAATTCATATTCAGTCCTTTAAGATGAGGTGCAAATGAGTAGAATTTACTTGAAAAATACTCAGATGAATGCGTCTTATTTTACATGCAAGATCTGTTTGATTCCTTGCTTTTTGAATTAGTATCACGATAAATTTAATCCAAATGTGGAAATGACTTAGCCTTCTAAAAAAAGAAGTTATTTTGTATCTGTGAAGAGGGGGATTGACGCTGAGCTACTCAGTCAAAGAGGAACGATCCAATGTGATAAACATCCGTTTAAATAGTTTAATTTGTTTTCAACAAATGTTTGAAAAAGCGAACCCTCCTTGTGAAGCTCATCGGCCTTAATAAAGGTGTTCAAAAGATGACTGCAAGTGCTTCAAGCGTCACAACAAAAGCAAAATTAATTTAAGGCAAAGTCAGCTGCTTATAACAACAACAAATTAAGAAACTCACTGAAACACAAAATTGGTAAACATGAAAAGTTGCCAGTAAATTGATATATTGATTTTTTTCTTTTTCTTGCTTTTATCAAAAATAACTTTTTCAAACTAATCTTACAAATTGAAAAAAAAACAAACATAACAATCTGCACACGGTGTCCCCCATGCGGTGCATCCAGCTGTATAACTTCACAATGCAAAGATCTACAAATGTCTTCCATTTATCAGAAGCAGCAGGAGGTCCTATTTTGGTTAACGCACCAGTGTGTTCGACCGCTCTCATTTTTCATCAGGGCCACTTGCCTCTGCAGTGGTCTGCTCACTGCAAAGATCATTAAATTGCATTTTGTCTTTGCGATGGGAGGAATATAGAGGAAGGGCTTGATAAAATGAGGGATGAAAGCCCTCAGAGATCAGAGAGAACATATACAGACGGGGTGAAAAAAGCCCATTAAAGTCATTTCTAGCTGCTGAAGCTGACAATAAATCTTGTTTTTGATCATTCTTATGAAATATCTAAGGCACTAGCTGCGCAGCACAAATCGCACGAGAAGACGTCACTGGCTGCTAATTGCATGTGATGTGAGCTAATTAACGAATATTTGATTGTGTTGCTGGAAGCTTGTAAACATAACGCACGAGAGAGAAATAGGCAGGAATCACTTGGATAAAAACACCCAATGACAAACTTAATGTACTCCAATGTGTTTACAGAATTTGGATCAATGCCTTTATAAGTAATTTGAGAGGGGTTTAAATCCAGTGCTTCACAAAAACTACCAAGTGCGCCCCCGGCGTTTGGAAGTAACCCTATCTGCCCTGCATTCAATGCATGCACACATCATAAAGACATAAACATGACTTGACTTAAAGCCACAGGCCTCAGTCCTTAAATGAGACTTCATAAAACTTTAAATAGTGAGCTTGGTGTGGATTAAGAGCCAGCTGCACAGGGAGGTACTCTCATCAAGGTTTCAAAACTCTCAAAAATGAAAGTAAAGGGCAGAAAATAGCTGTAACCGGGGAATCTCAAGCACGGAGGCATGCAGTGATTTTCTTCGGCCTAGCTGCTCATTTTGTTAGGGCCAGAAAAAAAAAAAACAACAAAAAAAAAAAACAAGCCAGGATGTGACATAAACATGCTGCATTTACCCTGGAAAAGTCAAGAAATACAAGAAAAGAGAAAAAAATAAACATAACTGTGGCAGCTGATTCCAGCCAGAGCAAGGAGAGATTACATGATAGTCAGGAGAAATAGCTGTTGTTGTGTTTGGGTTAAATAAAGATGGTTCCTCCTTTATCATTATTGAGATATTTATAAACAGCACACATCTATGTACGATTTGTAAAAGCTGATCTTTATACAGAAATGGGCATGTCTTTAGGAGGTTGTGAACAGATGTCGTGTGGAAAGAGATGTGAATGGCTGCAAGGCAATTTTTACTTAGACAAAGGCTACTCAACGTGCTGTACAAAGACACTGACATGAAAGAAAGAACATAAGAAAGTAAATGAAAATCACAAGAAAATACATTTGGACAGAAAAGGGAACAAACCAGCGCTTCAGTAAAACAATGCAGTAAAATAATTATACAAAGCCACGAGAAAACAGCAGTTTTCAGTTTAGCTTTTAAATGTTAAAAGAGTTGGAGCACATGCGAAATCAATAGGAAGCTTATTCAATCTGTGTGCAGTATTACATTTTTGATTCTAACTCGCTGGCTGCCTTCTAAGGATTTCAGAACACCACCAGGTCTTTATTCTACGAGAAGATCAGAAATCAGTATTCTGGCCCCATATCGTTTATTATTTGTAAACTAACAACACTTTAAAATCTATTCTGCCTTTTTTAGTTACAACCTTGACGTTGCTGAAGTTTAGGTCTGAGTCAAGTAAAATCTGGGAGTCATCTGCATAGCTGTGGTGAGCAACGTTGTTGTCATGTACAATCCGACGTAGGAGAAGCATGTAGAGGTTAAATAACAGTGGTCCAAGAACAGACCCTTGAGAGACTCCACAGGCCATGGCAAAGCTCCGGTCTTCAAGCTATGATTTGATACCAACTGAGAAGTGGACCCGATAACCCCACCCAGAACGACCTACAGTGTCAAAGATTGAACTAAAATCCAGCAGCACAAGAACTGAATTGGTGTTCAGATAAATGTCATTTAAGACCTTGACCAGTGTTGTCTCAGTTTTGTGATTTTCAGACTGAAATCTGTCAAAAAGACTGTTTACATTTAAGAAATTGTTCACCTGAATCCGTACAGCTTTCTTAATATTTTTTTCCAATAAAGAGAAGATATGAGATTGACCTGTAATTGTTTAACACTGAAGGATCCCCGCTTCTTTTCTTTAACAGAGACAACTGCAGTTTTCAGAGATCTGGGAAATGCCCTTGATAAAAGGGATGTATTGACATGTTTCTGGAGAAGTAAAAACTGTATTTTAGGAAGCTGGCTGGTAAGGTGTCTAAACAGCATGTTGATCAATTTAGTTTCTTAACGAACTCGTCCAGAGTTTCAGCACTGATACGACTAAATGTTGACAATCTAACCCGACTGTTGCTGTGGGGCTGCAGTACTGTAGGAGGTCCAGTGTTTTTGCTGTGGAAGTTTCAATGCCAAGTTTGAGATTTTTTATTTTTAAATCAAAGAATGATGCAAACTCACTAAACTTGTTCTGAGACATGAAATCCAGGTGTAGCCGTGTTGGGGGGATGGTTAGTTTCTCAACAGCGGCAAAAAGCGGCCGATTGTTGTTGATATCCCTGTTGATTATGTCAGAAATATGGGTCTGTCTAAACTTTTTTTTATAATAATGTGAGGGTAAAAGTGTTCGGATGATCACTGAATGATTACCCCATCATGTACAACATGAAAATGCAGATAACATCCTGCTTCTGTTAAGGGAAAGAGAGCCTCTGTTAAAGACGTTAGAGAACCGTTGGAGGGTTGAGGAGCGCTGCATCATCGAGACTCACATGTGGTCTGCTGGCTGGTCATGGGATCACTGGCCTCTTCTCCATACATGGCGTAAACGGTCACTGTGTACTCTGTGGCTGGAATCAGTCCCTCCAGTTCCACCTCATTCACGGAGTCTGACACCTTCACCTGTGCACACACACCCACACACACCCACACAGCATGAAGGTATGTGCCTTTGGCAGTAATGGATGCTGGGTTTCAGACCTCTTCATATCTCTTAACACCAGCGCATCGTGCCCTTGTATCTTATCCATCTGTCTTCCTACACATAGCAATGCCTCCATCACCCGCAGTCATGTCCAGACAGGCAGAGAATCAAGCTGTGAACGCACAAGATCATTTCTAAATGGGGCAATGGATATTTTCATCTTACTTTCAGCAGGTGGGGTCTATCAAGCTCTAATCTATGCACCTCATGTCCTGAGTGGTGATATAGCTCGTGGGAACAGGTGCAGGAGATTGTGAAAGTTCAGGTTGGGGTGTAGCCTCAAACATCAGTCTCAGACTTGAGTATAATTGATAACGATTAACTACTTTGTCATGGATAACTTGGGCCTCTGCTTTTACACACTGACAGGCACAAGTTTTGAACTTCTCAGTATTTCACCTTCTTAAAACAGAATTGTTGGAATGACGACTGAACGACGTCTGCTCCTATTATCTCGTCACACCAAAATCAACAGTTTTCATTTCGGAGCATGATGGAATTAATATATGCTGCCAAAAAAAATAATCAGGCACACAGACAAATTTAGACACATTTCATTACTGCTTAAAGTCTCTACTATTAAAAATCTACTCCGCAGCTCATTAGTCTTAAATTAAGTGCTTTGACATATTCAAACCAATTAACACAGTTAAAATAAGGAGCATATTTTAAAAATGTACTTGCCATACAGCCATTATAAAGGTAAAAGATGTTTTGAAAGGATACAGTTCATACCCTCTTTTCAAAGTTTAACCAAATCTACTGAAGTCTTAATAAAAAGCTCACGCTTGGGTCAAATTACTGCAGAGGTAAAGTGGTAAAGCTCCCTTTTTAACCTTTTATTTAAAGGTCCGTTTAAAGGTACCAGTTTTAATGGGTGGAGTGGGTGGAGCCAACTTCAACAATCTCTTTTAAAACTGTCCTTACAACTTAGGACATGTTTCGTATTTAACACACCCATTAAACGTTCACATTGCCAAACGAGGTAAAACTCTGCTTTGAACTTCAAAGGTTCACTTACCCTTTCCTTTGACACTGTGAACACTTAATAAGTGTGTTGAGTGTTTTCAGGTTAAGTACACTGTGTTTTTCTTTAATGGCGACTTTGGAAAAGATCTAATCATTTTTGTTTTCAGGCAGTTAATTTTCATGTTTCCCAGTTTGCACTTGGAAAAACACATTCAACATAGAAAATTAAGTGACCAGTTCCACAATGCTGCGCCTGCTAGAATGAGAGGAGTCGAAGGAGAATGAAATAAAACCATTTCTTAGCTCGTCACGTCCCTCACCTCCTTCTCATCTGCAGGGTCTCCCTCAGTCAGCGGGGAATACAGGATCATGTACCCTGAAGCACCGATGGCGGTCTTCCAGCGGACCCTCATGGTGCTGTGAGTGATATCAAACAACTCCAGGTCGTTGACTGTTGGCAGAGCCACTGCAGGACACAAAGGTTGTTGAGGAGCTTTCAACAAAATTCGAATCCAAGTCTGATTACAAACATTTATCTCATATGTACTTAGAAAAAAAACAAACTTCTAAGTCTATTTTCTGATCCCATGGACAAAGATGTTTATGCTTGAAATAAGACTATTTTCTGTAGATTTATGGGATATTAGAGGGGTTGTTTTTGCAGTGTGCAGCTTTATTGTTTCAAAAATGTTTTAAAAACCACATGAGGGGACTCTCCTTTTATTATTTTCAGACAGTTTCTTAGTCTGGGTTATTAATTGGTATTGCAGGTCACAACAATCCCAAATTGATCAGTATATCCTGCTTTATTTATTATTATTGTATTTATTTTAGTCCAGTTAAAGCAGTAGAGCCACCTTCTAGCCACAGCCAACCCCATTAACCTTGCCACAAGGTCGACTTCTGACTTAATGTTCATCCTCGACCGGTGGGGAGGAATTCTCCATCATTCATCTGTAAGCGGCACACTGAGCGAGGACAGAAAATCCTGCCTGGCTCAGGTTTAGTCTGTAGACATCAGGATGGGGCCTCAGGCAACGCATCCATTAGCACAGTGCAACACAGGCTACCAGTCAGAGGTGTGAAATCATGGCTGGAATACATAGTGGAACTCTTGTGTTGCTTTTAATGGCTCAAGTTTAGTGTTTTCCTCTGTGATACGACGTGTGATCCTGGTCAGGTGCTTCTCTTACAGATTGTGCAGCAGAAAGATACTGCATGTCCTCTATTGGACCGAGCAAACAGACTAAGTGCAGACCATTTCTTTGAATCTACCGAGCTTCGGCTGAACGGTTAAAGTAAATGAGTGATGTTATGTTACTAATGTGATGTTACTAATAAATCCAACTTTTCTCCTGGTGAGTAAACAACGATACATTTGGAAGATGTTGAACTTTAAAACCTTAATTGAACTGAAAAGAATCGATTTGGACTGAATAATGGGACTGTTTCACCCCTGAAAGGTCAAAATCCACATCTGACTCTTTAACAACATTTACATGAACAGCTACTCTTCATGACATCGTGATCGTTTGAACTCACGAGTGGTGGCGCTTCCTCTCAGCGCCTCGCTGGTGGAGCTGCGGTAGATGGCAAAAACCGCCACCTGGTACTCCATCAAAGAGTTCAGGTAGTTTAGCTCCACGCTGTTCTCCGTCCCCTGCACCACCTGTACGACAGATCCAAGTTGTTATCATGAACCTTTGAGTGCTCTCACCTCAACGCCACAAATTAACGCACAAATATAACCAGCGTTTGAAAATGGGTGAACGTGAATATTTAATAAAACGTGTTGGCTCATAAGTTGGGACGTCAGCTTCTCGATTAACTGTCTCGTTGTAGGATGGTTTTAGTTTAAATAAATACTTTACTTTACCTTTGATTTTAGATTCCTTCTATGTCGAAAAGCGTTTAAATATCCTACAGCAGGTTATGTTTTTTTTTTTAGGAAACTGCATATTGTAAGGTTGAAAACACACTTTCTGAGATTAAAACCCTCAGATTTTCTTTTGGGGGGGTAAGATGGCTACTTTCTTCATAAACATCAAAAACATAAACTCTGAAAATTACACGCCATCATGCCTGTGTGGTTACATGCTAGGTAAAAAAAAAAAGAAGAAAAGAAAATGCAACATGCGACAACATAGAAATGAATCTACGGCACACTGTAGCGGGAAAACACCCACGACATATCACAATGAAGATCTGATGCCCTAACAACAACACAGTTCCCATTTATCACTCTGAGACATTGAGCTGTAGAGGTGACCCTATAAGGATCTGCTGCACGGCCTCAATTAAAATTACGGAAGAAGCTCAGAATTTCATTTGCCCTGCTTTGGGAAATTAGCAGCAAAATTGCACTGATTAAGGCGACAAAAGGAAACACCCCAAAGTCTTTGATAAGGAGCCAGAGAAAAAGAGGAGCCAAATAGAAATCAGCCAAGTGCATTACATTTAATAAGAAAAATTAAAGGGAGAACTGAACCGGAGCCCCAAAATAGAAGCGTGTTTGTTCACTGTTGCAGAAAAAATTTAAAAAGAAGCGACCAAACACTGTTTACAGCCGCTGGGTTTGAGTAAATGAAGAACTCAGGTACTTTTTCTTCTGGTTGTCCTCCACTGGCGGGATAGTAGACCACACGGTATTTCTCCACCTGACCCGGGGCGTGTGTCCACCTAACGCGGAAGCTGCGGGCTGTTATGTCGGATGTCACAAGGTCACGAGGAGGAGCCACGGAGGTGGGAGGAGGGGCAGGCTTTCCTCCCCCTACAGATGGTTAAAAACAAACATGGGACATGCTGCATCTCTTCCATGCTGATTCACATCATCACCATGTCACACTGACTAACATCCGTGTTTACACTTGTCATGAATCGGTGCGATGCTGTTACATAGTGCGTTGGGAATTCTGGTGCTACATTACATTAGATGTGCCGTGTGTTTTGTTGATAAGAGATTCAAGTTCCCACCTTTGATCTGCTTGTCGAGCTCGTCCACGCGGTCGCAAACCGTCTTGGTGAGGCCTTCCACGATGTCGCTCATCACGCTGAAGTCTGCCACATTGTAGACATGCGTTTCCTCAGGAGGGGAGGCGATGGCCTTCAGCTCGTTCTCATCAGCATTTTTCACTCCTGAAGAGGAGAGAGTCACAGATGACGAAAAGAAAACTGCGCGTGATCAGTCCGTAAGGAGGATACATGAAAGCAGCCTGGGACGGGATTCTAATGATGCAACAAGCACATGAATATAGGCACGGTTGCATTCACCTAAAAGACAATTTCTCTGTCAAACTCTCAAAGCACAATCCCTCTGGGAATTTATGACTGAAGAAACAATTCTTGCCTAATATAAAACTTTGCCTCTGTCACTTCCTTTCCCAGATGGTGCTTCGAAACAAAACTTATGAAGCAATTTACAATTTATACGTCATATTTAAAAAAAGTTTTTTTTACAACTTCTGTCTGTTTTTTAAACCACAATTAATTAACTATTTTACAGTCTGATTATCTTCATAACAAAAAGTTTAGTTTTGTTATTTAGTTGTTATTTTGGTGTTTATTCTACAAAAAAGGTTTCTTTTGCAGCATCTTGTAAATCATTTAGGCTATTATCAATATATCTGGAACCGATTTATCTGAAAATATTTCCTGAGCAATACGCCTCGTTCTTCCTTAATATTATTACTAATACTTTCCTACTGCGCAAGCGGTGTTGGTGTTGTCGTACCGATGGCGAACAGTTCTATCCCAGCATCCTTCAGGCTCTGCGCAGGGGGAATCACATCATCCTGGGACTTCCCGTCAGTGATTAGAATTCCTATTTTAGGAACTCCAGGCCTGGACCCCGACTCTGCTTTAAAGCTGTTTTCCAGGATGTAGGTCAGAGCCAGACCTGGACAGACAAGACACAGAAACAAAAACGGATTTCACAACAATCAAATCTGCTTCTTGTAACTAAATGGTGAAACACTGTCTGGGTTCAACTCAAAAGTGTGTTTAATTGAAGGCTTTTTTACGTTCTGGTACATGAAGTTAAGGCAAGGCAAGTTTATTTGTATGGCACATTTCACGTATAAGACAATTCAAAGTGCTTTACATAAAAAGAGTTAAAAATGCACTAAAAAGTAAACGAGTTTAAAAACAAGAAATTAAAGGCAGACAAACAAGAAGCCAGTGTAAAGATCTAAGACCTGGAGTTGTATGGTCCAGTCTCCTGGTCCAGTCTCCTGGTCTTAGTGAGGACTCGGCAGCAGCGTTCTGGACTAACTGCAGCTGTTTGACGGATTCTTTTTTGGGAGACCCATGAGAGCACCATTACAGTAGTCCAGGCTACTGAAGATAAAAGCCTGGACATGTTCTTCTAAGTCCTGCTGAGTCCTTTAATCCTCCATATGTTCGTTAGGTGATAATAGGCTGACCTCACTGCTGTCTTTAATGTGGTCTGAGTCCAGGTCTGAGTCCAGAACCATTCCCTTTGGTAGAGGGAATGGTTCTGGACTCTTTGTTTATATAGCTGATATTGTAAATGTTTTAATGGATTTATGGATCCTTTAAACTTCAAACTACCTGGCAGGGGTGGGATTTTACGAGAGTTCACCGTGAGACTCTGAGAGAGCTATGACAAAAAAAGAGTTACCTTCTGGATTACCAGAAGTGTTTTCTCTTAAAATAAGGTCTTTTCTGCACGCCTGCATTTGGTTCCTCCATATTCACCTCATGACATTTTTGTTTCATCAGAAGAATGAAAGAGCCAACAATATTGCTGCTGGCTGTGTAAAAGTTAAATAAAACGCTTTAATCTCAAAATTCTACAATTCTATCAGAGGTCAGCGTGACTCAATTATCCAGTTAAAAAAATGATATTAAAGACATGTACATGTGCTTATTCATAGTCTTATCTGATAAACGTATGATTGGTTGTTTGGTTCTGAGTTGAAAAACATGTTAAAACTAACGTGAAATGAACTGCCCTGACATTAATGTGATAAAGTGGACTTGTGTCCACCTCTGAATGTCATGTATTAGTTTTGAGTGGGGTGTCTAGAGGTTTAGTTGGTACCTGTGAGTGTGTTTCCTCCTTTATACGGCAGGTTTTTCACGGCATCTATCACAGCTTCTTTGCTGGTGTGAGTATTTAGATGCCACTCGATCCTGGGATCTCCACTGTACTGAGCCAGTCCTGTGTGCATAAATAACAGAAACAATAAAAAATAAATAAATATTTCAGCAAATTTAGGAGGGAAAAAAGAAAAGAAAACACTCCAAAAGCTCACCAATCCTTGTCTTGTCAAACTCCACAGAGAAGGCCCTGACCAGGTTTTCCAGGAAGGTACGAACCAGCCTGAAGTTGATGCGGCCAATGCTCCAGGAGCCATCCACCAGGATCACAATGTCAGCGATCGCTGGAGTCTTGCACATAAATCCCTCTACAGCTTATAAAAACAGAAACACCCAGAGACAACGACGACACCATTTTAGATTAGAAAAGACTTTAAAAACAGATGCCATCAAAAATAGTAACGATAATAACAAAACAACAACAATAAAATGCCCTTCCCTGCCCAGGGAACATTGACATAAAATCGTGGATGTTAAAAAACAAGTGGAATCAAAGGGATATAGTAAACAAGTATTCACACACCAATCAACAACACACATGATATGCATGCAGAGGTAAAAGTAGGACAAGATGAACATCTTCTGTCCCAAAATATTACAAAGTGTTTCATTAATTCTTATTCAGTACAACATAGTATAATTAAACCCTAGAGGAGAGATGTTCTTAGTTTCAGCAGATGAAAAATAACAGCCCGCTCTGCTGTTCGTCTCAACAGTTTACTGGGTGATAAAACAAATTGGACTCCAATGAGGCAAAAGCCGCTCATTTACAATACCTAGTCCAGCAAACACAGTGAGCCAAAGGCCAACAAAATTAGGACACAACAACATTTCTACCAGCCAATTATCCTTCATCCACAGCTGAGGAAACATCTGGAAGTTTTGGTCCTAGCAGAAACTCTCCAGTTGACTGAATGGCTGGTTTTTAATCCCTGGAGTCACAATATGGTAAACCCCAAAAAAAAAGCAGAGTCGGGCTGGGTTGCCTGGGCCCCCTCGCCACTCCTACTTTCAAAGCGTGTTTGTTAGGCAAACAACACTGTGCATTTTCAGACTAAGTATACGAGGTGAGGGATTAAAACAGGCAACCAGCCCATCACACTTTAAAGGAAACATCCTTTCAGCTACCAGGGCTCCTCTTTTTCCTTGTAAATGCTCAGTGAAAACATGTTATGGCTGTTATTTTTTCACAATAAAAGCTTTTGTTTTGCCATGTTCTTTTTTTTTTGTTGTATATTTTTGTTATATATATATATATATATATATATATATATATATATATATATATATATATATATATATATATATATATATATATATATATATATATATATATATATATATATATATATATATATATATATATTCAGGCTGCAGCATGTTTCAACATTTCAGGGGAAAGGGCATTCTTCAGTGATCATTTCATTCATCACCAAATGGGCTATCACTTCTTACAAGTCTCTACAGTGATGGAATTCAAACCCCCTCCTGGGTTTACTGTGTGCTGCTATCAAATATGACTTCACTGGGCAGATAAAACTAATGACTAGTGAGTCATACATGTAGCCTGCTGCATTGGAAATATTGAGAGTTGAGCTTGGCTCTGATTTATTGTATCTGTTAGTTGTGTTGTGGCCAATCTTAAAATTTAAACCTTTTTTTTTCCCTTCTTCTTTTTGGAAGTTGCACAATGAGTCCTAGTGTCCACATTCCCGCAGCAAAGGGACACTTCAGATCGCCTATCAATGCAACCATCTAAAGGTCAGTAGAGAAAAGCAGCCAATACTTGCATTCATCTGATTTGAGCTAACAATGGTTGGCATTAATGTCTGTTGGAACAAAAGATCTGTCAAAAAAGTGAAGTGACACTACTTGAAAGTACATGCAACAATGCTGTAGTGAAAGATATTTCAGCAGATTTCAATGGCAGGACGGAGAGTGATTCAAAGTCGATACAGAAGTTAAAACATTAGGACAAAACACAAGTAAAAGAAAAGAAAAAGCTTCCTGTTAATAGCCGGTCTGGGAAAGTATAGCAGTAAAAAAACCAACAACAGAAAGACAGATGGAAGACGACTGACTGGAAAAAGCACTGACGGTTCAATCCTGTAGGGCGTAACGCTACATGTATGTCTGTTGCAAAGCCAGTGTTGTGTTTTCTGCTTGAGTTACTAATCCCCTCACCCCCCGGCATTTGAGTTCTAATGTTTCTTATTTTCCGTTATTGTGCTGTGCCAATTCTCCTTCTATAATACCATCATTACGACCGTTGTGTTTCATTACATCTGCTGTTAACTGCAAATGTCTTCACTTTCTTCGCTTGTCGCTCAACGCAGGCTCAGCAAACACCGGGCTTCACTGTCAGTCCATCCATTGGGATCTTCATGTTTTAAACCAAATTCCTGCACACCCAAATCTTCTCCACCCCAACATACAGAAGCAAGGTTGACAAATGTGTGTTTGTTGTCAAAGGAAAGGCGGGCCAACGACAGTGAAACCGGAACAAACCAGGCAGAGCGGTGCACAAGCGGTTGCTTGGAAAATGTAGTTCTCTTTGGATCTGCTGTCATTTTCCCTCAACACAGACAAGTAGTTAAATGTTCTATAAAACATGTCAAACCACAGATTTCAGGGGTTAAGAAAAAAAAAACAAAAACAAGATGGTTATTGTAAATTGTTTTAACAATCACTTTATGCAGTCTAATAGTGATTGATTCCCCAAAAAGAAAAAAAGAAAAATAAAGCAGAAATGAGAAACCATGGGCAGAGGGCATTGTGAGGTAATACAAATAACTAAAGCGATAAAACTTGATTTCTACGACAGAAGATAAAAATAACTTTTGCATGTCAAATCTTGCTGTTGTGAACATTTCTAATTTTCTTTTTTTTTTGCTCAAAATCTGTCAACAATGTTAATTAGCCTTGCTAAAACGCCAACTGTAAATAAATCAAACTTGATAGCTGTGTGCGTAGTATTGACTGACTCCCATAAAAAAGTAAATAAAAATTGCTGCAAATACTTCAGAAAAAGGCAATTTTTCAGACTGTAGGAAAGGAAGTGAAGAGAGGAACTCAGGAAGTGATGGAAGCTTGAAGAAGAAGAAGTTTGCTGACAGATTCTTTAACCGGCAGTTTCTGTGCAGAGCAAAAGGTCAAAGTGGCTCAGGTCTGAGGCGCACCTGAGACACTGAATGTCAGCATTATTAGGCAGAGGACATGACCCTGGTAGGATCAGTGTAAACAATATTATAATGAGCTGTTTCTGTTTACTGGAATTTTCATGCATATTCATGGCTGCAAGCCAGGAGGCTAACAGGTAGAACGAAGCTGATCCAAAAGCATTTAATAATGTTAGGGTTCAAGGTTAAATTACCTCCCCAGGTCAACGAATACAAAGTTAGTCAAACTTGTTGTAGAGTGGTTTATTTATTTATTCTGACAAAATCCATGATTTTTGAAGAATGTGTCAAAAGGAGCTTCCACATATGGATGTGAAGAGCGCTGAAGGGGACGGACCTGGCTGCAACGAGGCAGGACATGCACCTGTGCTCTTGGTACCTGCCATGTCAGAGGTGAACACCACCTTCGGCTTTTTCTAACACATTTATGACCACTCAAGCTCATTTAAATGCTAGGAGGTCAGAGATCGGGAGCCTGAACCCATTCACTCCACAATGGCATGAAAGCCGGCAAGATGAACGTCACGTCCAGGTCTTCCACTTTGTCATGTTTGTGCTCAGAGAGGCTACAGCTGTTATTTCAGTATGCTGTGACCTTTAAATGGTTTACAAAGCATCCAAAAAGAAGGAAATATGAGGACCAATATTTTCTAAAGCCCAAACTGACATCGTAACCATTTCTTCTACAACACAAAACATTTTCGTAAACTTTCCTGGGAAGTGGCCGTGCTGACTGTACTCAAGCAAAAGAACCACACTTCAACTTAGCTGGAGATTCATTTGAAAATCAACAGCTGATCTGTAATTAATCACCTGTTACAGTTTTAGTGGAGCATTTAATCAAAAATGATGCTCCTTCAATCATTATATACTTTGTCAGCACAAAAAAACTAATCCAAACTAATACAAAGCAGAATTTACTTCTAGTATATTTTGCAATTACGTGTCAGATGTGTCATTGTAGACAAAAGAAAAACAAATCTCATAATTGTATTGTAGGATTTAAAATTAATAATTTAATGATGGCCTGAAAATGTTAAACAGCCATTTACATTGTAATACTGTATGCTGACTTCAGTGGTACAATATAAAATATGGAAACAGGTTAAAACTCCTAAACAAACAAAAAAAGATTATAAAATACCATCTTGATTGTTTCATTATTTACCACTTAACACTGGAAAACGCTCATTAATTGTTTCCCAATGAGGTGTCAGGGCTCTGGAAGAATTCAGGTTTATTTTTGCTTTTGATTGCAAGAACAAGTAAAAGTACCCAATCTCCATTGTGTTTTCACTTGAGTTTTCTTTTTTCTTTTTTTTTATTTTCACATTTGTATGCTGGAAAGGCTTCTAAAATAATGACTCTTCTGTTTTCAGCAGGTTTCTGTTGGGGAACCAAAACCAGTGCTTTGGTACAATTGCAGTGGAGCAGGAGACCCCCCTGAAATACACTGTTGATTACTGAGGACTCTGGGGAAAAAGAAAAAAAGAAAAAATGCATTTACACAGCAGTTTCAGCGTGTACCAATGATCACTGAACAAACCACGAGGCGCAGAGCTTCCTCAGGATCAGTAGAGAATAGGAAGTAGACCAGGGCGGTGGGCTTACCCACCAAACTGTACTGATATCATTTCAGTTCATGAGCTTAAAATATATGACGGTTTCCAAGAAAACAGAATAAAAACACTAAAAAAAAAAAAGTAGAAAATAAAATACGTTATAATACGTTCAACTCTGTCATTCAACATATAGAAATATACATAATTTCAAGGACACACAAACAAATTCTATCGTTTTTTTGTTGATTTTCTTTTCTTTTTCTTTGCTACTTTTTGAGCCATTTCAGCCTCTGGAAGGACAGTAAATATCTGGCTGGTTGAACCTCAGCGACACACTCACACGTACGTTAAAATCAACGCACCTCATCACTGTCAAAATAAATCTAAACCAGCTCGTGAACTGTGGCCCGTTTTACTCTACCCTGTCATAGAGGGGGGAACAAATGCTTCTACCAGGTTATAGGAGACAGAAAAAACACACTGGTACTGAGTATCAGAGCTGGTTATTGACATAAACCTACCAAATCTAAATTATGAATCAACCAGAGTTAAACCATATCACAACCGGCTTGTGTTCTGCACGCTGGAAAATGTACTCCATGTCCCACCGCGTTCCAGCTTTCATCCTGGTATCCTCTCTACTTCACACTGACTGATGTCATTTCCATTAAGTCACAGACTTAGGTCTGTAATTGAAAAAGTTTTATTTAAGGCTCCAGATTGTTAAAAGTTAGATTGTAGAAAATATTTCTTACACCTCGAATGAACTTAAGTCCACTGTTTGAGGTAAGTACAAACCAATTTCATGCAATTCCCCGGTATTGGCTACAGCGTGGATCAGGAACCACGCTGTGGCACATCTCAGTTGTAATGAGACAATTATCTACAGACTTTTCTTTCTTTTTTTTTTTTTAACAGAGGGATGTTGTCAATCTATCAGCAATGACAATAAAACAGCTCAGCTTGACATGTAAGCAACTCGATTGCTCCCGTTAGGTAGACAACATCAAATAAACAGCAGGGCAATCACTGACCAGATGATTATTCTGACACAGAGAGATTAAAATTTGACGACTCCTCCACTTCATCAATCCAAAACCAGCTGGGAGAGCGAACTTTCTCAGTGACGATAAATGGAAATAGCAGGCAATTACACCACATTCAAATAAACAAATCCATCCATCCATTTTCATCCGCTTGCATCTGCTTTGGGCAATAGTCGAACCTCGGATTCAGGAGGGACAATGCGGTTTTCGTCCTGGTAGGGGAACACTGGACCGGCTCTCTACCCTCCACCAGGTCCTGGAGGGTTCATGGGAGTAAGCCCAACCACTCCACATGTGCTTTGTGGATCTGGAGAAGGCATTGGACCGTGTCCTTCGTGGTATTCTGTGGGAGGTGCTTCGTGAGTATGGGGTCCAGGGCCCTCTGCTAAGGGCTGTACGGACTCTGTACGACCGGAGCAGGAGCTTGGTTCGCATTGCCAGCAGTAAGTCAGTTGTTCCCAGTGCATGTTGGACTCAGGCATGGCTGCCCTTTGTCACCGGTTCTGTTCATAATTTTTATGGACAGGATTTCTAGGCGTAGCCAATGACCAGAGGGATCCACTTTGGAAACCACAGGATTTCATCTCTGCTTTTCGCAGATGATGTTGTCTTGTTGGCTTCATCAAGCCAGGACCTTCACCATGTGCTGCGGTGCTTGCGGCTGGACTTAGAATCAGCACCTCCAAATCTAAGGACAAGATTCTCGACCGGAAAAGGGTGGCCTGAGCTCTCCGGGCAGGTGGAGATGTCCTACCTCAAGTGGAGTAGTTTAAGTATCTTGGGGTCTTGTTCACGAGTGAGGGAAAGATGGAGCGTGAGATTGACAGACTGATTGGTGCGGCGTCCACAGTCATGCAGTCGGTGTACCAGAGTTTCGTGGTGAAGAAGGAGCTGAGTCGTAAGGCGAAGCTCTCGATTTACCGGCCAGTCTACCCTCCCTACGCTCACTACTAGAGAGGTGTTCCAGGCATGTCCCACCGAGAGGAGACCCGGGGGAAGACCCAGGAAACGCTGGAGAGACTCTCAGCTGGCATAGGAACCCCTCGGGGTCCCCCGAAAGAGCTGGTATTCTGGAAATTGTATGCCACCACACCTCTGATGTGTCTTCAGCTCATGTTTCAGGGATCTGGGCTGGTTTTAAACCAAATAATGCTACTAATATGTAATCTTGCCAAATGATTTCCACAAGAAGCAAACAGCACTCCTGAGGTCCAAGAATCATTTGTGGGTCACCAACTAAGACTCTTCAGGTGAATCCGAGCTCAGCTAACTGTGGCCATTTAATTTTGTCATAAGGAGGTGTTAATCATCCCTAGCAGAGCCACAGATTTAATTACAAGTGACAACACACGTTTCAGCAGTGGTCTGCTCTAAGTTCTAGTTAAAATGGCCTTCATGGAAGGCTGAAACCTCTCGGGACTGAATTCACATCGCTCTGCCAGGCTGTAAAGAGACACTTACACTATAAGCGTGTGTGTCTATGTGTGTGTGTCAAAGTGAGGAAGTGATAGAAGAATAAAGAAAAGAGAATAAAGATTTTGACTTTAATGAGCACCCTTGGAAGACTGAGAAAAAAATGGGACCACAGGAAATCCCACAGGGTCTAAACATGCGTCCACACACACCACCTACACAAAGACACGCACACACACACCAGAACAAAAGTGAGACCCAAAGTGGCAGTGGTGTGTGTGTGTGTGTGTGTGTGTGTGTGTGTGTGTGTGTGTGTGTGTGCGCGTGTGTGAATGTGTCTGACAGAAGGTGAGACAAGCTGCAAAGATCTCAGAAAAGAAGTCTAAAGAAAGTTTTACTTACTCTTTGAAAGTTTTAAAAAGTAGTATTTCAGTTTTTTTATGTTTCCTAATTACAATAATGGCACACACTTTTTTTTTATTTTAGTCAACATGACAGAATTTGATTACAGGGTCAAATATATAATTTAAATAAAAAATTATTATGACATGAAAACTCAATTGTTTTTTTTTAAATTCCCATTATAAGAGTGGAGGCGACCTTGGCAGGACAGAAACATCGTAAGAGATTTGAAAGACGAGTACTGGACCTCTTTCTCCTTAAATAGAGCTATGAAGAAGATGGAGTAATTGAACATAAACCATGCAGGGAGTGAAAGCGATATACCATATACCATATAGTATACTATACTCATACTATGGGTTTACTCTGCCACATAATAAAGACATGCAGATATATATTTGTCATGAGAAATGGAGCATAGTTACGATGAAATATAAGACTACCAACAAATTTGTCTTCAAATTATATTATGGAAAGTTTGTCTGTGACATCTGGCAAAAATTATTGCAGATTTACATGTATGTCATGTAGTTTTGCATAAAACAAGGGCAAAGTTTCTTTTTTTTATCTGCCCCTTTTGACAGCTGAATTAAGAACTCTATCTTTTGTGCAAATATGCAGAAAAATTCAAATTGAGCTTGACAAAACCAGGCCTGAACTAGAAGAATTGTCTCTTCTGTTGGCCTTTTTCCGTCATTACGCTCATTTTCTCATTTTATTTCCCCACATATCAAATGTCAGTCTCTTCAGGTCATTGTCTCTGAGCATATTAATCACTGATTGTCCGTTTGCAAAACAGCCACACTAACGTCAACAGCCTTTCCCGAGCAGACAAATTGTCCGTAAATGTGAAAACACCCAACAAAATGATATATCTCTACTGGTTCCTGAGCATCCTGCAGCTGATGGGCTACCAAAGCCATCTCCTGTTCTGTCACCATTCATTTCTCTCCAGGGTCAAAACAAGGTCATCGCAGTGTCAAACAGAAGGTGATGGAGCTTCAGCTGCTCTGGAACCTCGCTGCCTTGCCAACATCGCGACCATCCGCCACCCTCTCTGCATCTCCCTCTTACTGTTTCCACTAAATGAACATCTCTCCCCTCTCTGCCCTTCAAATTCCCATAGCAGATGATTTATTGGTTCATCATTCATCTTTATTTGTGGTGTAGTAGACAGACATTACTTCGAGATGGTGAATTCTGCCAGAAAAACCCATGCCAGTATCTCAGCCATGCTGCCAGTCAATTCCAGCCTCTGTAGTTCTGCATTCATTATCATGTTACTCCTGTGACCTAATTACTTGAAGTGCCCAACTCTGTGTTAGGATGCAGCTTGTGTATTTTAATCAAATTTCACCCCACATATCCACCTCAATTTTATGGACAATTTTTATAGCCAAGAGCATAAATTTGAGTATATATGTATATATATATATATATATATATATATATATATATATATATATATATATATATATATATATATATATATATATATTTTTTTTTTTTTTTTTAAGATCCATTTAATGAAAGAGTAGGAAAAATACAAACCTGAAAAAAGACTTTACAGCAGGCCTTTCTGACAAAGAAAGGGCCAGTTTGCGATGCTCATGCTGCTCTGAGTGAAGCATCATTGAGCGATACATAAAACTGTTATTGCACATTTTCAAAAGCCCACTAGTAACAAATACGATAGCTTTGCTCTAATACAACACATGGCCTTCACCTTTTTAGAAAACAAATTCCACACTGAGAACATAAATCATGATAAAACAAGAATTTCTTGTCATCTAAAAAACATTCTTTCCTATGTAAACCTGTTTAAATCAACATACATGCACAAGCTTTATTACCCCGAAAAAGATGAGGCCACACAATCGTTCAGAGTAATCTTTCTAGTTTATTTTATATGATTTCTCACTGTACCTTACCCGCTCTCTTTTTTCAATCATTTACATCTAACCAGAATCAAGAAGCTGATCATTTCTGATGATACCTGATGTAATACAAAAAAACAGTCACATCCACCCCCCTTACAGTTGTCATTAATGTGAACTCTAGCCATGAAAAGGGTGTAAATCCTTTCATTTATGCTCCAAAGTTGAACTTTTTAACACTGGGCTCAACGGAGAGGGACCTGCTTTTGGAGCCAGCCCCTGGTGGTCAGTCTGTGAAGTGCAACGTTTCTTCACTTTGAAAGTTGGAACTTGGCCGTATACATTTTAAAGTAATAACTGCATAACTGCAGTAAAAGTGATGCAACATGTTCTGTGCTACAACAGTTGTAATCCCTTGTAAGGTTTCTGGGTTTGGAAAGTAGAAGTTCTCACTGACTATTACTAGAATATAACTAATAACTAAACCTGTCAAAAATCTTTTGAATGTTTTTTTTTTTTTAGCACAGAAACTGAATAAAGCAAACTTGCAAGCGTAGGTGTGAATGTATATAGACTTTCTACCTAAAGTTTGCAGGTAGAAAACCACATGTACAAGAAAAGTGATAAGTATGTAATTAATTTCTGGTAAGTGGGCAAAATAAATTATAATAAAAGAAGCACAGTGCTTAGTTTCACAACCATTCTGCCCTAACAAGTGTACGTGGCCTGCAAACAGGAATCAGGAATGTAAGAACACACATAAACACACACCATGCCAGAATCTGTTATGCGCACAAGAGAGTAGACTGAAACAAGACAGTGATGTAACTCCGACTGACGGCCTTGGTGTGCTAATTGAACTGGATCATTGAACCACAGCCTTGAATGCCGCGGATTCCAGCAGCGTGACAAAAAGCTCAGTACATTTTCATGTACGATCAGAAGGTGAAACCTTGCCCTCCCTCTAAAAACAAGCGAAAATCCCTGTCACAAGAGCATGTTCCAACCCAAATAGTGGTTTTGGTGTTGCTTTAATCACATTTCAAACATCCAACAACCAACAGCGAACCATTTGAGCGTTCAGACAACACCTGGTGCCAAAACAAGCAGCTACAGTAACAGCGATGATCCGTTCCTTAATAAAAGTGATCTGGGTGTGTGTCAAGAGTTGACGGACTCTTCACTTCTGGAAACTATCCAGAAAAAAGCTCTTCACACCTTAGACGTTCGAGTGCTTTTAAAACGGAGTTATTTCTTTGCTACATAACACTTATACATTTTAAAGGTGATCGAGTAAAGAGCTGTTTAACTAAAACTGGAGAGTTTTAAAGCTTTTGACAGTAGCAGTATTATTGCATTAGTTTTGTTGAAGTTCCTGTAAAATGTTGTGTTTTAGGAACTCTGGAAAAAAGAGGTTTTGTCATGTTGACAAAGACTCCAAAGTCTAAAGCATATTTATAAACTTGAGTTGAAATGTCAATCCATGGCAGGTTACAGTCCCCAAAGTTTCAGACTACTAGAAATTTAAAAAAAAAAGTCTGAAAAGAAAGAAAAAGAAATGTCACTGTTTGTCTCACATGATCCGATGCAAATGTACCCACCGATAAAACTGTTACAGATCACTCAGAGATGTGGTTGGTCATAAGAACAGCCCACTACAGGTGTCACAGCTAAAAGGCTTCTCAGAAGACTAAACGATGGTTCTGAGAAAAACAGGAAACGTGCGTGTAGGTTGGTGACAGCTTAATGGTCGCCGCGTGTAACGGGGCGACCAAAAGACCCATTTGCTGGCTGCGGCGCAGAAGGACGGCAAATAAATAAAAGCAGTAATGTCTCACAAAAGACAGCAAATGTGAAAACATTCAAATTTAAAGCATCTAAAAACATTTAAAGCATTTAAAACAGACTAATGAAAATGATTCTGAAAAAACAAACCATGTCAAGTTGGTACAAGTGATTTCCCATCGTGAAGTCTAGAGGCAGTTTTAAATGTATATCCAATCATTTTGTGATTTTTAATGTTAAATCATACTAAAAGTATACAAATGAGACATGAACTGTGGCTTGAGTTAAGATTTATAAATCTCTGTTAAGACAACAGCGTTATATCAAATGAGTGAAAAGGAGAATCATTTTATTTAGTGGTAAATTTTGAACATATGCAGTGTGTTGCGTCTTTCTATTAGTGCTGCTGCACTACTGACGTGGCAGATAGAAGTCGTTCTGCAGCAGAGTCGATCCTAAAGTCTTACTCTGAACAAACAAAGAATGGATTTTGATGAACTGGACCATCTTCAGGCGAATACAAATCAGGACTTGCAAAGCCTTTTAATTTTTGTACATGGCTGAGGAACAGAGGCCAAATTGTTTAATTTAAATCTTTTTTATTGACACTGACTTTATATTATTAAAATATCATTAAAATAAATCCTGCATGCAGTCACCTCTTCTCCTTTAAGAATAATAATATTTTTAAAAGAAAGAAAACGACACAGACGTGTCCAGGGTTTGGATTTAGTTTGGCTTATCGTGATGTTAGGAAGGTTGGTCTTTGTTTTGTTGTGTTTTACTTCCTCGACCTCATCCCCCTAATTGTTTACCCCTGTGAGTATATATTTGCCGTCTCACATATCTCAAGTCTGCACTTGGCAAGTATGAGTTGGGAGAAGGTCCCGAAGGTCCCCGGGGCCCGGTGTCCTGCAGGTTTTAGATGCGGCCCTGCTTCACCAGACCCTGATGCAAGTGGCTGTGCCATCAGCAGACTTGTGCACACTTTGATGACAAGCCAATGATGAGCATTAATTAGAATCAGGTGTGTTAAAGCAGAGAAACTTCTAAAACAAGCAGGACAGTGGGCCCCGAGGACCAGGGTTAAGAAACACAACGCATGTCTGGCTTCCTGCCACTGGAACAGCAGTGCGCTTGATGACATCACAGCTCAACTAACAGTCCAACACGTATTACACTGTACATGTAACATCGGCATTTTAATTGGTTATAAAAAAGAAACATCCTAAACATTGAAACAACTGAGACAATGGACAATAAATTGCTTTTATACCATTACTTTATATGTAGGGTAATGTTATAACTGAAGTTTGGTCAAAGTAAAAAGAAAGGAAAACTCTGAAATTTAAAAAATGTATTTATTCTGGACTTCCTGTCTGAACGTATCCTTGCCACCGATCTTATGCATTTGGTTCCTGCATTCCTAATCCAGTCCATTCAGGAACCACAATAAAGCTGATCATTTTAGAAAGTTGTTGTACTATGAAGATGTGCACTAAAGACTAATTCCCTGTTTTGGAAAAAAAAGAGTTAATATGAAAGGAAAATATTTTTTAAATTCTAAATTCTAATTCTAAGACTAAGATTTAATACAGAGCCCAAAGTTATTCAGGTTTTATTCTTTTTACAAAGTTATAGAACTGGAGTGCACAAGGGCATGACTCGGTTGGGGCATCCAAACATTTGACCGATAATCTATGTGCATTAATGCAGACAAGCAACAGTTGGCCAGATAATTCATGCAGCTCCTCAACTCTTTGCACATTATTTAAGTTTCAGTTTGCACAGACCGACCCCTTTAGATCCTATTCAGAGTTCGAAATCAGAAAGATATTAACAGTCCTTTCAGGAAGTCATGTCATTCCAGAAATTAAAAAGACTTGGGCAGCAACCTAACTCAAAATAATCAGTTTCCTTTAGGACATTAAGTCTCCGGTACTGTGGTGGTTGACTTTTGGTCCTTTCTTCTTTACTTTGCTCCAGTCCAGTGAGGATTGCAAACATTTAATTATGCACAGTCCTCTTAAGGATGGCAACATTTCAAATGGACTGAGAGCTCTGTGATTTGACTTTTTGTGCTTTTTTGAACCCTTCTGCTGTGCATTTGCTGCTGTGCTTGTAGGATCACAGTCCTCTTGTAGGACCAGTTTCCGCCAAGCTTCCCTTCTCAGATGGCCTCCAATTTGAACCTAATCGACCCCCCGTATACGGAGGACTTCGTGGTTAACTGTATGACTCACTGTGCCCTGGAGCTACAAAACAAACTCAGATGATCAAACCCCCCACCGGGGTGCTTGACAGTTACGCGTATCCTAAAATACAGTGCTTGGGTTTCACCAAACATGATGCTGTGTATTATTGCCAAAAGTCTCCACTTTACTTCAGTTTGTCCAGAAGGATATTTTTACAATAGTCTTGGGGATTTGTTCAGCTGCAGCTTTGCTATCTTACACTGTGCTGCTATGTTTTTAGACAGAATAGGTTTTCCCTGACAATCCAACCCTTCAGGAGCTGAGGCCTGTGGAGCTTGAGAAGTAATAATTATTATTATTTTTTTTTTTTTGTGTGTGTGGGGGGCAGTTAGTCTGAGCTCCTTGGCACTGTGTTGAAAGCTGAATCTTCCACACCAGCAAACTGCCAAAACATCTTGTTTTGCACGTGTGCTGGTGATCAATTAATCAAACGCTTATAACTGACAGCTCCTACGATGGTGCCTTTACTCTGTTTTTAAATGTTTCTGCGTAATGGTTGGGTATTGTCTGGCACATAAAACCTTATGGAATCGGAGAAGAGTGCACTTTTCCTCATAACTTTACTATAGCTGCAGTTATTATCACATATTAAGAGCTGAGTGGACCCATGTTCAGAAACAAGTGCAGAGCAGGCACATTAGGCCTCGATTATGGCGGAAACACTGCACATTCAGCTTTATTTTACTGGTGAAACTTAAATTAAAAAAGGAGATGGGAAAAGAGACTTTTGAGAGCTAGAGGTACTCTATAAGGTCAACCTTTGGTAGCGGATTTTGTTTGCATACCCCCCCGGCCCCAGGAATCGATAAACACAAAGACTTTTCCAGCCTTTCATCAAAACCCAGAGGTGCCAGATGTCACATTTACATAAACCTCTACTGATAACTCCAGGGCAGAAAGAAAAATTGCATTTAAGCTTAGCATCTTCAATTTTCTCACAAAAAAAAAAATCAAAGCATGAGGACATAATCAAAACAAATCATTCTTTGATGGATCCCAGCTTGGCCATGCTGCGTTTCTGAGTTTCACCACCACACGTGTACGTGGCTGCTGAACGCTTTGAGCCAGAACTGCTGAAATAAGTACTTTTTAGTACCTCTATACTAACAAAAAGATAAAGTATTTCTTTCATCTTTATGGATCTTACCCGAGGTTTAAAATGCATGTTATGTTTTGTGCGAAAAAGAAACAACATCTTAACGGGGACCGATCATAAGTACTCGGTTAAAAAGAAAGATCCACAGGTAAACCGGCCCACCAGGAAACGTTGCAAAACAGCAGAAATGAGTCACCAGTGGGACTCAGAGTTAACCGCTGTGAAGTTAATTACAACTGCCATCTGCCCATCTTCAGTGGGCAAGCTACACACTGTCATAAGGTCACCTTTTAAGTATTAAAATCAAAATTGCAGTGTTCTTTCAAAAGAAACTCTAAAGCCTGGCAGGACTGCAGAGGATACGTGTCCCGCAAGGGACTATGTGACCTGCAGGCTCAAGTGAGAAGAAAATAAGACGGAACAAAAGCAACCAGCATGGAAAAAAAAGTGAAGTGACAGCTTCTTCAGCAGACAGCTGTTGAAGGTCTGATCAGCAGTGAAGCAGCAGCCCAGGAACAGGCCCGCACGCCTGGAGCTGTGGTATTCTGCAAGTGTGGGCAAGCGTCGGACCGCCGGCTTTGAGCAAGAAACAGGTGGGAGACAAGAAGGTCCAAACGGTGCTGACGCACGGCAAGAAGAGTAAACCGAGGGAAACAACGAGGACAGATGATCATACAAACCATTCAGTTATATCTAAGGAGAATGTGTGAGAATCTTATTTCCACGCTTGAGCTCGAATATGTTCAACACTTCCTCTAAATGTCGTTTTCAGTTTAGATCAACATCAACAGAATTTGTGAATCCTACTGCGCAGTGTTCTTTAAACAGGTCGACGACAAAAACAGAAGTCATATCTCACACGTTTTGAGCTGCTGATGTTGCCTAAATCACTTGCAAGAACAAGATTTGCATTCCCTGTGGAGCTGACACAAACAATAAAACGAAGCACCGCAGCAATCTCCGCTTGTCCCATGAGACTTTTTTATTTTTTTAATACCTCAGATTAGAGTTTCACTCCTAGTTAGGATATCACCGGGTGGAGGCCATGAAGATGAAGAATAGAGTTACATAAAGAAATTAAAGTCTGGGTTTGAGTCACATTAAAAACAAAGCTTTCTATCAATAGTCCCCAGTTAGTTTAGAGAAACGCGTCCTCTCACACCAAAGCCCGACTCATGAATATTGCTTCAGCAAAATGTACGATCTCAGACGAGAAGTGAATGTTTGGGATTGTTATTAAGAAAATCCATCAAATGAGGACAAAACATGTCCTTTTTTTTATTAATTGTAAACGCCACCACGTATGATTCTGGCAGTCTGAGTCTATTTTTACAGACCTCATTTTCTATCTCGTATCAAAAGTCTAAACTTTCAGTCCATTACAGTCAGTTTAACACAGCTACTCATTTTTCTGCTCAATTGTAATTGACTCAAATAGCAAATGCGATTTTAATAGCCAGATTCAAGCTAAATTAAAAAGATTATGGTCTGGATTTTATTTCAAATGTTGAACTTGCTTGTGAGGGTGGCATGTTAATGGTTACCAAGAACATGCTGCGTCCATTTAGATGGAAGCCGCTGGAGACTGCTGCGGATGGACTGCTTTCCCGAAGGCATGTCCCCAGTCACAGTGGTTTTCAACCATTATCCTTATCCCGCTGTTCAATGGCCAAGATTTCCGCTGGAGCTTTGACACCACGTTAAAACCGATATGTAGTTGAACTCAACTATGACCAGGTTCATTTTAAAACTTATGAGGCACATTATGCTTGACAGCAACTGTCCTTTTTATAAGGATAATAAACAGAAAACAGCATGGCAAAAACAAAAATCCATCTTTAAAGCAGATTTTACCACATGATTATCACAATTCTGTTGGGTAAATTTGTTTTAGTCGATTCAGGCGGCGCTGAGGATGGAGCGGAACCGCCGGTGAGGTTGGACCGCGATGCTTCCCCTCCCACTGGGACCCAGGGGCAAGTCTGTCTTTTAAATAAGCTTTGAAAAATTATGTGGCACAGTTATGTTTGGATTCATGGGTGCAGACTGAAATTACCAACAGGCACACATGAACACAAATATATGATGCAATTCACTATTTTCTGTTTTAAAGATATCTCTGCTGCTCTTCGTAACCTTGTCAAGCCAGTTTTGGTAAATGCAAAGTAAGACCAACCCCAGGAACTACGCCCTCTCCTTCCTTCATGTAATCCTAAATATTTTGGACATTTTTGACACTTTAGCTGAATAGTGAGTGCTCTTGCTGGCGACTGGGCAGAAGCCAAGACACATAACACCGAGGGATCTTTATCAAACACCTCCAACTGTTAGGAAGTCGGCCTCAGTCACATCTCACACTTCCATTAATTGCTTGCCTCCTCCAGTGAGAACTTCTGCTGGTGGCTTCAGAGGAGACAGGTGGAGAAAGAGATAGTAAGGATGAGAAACAAGGGAAAGACAAAGCCAACAAACACAGACACACTGATTTAAGGAGGCGTGTAAAGATCCTCTACACTATGTACTTAATAGTTTTTTTTTTCTTTCCATATCAAAGACTGAACATAAAAAAAGTCAACGGCAAAGCTGAGAACTCTTTATTTTTTAAAGATTTTTTTGGCACTAGTGGCCTTTAATTAAAGCAGGTGGAGAGGAAATGGGTATAGCGAGAGGATGGAGAACACACAAGAATAAGTGACAGGCTGGGATTTGAACCTGCGCTGTCTGCACAAGGGCAACAACCTCTGAAGCGGACACCTGCTCGACCCACTGAGCTATCCACATCAACAGATCAATCCACTTCTGAAACCCAGAGTGACAAAACGCCAAACATTAATATGCAGATGACTGGATGACCCCTTCACAATAATGTATCGCAGCCGAATGTAAATCAGTTCGGCGGGTAAAACAGAACTCCAGCTTAGCATTTACATTTGTTTTCCAGGGTTTTTAATCGCACTTAGTCTCACAGCCAGATTGGCATCAACAACAAACATGCAACATGGTGCTACTGGAGTAGGAACACCAGTGAATTCATTTTGAAATAAAAACTTTTGTTTGTCCAAAATGTTGTTCGAAATTCTGCAGCCATCTCGGTTGTTTTGAACATTGGCTCATGGATGCTCCTTTGAAATTGGTTTGGTACGTTCACTCAAATCGGTTATGGCTGGCCACGCAAGTAGAGACGTGTCTGCAGTTCACAAAGTGGCACAAATGACACTAACTAATGTCCAATTACAGATGCGCACATGCCAAATGAGACCAGAAGTCGACTTGTTAACTGCAGCCTCACTACAGAACATGCACACAAAGGTTCAAAGGGTTTTGGGAACGTTTTGATGAAGGGTAACTCTATCTTTTTGTCCATGTACTTTCTTAAACCTATCCAACAATGAATGAGAGCAGACTAAGAATATAGAAGAAGCTCAGTTAGGTCAGCTGGGGCTCTAACCAGAGGTTTGCTTGCATGATGGATAATTTATTACTTTTAAAACAGCTTGACATAAAACAAAGGCAAACACAGGCATTTTTCCTAAAAATGCACAAATATGAGCTGAAGCAAACGATATAATGAAGTATTTGTGCATTTGTTTGATGTTGCTGTAAGTAAGTGCTGTCGTATTTTCACAAAGTAGCTTGATATTTTCTAATATGGGAGAGATTTTTTGTAAGCTAAGTGACTCAGAATTTGATTCAATTATTAACAACCACATTGAAGGTATTAGTCTGCGACGAACTTCCAAAGTGACAGCTGCAGAGGGAAAAGAGAGACTGAGACAGATCCCAACCAAGCAGTAATGAGACAGAAAAAGAACATTTATGGGAAGTCCAAGCTGTAATTATCTCAGCATCTTGGATCAGGTCCCTTTGGACTCGCCGCTCACTCTCCCTGTCCCTCCCCCTTCCCTTCCCTTTTTTTTTTTTTTGCCATCACTCTGCTTTGACTTGCTTTATGCACCAAACACAGTTTACGAACACCAGCTTCTACTCTAAAGCATCTGTCAAGAAATCCTCAAAGCATTATAGTTGACACCAGATCTGTCGTATTTGTGTAACAACATGTTAAGCAGTGAACTGATGATGCACAGAAGCAGATGTCCTCTTTTCTCTTCATTTGTTCCTACTTCAAAGGGTCCCCCGTTATACTTGTCTAAATGCTCCCCTATCTTCGTACGTGTAATGAAAAGAAGAAAGGGTGCTTCATTAAGACATTCTGCTAAACATTTTCCTAGTCCCTAAAACATGCTCCTTAAAGCAAAACACATCTTCTTTTTCTTTTGTTTTTTTTGAAGAAATGCTAAAATCCATCCAGTGAAGCCAATTAAATCCACAAAGACAACAATTACAAAGAGACGTTCACAAAGAATTAAACCTGCTTTAATCATAAAACCTGAATTACACGGCACTCGACTTCTGTGGGAGCTGCTTTCTGTCACGCTCTTCAACCAAATTTTTAGTGTCACACAAAAACAGAATAATCTCTGATCCATCACATCTAAAATCCTTGCAGGTTTTCTGCTGCTGACACTTAGCTTCCTCTTGAGAGTAATTAAATGCATCTAATCACAAGTCTGAAGCTGTCACACTCCCACACTGGTTACAGAGCTCACACACACCATGTGTGCAAAATATATATAATTGCATGAAACCTCAGACGGGATTGAAACGACCCTGGAACATCAGAATCAGCTCAACATGGGGTATGTAATTTCAGGCAAAGACAGAATAAAGTCCTGATGGGCTTGTAAAGTTTCTGCCATCTGGAGAAATAAGAAAGCCAAATCTTGTGTTTCCACGTAGAAAGTATCGTTCTCGTTTTGAAAAGTTTAAGGGAAGACTAAACTGCTGTAATGTAAAAGCTGATAAAAGTTTAGCCCGATTGAGATATGCAATAAGCGCAAAAAAAAAAACAAAAAAAAAATGGAAATAACACTTATTTATCCCACTGTGACAATTTTCAGAGCAGAAGCTGTAATTTAGATTTTAAACGGTGGCTAATCATCTGCCAGAAGCTCCATTTGCAAATTCATCAACTCCACCATTGCGAGAGGCTTCATGGACGCCACAACCCTCTCTCTCTCTCTCACACACACACACACACACACACACACACACACACACACACACACACACACACACACACACGCTCTCAAAGAGCTGCAAAGGAACGCTGTGCAACATCCAGTTTCTCTCAAGAAAACAGACATTCAAATATCCCGCTTTTATGCTGCAGGATCTTTTTAAACAAACAAACAAAGCAACAAAAACTTTTTTATTAAATTAAAAAAAAAAAGACAATTTAGTGTAACATTTTTTACATTCACTGAAAAAAATATTTACATGCAGTACATATGTATGTTTAGGTCTTTTAATTTGAGCAAAGTAATGACAGATGTGGTGGTTTGTATCTGAATGAATGAAATGAAACTCGTCACACTGAGTTGTGAAACCAGCTCTGCAGACCTGACTGAGGCTGGCGTGGGTGTTTCCTTGTTCCCTGTAGTTTCCGTGCGCCGCTGGATTGTTCACATGGGGTCTTTACAAACGCTTTCACTACTAATCAGCTTGTTTACGCTCATTTCCATTTGCTTCCTGTGTTCTGCAGCCTTGCGCTTGAATTGTTTTTATTTTTTCTTCCACTTTTTAAGGGAATGAGGCTCAGTGACAATCACTGTGCAGGTTCGGAGACATTACAGGCACTGGCTTTTTTATGTCCTAATGTGTGCGTGCGGTAGCGAGAAGCCATCATGAAATGTCTTTATTTCCCCTCAAAAAAAGTACAGCCAGAGCAGGAGGAACTGCCGTGATTTACAGGGTCAATCAAACTCAAACTCCAATTCAATTTGACGAAACCACTTTAAGGTCTCTACAGTTTCCACTTACCTGCTTTTCTACTATATCATTGCACTTTTGTTTTTTTTTTGTTTTTAGACGCATTCTCATTCTGAATCAAGGCTGTGACAACAATGTTTTCAAAAATATCTTTAAAGAAAGTGAAAGTGCCTTCCTTGTTGGAAAATGACCTCAGGAGAGCGAAGTCTGGCATATAGTATTTTTCTTCCTGATTTAAAACACTATTTTATTACTTTCCTTCTCACTGTTGCTCTCCAGGAATAGGAGATTGTCTTCCGCATATAAAATCTAAACGCTTCCAATTCTCTCATTTCACAGCGGAGGACTTGAATCCAGACAGTCGTCGACAGAACAACAGACAGATGTGTCAATCTTTTTCAGTTCAGTGTGTCTTTGCACCTGCTGGGCCTCCTGTTTTCCTGCTGAGGTCTTACCTTCTGAGATCTCGTTCTCCCGCGCAACAACGCTGCTTTGTCCCCTTTGGGACTGAGTCATTTCGACACCTGATCGCTGAGCTGGAAAATAAGACATAACGCACAAATCTACATTAATGAACAGCATGAGAGGGAGAAACGAGAGGAAGCACAATCTTTTAACTGCACATGAAGCTATTTAACATCATTGGATCAATTCATGCCGAAAAAAGTAAAAAGCTTGACACGTTGTAAAAAGCAATCTAGTTTAAATGTCGTCACACAAACGAGTTTAGGTTCTAATGAACCTGAGAACCGATGAAAACCACACTGATGGTCTGGGTTTTAGTAAAAGTTGCTTGTTCATTTCATATTGGCTTATCTGTCAGATTAAACGGGACAGATAATGAAAAACAAAAACAGTTTTATTTGCTTGAGAGCATATTTTTGAATGGCTTAAATGAGTGCCAAGTCAAAAACTCGGACGCTGAACAACCCTGCCACTTTACTCCAGATCATCCAAGTCATCTCTCATTACAGGAGCTGTTAAGATTAGCAGGGAACCTCGACAGCCAAATCAGAAAAGAATTATCCAACTACAACATGTAATGCTCTAAAACCAAAACATGCATGGTTGATTTGCTTCACTACTCAAGATAGGCAATGGAAAGATTATGCAGCGCTCAGAGGAATAGATGGAGGGGAGTGGAGCAGCCCACCCACAAATGTTGGCAGCTCTGAACTATAAGCTGTAAAGACATGATTTCAATCTATTATATGTTGAAAACATGTCTTGTAATAGGTCAGGAGATCGTGTCAGTTTGTGAACAGTGGTGAGTTGAGCCTCCGAGGATTTGCCTCGAGGTTGGTCATTCAGTCCGTTGAATGCTTATTGCAGGAGAAAAATTAATTTGCCTAAAATTGGCATAAAATGTGTGATGCAACAGGTGGACAGTGTTGTACCGGTATGTTTTTTTTTCTGTTGACCTGACATCATTCCCTGAGGTCTTCGTGAATATGTATGTGATGAGCTTTGGTCGTAATACCACAGGGCTACAGTAACACAGCTCCTTCTTCAAACATGTCTTTACAACTCTGTTCAAAGCACATTGTTTTGGGGTTGGAGGACAGCGGACTGTCAACCCTCCTTGTCCCTGGGGTGTATCTTTTTTAGAATCGGTGTAGCTTTGTGTTACCAACTCCTAAGTTACAATCAAAGGAGCATAATGTCAAGCTAAGTGAAGATAAAGTTGGGTAGACTGGATACATCTCTCTCCTCTTGGTCTGTGGTGTCACAGTGTCCAAAGGATCTACATATCTCTCTGAGTGAGAAATGTTCAGGCCTAGATCACCCAAGAAAGCAGCAACTGGGTTGTGTCAAGTCAGACTTTTTCAGGTGGCTCGGGCACTACCTACTCAAAACCCTATTTTTCTATTCCCCATGGTATGTCCCTTTTAAATATCAATTGGTGTGCTCACAAAGCCTTTAGCTTTCATCACTGTATGTTTCAATATCAATAAATATTTACCAATATTTCTTTGCAATTGGCTCACTCGTTTTTAGTAATGACTAGTCAGCAGCACTGCACATTTATACGGTCCATGGCTATTTTCATGCATGGCTCCTAATTTCCAATTATTTCTCTTGATGGACTTCTGAATCTCATAGCAGTGTTTCCCAATCCTGGTCCTCGGGCCCCCTGTCCTGCGTGTTTTAGATGCGGCCCTGCTCCACAACACCATAATACAAGTAGCTGTGTCATCAACAGAGTTCTGCAGCCCTTAATGATAAGCTGACGAGGACCATTAATGAGAAACAGGTGTGTTGATGCAAGGCAACGTCTAAAACACATAGGACAGGAAGTTCAAGGACTGGGAAACACTGTCCCATAAGACACGAATGGGAACTCCAGTCCTTGATGGCCACTGTTTCAGATGTTTTCCTGTTTCATCACAGCCTGATACAAATGACTGTGATTAACAGACTTGTGCAGACCTTGATAACAAGCTGATGGTGACGATTCGGTTGAATCAGGTGTGATAAAGCTGTGAAGCATCAATCATGCAGGTTTCTCAAGGGCTAAAGTTGGCTGCTCTAAGATATTTCAGGGAGCAAATGAGTGTGGTAAGAGGAGGTCTATGGAATAGCTGTCTCACAGCCTTGCAGGGATGCAATAAGGCATGAAGCACAGATGCAACAGAGGGACGCACCAAACATGTACAACTTTGTTGCTCTCCACAGACTTAAGCTTTCATAAGTAAGCAACCCTTTTGGCCACTCCCCAATCAGATAGCAGGCAGTCCTTCAATCACAGTTGATGGAAAACACTTGCTGTGAAACACTGATTGGAGCCAGAAGAGCAATTTGGTGTCACATAGTGATCAACTAGGCTCTGGGTTTCTATTACATTTTATGGGCCTACCTTTGTAGACCTGTAATCTGAAATCAGGCTGAATACACACACACACACACACACACACACACACACATACACACACACAAACACAAACAGTCTCCACAGTATATATATATATATATATATATATACTGTGGAGACTGAGGAGAGACTGTTACATTGTGAGTATAGGACTAATCATGATAAAAGTTTCATACCTTCAAATTTGCCCTGAAGGGGTTTGCTCTCTTGGCCTCGTTTGACTGCAATGATCTGGAAGTTGTATTCCTTAGTAGCGTCAAAGTCTTTAATTAACAGCTTTGTTTCCTGCTTTGGTAGCTGAATCACCTTCTGCACTCCACCTGCTCCAAGACAAGAAAAGCACAAACCCTGATGATTAGAAAGGAAAATGGTTTTCGGGTTCAGAACCCCCAACTCCCAAAAAATTGGGATTAAGTAAATCAAAACAGAATTCAATATTTGAAAATGTCATGAACCCATGTTCAGCTTCCTAAAGAACGCCCAACTATTTTGGATCTGGCGTTGTAAATCCTGGGTACATGAAGGGACCTTCTGGATGGTTCTTAAAAACTGTTCAACCCCGCTGTTATACGATCATTTTTGTTCTAAAAGTTTAAAATTTTAAATTAATGAATGAGTTCATACAATTCATACAATTATATATAACGGGACTGAACAGGGTCCTAGGAAAAAAGGAAGTTGGTTAAAGAAGTCAATTGAACTGTACTGGTTATTTGGTTTTCAACTGGATGTTTCCTTGTTTTGTCAAGTGGCCTGAAAGTACATCTGTTGGAAACTGGTGCTACAGAAAAAAACCGTCAAGTCATGTGAAGTTAGAAGTTCACAAGGGATGGTGTTATTGCCCAGGTAACTAATATATGTTTCCATCCCTGCCCTTCTTGTATGACACGTCTGAGACCACCATGTCCAGAGGTCCATCAAGAGTCTCATATAACAAGTTACTATCCAAAGTCTGGAAGGACAGGGTTAAACTCTTATTCCTCTGGCAAGACATTGTTTTGGAAAGAAAGTCATTTATTACTGTGATGAGATGTCACTTAAATATTTGAAATCCAAACAGCTGTGCATCATAAGTTGAGCAGAGTGATGTAATAGAAAAAAAGAAGCTCAAGGTTGCATGGAAGTAGAAAGATTTGACACATGAATAAAGAAAATACTGCACCCTGCAAGGCTCTGGGTCCGGTATTATTACCTAGCAGTTCAACAACATTATGTGCCCAAAAAATGAGGTCAGCCAAGTACCTGAATGTTCTGACCGTGCAGGTTTTTTTGAGAAAAGTTTTATTTTTTTATTTTTTCCTCCCCTGTGGCATGTGCATATTTGGAGATGACAATGCCAGAGCTCAGGCTAAAATTGTCAGAGTGGTTCAGGGATCACAAGACATCGTTGTCACACATGGAAGAGCCTCTAAGTTCAACAAAATATTTGGGATGTGCTGGAAGACTTGGCACATTCTGTAAGAGCTTAACAATACGAATAATTAAAATAATTAATCTCTGGTAAGAAATACATTGCATGGCAGGTTTTTAAGCCATAAGATGGTTCAACCTTTTTTTGTTGTTTGTTTAAAGAAATGTATTTTATGTGCGTACATGGGGACCCCATGGTGACCTTCAAATGTTCAGACTGCATTCAAAACCATCAGCACATCTAAGAATGAGATTCAGTCTAAATTATAAAACTATTTTTATTAAGAGTTTAAATGAAAGGGAGAGATTAAATATGGATAAAACGATAAATCATCTTGGATAAGTGGGTAAGAGCAGTTGATCTGAGCAGAAATTTTAGTTTGCTCTATGAATGAGAAAAAACGTTTTTTTTTATTTGTTTTATCAAGAAAATCCATTTTTGTTGGTTTTTCAAAGAGATGGGTTATAGATGATTGATCATTTGTTTTCACTGCTAACAAAAAAGAAACACAACTTCGAAATATTTGAAAGTGCTCTCTCCAATGAAACACTCATCCCTGTCCTTTATTCCTGAATTCTTTGCAACCTCTCCTCGCTTCTAAAATAGATTTTTCAGAATAATTTAGTGTCTGGCATCCTTGTTAATGTGACAGTCACTTTACTGAAATCTGTGATCTCCACGTAATTATGGAGCATAAATTCAAAACCAACATTTGTAACACCTGTTTTTGCATGATAAAGATCTAAGGAGGGCATGTAAAGACCATTAAACTCAAACAGCAAAACTTTTTATCCTTAAAGCTGTCAAAGCAATCAAACCTTTGGAATGAACTCATTACATCCATTAACAGGAGAGCGTCGCTCGCTCACTGTGTCTCCGCGTTTTCATGCATGTCTGGAAAACATTTTAGACATCTACAGAGTAAATGAGTTGACTTATGTTTAGAGAATAAGTATTTTTAACACATGTTTTGCAAATTGAAATTGTTAAAAGAAAAAATGCTTTTCAGAATTATGTCAATTATATTAAAAAAAAAAGGAACAAACATAAAACCTCATATATCCTAAAAAACTGTTGCTCCATGAAGTCTTGGACAATGCCTCCCTGAAATAAAAACTCAGACTTTTCAGGCTCCACATACAAAGGAATCGACTTTTGACAATTCTTTAGGGATGACGATGCCTTTGTTGAAAAAATCCAAGCACCATTAGAATTGCTGCAGAAATAAAAACTGAGCCACTCAGAAACATCACCTGCATCCAAACACAACACTGTTGCATAAAAAAACATCTAAAGGGAAGTGCAGCTTGTTGATATTTTATTTATATTATAAATACAATTGTATTTATATATATTTGGTTTTCATTTAAGCTGTTTTTGATGTTTGTACAAAGGATCCTTATGTCCACATTTAGAAAATAAAAAGTCAGGACACACAAAAAAGAAAAAAGATTGTAATCAGTTTTTTGTGTGTTCTTATTTATGATAGTGTGAGTCTGCTGTACTAAAAAATAAATTGTCCTTTTTTCTAAACTGCTTCATGTAATATTTTCTTTTTTTCTCACATTATTACGGCTTTCTTATTTGTTAAAAATATCACCTTAGCTGAGCGATATGATCTTTTTCCGTCAAAGAAGTAGAACTTTTTTCATAACTTCTTTTATAGCCCATCTAAAGGACACAACAACGTTTTTCTTGGAGTCTAGATTTCTTTATTTTGCTCTTAAAGTGTCCTAAAACTTTGTCAGTAGAACCAGGCAGCTGTCGCAGCTCACAGCTGGTTTGTCTTAAAAAGACCACTGTTCCCCATAAAAGCTGAGCTCTGCGCTTCAGGAGGGTTTTTAAAACACTGCGTGCATTCCTACGGCCAATACAAAAATATATAACTCCCCGGCCTTAGTGCACACATCCTGAAACTCTCCTATTGATATTTATCCTGTATCCTGTATATGAGACGAGAGAAAGAGTCATAAATTAACCGAAGTGCCTTTTGGTCACTCAGACAGCTCTTAAACCCCCATGGCCAACAAACGAAGTGCACATCTGGACTGTTGAACTTTCTGAACCCAGCTGCATTTTTGAATTAGATTCAAGATTAGGAGAAATTTATATAAAACTTGTTAAAGTTTATACCTTGTTATCACATCACGATAAATGACTGGTTAGTGTCTGATGATTCAAGATGAGACCAACTTCACCTATTACCATTCAGACCCAAACCCTGATGAGTACATCACATGTGTATTTCTGATCTACAATATGCAAAATAAAGTAAAGAAACTGCATCATAAACAAAACAAAATGGTCCAAGTATAGTAAACTTATGTCAGTAAAATAGTTGAAATCTGTGAAACTATTTCAGGAGGAGAAAAGCTAAAGTTTAACATTTGTTAACACGAAACTTCATCCATTCAAGAAACGACACAGAACCCAGTAAACCTCTTGACAGGGTGAGATTGGCCTCAACCTTCTGACCCGTTCTCTGACTTTTGTTTTGAGACAAAACCGACCTGCCCGAGCGGTCTTTTTCTAGTTTTAGTTCTTCTTCTTTGTTCTTCTTTGTGCTACTTATTTGCTCTGCTTTGTTCGACGTTTTGGTTAACATCCTTTTTGTTTTACCTTCTTTGTTTTTTACCACTTTTAACCATTATTCTTAATCTTCGTTAAACATCTTTAAACTATGTTTTATTGTTAAAATGTTTTTCTTTTTACTTTTTGTGTTTTAGTTGAGTTTTTGGTTTTTGTTCATTCAGATCTTATGATCTAGACGGCGACCTGCCTTCATTCAGTCGTTATCCAGTCCATTTTTCGATTTTCCCTGGACTTTTACACAGATCCTCATCATTTCAGTTTGACGTTTTTGTTTTTATCTCTTGGCCTTCCGTCGGATTCACGCTGCTCCAGCTGACACCACAACAAGGCGAGATTGTGATCGAAACTCGTTGGCCGGCGAGTGCCGGCTAAAACCTGCTCATCAGCACTGAGCCGCCCCAAGAGCAGCTCAAAGACGGGTCCAGTCAACCTGCTGGCAGGCCGACTGGAACATCGCCGATAAAGGACACTTGACCTCGGATACCCACCGATGCCAGCTGTCCCTTTTTCATCCCGGAACCCTGTGGTCCAGAAGATCTACAGCTGTGGTGAAGCGGGTTATCTCGTGCGTTGGTTGGTGTCTTAAAAGCAGAACTAAGAAGGCCAAGTTTCTCTTTAAAGTTAACTATTCATTTTTGGTTAGTTGCATTAGTTTATCTCCTCTAAGAACCGACTTCTCAAAAGTCCTTTTGTCCTTTAATATCAGGTTTTGGTCGGAGAAGCTCTCTCTCTCTCTCTCTCTCTCTCTCTCTTTTCTCGCCCTGTCTCCTCTTTGTCATCCTCTGAACTTAAGCAGCTCAGTCTAGATTATTTTACAAGTTATCACATTATTAAGTTCATTTCCTCCTTGACTCCTATATGTGTATATATCCATATATAACCACATCTATCTGTCTGTCATTTGACCTTTTTAATAAATGTTCCCTGAATGAAACTGCTGCGACGTTTCTTTTGACACACTCAAACAGATCCAAGTTAGAACTACGGTCAGATGAGAGATTGATGATTACAGATTTTATTTTTCTTTGTAATAAAGGTGGTGCCCTGACAAGTTTGATAAATTAATTAGGATTTCCACAAAAGTATAAAATGAATAAAATAAAATGACAACAGTGAGTGAGAAATTAATTACACTGCAGACACAAAAAGTAAACCAGGTGATGATTGTGTGAGAAATGTGTAAAATGTGTTTTGAGGCTCAGTGTCATAATGAGACTGGGGCTTGAAATATACGTCCTTCCTCAGATTCAGTCTGAGGCACAAGCAACAGTTCAATGCTGCTGTTATTTGACCATGAAGTCTGACTCGTGCTGAGGGCAGACATTCATGAATCACCATCCTGAATTACTGTACCTTCAAATGTGCTGCAATAAACTACTAAAATGTTTTCAGAATACTAAAACAGTAATGCTTCAATGGAAAATACTAGACCTGCAACTCCACGTCCTTGAGTTTACTTTACGGGTCATAAATTTTAAAAGCCTAAAATATGCATGTGCTGGACTGATTACACTTCTTTTCGGAGCACATTTTGTTCATTGGGGTTGATGCTCGGTGTGTGAGAGACTGCTATTAATGTCACCATTTAGGCAGGAAACTCTTTCTTTAACCACCACATCACGCTATCATTACGTTTGAGGTGGAGATACCTACTTGTCTTCAGCTACGTTTATTAATATTATACGTTATTAAAGGTTTCAAGCAATAAAAGAAGACAAACAAATGTGACTAAAGATCAAGTACAGGACATATTCATCCAGACCTAATCCTAATCTGCTTTTGTTGCCGTGACAGCAGTGGATGCCAACTATTTGCAACAAGACTGGTGTTTAGGTTTCTGCTTGGTGGCTCTGAGAAGATGTTATCAGAGAAGTCCCAGGTCAGTAACTTCACTTATTATTTCAAGTTCGGGAAAAGTGCTTATTCTTTCTTTACTTTTTGTGGTTAAATGCAATTAGTCTTGATATCCTCCCATTCCATTTTGCTGCCACAGAACCCGTGTCCCAGTTTGTGATCAATAAATCTTCTTGAAATGTAAGCTACCTGAGCCAATTTCTTCTTGAATCTAATTTCCTAGCTGTTACAACATGACTGACAGTGAAAGCCGGCGTTTGGCAGCGCTTTTTTAAAAGGAGTTCCTCCCTTAAAGTCTTGAAGGACAAAAGTCATTTTCAAATGTGACATAAAACATGAATGGATTCATCAATCTTTCTAACTAATGACAGTCAATCAGAGGTTTGTCACTTTTCCATTAAAGAGCCAAAACGGTATACACAAAATAGTTACTATTTGGCCTAACAGATCATTTTATCGTGCCAACATCGCACGTGTAATTCTGTGACACGCAGCAGGGCAGTTTAAAAGTGGTTCAGAAGCAGTTGAAACTATCACTTTGCCACATGTTTCATCTTTTTTCGTCACGTGAGCTCCATACTATCATGCCGTTTATTCACCCTGCAAGCCTCTTTCGTTTTAGCTTTCTCATAACAGCATCTTGTTTTGCCATAAAATTTTATATCAAGGTAAGAGTGTGTTAAACAAAACGGCCATGAAGGGGAAAGCTTTAAAATGTTGATACATCACCAGACACACTGCAGATGCAGTTGAAGCGCTTCAACTTTTTCCTCTCTTTCATTTACCTTTGACAGGAAATAAAGAGGAAAAATACTGGTTTCACTTTCATTTAGGAAGCGTAATCTAGCTGTGTGTCCCCACGGTCTCCCATCCCTTCTGTTGGTAAATTAACTCTGGACTCCCGTCCTGGTTGTCCCTTGTAACAGCCACTCATCAGATTTAAAACCAGTAAATATTTCGGGTGGACTGACTGAACTCTGATCATTTCACAGCACATCAGAACTCAGATGCAAACAAGGCCGTGAGCAAGCAGCCGTTTTGTACGTTTTTATAGTGTACGTGGTGCTTTTTCCTAAAATATGAACAAGCAAGAGGCCGAGGCCGTCTTACTTCACTGCAGCTGTGGACTGCAGAGTAAGTGATCCATCCACTGAACATGCAAGTATCCTACCAACTAGTGCGTAGTGAGCATGAGTCATGAGTGATGGTCGGAAGCTCAAACTGTCAGAATCAGGCTCAACAGGTCCAAGAGTAATATCAGTCGGAAAGGTTTAACATAATTTGAAACCAGCCTTAATCTCCAATAGTCTGCGAGGAAACTTCTGAAATGTCAAGATTTTATAAATTGTGTGTTTATCAAAGTGACAGAAGCCAAGAATCATGAGCTGAATCACAGACGGTCCAGCTGTGTTTCGCTTCAGTGAACCTGATGTGTAGACAGGACTCCGATCAAGTCCTGAGCAAATATTTTGAACAAATCTTTTCACTGAACTGATCCTGGTGATTCAGTACACTGAAAACGACAGCCACGCCCATTCCTAACGGTCCTACGTCACCCATCAACAACGGCGAAGCCACTTCACACAGCAGCGGGCACCATGGCAGAGGAAACCGGGAGAGTGGCCGAGCAAGAGAACAATGTCAGAGTTGTAAAAGTGACTTAACCTCCAGGGGGACCCACTGAGCTGAAAATTGTACGTTTAATTAATGTAAAAGCATGAATTAAATTCAATCATAATTACTTTGTCCTCACACTTTGCAGGTTCAAGATTAACATGCACTTTCTGTATAACCCTTCTGTCCTGTATCATTTTCCAATTATGAGAGTAAAAGTCATATATCAACGTCAACCAGGAAAAGCCTATCTCACTGAAGCAATACACCCGAGTTCCTCAAAAACAACACCACGCTGTTTAAGAAAATTAACTGCTCCGTCACAGCTATTGCGCCTTCACTGCATTCCCAATGATTCCAGCAGCCTGCAGTGGGGAGAAGATTGTCCCTGTCATTCATTTCCTTCAATCTGCCTGGGAGGCAGACAGTCATCCCCACATTCCCAGATACTTTTCTAATCTGTTTTCTATTTTCCTTTTCTTCAAAACTAGGCGCTGGCCAGCGGCAATCTGCAGGAAATGTGGGGTGTGTGGGCATGTCTCAGAAATGAAGCAATATTGCTTCTGTGAAAATGTCGATCCTTTATGAGAGTCAGTAGAAATGTGAGAAAGCCAGTAAAGAAAGATAGCGTATATACTTCATATAGTGAAGTCCTAAAACGTCCTTTCATTCATCCACAGCTTGCCTTTATGCTCCCTTAACAGCTCTCGGCTCTATGCTTCATCTTGTCGCCATGTATCTTCTTTTAAAATTCATATGTCATCCTCTCCTTCCAGCAGATTCTCCCCTGTGGTCTCAGAGGATTTTTGCGTGTGCTTTCTGCACCTTATCTAACATTTTCTCTATTAGACAGGCCGGGGCACACAAGAAGCTACACGTTTACTCAGCCGCTGGCTGACAGCTGCGCTAATATAGGAGGTCGACATGTACCTCCAAACTGCAGGCTGCCGTGGATTACCTCCAGCAGTGAGGTAAGTTAAAAACGTAATGCATTTCTCAAATACAAACCCTTCCTAAACAGTTCAAAGAGTAAAAAGAGTCATCACAGTCACCAGCTGTGATATATGAAGTAGAAAAAAAAAAAAAAAAAATTTTCTACAAAAGGATAAAAACTGGATCATAATTTGCTTGGCGTGAAGACGAGGCGTAATCAACTAAATAAATACTTGTCTGCTCTCTATGTTGCCGTTTTCAGAGAACTATAAGCAATCTGCGGGAGCCTTTCGCCGCTCCACTCGGATGAATGACTACCTGAAGTCTGGAGGTCATCATCCGTTTCCCCCCTGGAGATGCGTTGCCAGACCTTCACTGCAGCCACCTTCAGTTCCTGCATGTTCGTGGGTCTTTCTGCCTTCGAGTTTGTCTTTACTTACTAAAGACCAACTGACTCAGCCAATGAGGAGTATTCCTCTTCTTCGCCTTGATTTTGCTTTTGCAGTCCGTCTACGGTGAAGTATGAAGTCATCATTTAGTAGCAGCTGTATATGGAAGAGTAGAGCTACTACTATACACACCTCAGCGTTCATCTGATTACTTCTGTCAGCAGTCGTATCAGTAATGAACACCAGTGAGCCCGTTCCTTTGGCAGCCATACACGCTGGTGCCGTCGCATTATCTCAATCGTGTTTGACGCATGATGTGGGATGCTTTGAATCAGGAGCGCTTCCTTTTCTTCCTCAGACTTTGTCTTCCAGTTATTTTGATATGAGTTATCTTAGTTTCATCTGTCTGAATAAATCTGACTCCAGGACGTGGAAGACTTTTTAAAAATGTTTTCCGGCAAAGTCAACCTTATCACCTGGTGTTTTTCACTGAAGAAATAAGTCTGTGCTCATCCACTTTAGTTCTCTTCTCAGTTCTTCCAGGCCTTTTTTGATGTCCTGAACCCACCAGTGATTTCTTTCGTTTTAGGCATACATTTGACTGTTGATTTGGCCACACCTGAGGTTTTTATTATCTCCCTTTTAGATTTATGTTATGTTTCCAGTCTAATGATGTCCTCCTTCACTTGCAGCTGCTGACTCTGCATCGGTCTGGCGTGGTAAAGAAGGAGCTGAGCCAAAAGGCGAAGCTCTCGATTTACAAGTCGGTCTACGTTCCTAACCTCGCCTATGGTCACCAGCTGTGGGTAGTGACTGAAAGGACCAGACTGCAGATACAAGCAGCGGAAATGACTCGCAGGGTGTCCGGGCTCTCCCTCAGACATAGGGTGAGAAGCTTGGTCATCCGGGAGGGGGTCAGAGCAGAGCTGCTGCTCCTCTGCATCGAGAGGAGCCCCTGTGGGTGTAAATTGACTTGTCGTTCCCTTGCTCCTTGCTGGTCCGTTTGCCTTTCACTCTCGTCTGATTTGCCACCTGCATTCGTTCAGGTCATCTTTTGGATTTTCTCTGTTTTCTGTTCATTTTTTGGATTCCTGCCTGAGCAGCACTTTTTGTTGTAATAAAGGACTTTACATTACTCTAATGGATCTTGTGCATTTGGCTCCTGATGACTCACCTCATGGCAACATCGAGATCTCCTTGGCCTTCATGTTAATAACTCCAGTCAAACAGATTGAAAATGTCAACTCAATACCTTATATTAACTCCAGACCTTTTTATCAGATTCTTTTGTCTTTATGTAAAATGGCTATGATTCCTTAGTGCTAAATGCATATTTTTGTGAGCCCATTTGTCTCGACATTCATCAAATGTTGATTGTTTTATTGAAAATCCATTGTGGTTGATATATAAAGCCAGAACTCTTCTGGACCTAACTGAAAGGTCTCCGGTGATTTTCTGAATGACAAAACTAAAAGAAACTATTTGAAAACAAAAAAAAAAAAAAGATGTGCCCCAAACTTAATACTACCTATCAACTGTTTCCAACAACCAAATCAATATTAATATGTGTTGTCTCTGGAAGCTCCATCACTGCAGAGCGATAAAAATGTTTTAATTATTAATGCTGCTATTGGCATGAATAACCGTGCTATTCATAGTGTGTTCCCACTTTCATGTTGAGATTCCACAGAATTGACTGAGAACGTTTGGCTTTGGTTGGGTATACTCCCCTTAAGAGCCCAGTTAAAACCAGCTCAGGATTCAACTGTCTATTGGCTGAAATCTAGAAGCTGTTTTATATTAGAGGCAGGTGAGAAGAACTGAGCAGAAGCTCAGGCACCACACATCGCTGGAAGCTTAACTCGTCCTCATACCCCACTGAGGTGTGAGGCAGTTCGGCTTTGGCAGTGACTAGCAATGAAAAATACAGACAGAGGTATCAATCAGGGCGACAAGAAGCAAAGAGCAGCTTCTTGGGGTTCATTGGCTTTTTTTCTCCCTTCTGTTTCGGATTTGGGCTCCGTACAAAGTCGTGTCACGCCTGACTGCACACACACAAATACAAGTGCAAATACCAACTTTTTCTAAAGGCTAACGGCAACGACGTCATGATAAAGGACGATAGGGAAAACGACGGAAACCTGGAGCACTTGCACCCCACTGATAATATTTAAAATGTGCTGAAGATGATTTTATGCTGCTGTCTTCAGTGACTACTACAAGCTCTTGATGAGAAATGACAGCAACTCTGGATAGAAAATAAATGTTGTGACATTATATAAACTTGTCAAATTGATGCTACTTTCAATAAAATTACATTTTTTTTATTTAATGTTTCCAGATGATGTATATCCCGCGTTTAATCTGCTGTCTTTGATTAAAACAGGTCACATTCAGGTTTTAGAGCAGTTGGGTTTGAACCTCCCTCATCTCTTCCCATCTTCACTTGATGTGATGTCACACCTGAACTGGATCCGCTCACTCTTGACGGAAACCTTTAATCCGATGTTCAGCGAGTTGCAGTTTATTAAATTAGAGGGAAATAAACTAGTTGAAGCCTTCATCGATAAGATTCTTGCTGCAGTCAACCAAAGGCTTCCACATTGGGGACCCATGTAGACCTCACATCGGTTATATCATATCCCTTCAGTAGTTGTGTGTGTCTCTTTCTGCAGAGTGAATTATGAACCATCATGCAAGTCAAAGCCACAAAAAAGTTAATTTGTTCCCCCCCAGGGAAAGAAGTTTAACTTTTACACTCCTCTGTGCATAACTTCCCAACTGGCTAAAGACAAACCCTATTAAGTTATACGGTTTTGCAAAAGGAGATCGGCTGTATTAACCTGCATATTTTGTGCTATTTTAAATAAATATCTGCAGTGTCTGTTAAAAATACTCTATTACAGGCCATGAGGGAGATTAATCAGCAGCAATTTTTGGATGAAAGACTTTTCCGCAAGGCATTAGACAACAAACTTGTCACACAGAAATTATTGCTCAGCTATTGGGAGGGAACGAGTGTAAATGTGTGAACACCAGGCAGGACTGTACAGGAGCAAAGAGCAAATTCCTTTGTCAAATTTCCCTGAACTAATCGAGTTTAAACTAGAAGGTCTCTGTCCCTTCAGAAAAATATTTTTTGTTGCTGCCTGAGTTCGTGTTGCTGGTTTCTGGGTCTTTTGGGGTCTTAACATTACAAATACAATTACTGATGGAGCGTAATTGTGAAGAATCTTTACTTTGGCCAATTTTGTTGTCGATTACTACATCAAAAGAGTCAACACTCAACAGATGGCAAAGCTTTCCCCCCCACTATAATTTTATTTGTTTTGAGTCATTTACTTATGAACACACATTAAAGTTATAATGATGTTTAGTTTTACAAATGTTTCCCAAAGCTTATATGTCTTTATGGTAATTTTTGTGTCATATTAGCAAACATCATTACTTCTCTCGTAAATTATTTTGCAAAAATGATTCAGATCTGTGATATATAATTGATATTGCAATTTTTGTTACATAAAGTCCTATTATATGCTTGAAAAAGTACTCTGCTAATAAACCAGGACGGGGTCCTCGAGCTGGAGCTAATCAGCCAAATTACTACTCATCAATTTTGTGGCATTACGAGAACCCTCACAGTGAAAGCAAGCTGTTTGGATGAGAGCGAAACCAGTTTCTCCTCTGATTAGAGGTGAAGGTATAGGTGTTGGAAAGATATGCAAGCAGAGATGCAATTAAACTCCCAGTGACACGTCATACGTGAAGGAGCGCCGTTCTTGATCAGCGCTGGAACGCACCTGGGTCTGTGGTGTAAACGACCTTGTAGCCTTCAATCTCTCCTTTTGGTTCTTTCCACGACACATCCAGCTTGGTGGGACTAAGAACTTTTGCACGAAACCTCCGCGGTGATGAAACTGGACAGAGACAGTGCAAAATTACCTGCATTACACATATATATGCATAAATGAAAATGTTAAAAATAAACAAATTTAACCCTGTCATGCATAATCAATGTCTCCAATATTTCTTTTGGTTAATAATGAAAAAAACACAGTTGTCATTCATGTGTATTAGTGGATTACGCCCATAACAATGAACGGAGTTCAACTTTGTTACGTTTTACTTCTCACTTTGAAATTTTGAACAAAGGATGCAAAGTTTCCCAAAAGATATATATGCAAAAAAATGCTTATCTGCACACATCTACTTATCCACAGCAAGTCATTCATGTCGCCTCTTGCTGTATTTTATTTTCCCCAACACAGAATCTGCTCTCCTTCTGTTTTTAGTTCAACACAACCGCTGTTCCACTGAGCATAATACACAAGTGAGAGAGCGTTAAGATTAGATTGAACTCCCTCCAGAGTTATGGTGGCGCGGCGAGTGGCTGTGTTTTCAAACAGTAAGAAAAGGAAAAATGAAAAAAAAGGGACAGACTGTATCTCATCCAGGGGAGGATACATAACAGCGAAATCAGCTTGCACAGATGTCACATTAAAAAGCCCAAAAGTCCCATTCTGCTCCTCTTCCTCATCTTCCTCTCCACTGATGAGAGTGCATTGTGCTCGTCTCGGTGGGGTACGACAGGCCTTCGTCTGTGTTCCACTTACCGTTCGCATCAAAGCAACACTCCTGCCTCTCATCCTGATTAGCTGTTGGCCCTGTCAGCTGCCTCGAGGCCTACCCCCCACTTTTCACACTCTACCCTTTCTTATATTCATTTGTTTTTCTCAAGTGCACGCACTCTCACCATCTCTTTCTCCTCGTCTGTCCCTGTGTCATTCTCCGCATGTATAAATACTATCCCTCCCAGTCCTGACTTCATTTTCTTTCCTTCAGTTTTTTTTTTTTTTTATTCTCTGTTACTGTTCTCTGAAATTCACAGGAGGTGAGAGGAGGACAATGAAGAGGAGCAAATGTGACTGCTTTTTAACTGTAAGGAAAAAATGAAAACAAAGGGGAAAGACAGTGGAATAGACGTAGATCACAGAGTGGTTCAATTCAACCAGCTGCACAGTCTCCACAATGGTTTACAATGGCCTCCGCCTGTGTACAAAACTGCGGAAAAGTCACCAACGCTGTGTCACTGGAGCTGTTTTCAAAGTGTAATCATATTTAATAAAGATTTTACACAGTGCTGTTGAGTTTTCACAGGGACACAGGCTAGTACGCAGGAATAAGGCAGTTATAAAGCACCACAACGACAGGAACCACATTTCCAGGGTCAACAGTCACCCTATCATTTCCACACCAGCCAGATCCCACATAATAAATATGTATCCAGACGCAACACATTCCCCAGTTTACTTTAATTAACTCTGAAAAAGAAAAAAAAAAAAAAAAAAAAAAGAAGCTGAGGGGTAGAAAATAAGATATGAAACCCACAAACTCGTGTGTGTTTGTGTCTTCATTACGAGGTAAACAGTCTGCTGCTTCCAACTTCTTTAAATACCTACACACTGATTGATGCCTCGTGTTGCTTTGATGCTCCGGAGCGAAATACACAAGAGGCTTAGAAGAATGGTTCACCCAAAACAACAAAATGCAAAAAAAAAAGCACCTTTTTTAGAAGCATTTTTCAGAGGAAGAAAAAGCTTGTGCGAGCTACCGATGTAATACTGAAACAATTCACAACCGTTAAATTACTGTTGTACCTCAAATTAAAAGGTAACAGAAGCCAGTTAGGGAAGGTTAAGTTTCTAATTTTTTTTACATTTCTTTATTATCCATATAAAGTGGGAGAAATAACTCGTTTTAGCGTTTTAGGTTCAACAAAATTCAAACATTAAAAAGTTTTTTGTTGGTCTGTGAAGTCATAAAGACAGGTCAGAGAAGTATCACAAATGCAGAGTGGATTTACGTTTTTGTTTTCTTCCCGTCCATCTCAAGGCTTCTCCAAGCTGCTTTATACACATCAGCGTGAGAAGAAACTCACTTTCCTCTTCTTATCTGTGTCTTTCTCTACAACACATGCTTTGGTCAAGCTGCCAGAGCCCAGAGTTTTGAGTGAACCTCCTCTTTTTGTTTGTTTTACATGTTATTAACAAGAGAAAGGTGTTTGTGTAGGTATGCAAAGAAACTTGACTTCAGCACAGCAAGTATAATCCTTCACTGGAGAAGATGTGACAGCAGGCAAACATAAAGAATATACATAAGGAATACTATACCAATTTTCTCACCAACCTGGGGATGAGAATGAGGGCTGCTTTGGATTTCGGCTCAGGATTTAGCTCTCTGTCTTGGAAACAAAAGGACACTCTCTTGCCGGAAGAGAGCGGCTCAAATCCCAAACGGTTCGAGATGCAGAATTTGCACCTTTCTGTTTGTAGTAGATAACTGACTTGTGATGTGCTCCTGCGTGAGTGCAGTCATATCTACACGTGTGTGCATGAATTATGTATGTTTGTTCGCAGCTAGAAGTAAAATATTCTGATCTTCACCAAGTAAAAAAAAAAAAAATTCAATCTTTGGTGGCTGTGTTTTTTTTTTTTTTTTGCTTCTTGAGAAACTTGCTGGTTCCTTTGCAGCATCTCTCTCGCACAAACACACACACTCATACATATATAGACACAGAAAGCCTTGGATTTCCTCTGTGAGGGTGCATCCACACACAGAGACACGTATCGAACGGTGCGCAAAAACCCTGCCGAAGACAAAAAGACCTTGCCGGCAGACATGGGAACTAAATCCTCATCTATTTTTCATTGAGGATCTTCTGCAAACAGCAGGGTCGAGTGTCCGTCACCCCACGACGTGAATTGTGCGTCAGTTCAGAAGAGTACAGATTTGTGTACATATCTTAAATTACAGTCACTTGGAAAAGAAAGTACAAGCTCCTTCACGTCTACGTCTTCAGGTATCAGCACACCATTAATGACTCTGCACCGTACCAGGTCTTACAATCACGTAAATACAGCCTCTGATTAATAACATGTCATGATATATTACAATGTATGGTTATTTATTTTACCAAAAGAAAAAAAAAAAAGCTGCTTTTAAAAAACTAAGCACGTCAGCTTTAGCAGAAAATGAAACCTGGGAAAGGGGTTAAAATCAATATCTTGATTCAGCCACCTTTAGCAGCAATAAATTGTAGTAATTACTTTCTGTATGACTTTATCAGTCTTTCACATTGTAGTAAAAGTATTTTGGCAGTATTTTTAAGTATTTTCCACCCTCCTTTACAGCATTGCACCACTTCATTGACGTTCATAGGCACTTGGGTACTGTTTTCTTAAGACCCTCAACCATTTCCCCCAAGTCAGGGACAACGCTTTTATTTTTCCATTTTGATGTAGATTTAATGATGTGAACACGTTCAGTGTGCTGTTTCAAGACCAACTTTCAGCAAAGTTTTAATTATCACACAGTCAGATTCTCATGAATCTCTAGAAACCATGGGTGTGAGGTGTTGCTGCTGATATACTGTTTGATTTTCACAAATATGGCACAGTGTCACCTCCTAGATCTCATCTGACATTGTTCCAAACGTCTATTGGTTTGTTCGGATGCCACTGGCACTTTGTCCAGACGCTTTGTCAGCCCTTCCATATACGACATATTTGTGCATACTGTTTATTATTGCTTTGACATGAACATTTAACATGCTAACTAGGCTGTTAAGAGCCTGAGATGTGGCTCCATGGACTGACCTTGGGCTGAACTTGCTAAGATGTCCACTCCCTGGAAGATTGGTAACTGTCTTGAATGTTTTCCACTTGTGAGAAATCTTCCTATAACCTTTTTTTATATTGTTGTGCAGCAAAAGATGCTTCTTTAAGATCACTGCTGATGTTTTTCCTCTTTGGCAGTGTGGTAACAAACACCTGAATGTTCAAAACCAGCTTATGATCAATCTAATGAGGTGTACTTGATTAGCAGCATTTGACTCCTACATAATCCTAAACATTTATTTATTTACACGCTGCTTCTGCAATTGGATTAATTCTTATATGTATATGTATATATGTATATATATATGTAATATCTCATACATCACTGTTAATCTGGGATTGCATCTAACTCATTTTGAAACCTGGTAAGGACCAGATGATATGGAATAAATTAGAGCTGAAAGACTGTGTTCACTTTTCAAATGACTGTTAAGCAACAGCAGAAGGAGAGAGAGTCGGTATGTGAGCAGGAGACGGCACAGAGCTCAGTACAGAAGACAAAAGTGAAATCCTATGACAAGGGTGTGTTTTACAAACGACATGAAGGCCAATGTTGTTATTGCCAAGAGAAGATTCTCTTAAAGACACTAAGTGAACATTTCAACATCAATAAATCTGTATCACAGAGGACTGTAATTACTACATTGCACACTGTATTTTTCTCTCCACACCTGACACTGTGGGGTCAGAAGGAAAGTTTCTTTTAAGTAATAATAAAAAATTATATATATATATATATATATATATATATATATATATATATATATATATATATATATATATATATATATATATATATATATATATATATATATATAAGATATATGGATACATAAAGCCACCCCCCCAACATACTTGATTATTTATATGCAATTTTACATATTTACAAGTTCCATATGATCGTAAATTGTCGTATTCAGTCAAATATTTTCTTTTGTCTTATCAAGTATTGAACATTTGTTGATTTTTGAGTTTTTTTTATTAGATTAATGATGTTCATTACTTGCACTATTTGTCCAAAAAGTACAATATAAGTGTTAATCTTTGACCACATTCCCCTCATCTGCTCATCTGCTCATCTGCTCATCTGTTCATCTGCTCATCTTTTCATCTGCTCATCTGTTCATCTGCTCATCTGTTCATCTGCTCATCTGCTCATCTGTTCATCTGTTCATCTGCTCATCTGTTCATCTGTTCATCTGCTCATCTGCTCATCTGTTCATCTGCTCATCTGTTCATCTGCTCATCTGTTCATCTGCTCATCTGCTCATCTGTTCATCTGCTCATCTGCTCATCTGTTCATCTGTTCATCTGTTCATCTGCTCATCTGTTCATCTGCTCATCTGCTCATCTGTTCATCTGTTCATCTGCTCATCTGTTCATCTGTTCATCTGCTCATCTGCTCATCTGTTCATCTGCTCATCTGCTCATCTGTTCATCTGCTCATCTGCTCATCTTCTCATCTGCTCATCTGTTCATCTGCTCATCTGTTTGTCTGCTCATCTTTTCATCTGCTCATCTGTTCATCTGCTCATCTGCTCATCTGTTCATCTGCTCATCTTCTCATCTGTTCATCTGCTCATCTGTTCATCTGTTCATCTGCTCATCTGTTCGTCTGCTCATCTTTTCATCTGCTCATCTGTTCATCTGTTCATCTGCTCATCTGCTCATCTCCTCATCTGCTCATCTGTTCATCTGTTCATCTCCTCATCTGCTCATCTGTTCATCTGTTCATCTGTTCATCTGTTCATCTGCTCATCTGCTCATCTGTTCATCTGCTCATCTTCTCATCTCCTCATCTGTTCATCTGCTCATCTGTTCATCTGCTCATCTGTTCATCTGTTCATCTGTTCATCTGCTCATCTGCTCATCTGTTCATCTGTTCATCTGCTCATCTGTTCATCTGTTCCCCTCGGGCCCCAGTTACCTCTACAGGCGTCATTACTTCAAGACAAGGCAAACATGAGAGGACACTGACGTTACTCTTTTACCCGTCACCTTTCAAACACAGATTCAGTTACATGTGTTGAATTAGAGTCATTTAATAAAGACTAAGTAATGACTTAATAACAGCTCTAACTCACTTGTTGTTTTAAGGAACTGAGCGAACAAGACAACATCAAAGTAAAGTTGGCGCCTTCTTTGTTGCACTTTTTGGTTTCTTTGGGCCAAATGTTTCTACCCGGAGGTCAGGCTGGTATTTATCTATCAGTCTTTCAAACGTTCATGTTTCAGCTTCAGAGAAGACCTGCTGGAAAACCTTTCATGCTGTCTGACTCCACAGAAAACAAAGAGCCACAGAAGCGAGGAGCGACTCGTGGAAAGAGTCCAGGCTTCTCGTAAGTCTTCGGCTCCTTCTGGCTCACCGCTGTAACCCAGGATAGCACACCATGGATTTAATTGAGGAATGCTGCGGTTGGCTTTCAGTTTTCTGGTATTTTGGCCAAAGCCTAGCAACTGTCTCCATTGTGATAGAGTTTTTCTGTTGCCAAAGTATCCGTGGTAACAAAGTTGAAGGTCAACACACTCTCAGTCGGAGCCGAAATGATCACCTATTACTGGATGACTCAACAGAATAAAACCACTGGCAACCATCATTTCATTAACGGCTTTGTCAGTGTGTTTTGTAAAAATCTCCTCTTTTGTACATTAAAAATCTGTTGATTTTAGACTCTTTGTTACACATATAAAGAAGAAAAGAAGGGAAAACCATTTTTAGGGATTTAATACTTCAAATGATTAACGCGGCACAAAAGAAGTCTTTAGCTCGGAGGGTCCCCCTGTAGGTGTGGAGGTTATTCATGTTCAAAACACCGACTCGATGTCCACAGTAGGTCTGTTAGCTGACTCCAAGAGTATGATGCAGTCGTCAATAGAGACCACTGGGATGGGAGCCAGAGAGAGTTAGTTGCTGCTTTCTTGAAGCAATCAAATCTTCCTCCAAGTAGAACTGATATTGATATTTTAATGTAGAAAAAAAACATCTGTGCTGCTTTAGACAACTAGTAAAAGGCACTGACCACACAATTCAATGAAAATAAAAATAATTATGCCATATTATCTAGCGTGTGGATAGTCCAGTAACAGCCAGGGTATTTTTTTTTATTAACTGTTTTCTTGGCAGGCTTCTATTAAGCGTCTCCTCTATTTACAATATTACATAATAACACTGGAGCGTGGATATTTGTAAAACACTGTGTATGATAAATGCTGGGTCTGCAAAGGCGCTGCTTTTGCACTGCAGCAGCAGCAGTAATGCTGCTTGCTGACAACTGATGGAAATGTGGCAGCGAACAGGTCCAGACCCAGCAGTGACCTCTCTCAGTCTGAGGGCACTTTGTGGGGTAGAAGTAATCTAGGTTTGCAAATTATATCACACAGGGGGGCTATTCACAGCCCTGATTTGCTTTCATGATATGGCAGAGCACCAGCGCGTGTACCGAGTATGCGGTTTATGTAACCATGTCAGCAGGCTTTGGTTTTCAACAGGTTCAGTCCTGTTGCAGGTTCAACCCTTTCAGCAACCTCTGAAACACATCCAACTCAAGATTGATTTGGGTGCGGTCAAGAGCCGGTCTGTAACAAGGCAAACATTTTTGTTTGTTTGTTTGTTTGTTTTTTACCCTTTACAACGCATGCCACACCCATCAAAGTAGTATATCTACAATCCACAAATAGGACTTCTCTATAAGGAGACAAAATCAACTCATCTGAGCAAAGACACCTCAAGAAGGTCAGTCCATTATGTGCATTAAAAGGTGGTGTTTAACAGTCAGTGTGATAATGTTGTTAGGAGGCTCATCTCAGACTAATTAGGTCTTGCGTGAGGTTATGCATTAATTGCCATATAAGTTAAATCAATTAAAAAATCTGAGAGAAAAATGTAGAAAAGCTAAATTGGACAAGCCAAACTGCTCTTATCTTGTACAGGCACTAATAAAACACATGAATGCTCTCTAAATTATTAAATGACTTAATAGTCCCATTTGCATCTTGAGTTATTCTCATCTGTAATTAAAATTCACCTTTCAGACTCCCTGGAGATAAATCAACAGGTTGCAAGCATGTGAAGATAAATTATAGAGGTGAAAGAATGTGCCGCAGACGGAGCAGCGCGTTTCTCTATAAGAACTTTGACTTTATGGCTTTTTAGCTCGGCAGATATGTGAAGTTAAAAGGACACTGAAAGGATAGATGAAAGAAAAATGAACAGTTTCCAAACTGAAGTCAGTGTCTTCAGAGAGCAGCTGCACATCAAGCAAGTCACAGTGAAATCTGCTGATTAAAATGTAAAACGAGACACCTGCACTTCCTAAGAGGGCCACACAGGTTTACTACGCCAGAAATGATTTGAAATCTTTATCATAATGATCATTTATGAATAATTTCCACCCCTCTTTGGAAACGCTGGTCTGTTTTAGTCACTGTGGTAACTAGCCTGTTATATACCGGGTCGATACCATGAACATGGACCCCTACAACTTCCCGCGAGGCACCACGGGTAAACAAAGCCCTTGGGAGCCCTGTTTGCCTTCGCAGCAGCACAGTAGCCCCTGTTCACCCCAGGATGCCCGTCTTGGATAAAACTGTGTTGAAGAATTACTTAAACCTGGGCTACATGAGCTCGCAAAGCCCCTTATGACTAAACCACAGTAATCCTCGCTCAAAGATTAGAGAGGTCTCTTCTGCTACACATCCTCATGCATTTAAGATTGGATTTGAAATGTCTGACTTGACTTATGATTTGTCCCCCTGGTATTTGTTTTTTGGCCACATTTAGTCCTTTGTGGTAAACCAGTGTTTGGCCTCGCTGACCCTACTGCTCCTCAAGTGGCAAGCCAACTAGCAGAGGTACTTACCTTGGCCTTGTGCTGCATGAGGCACGAAGGTGATGAGCGCAAAGCCCAGCAGGCAGAGACTCGGTCTGACTGAGAACTGCATCCTGACAAAAGCAGACCAGAGGACACGCCAGACCTGAGAGTGGAGGGAGTGCAGGAGCAGGAGGAGGACAGGGTGGAGGAGAGGGGGAAAACGGGAAGATCGGAAAGACAGGTGAGGGCCGATGGGAGATAGAGAAAGGTCAGAATAAGAAGGGTGGCAGAGGTCTTACATTATCCGTATGACAGCCACTAATTATGGAATCATAGGTTATGATGAAAT